>CM067379.1:75974115-76600335 GCA_034510155.1 Eucriotettix oculatus | reverse complement strand
ATAATAATAATAATACTAGATGGCATAAAACGGGACAAGTGGAATCAATGGCTTTGGAAATTAAGTTCATCTTAACTAACGTAATTGTTCAGTAAAAAACAGGAACCCCAAAAAAATTTTACACGATGGTCGAATTACTTTTTCTTCCCTTTACGCTGACCCTATCCATTCTTCCTGTTGTTTAACCATCAGGTCGATAAATTCTATTTACACCCTCCTCTTTGCAATGGACGCATTACTGTGTTCGGATGTGCTACCTCCGTCTCTTCCTTCCGGAATCCACTATCATTCAGAGTGTCAATGCAGACAGAATAGCGAGTAGGCCGGACTGGAGATTGAAAGGGGACTTGCAGAATAGAAGCTTAGAAAGGCAACTTTCACAGCATGTATACTAAACACATATCAGCTCTTGGAATATGTCACAAACATTTCAATACCACACAATACATTGGAAAACAATGCATTTCAGCTGGAACCTTAACCTTGATGAGACTGATCATCAGTCACGTTCCTAAATTTTATTACTAAACACACTTCAAGGACCAAATGTTTTAAAAGATTAAACTTATCAAATAAAAAAGTGGCCAATACGTTCGGAATTATTAGTTCATCAAGAAAAAAAATCCTAAATTACAAATTAATTCGATTTTTCGTTCTTATTTTGGAATATCATCACGAGTACAAGTATCTATTCAGATAATAATAATTAATAATAAAATTTGGAAAGAAATTTATCAATGCACGTGCCTTTCACGCATAATATAACTGAAAACAAAATGGATTAAATTCCTTACTGTATTAGACATTTTATTTATTAATTCAACTATTAAGTTTATGAAAATAAATGAAGTAACAAATATTTTCGGTAATTTAGTACTTCATAGATTTATAAATTACTTAAATTTTTCTAATCAATAGGGTGTCACAACTGCAATTAGAATTCAAACATCATTTTCTGGCTTTAAGTTTAAAATTAAAACAATGAAAAGACGGCCAATAAGTCAGCAAATTATTTAATTAATACAAATACAACGCTTCACCAACTTTTAGGACTTCTTCAGGTACCAACACTCCAAAAATATTATAAAATCAAAATTAGTTTCGAATTCATAAAATATGAAGTGTAATATTAAATTAATATTTAATTATAATGTAAGTTTGTCATTTATTTTACTTTTTGTTGAATATTACACTTCATATTTTAAAAAATTTATATGTATTCCAAATTAAATTTTATTTTACCCATTTTTGGTGTATAGTTGCCTGAAGAAGTGCACAAAGTTAGACGAAACGTTGTACTTGTATTAATTAAATAGCAATTAAATTGAGGTACTTGTTGTTTTCATGGCCATATTTATATCACTTTTATATTATGTATTTTGTGTTGTTAGGTCACGTTGTTTTTTTGACGTTCTTGCGAATTATTCTCATGGGCCGTCTTTTCATTTTTTTCTATTAGAATTTCTCGGTAGTGTAACGTAACACCTAACCATATTAAACGGTTTAATCTAAATAAAGTTAAAAATCAGTTTGTTCAATAAAATATTATTAACTTTTTCCATAAAGATTTATGTATTAATAATTTAAGAAATAAATTATATAAAAGTTTCTAATTTTGTTATATTGCATCTGAAAAGGTTCCAAGAAGAAAACGATACTTCCTGCTAATTTTAATACACTAATATTATTTAATTTTTTATTTTATTCAGTATATTTTCGACAAATGTGCCTGGTTTGTTCTTTTATAATTCGATAAGAACAGATAAATATAACTAATTATATGATACGTATTTAAATAATTAATTAGTGTCATCAATACAATAGAATCGATTTATTTATTATTTTTGGAGTGCAGAGCTAATTTTATGTTATTTGAAATCTTTGAAACCGTTTTTTTCTCTAAAAATTAAGAATATCTAGAACATATAAATCATTTTATCGAGTCACCTAAACCTACGTTCATTACAGGAATGACCAGTTCATGTTTAAAAAACAAGCAGTAAGGATGAAAAAAAATGTGGCGAATAATAATGAGAGTAAAACGGAACCTAAGATATTATTGTAGTTATTCCTGTATTGTTAACAGTTGGTGCATTCATAAGAAAAACCACTTGTTGCCTGACGTTTTCTGCAGACTCAGAGAGAATTATTGAATTCCCTCTCTTAACTGAATTGTTGAATTCTTTAAAGAACAGAATTCTTTTCGTAAATAATTTACAAGAGTTGTCCGTGTGCGAATTCTCTCGCAGGTTTTTTCTTCAGATTGATTTCGGGGCTTAAATTTCGTACTCCCTCTGATTTTTTCAAGGTTCTTACATGTCGGGCACCCTAATCTATTTTAGGAGGTGTTTTTACTGGGGTCAAAGACTTAAGGCATACGGTAAGAGTAATCCCATTGGATCAGCCGACCAACTACTTCCTAAAACTGGTTGATTCGCGGAGAAGGGAATGCTGCGAACCCACAGCAAACTCCTCTCCCATCATTCGGACGGGCGTGTGAATAGTACACAAAAACCCGATCTACCTGATACCGGTTTTCTAGGGGTTTCTCTGCATCTCTTTTAGGTGAATCACCGGGTAGGATCCTTAAACTACAGTCCGGGGAATCGAGTCAACCCTCGGCTATCTCTTGCTCTACCTTCCACATCCCCTCTTTTCCATCCCTCTCCTATGCTATTAAAGGGGAGTTTCCTGTTTGAGGATCCACGTCATGTAATCTGTCCCCCCCTCCCAAAAAAAGAAGATAATTTGCTGGTTTGGGAAATTAGGATTTGAAACATGTCTACCACTAAAAATGAACATTTAGTGTTTTGGAATTTGTTTTAATTTTTTTTATGTCTGTTTCTTTCGATTCATGGATGGCACAAGTTATTCTTCTCTTCCAATTAAATCAATTGTAATAGAACTAACCTCATGAGAAGAAACATAGTTCACACTATTACTCTCTCAACGTAATAGCTCTAAATATCGAACTACCAGTTCAATATATGTAGTAAAGATTTTCTGCAGTGTGATATACTTTCGAAATTGACGGCATAAAAGTTAATGTATCTGAAAAATTACGAATATTTACGATATTTATTTCTGTCTGTTCATTATTTTGAAACTCAATTTAGCAACCAGTTTGGTCAGTGCAAAAACATTTGTATCAGAACAGCGGCTGCATCCTCATTCCCACGAATAACAGAACCTGGGTTACGATTCCCACTAAATCGTTTAAACGCTTAAGAGATTAATCGAATCACAAGCATTCTGGTGTACCAATTGGATTATTAGTTGCATTCTCTGAGCAATTCACAGAACGCCGGAATTCCATAGCGCTCTGTTAAACAGCGGGCTGCAAATAAAAACTCCAGATTTATTTCAAACAAAAAGTTGGAATATTTTCGTCTATATTTTCAATTATGACACAATTATCTGTTATAAATCAAAGTGTTTTCATCTGAGCTTTATTAATTATTAAGTAAATTATCCATTTTTATCTGTATAAAAGAAATTTTATTTAAGAATATCCAAGTTATTAATAAATTAATCAAATTTTGGCATTTAAGATATTTGGAATAAAATTACTATGTAAACACCTGTAGTAGTCGTAAATCTCGGGAAGAATAATTATTTTTTCTTTCACTGTTAATGTAACTTTTAACTAATTCAGCGAATAAATTTATTTTGCCTGTTTTTTGGTCACGTTTAATTATTTTATGCTCTATAGTCAGGTCTTGTTAATTTTCGTATTTTCTTTCAAGTTCTGGAACAAATGTTATAATTCCCAATAAACTTAAAATTCTGAGCAGCATAATATTATTAGTAGTACTATATTTGATAAGGTATTAAAATGTGTAATTTCTCGTGTTTTTAATTATCTTTTGGGTTAAATGAACTAGTTGAAGTATATTGTATTAGCATTGATAAAGCAGACTACTCATTCATAAGCAGTAGGAGTATTACCAATATAAAATAACAAACTAATCTATTTATAGGAGCTCTTGTTACTTCTTATGCCATTTTCATCATTTACGAACAATAGGAGATGTAATCATTATAATAGAAGTAATTGTGTTGGAGTATTGTCTGTCTATTATTCAGCCACCAACTACGGTGTATTGTCACTGGGGCTGCATTGTGTGTGAAATTTCTCTTCCTTATGTTATTCATTTATTGAAAATACAAGAAATAAATTGACAGTATTTTTTTGTTTTATTGTACACAATTAATGTTAGTAACAATTGTTTGCCTTAAATTTTTTGATATTCTGATAATCTTACTAAATTTGTTGTACTTCTGCACGAGAGAAGTTTTCTCTCTCAGGTATTTCTCACCAGATTGACTGCGGAACTCATCTGACTACGTTGGGAATGATTCGTACTCTCTCTGGATTTTTCAAGGTTCTCACATGCCGAGGCACCTTAATCTATTTTAGGATGTGTACTAGAGTCCTTGATCATGCTGTAAGAGTTGTCCGCTGATTCCATTGGATCTAGGGATCTAGGGTTTTCCTTGCATCTCTTTTGGATGAAACACCGGGTAGGATCTTTAAAGTATAGCCCGGGGGCCGTAGTTAAACCTTGTCAACCTTTCTCTACCTTCAACATCCTCCCTTTACAATCCCTTCCTTTGCTATTAAAGGGGAGTTTCAAGATCACCCTCATGTGGCTTGTTAACCATAAAAAATATCAAGAAAAGTAAGGAAAAATTGACGTGTTTGCAGGTGTACTTTTTATGGTTTATTTTATTTCGCCACAACTGGGTTGAAGTAGGACCAAAGCCCTTTAAATGAATATAAATCTCCATATTGAAACCATAAAGATGTGGCGTATATTTGTGTTCAACATAAGTAGATTCAGAAATGTTGGTCTTTTAGTTGAGGTCTATTATAATGAGTAAGGATTTATTAAATGACAAAATGAATGCCCCCATTTCTCAAGTACTGACTGACTCAGAATTAAAATTGTGATGATATTGAAATTATTCCGTATGTAATTATTTCAAATACCCACAAACATTTATGTCTGTGCAACGTATAGGTCGGGAAAAATAGCATGACGTGTGAGGTGCACAGTAGAAGGTAGACAGCATTGACATCAGGGAGGAACAGTCAATGGAGAGAACCTACAACTATTTTTAAAAATATTCATTATATTCTAACGAACGGGATGTGTACTTATTATCTATTAATTTTTACCGTCGAGGTTTTTCTCGTAGGTTATATCCTGAAATGTATTTATTTGCGTTAATGTTTTGAAAATAGTTTTACACTCCCAAGTTGTAATAAAACTTAGTGTTAAATGTGAACCTACACGCATATCGTATTTGGACAGGACTAGCTATTTGTCTCCAACTAATGCGATGTGTTCGTTGACTTCTTGATACCAGAGGATGTCGAAGTATGTCTTCTGTGCGTAGTGAGGCAGGGAGGTCTCACACTACAGTCCTAAAGAATGCACGTCTCGTATGGTAATTTCCTATGTCTGTCATATGGAACAGGTCCGTCCGTCATCGAGACTAAACTGCTCGCGGCGCCTCCAATATTGCCGCCTCTGCTCCCTACTCATGATGCACCCCACACGAGGCGAATGTCCATAGAAACAGCAGCTAGTCTTAGTTGGAAGTGACTGATGTGATCGCCTTCCCTACGCAATGCTCCAGACTGGATTTTCCGGACACTTGTGTCAATAATGTTTAGGTAGATTTCAAACGAATCATCCACACCCTAAACATTGTATCTACGTAATATATACCATTCAAATTATTTATTATATGATATAGGGGTTTTATTTTAATTATTTAATGAAATTACTTGCGCTTTAGGATATAATATAATAATTTTATTTATAAAATTAGTCACTTAATAGGGGTCCTGCGCGCTATTAAAAACAAATAAATTAATTCAAGGGGACGACTTTTAAACATCAGGGTTAATTACGTATTGGGGTAACCACGAGCAGCAGATATTTCGTTCACTTGACGAACCTGTTTTGTATTAATTTGTGTTGGTTACTATGCGACCGAAATTTCCTTCTTTCTTCTGATTGAATTGTAGATTTTCCCTTTGCCGGCGGAAATTTAGATGAAATTAGTACTGTTGGTGATTGAGGAAATCCCAGTTTTTCCTCTTTCTTTCTTCCCTCTAACCTTCCTTGTTCTCAATATGTTCTCAATTTCAACTCTTGTTGCACTCTCCAGCTTCCTCCTCCCTTTCACGTCCTGATCAACTCTCCTCCCTTTCACCTCACCCTCTCAACGTCCAGAACCATGCTTCCTATTTTCCGGCTTCTCCCCTCCCAGCTAATCTCGTATATCCCTTCTCGAAAGCAAAACGCTATCCCACATGATGTTTGTTCCGCCAATTGTCATGAGACTTTCGTCCGGTGCGGGAAATTTTCCATGACACAGGGAACAATGTCCTTCGGAAATTTTGAAGGGTGACTGTTCCTTCAGCCAAACCAGCTCAATATTATATATCCGCACACAGGAATGTCCCCTGTCCGGCAGCCTGGCGCCGGGGAAAACCACTTCCTACCTGCCTGTCGCCGAGCCATAATGTTCTTCTGAACCTTTCGATCGTTCAAAAATACAAAATTGGAATAAAATTAGGGAGGGGCCCTACTACGCTACAAAATACACTGACCACAAGTCGGAAAAAAATTAAGCAATTGACCAACAGCTACACAAAGTCACGTCCTTAGCTCAGAACTTTATCATATTTATTTATTTAATGTACTATATCTACGTTTCACCTCAAAACACTTAATTTTCAACCCTGGATAGCAAAAATATATTCTGAGCTAGTCTTAAAGTGTTGAAAAAATTAATATGATAATTTTAAAGTAGGTACATATTCATCATTACTTAACGAATGAAAGCACAAAAGCAGCAATTTTTAACGGTTTATGAAAAATTAATTACATTTGTAGACAACGTACACTTTTATTTTGTCCTTTTATACTTTGTCAGTGATGCCTGCAATTCCGTAGAACGGCTCTCTGGAGTATGGATCGTCAATAGCGGACTGAGGTACAAATTAGGTGTCATCGTCTTAAGAAGTAGATCTTGGGGGAAATAAAAGTCCAGGAAATCTTAATGCAGCAGACAAGGCTTCCCTCGAGGCGACTAAACCGCCAGATCTATTCTGTCCGAAATGAATCAAGACCTGAAATTACCTTGGCGATAAGTATGCATCAACGCCGAGGATGGCTCTCTCTCCCAAATTAAAGTCTTTCTTGAGTCGCAACAAAAGACCTGAACATCTCAAAGGACGGAAACGTGATTGTCTGTACTTTCATTGTGAAGAAATAAATTACCTTAAAGAATCCACTCTGAGTTCGTCGCTAATCATACTATATGGGAGGAAGACGGCGATGGCTGGTGACGTATTTATACGAATCATCATTATTCACGGCGCGGCGGTGAGATGATTACGAAGATTTTGGAACCGCATTGGTTCGCGATCAGTACGACGAATCCTACGCTAATGAATCCAAACTTAATCATTTATATATTATACTTCTTTGGCTCTACAGCCCATTAAGGATCAGGGTTCTATATTATACTACCACTAAAATATTATCCTCAGTCAAACTCAATTAGTATATTTACACAAACGCGTATTCTCTTTATTGGAGCAGAAAGTTGTTAAATTATGACAGCAGGAGAGTATCACGATAGTACATTTACCTAGATTTCAGACCATATATCAAGAACGATGATATAATATATGATAAAAAATATATTAATACTAAAATAGAAGGAAATACGACGGATATTGATTATAAAAATATTTAACATATATATGTAACATATTCATCATTAAAACTAATTTCATGAATAATATAATCTAATTTTGACCACAGCTGTATAATTAATTTATTTCTCACAGCAAATAAAAGTCCCCTTTAATTTTATGTTTTATTCAAACGAAATTCATCACAAACAAAAACGCTTTAAGGCTTTCGTCCATAGTAAATTTTTTAAACAATATATGAGTATTATAAAGTCTTGGGTACTAGTTTCAACGTTTCTCATTGACATTTTTAATTTTAAATGCACTTTTAAAAACTATCTCTATATTTACGTACTCGTCGCAACGGATTGTAAATTTAGGATTTAACGTCCAGGTAAATACGTTTAAAATTGGAAATGTTATTTAAATACACATACATTACATAAGACTTTTGAATATTAATATATTTATAAAATAAATTCGTACCGGTGACAATGCTTGAAAGCCTGAGGAAAAAACATAAAATTAAAGAGTAGTTTTATTTGGTTTGAGAAATCAATTAACTATTTTGTTTTACTTATTGAGTCTCTGTATTAAATTTCCCTGACCGGTAATTACTCGGATACACAATTCATTAAAATTCTGGAAGACGCTGCTTGTCTTGGAAATTTAACAATTCGAATATTTCCTTCATTCGGACCTGTCTCTAAATAAGAATGAAATAGTAAATTTTATTTAAAAAAAACGTAAATATGCAAAGGGTAACTATCGATAGGTGATTTATATTGAACAGTTTGAAGGAATAATTATTCTTCTAACGGGAAAAGTCTGGCTTATGCAAAGTGATGAGTGTAATTAGTAATTGGTGGCTTTAAAACAAGGAACATACGGTAACCACGATGTAGAAGTCAGAGGAGATTATTCCTCATAGACTGGTTAGTCCATAAAAAAGAAATACCGCACCCAGTCCGGTCATCGGAATGACGTGAGACAAATACAGGGAGTCCGACCTATGTGATTCAGGTTTCTGTAGGGTCTCTTGTATGCCATTTGAGGCTAATTCCGGGTAGGAACCTTAAACAATAGCTACATCGAGCTCCCTTCCGCCTCTTCCTTTTGTCCCTTCCTGTTGTAACGGACAAACACATCTGTTCGGGTTTTGGCAATAAAGTTCAGACACCACGTCGCGGTTTCGGAATTTCCCAATCTTTGTGACAATTTAGCGACGTCGGGTAGTGTATTTCACCATAAATGTTATTGGTGGATATCCATCCCTGCCACCTTAGTGAAATAAACTAAGGGAAGGGGGAGGAAGTTTTAAAAAGGCAGGAGGAGACATTTTTGAGTGAGATTGGTGGAGGATATTTTACAGATTGGAGATTGTTTGAGAGTGTAAGAGGAGAGATGTTTTGAGACAGATTTTTGGAGGAGATTTCCAGAGATTGTTCGAGAGGAGTGAGACGGGAGATCTGACACGACATATTTGGTGTGAAATTCCGCGTGGAGCTAAACTTCTCACTCATGACTGTGGTTGGAATCGCGGCAAGGGAAGATTTTGAAATTATTCCTGAAACGGGAAGAATAGGTGGTCGGCAGCTTTGATCTGGAGGGAGGACGAACCAGGTAGAAGCTGAAACCTGCATTAAGCCGACGCGGTAATTACCTCCTGTGACTTTGCAAATTTTCTGTTTTCTGCCTTGATCCGAGTACATTTTTGTGTTCAACGTTCTCCTCTATGAGAAGGCCCATAAATGCGACTCTGAGATTAGAATTAAAATTGTTAGTTTTAAGAATTTAATTTAAATATTTTTTTGTAAATAAACATGTAGTTTTATTGACGAAAGAAATGCCGGCATAAATATCGAAACATTAAAAATTGTAATTCTTAATGTAAATATGTTTTTTGTTAAAGTAATTTGTTTTAATATTTTATTACAAAATATTATTATTATATCAATAATCCATTTAAATAATTAATATCCCCCATATTCATTGTAATGTATAATTAAAAAATACTGATTACTAAAAAAATTACATCTTATAATTAGAGTCCGTTTTTATGACTTTATCAATCTTTATTTCTCCTTAAATCGTGTTTTATGGATTTATGGTTATATTTTCATATTGAACCGTTACCCGACAATTTAATAATATAAATTTTTAAGCTCCTAAGTAACTATAAAAAATAATTTCACAGGTCTTTAAAACTGTAGATAGTTTTGAAAATAAAGAAATATGATCTGTAGAGTTGTAGCTACTAAACACGTACAAGGACGAAGTACTGTGGACTTCTCTACAGCTGGACGCAACTGGCGTAGGGGATTAATGACCTGAGCTCGGACTGGACGCAGTTGTCCTATGGAATTAATATTATTAAAAAGCAAAGCAACAACAGTCCTTCAAGCAAGCGGACGTATAAACACATTTCCCTTGCTGATTCTCCGCTTTTCTGCGACAGAAATGCTCCAGTAACGAAAACTGGAATGACACTAAAATTGAACGATGACCAGTAGGAATAAATTTTAAATGTAATTATTTCGGCGGGTTTAATTTGGAGATATTTTTCTGGTTTTCCATTGCTTCTGTTGGTGTATTCTCAAATGGTAGAACGAGGAATGGGCCCGACAAACCTACCTAATGGATTCACAGACAGCAATAATAACCTTTTTTAAAATTCACCTATTTCTTCTTTAAATCAATGGAACACCTGAAATTAAGGTGTAGCTTTGATTGGCACGTATCAGGATATCTGATACAGAATAGGATAGCTATGGTATGGAGAGAGGCCAATGAAACTGGGGCACAGCTTGAGAGGGAGGAGGGATCAGTTAGATCGTCCACTCCGTTGTCAAAGCCATTCACCGATGAATCTCGTGGTCCACTCGAACGCCTACGATCAATACAAGTGCGGCGCGGACACAAAAACACAGCTGATAACATTACCCACGTATTGGAAAGGCAAATGTCAAATTCCTTTCCCATTAATAAAATGCCTTCTCGAAAAGAATTTTTCACTCCTTTGCTCTGAAACTTTCTGACGCGTGAAGGACGCGCTCTTGATTTGGATGGAGTTTTCGCAAGCAGACACATGTTAAGAGAGTCTGTATTTCACGTTATATGATTAAACTCTCGAATGCATGAACCGTAATCAGCAGTAAGAAATTATTTTACTCTTATCATCGAGATTTTATAACTATACAAAATCATTATTTGAATCTTGATGACAACCACAATTATTTGCTTAATATTTTTAATGAAACATATTTTCATTTACGGATATGTCTTAAGGCAAACTTACAATTGAAATGTAATAGATTCGTCGAAACGTAAACTACGAGTCTCATCCATATTATTCAAGTTTTAGTTTGGCTGCCGTTCTTATTATATGTGGTTGATAATCCAATGTTTATTCCGTATAAATCGTAGCCGAATAGTATATTTTCCAGAATTTTCATGGCACGGACCACCTCATTGTTACAGGATGGATATTGTATGAACTATAATCCTGTTCTGTTATTTTAGGCTTGAGTTTTTTCTTGCTTTGATACTTCTGTAATTAAGTGGCATGGTAATGAAACGTTATAGTTAAATTGTCTGCTTTAATTGTCAAAATGCATTATTTTTACAGCAGTTGGTACTGCTGTAGAACGCGTTATTTCCATCCTGGATCTTTTTTCTATAACACTATAATGTTCATATATTTACTGATAGGAAAGTATGATCTTAATTGCTCAAAATTATTGCGACAATTGATATGAGGTGACTATTGTACGAATGGCAAGGATCTAAAAAACGAATCATTTACTACGGTCACATTGGAATGTGTATTTCGAAAAGAAATGGGAATAAATGTATTAAAATAGCAGCTTTACCAGCTGTGGCGTGTATTATATATGCAACTAATCGTGAATAACTCAGGATACTTAAAAAAGAATTATTCGATTTGACATGTACATATTTTGAAAAATAATGAACACATCTAATTAATGTTAATATTGCAATAAAGGAAAATAGATAAAAAATCCTTAACAACTCCCAGTTTCTCAGTACCCCTTTGTAACGATAAACGTTTAATTACTAACCACTAAGCAATTAATTAATTAAGTTATGCTACACGTTGCGGTAAACCAATTATTATCAAAGTTATTATTTTTAATTAATGGTAAATTATAATTTGAAGAAAAAATAAATAATATTTACAGAAATAAATTTAAAATCAAAGTAGACATTTATTTTAACAATAATAAAAATTAATTAAAGAAACTCGTAAAACTCCAAAAACGAAAAAAATCAATATGAAAACGGTAGAGCGTTCATATTTTTACACCTGAAGCAATAGTTGTTTGCTAATTTTTTAAAAATGTTATATCAACGACATGGACAGAAGACAGCAGCTGTGACGCTCAGCTTCTAGTTGATAATCATTGGAGGCTCCAAGGAGACGTTTCGCTTCAGGTTGACTCTGTGTTGAGATGACCTGGCTACATGGACCACGCTTTGGGCCGAAATAATTGAGACCTCTAACAAGCATCTCCTCATAATTTAAGAGCTCAACTCTGCTCTCGATAGCGACCCGTAATTGAATGTCTCTGCTCCAGACTTCTTTCTATTTCGCCTCGTATGTCTCAGAATTCTTCTCCTCCCTTTTCTGATAACCAATCAGTTGGAATTTTAAATAACATTCATTGGTAGGAATTTACAAAATTACAGCCAACAGGTAATTTTAGCCGCAGTATCTGAATAAATGTCGTCACACATGTTTTACGTTATTTACGAAGTAGCTGTTTCCTAATAGTTACGCGTAGCTTCTAACTTGACAGGAGAAAGTATTTTGCATGAGAATCAGCCCATGCCTTTTGAATTTTTTTAATGTGTTTGGAGAATGTTAACAAAATTTTTACACGTCTTCGAAACTAAATCTTTCTTATTTATTGTAAGAAAGAGTTTTATTGCATTTCACGAATTTATTTGGAACCAAATCTTGTCCTCTTTTTTGTATTTTGTTGAGATATATATATTTAATTTAGTAATATTAAATTATTCTGACTTTATCGACTAATTTATTTATTTTGTTTATACTTAATGTGAGATAAATATCAATGTGAGTGATTATATTACTATTATGACTTAGAGCATTATTTTTTACTGAATTTAGTTGGGGCTGCAATTTTTTGGCATTTTCCAATTTAATTAAGGTACACAAAGCTGAGTAATAAATGAAAATCCTTCCTCGATAGCCGAGTCCTTTCGTTTTCTAGTATCTGCTTTGTATTCACTACATTTTCAGGTGAATCGAACTATAAAAGTTCTTGAACTCAAGTGTCGAATTATTTCTTTGAAGATGACGTCACATTCATCATATAGTTATAAATGAAATACATTCAGCATAAGTAACAGAGTTTAGTTATATGGTTACCAAATAATTTAAAACAATGTGGTCTATAGAGGCTCAATGATTTCACAAACTGAATTTACTTTTTTATTTATAGTACAGAATATAATATCAATAATTCTGGTGGTATAAATTCTCTACTATGAATCCATCTAGCATTTAAATTAATCTGACACAAAACTAATAAATAAACATCAGTCGAGGACGCCAAATTTTCACTTATGGAGCTCTATTTTGCAATTACATTCGAGAAATTTAATAATAGAATAAACTTTGTTAGAGTAACAGTGTTCATGAATAGAAAGAAATATTTCGTGTGAACCGATATTTTATAGTGAATGTAAACTAGTAAAAATTAAGGTTCATGTTCGTTACAGTATCGTATCACTAATTTTTGACAATTTTGAATGAAAATGTTTGAATGTTTGTAAGTGTTTTGATACTTGAAAAATGAATAAACAAAAAACTGTTTATATATTATTAGTTTTGAGTTTGAACATTTTGTGTTCGTCGTTTCAATATTTTAGTGACCTCTTCGTCGTGTGTGTCCGAATAAAATGACAGCTGCATAAATAATTTTGCTGTGAGCCTTGCTTTGTTTAAGAGCACTTCACTTTACAACACATGCAGTGCAAATGTACGACGTCAAAAGCACACTGGCACTCATTACCACAAAAAAGTACTTTTTCTCGCATTGAAGCGGGCCAGAAATATCGGTGATGAGACTCGTTAATGTTCATTGGAAGTTTCGATGGTAAACTGGAATACTTGAAGTTTGCAGTTAATCGTGTGTTCACAAGAAAGGAAGAATTGGCGTTTTGTACTTTATTAATTAAAACAATAAAAGTACTAAAGATCTTCGTTGTATTTGTATGGTGTTTAATGTCCTGACCAGGATGATTTTTTAGTTGCAGCATCATGAATTAGTTTTCTTTTTCTATGAATCACTTGCAGGTTAATTATTTCTAAAGCAATATCAGTTATCTCCTGCTCGAACATGTTTTATCTATTCAATGTAGAATTAATGGAATTTTATATTTTCCCATATTTGTGTTTTAAAGTCCGAAAAATTAATAAAAGCATACTATCTTCAGTAAAATAGTAATAGTAAATAATAAATAGTAATAATAAGCTACAGAACGTTCAAAAAAATTCTGCGCAAATACCATTTTGGATGCATTCCTGAAAAGTTAATTTATAGGAATTGATTATAAAAAATATTTTAACTACATCCACGTAGGCCTATTTATAAGCAAAGGAAAGTCAAAATCATCCTCATGATACCGCAAATAAAAACACATCCTGATCTAAGTACATTAACTAATAAATTTGTAATGTGAAACGCATTCTGCAAAAAAAAATCCAAAATAAATGTTATAATTAGCACTGTTTTGCTTATGATTGTAATCAACATAATCACAATAAATTTACAATTCTGGATTAATTATAATGTACGAAGGTTCGACGCCTCAGTGTTGGTTCCGTTTTGTTTCCATTACCAGAGATGCCCAGGCACTAGACGACCAATCGTTACCATTGTCCAATATGCTACTCATGGGAAAATATTAATAATTTTATATTCTTAGAGGTAAACATGAACCTTTGCAGGTTTATATGTATTTTTTTCTGATCAGATGACGACTAAAAAAATTATTTGCTCTAGGATTCTTAATTACCCTGCGATGTTTAAGTTTCGAATACAAGTAAGAAGAAAGTATTTGTAACTTTCTTACACATGCTTTTGTTTACTGATAGATGCATGGAGGTGGGTTTGTTGCGCTCTCACAACAATCCAGCCTCCCGTCGTCGTAAGGGCGTGGGAGTATTACCAAATGCCCGACCTACTTGATGCAGGTTTTCTTAGATTTCCCTGTATAATCTTTAGGTGAAACACCGGGTAGTAACCTTACACTTCAGCCCGGGGCCATAGTAAACCCTTGGCTACCGTGCTGTACCTTCCACATACCTCCTTTTCAATTCTCTTCCTATGCTATTAAAGGGGAGTTACCTGCTTCAGGATCATCCTAATGTAGCCTGTTACCCGTTAAAAAAGTCCTCTAACTTGCTCTACCTTCCATGTCATCTCCCTTTCAATTCACTTCCTATGCTATTGAAGGGGAGTTGCCTTCTTTCAGGATCTACATGAAACTACAAAACTGAGGAACAAAAGCAACACTCTCAAATAATGAAGCAAATATAAATATATAGCAAACGTATATTAAAAAATACGTAAATGTATTTTAAATCAGTTAAGACAGCATCTTTGTCAATTTTTATTTAATTAAATATTAAACTTTACTATGTTTCGTCTCTCGTTGGGACTTCTTCAGATATAAAAATTTAGCTGTTCATGGAACCTCGCTCTATGACTCCTTCGGCCGAAATGTATTTTGAAAATGAGGAAAGATAGAAAACAGGGAATTCAATACAGGACCACTGCTACTTTCGCAGATGTCCTAACCACCCAAGCTTCGGTCTTGGCGTCGACTCGGGAAAAGCTGAAGGTCCTGGAGATTTCTCCAGTGTGACTAAATAATTTATTTTAACAAGAATAGTAATTTGTGGCAAGTAAACAGTTTCATCATTGAAATGATTAATTTTACTTCAATCCACTGACATGTGTTTTTTTTTTGTTTCGAAGCGCTGATTGCGGGACAATATGATGTTAATTGAACGACGGTAACAACGTTTTCAGAATAACCATCTGAGGCAATGAATTTTCAGTAAGCTAAAAATAATTTTTAAATTACGTTCTGCAAAGAATTATTTTTCATTTCCTTTAAAGTGTCTGTCAATGACTTTTTGACCACTCGAAGCAAGCCGAAACACGAGTTAACGTTTTTTAATGTCGCTATCGGACTTCAAATAGAAGTGAACAGCTGTAACTAGCATCATTAGTGAACGGTACGCTTAAGTTACCTGGTTGAAGCAATCACATTAGGCCTTTGGGCGACAAAGGGAGTCGTGTTTGTAGTTCGTCTTAGAAGCGGAACTGCTTTGGCGATATTTGTGGCCAGCGGTCGTATAAAGCTTCGGCTTTCACGCAAAGGCCTTGATACTATTTTCACTTCTGCATCGATACCACTCAATTCCGGTTAAGTGAAGTGGCTGGCGTTTACACTTCACCTCCTCTTCATTCAAGCTGCTCGTCGCTGCAAACGTAGACCGTACATTTAACACGTCCTGGTAGATTGGAACCATTCAGCCGAAAATCTCTACATGGTGACTTACCGTAACCTTTTCATTCCTTTATTACACTTATGAACATAGCGGTCAATATCTAACGGAAAAAATGATTCGGGCTTTTTGCTTTATAACATTACATCTTATTTCCGATCAACAAACTGTTGTAATCCTTCGGCACTCGAGCTACCTCTTACTGTTTTGATTCGAGCCACGTTGGAATGCAATATATATATATAATTGTAATGTTTGGATATATATTCTATGTCAAACCAATCGGAATAATATGGTGTTATAATAAAATAAATAACTTAGTAAGTACAGAAAATTGTAACGTCAAATATGAAGTCATTAAGACAACTGAGTTTTGCATTTATAGGTAATAATAATAGTAAAATAGCATTTTTAGGCTGGGCTGACCTTGTTGACACAAGTGTCCCGGCGGACGAGTGAGGTCCAGTCTGCCAGTATTTGAAGCAGAACATGTAACTTTGGATCATAAGTGAGAAAGACCGTAAGTTCTAATATTGAAGTCTTGAGGAAACTGGAAGAACATTAAACAAAGTATATCTGGTGGGCCATGACTTGTGAGTTGACTCATGTGGGATGACGCATCCTAACATATTATAGAAAATTCAATAATAAATGTAGCAATTTGATTTGTAAAAAATAAAGCAAAAAGACAGTCTTTATTCACCAATTTAAACAGAATATTGTGCTACTAAAAATATACACACATACAGAATCTCTTTTCTGAGTACGCGGTCTTTAATATTGAAACCTATAATTAATAAACTATTTATTGCCAACTCAAATATTCATCCAATGAGTACTAGAAGTAAAACTATTTGCATAAAGATTATAAATATTTAATACAATTATATACTACTAGACAACCCGTTATGGAGAAAAAACTGAAATTTTATTAAATTTCTATGCTTTGTCCTCAAATTTGGGCCTTCATCATATACAAATAAAATTCTTCATGTATCTAAAATTTTGATGTAATTAAACATGAATCTTGATAAAAAAATATGTTTTCGTCATGGACTCTAAGATGGATATTCACAAATTTATATAATTGTTTTAGAAGAACAGATGTGAAGTGAAATATTATCTCAAGAAATCTATTTGTAACTGATGAACTCTCAAAATAAGTACGAAGTAATTGAGTAAAACCTTTGAATCCAAATAAAAAGTAGAACAACAAACTTTCATATTCACAATTCCCCCACGAAATATTTTATTATATAGAAGAAATAATACCCTACGTTTTGTCGATGATATATCGTAGTATTAGGGAAGTCAGACGAAGACTTGGAAACCATAATAAATGGCATGAATGGAGAAAGAGTTCAATATGAGGATTAATAGTGGCAACCTCAAAGTATTGGAATGTAGAGTAACAAAGGGTGTTCGAATGGCAAGGGATATTTTGAAGGAAGTTAAGGAATTATGCTTCTTGGGAAGCGAAATAACTAGGGATGGTAGAAGTATAGTAGACATAAACAGTAGGATAGCACAGGCAAGGAAGGATTTCGCAAGAAAGCGGAATTTACTTACGGGTAATATAAGTGTGAATATTAGGAAATCATTGCTAAAATGTTCGTATGCAGTGTGGCGATATATGAGTGTGAAGAGTTGATGGTAGGAGTTGCAGAAAGGAAAAGAATTGAAGCCTTTGAACTGTGGTGCTTTAGGAGAATGCTGTAAATCAGATGGCTGGATAGAATCACTATTCTAAGCAGAACAGAGGAAGACCGAACAATATGGAGGACGTTGACCAAGAAAGGGGATAGATTATTAGGTCACGTTTTAAGACATGAGCATTAGAGGGAAGTGTGTGGGGTAAGAACGGAAGAGGAGAAGGATGCAATCTGTCGCCCAAGCTGTTTAACTCATATATATATATATATATATATATATATATAGAGAGAGAGAGAGAGAGAGAGAGAGAGAGAGAGAGAGCAGGCGATAAAGAAAGTTAAAACGGAATATGGAAAATGATTCATACTGCAAGGAAACCATTGGTAAAAATGCTTGTATGCTCATATGGGTGGACGGTACGAATTTCAAAAAGGAAATGTGGCGAAATAGGAGAAAGCTGAAAGTCAGATGGGTGGATATAATAACTAACGACGATGTTCAAAACAGAATACGGGAAGAGCGAGCAATATGGAGGACGCTGACCAAGAGAAGGGATAGATTAATAGGCCACTTTTAAGACATGAGGGTGTTGTAAAATTAGCATTAGAGGGAAGTGTGTGGTGTAAGAATAGAAGATGGAGGAAAAGGATGGAATACGCTAAGCAGATTAGGAAGTATATAGTAGTTATTCGGAAATGAAATGACTTGCGCAGGATAGGTTGGCATGGAGGGTGAGGACCACAACAACAACAATATATTTTCTAGGGATCAGTGAACGAAAGTGAAGTTTGTTTCTCTGATTGAGTATATTAATAAAACAAGAATTAGGGACAGTTAAAAATTTGTATATTTCTAATACTTTACTAACTAGCACAGGAAATCTGTGAATTTGAAGAGAATTGGACCGAGCACTAAATCAGAGAGAGAGGGTGGGTGGGGGGGAGAGAGGACAGGGGAGAGGGGGAGGGAAAGGGAGAGGAAGAGAGAGGACAGGGGGAGAGGGAGGAGGGGGAGAGAGAATGGGAGGGAGTGGTAGAGGGAGAGCATAATAGTAATAGCTGAATGGTCATTCTCAATACGAGACAGGCATAGTTAATTCCTAAAATAAGTTATAATAAAGTAATTTACATTTTCTGAGAGTCAGTAGAAGAAATGTAGCAGTTTTGATTAAAATTGAGCGATTCTTATTCTTTCCAACTTCGCGAGCAAATAAATTTAACATTTCCATATTATTTGTGGAGAAGACCTGAAGGCCATCAAGTTTTTGGCCACTACTTTAATAGCATAAGAAGGGATATAGAGGGGCGAAGAACAAGGTTTAAGAAGATCATTTTTACTAAAATTATGTAAGTAAACCAAACCAGCATTGGCCTAAGTAAGATTGAGGGAAAATACTAAGTACGTAGGGCTCTCGGTACTTGTCCCGCGCCCTCTCGTAGATTGAACTGCTGTTGGCTGCGTAAACCCAAAATTCCTTACACATATTGTTTTTTTTTGACTACATGAGGGTGATCCTGAAACAGGCAACTTCCCTATATATATGGTTATAGTTTAAGAATCCTACCCGGTGTTTCACATAAAGAAATGTAGGGAAACCCCTGGAAAACTTGTGTCTAATCCCTGCCACTTTCATATGTATTTTTTATATATGTTGGCGAAAATCATTACAATATTTTTTTTACGACTGATTAGAAGGCAGGAAATCAGACAACATAAAGTTGACTGTTATATGCTTCGAACAGAATTGTCAATAAGTATAATACAAGAAGCTCCGATCTCGACAGAATAGAATAAGGGTTTTAGATTTAGATTTATTGTTGTTTCCATTTATCCTCGATTGAGGAAATAGGATACGTCATACATTAAAAATTAAAAATGAACAAAATAAAGTACATAATTAAAGACAAATAAACTTAAAATAAATTAGTAAAAGAAAATATATATAGACAAAAGTCAATATAAACACAACACGGACACACGATGTCACACACACACTGGGAAACACAAACAAGCACACACTGAGAAACGCGCAATGGAGTTTTAACTATTTGCAGCTCTGCGACCAGGAAACTGTCCTTCCCTCTGTCGTAGCTCCAGGCAATACATGAAACAAACAAACAAAAGAGCAGAAAAAACTGAATAGAAATTTTAAAGATATGTGATGTGCTATTTTATAAGGCAGCTCATTCAACACTTTTTGCAGGAACCTTGATTTAGAAGGACGATTAAGAAAATCCTGTACCGAGTAAAACGCGCCATTTAAAAGAATAGTTTTACTCAGCTTCACGAAGCTTTTGTAGGTACTATTTTAGGTAGTATTTAGCAGAGGTACTGGGTCCGATTTCTCTTGTCCACTCCAGATTTTTCTAATCTAATCCGTTAATTAAACGGAATCTATTATGAGACACAAAGGAATATCCAAAAGTCAGAAATGGAATAATTGCTTTGAAAACGTTTCGTCCTCCAATTTAGGGACCTCCTATAATTTATTATAAGACTATCATAAAATCTATATAGAATAGCAGAATTGTATTTTCAACAATTTATAATAGTTAAATGAACGTCTCCTTTTAATAACAGTCAAGTCGAATAAATTTACGACAAAGTTTTCATTCAGTTGAACAGACGTTTCTCATCGGTTGAAGCTGCCCTATTTCAATTTTTATACATTTAGATTCCTTTTCTTTCACCCAAATTTAACATTACCTCAGGAAGTGACAAATATAGTGACGAAACGTTTGTTCAACTAAATAAAAACTGTATCTGTAATTGACTGTAAATTTATTCGGGATAAATATGTATACCATAATGAGTTAAACTAGCCTCTTTGTCAGTTTTTAAAATTTAAATATTAAACATTACAACTTCACTCCTTCGGTCGAAAGAGTCCTGGAGTGAGGTTTCATGTACAGCTAAATTTTTACCTGAAGAAGTCTCAAATGTTTAATATTTAAATTGTATTATTGTATATTTAATTGTCAGATAAATTATTTAATAAATATGTGTAGTTTATAAATGTTTGCATTTTCAAATCTGCGTTTACTCACTGCCTCTACTAAAGTAAGTCATACTGTTGGACATTCACATTAGAATTATATTTTGTTACCTTGCTGCACTATGTCTTAATTTTTTTTTTGTATTTAGCTATAAAAACTCAATATCCCTTCTTCAAATTACTTTCCTATGCAATCAAAGGGAGTTGCCATTAAGTAGATGACTCTCTTGACGTTCCTCTCCCTAAAAAAGAGCGTAAAAGAACATTAATTTTGCAAGAATTATTATTTGAATTAATGAAACGACTGATCGATTTCCAATTTTAATAATCTCAGAAAACGAAAATATCAGCAATTTGAGGACAGTTGTGTTCATCAATTTATTACACACTGTTAAGGAATGCATGTAAAATTATAATAAGGAGAGATAATTTTGCAAAGTGTTCTAACTGCCACCATGACGGTAGAACTGGTTCACGTCTTAATCCGATGCTTGTGCTAGAGATGGAATTCCAATATCGTCGCTGAACAATTTAATATGGAGAATACTCTCTCCCTCAGGGAGGTCTTACAGGGATTAACGATGTCCTTAAATATATTTAATGTAAGTGCTAAAGCCTATTTCCTAATATTTGAAAATACACAGGCGTTTCGTACCTTAATACATAAATTTCAACACAAATTGATTTTATTTATCTAAATGGAGTGCAAAGAAGAGCGGTTAAACCGATATCATTAAATAAATACAAATTATTGTTGAAATCAGGGCTTAGACGAAGTTTACTGACGTTTTTGACATAAATTATGGATACTGGAATCATTATAAAAAACAGATAAAGAATCAGACAAAATTACGTATGGAATTATGGAATGTGCAATTCTAAATCAACTGAAGGAAGCAACAGAATTGCAAAAAGTGGTTATTTAAGACTTAATTTTCTCTGTTAATAGTTCTTTATCTTAGAATAAACATGCTTTATATTTTCATCTAATTAAAGTCATTAAAGTATGTCCAATTACGTAGATATATCATATATTATAAGAAGGTAACAGACTATTGTTGTAAAGGTTCGTTGGCAATGTTTCAATAATGTGCAGAGTGCGATTCTTAAACCAAATGTTCGACAATGTGTAAGGAAACATGTTCGCAGTTGGCAGTTACTCCTATCAACACACATTCCTTAATCGAATAAACAAGCAAAAATTCCATAAATATTTTAATGAATTCAAAATTAGAACGTTCTAATAAAATATAAATTAACTATTTTAGTAAAATATTAGTCCGCATGTTTTGGAACCTCTTCACGTACACAAGTCTAAATATAATTCATTTCATTCTAAGAGAGAAAAAATTGCTTCCAAAAGAAGCTCAGCCAAGGTCACGAAAGGTGAGCCCGCCAAGTATGCCGGAGGTCCCGGGTTCGAGTACTAGTTTTCTATCCTGATCTTTAATTATTCATTATAAATTTACTGTAATATCAATAAATAATTGAAATTTAGTTCAGAAATTTCCAATTTTATAATGATTTCTTGATATTGTTGTAATTTATTCTCAATAAATAATTAATATTTCGTTGAGGAATTTCTAAATATCTTATTTATTGGTAATAAAAAAATATATCAGGATAGAAAAATGTCGACTAGACCGAAACTTGAAGCTGGGATCACCCGCTTACTGCGCTAACCTTTCAAGACCTTCATAGGTGAGCTTCAATTGGAAGAAATTCTTCAGTCGTACAATGAAATACATTATTTTCGGTCCTCTACAAATTACCAATTTTTTTATACATTCTTCTGCACATAAATAGGTTTTGAAAGAATGAACGACACGTAAAGAGAAATTATTTTTATTTTATTTATTTGGCTGGTTTATTAATTTTTAATTCAATGAAACTCTATTGGTATTAATATCGAGTTCTGCATTTTATGTTATCAAACATTGACGAGTTGTTTTGAATCTATTTTTGGATTTTATGAGCTACAGCATTAATAGAAAGAAACACTGGGGTATATATTCCAGAGAAAAAAAACATTGTTTTGGGACTGAATTTGAACATATCGCGAAAATACTTGAATGAACTTTGGGAGTTGGTTTCTGTAAATAAATAGTAAATCTTTTTTAATTAATGTTATCATTACTTTATTTTTAATAGTACAGTTGAATTATACATTTAAGGTTATTAATTCTTTGATATCATTTCTTAGATAATATAAATTTTATCCGTTATGAACAAGAAATACGGTTTCCTGGGCACCGCAAAATTTTGACAAAAAAGTGTCACCTTCATTTGCCTCTTTAACGTGTAAATTAATGTGTGACAGGTAATCTATTTTGACTGAGCTGTAATCAAGTTACTTTCGAATAAAATTTTACACTCCTACGGTTAGTTTGAGCAATTGAAAGCCTTTTCATTTTTTATTTTATTTTGGTTAACAGGCTACATGAGGGTGATCCTGAAACAGGCAACTCCCCTTTAATAGCATAGGAAGGGAATTGAAAAAGGGGGGATGCGGAAGGTAGAGCAAGGTAGCCCAGGGTTAACTAGGGCCCCCGGGATATGGTTTAAGGATCCTACCCGGTGTTTCACCTAAAGAGATGCAGGGAAAACCCTAGAAAACCTGCATCAGGTAGGTCGGGCATTGGGTACTATTCTCACGCCCTTCCGAATGACGGGAGACGAGTTTGCTGTGGGGACGCAGCATTCCCTTCTCCGTGTCTCCACCAGTTTCAGGAGGCAATTGGCCGACTGATCCAATGGGATCAGCGGACAACTCTTGCCATATGCCCAAGGTCTTTGACCCCAGTACATATACCTCCTAAAATAGGTGAAGGTGTCTCGGCATATGAGAACTTTGATAAAAAATACCCAGAGAGAGTGCGAGGCATCCCCGACATTATCAGGTGAGCCCCACAGTCACTCTGGGCTGAAGCGTCTGCGAGAAACTCCCGCAGCGCCATACGTTACACGTATATAAAGAGAAAGAAACGTGTGTGTGAGAGAGGGGGAGAAAATAGAAAAATAATAAAGTAAAATTATCTCGGGTACACCTGTTCACTGTTGACATTTTTGTGTGGTAATGTTTACTAAGTAGAAAAATTTAGAAGTAAGACAAAAATTAAATGCCACAACTTGTTTGTTAATTGGAAATTTCATTATCTAATTAGGATTGCACTTTCTAATGGATCGATAAGAAGGAACAATCCCAGGAATTTGTTTGCAATTTTAAAACAATGGAGGTACGTTGGGGCTTAGAAATGTTGGAAAACGGTTGTTTATCTGCCATTAATATTTCAGTACCTTCACTAATTGAATGCTACGTTAATTAAGTGAACGCTAAAATATATTATAAAATCCACAATCGGCTAATACTTCAGTAGCAATTTACTAAAAACTATGCGTCATTCTTTGAACCTCAGGTTCGCTAGTACAAAATAATATATTTGGTTTACATAAATTTGTTATGCACCTGAAGAGTTTCTACGAACACGAACGAAACGTTATGTTTTATTATTAACAAAATTTACTATATCTGTAAACGGATTGTAAGGAAATTTGATAATAAAAAATTATTAATATATTTGTTTAAAATTAACGTTTAAGATTCAGCTTCAGAATATATTAAAAGTTGTCATCTGACAAATTTGAGAATCTATTTTGTGTTAAAGCAAATTTATGAAAACGGCCCATTGTACCTTATAACACACTTTCCACTTCAGCATTTATATATAATTAAGTGTAACTTAAATTTATTATTTTCCTTAAACCAGAAGTTTTATTAAATGAAGCATCATAATTGATTCCTTAAGAACTGTCTTCTCATGAAATGAAATGAAAAATTATTGAATTGATCTCTTTATATTGCCTGGTTTATTTATTTATTGATTCAATTGGTGTGAGATAACTGGTCATATTAGAAATACACAAATAAAATGCAATGTTAATAAAAATCATCTTGAACTATGAATGCTTGTGTGTTGATTAATGCAATTAGTGGAATTAGCAAACATTTGTATATTACCCGGCGAAAGTGACAGATTTGTTTGGTACCAAAGGGTGGTGTGAAATTAATCGTGGTTATCAACGTGTATTTTATGACCCGTGGGTGCGTGGGAGGCTTTCGGATCATGTTGAGACGTTAGTTACATGCGCAGTACTAGACCGTGGCAAGTTTCAGAACGCCAAATCAATTAAAGCGAAACTTGTTGGAGGCAAACTCTCTAACTTATTACACAGGCCACATGGCGCCCTTAATTAATACCCAGCTACCTGAAGCGAAGAACTCCACTGTGCAGCTTACAAATGTGTGTTTGTGTGCGAGACCCAGTTAGACGAGTAAGGAAACTGAATTCAAATTGACACCATGGTGTGGGATATGGCAATGCTTTGATTAAACGCAGTCACTTAATTACAAAAATCAAAATAAAATACGATATCATTTTATCATAATTATCCCGAAATTGTAGTAGAGAGTAAATTTTATCTATAAATACGCTTTGAACAACACTAGAGTCTGTAAAAGATAAATGAGAATCACATAGTAGCATAGTTAATTTCTTCAAGAATTTTTTTAACTTTTTAAAAGACTGATATTTACTTTATTTGACAATGTTGAAATCCATATATTTTATCAGTCACACCAATTAATTAACCAAAACTATAGATTAATTTTTATTCCACATTTATTCAGTTTTGCAGGAGCTTTCGGCATTACCATAGTCATCAACAAATTTAAAAATCCAATTTATTGGAAACATTACCCTCATTTGTCAAATAATTTTGTATATATATATATATATATATATATATATATATATATAATTGTTCATTTTTTTCATGGAATGTACATGATTCCAGACTGTGCTGGCCTACACAGGGCATTTATCGAACTTCGGAGTTCCAGAAGTTCAATAAATTTTTTGCTCCTGTGCTAACCAAATACACTCGGCAACATACATCCACGAGTTGTAGAAATTTACATTGAAAAAACTTTCAATGAGTCCAGAACTTGGCTTAAAATTTAGCCACCTAGAAATTTAAATCGCCAAAAGTGTCGATATTAATCGTAACATTCAAATCGACTTATCGAATCTCGTAGTACTTTCTGGAATTCATATCATTATCGTTTTTAAAAATATATATAGTTTCAAAATCTTTCTTTTAATTATATTATTTTGTTTATGTATAATTTTAAGATTATCATAACCAGTATTGTGACAAGGCACTATTTGTTTTAGTATTGTTCTTCGCAATTTTTGGTGCACTTGCTGCTTCAATTGCCTGAAATTTTACCTGAGGTCGTTATACAAGCTGAGGACGGTAACTTTCAAACTGTACATACTGACGCGGGGGACACTAAGACAAGTAATTAGATATGGGACATTTAGGATTAAAACGGACAGGAAGTGCCCTAAAATTGAAACACAAATTTCCGTGAAATTTCCAATCCTGTGGCTCTGTGCCTGCAACTGAACGTTCTATGTGATTGGTCGAATATAGGAGTCCGAGTTTCATCATTTTTCTTTATATTTTTTACGTTTACAATATTTTAAAGTTCTTTACTTTTTTTAAAGAGAAGCAGTTACCAAAGACGGCCGTGTTCAGTTTGCTTTTTTGATAAATCTAGCAGGGAAATTAGAAATATTTTTTAAAAGGATTTACAATTACATCGTTTACTTCTTCAATTAATTAATGACCCAAATATGCAATTTAGATTAAGCGCGCAATAATAAATGAAAACATTTACTGAATACAAGTATAATTACACACGTACACATATAATAAAATAATTACAAAATGACTATTCTCATCTTTTAACCAAATTGACAAAGAAGTATTTTTAGCTACGTTCAATAAAGAGGAATAACATCACCAAAATGGCTAATACAGTATGATGGGAAACATTCAGGGTGTACGAACAATAAAATGTTTGATTAATTTTTGATAAATATAAATGTAATGGTTAATTTCGTGTCTATTAAATTGATTAGTGAATCAAAAACTTAATCATTTACTGACAGCAGAAAGTAGAAGAATTACACATTTCCTCTCTCATTGCAGAAATCAAGCTTACTAAAAAAACTAATGAACTAACACAAATCAATCTAATAATAAATTACCTGACCATAGTACAAGGACAAATTTAAAGATTAGAAACAATTACAAAATATGCAGTAAATCGATCTATAAGTCAGAACCAATTTAATATAAACTTTTATTAACTTTGTTAACATTATATTTCGTCTTCCAACTTGGAACCTCATTTACAACGATATACTACTTATTAATTTCAAACAGTTAAATAATGTAACTAGTTACAAAGACTAAAATTAAAATGCAGGACGTTTCGACGGTATTTTGCGTCCTTATTTTTTAAAGAAATATCGGGAATTTTTTGCTATCGTAATTTTTTTAATAGAAACTAAAATCGTATTATTTATTGTTCATTATATGTGATGTTAAATTTATAGCTTTTTTTTCAAGTTATAACCGATTTGACCTTGAAGCTGTTCATTGCGCCAAAAAATTTCTTGTGGCATTGTCACATACACGCAGATAAAGTTAGAGTTTGTTGAGAGGGAAGTCACAAATATATAAAAGTTAGGCGACATATCCTTTTTTTCTCGCATTTCAGTTACATAAAGTTTCAATATGGCCAAATACAGGCAAAAAATTAGTGCAATATAACAAACAATAATTTAAAATCATTTACGGACAGAATAAAGTAAAAGAGTTACACGTTTCCTGTCACATTTCAGAAATCAGGCTTACTAAAAACTTATGAACCAACACAAATCAATCTAATAATAAATTACTCGGCCATAATTTAAGGACAAATTATAAGATGACAAACAATTACAAAGACAAAATAAGTCGTAAATATGCCTATAAGTCAGAACAAATTTAATATAAACCTTAATTAATTTTGTTAACATTAAACATTAAAACTTTAATTTAAACTTACAGACAGAAATAAGTAAAATGTTACTAAATGCCCACCAGTGTCACCATAGCACGAAAAATTATTAAAATGATTATAAAATTAATGTTCTATGATTTAATAGAAATGAAATTGCAAAATAAATGCGTTAACATCAGTAATGTCTTATTTTGTTTGTGACACAGATATAAATTAAATGTAAGGTATGATGACATGTTTGTAAATGTTCTTTAATGGGTCGATAATGGAAGAAGCCTCGGAGTACCCAATGATTTGATTCGAAGGTCAACGTTAACTTGTTAAGTACGCCAAGATCACTGACGTTATTCAAATCGTCAAAGAATCCAACAAATTCTTGTAGAAGTTTAGTCTGATAGCAAATGCAACGGTACATATACTTTATACATGCGAACAATAATTGGGTATTAAAGAGCACGTCATTAATTGATAAGGACACGTAGACCACAGGAGGTTGTTCAACAGCCACAACAAGCCTCTAACAATCGAACAAGTGCAGACCGTTGCTCGATAATGAATATTGCAAATTGTAAGGGACAAGCTTTGTTGAAGCGTATACTAACAATGAGTCTAAGCAGATTACGCAGTCTGACTCGAACAAAAAGCTCCTGTGTGTGCTTGTGTTACTGACTCACTGAAATGTGGCGTAATTAGGCTACATTATCGTATCATGATGAGTAACAAACAAAGCTAAAAATAAATGATAAAATAATTGCAATTTTTGCAATCACTGTAACATGAAGTATGAAGACTATAAACAGCTAGGTTGTTTAGGAACACGTATGGAGAAATTATGTCACTTCGCCACCGTATAAGGTAATAAAACTACATGGTTTTCGAGCTAATAAAAATAAATTGTAAACTATCGCTAATTTGTAATCGCCTAATCAAATAGATCACAGTTAGGCTTGAATTTTCAGATGTGCGATATCAGAGGCACTTCAATATAGTTCATACTGTAAAATATAAAACAAAAAAATCAAATTTTTAAGAAATAGATCTCGATTGGACACTGAAATAAAGCTTAGTAATTTGTTCAAGGAATATAAAATTTATATAACATTATATTGTAATTAGGTACACATTTTAGATTTTAAATCAGTATCGGTTTTTCCAAATCATTATTAAATAATATAAATGTAACACAAAGAGTGGCCAAAAGTCTGAAATGGTATAATTTAATTAGAATACGTTTCGTCTCCAGGCTTAAGGGACCTTCTCACTTATTTAATTAAAAAATTACAAAAATTTGTAGTTGCTCCTGCAACGTGTGTTGGGGATGAAACGTATTTTAATTAAATTATTCCATTTCTGACTTCTGGCCACTCTGTGTTTTATACATAATATAAGTCAGATAATATAGTTATTTTAGTTAAAATAAATAATATATATCAATACATTTTCTTCAACGTTTGCCATATTCACCTATATAAACAAACGAAAATATATTGAAATATTTTCAGAATACATCAATTTATAAGAAAAATAATTTTTCATAAAACAATTTTTTTCTATCTTAAGAAGTTTAAAACCATTTATGAAAATTTCATGTTTTAACAAATCGCTATGAGATGTTTATTTTAAAACTGTTTAAGTATATTTTGGCCTATCGTATAGATGAATGTATCATTATTCCCAAGGCTCGTGGAAGAAAAACCTGTAACGATATTAATAAATATTACTTTAACATCATACATATAATAAAACAAAAATGTACCTAATTTTTTTACTTTTACTAGGAAAATTAATTGTGAAATTTATCGATTTGCCAACGAGTGAAGTTGAAATTTCCAAACGATTTAATTTTTTTTGGCTGAATGATATATTCATAGTTTTATTTATCTTACTTCGTGGAAATGAATGAATACAACAACCAAATAAATCAAATAAGTTTAATGAAATATAAAATCGGAATATATTAATAAAAATGGCAGGAATATTTTCTCCATTCTATTTCACTAACAAACCAGGAAGTTCTATGCAGATTTAGAGAAGAGAGAACAAAATGGAGGATTTTGACCAAGAGAACTGTTGATTAATGTGCCACGTTTGAGACACGAGTGTCTTGTAGACATTAGCAACAGAGAGAAGTGTGTGGCATCAGCCAAAGCCTTGAAGAAAAGAAATTATGCAACGCCGTCTTCCTAGATGTCGCCCAGGCTTTCGATAAGGTTGACACAAAGGACACCTAGGTAATATCAAAAAAGCCTTTCATAATTCCTACTACCACCTGCTGAGATCATACTTGACAGAACGGCTCTTCCAAGTAAAATTCAACTCTAGCTACTCTAATTACCAACCCGTACAATCAGGGGTGCCTAAGGGTAGTGTGTCGGGTCCTTTGCTCTACGTAGTCTATACTTGGATCTACCAACTGGGGACAAGACTTCCCTTGCAACATTTGCGGATTAAACAGCCTTATTACCTGTAAATGCTGACTCCGTCGTTGCAACACAAAACCTGCAAAACCACTTGGACCTATTACTTACTTGGACAGAGAAAAGGAAAATAAAGATAAACGAGAGCAAATCAACATAGGTTATATTCACCACAAGACGTATAGCGTGCCCTCCGGTCTACTTCAATAACATTCTAATTCCAAAAAAGTACATCTAGACCAAAAAATTACCTGGAAAAAACATGCCCAAAAAACGGCAGCAAATAAATCTAAAAATTAGGGAAACGTCTTGGCTAATGGGAAGAAAATCAAAATTATTTTTAGACAATAAAATTGTATTATACAAATGCAACATTAAGCCCATATGGACTTACGGCATAGAATTGCGGGGATGCACCAAGCCATCAAATCAAAAAATAATTCAAAGGAGACAGTCAAAAATACTCTGCACTATCACCAACGCAACCATGGTTTGTTTCCAATTCCACATTACACTACGATCATCACTGAGGAAATCATAAAGACTAACGACACACTACCTTGAGCGAATGGAAGGACACCAAAATAGGTTATTAGCCGAAATAATCTACACTCCTGAAACACAGAGAAGACTTAGAAGATCGTGGCCCACAGATTTGATTCAGCAAGACAGAAACTAGTCAAAATACAGCTTTGGACGTCTAGGTATTATTACCCTATTCACGTTTTAAAGCATACTTTTATAAAATTTACTTATTGCATTGTATTGTGACCACTGCAGATTGTAAATTAACAATTTAAATAAACAAAAAAAGGATAGAATACGCTAAGAAGGATGTGGTGTGTGATAGTTATGTAGAAATAAAAAGGCTTGTGCAGAATAGGTTAACAAAGAGGGTTGCATCAGACCAGTTTAAGGACTGAATACCACCACAACATGTAATTATCCTCGTAAAAATTGTTTCTTGCGATGATGTAGCATATAACTTTAAAAAGTCATGAGCCGTCACTGTTGCAGTTCCACGTATTAAAGGAACATAGTTATTTTTATGAAGAAAATTATTAACTAATAATATGCAATTTTCAGGAGATGAACCGACGTATTTAATTGGTTACGAAAATATGGGGTTTGCTCGCAGGTTTATTCTAAATCTCATTGCATTCCCTCGCTCGATCAGATCAAGCCAACTACGAAACTACGATCTTAACTTTAGGAAGCCGGAGTCAGGAATGTGGGCGTCCCGTTACTCAAGTAGAAAGTTTAGATGGTTGTCGTATGAGATTTGTCGCCCTGCGAAGCACAGAAGAACCCCTTCCTTATCACACACGATGGATACGTTAAATTTTAGTAAATGGCACTTAAGGCCATAGAAACGGTTTGTTCTTCCTTTACATAATGAAATAATCATGCTAATCAAAAAAATTTCCTTAGGAACCATGTAAATACTCCGAAATATGAGGTTATTTTTCTTCGACATTTTGAACTAAATTGAGAACCTTAGGTATAAATAACGTCCACATTGACCTATTATAACGATATTTTATCCATATTACGCCAAAGCCTCACAATATTTGGAAATAATTCAAGACATTGCTAGAAAGTGATTTACACACAAGGAAATAAACTTTTCGTGTTTTTTAATTGTTTGATGGACACGTTGAAGTATTCATCACGGAGTTATCGATATCTCGAAACACATGGCTGCATAGATGTATTGGATGTGGCCAAAAGTCAGAAATAGAAGAATTTTAAAACATTTGATCCCAATTTGAGACTCCTTAAGTTCATTAATTAAAATTTCGTATTACTGCCGCAACATCCTGGACTGAAATTTTCTTTTGCAGTAGAAACATGAAATTTTAATAAGATTTTAATTAATGAACTGAAGGGATCCCTAAAGTTGGGGATAAAACAAAAAAATAATTGTTCTATTTTGGACTTTTGGCCATTGTTTGTATATTATCTATAATATTAAGTTAAGTTAAATTAATTATTATTTTTTGTATTCGGTGTGTTTTCACTCAAGAATATTAAAAATTCAACGAAACCCGGTAGTTTGATAAATTATTTTAACAAATTAGAAAACTTTTGGACGAAAAATAATTCATTTTACGATACAGGGAGCCTGTATTTAAAAAAACGAGGAAAATCAGGAGTCGCGCTGGTAAATGTAAGATACTGCCTTGAAGTGTCTCATTTATTCAATGTTTCCATCTTGATGTCCATATTTTTGTTGGGTGCAAAAGTACTGTACATCCTACGAACTAATAATATTGATATTTATCTGACATATTATAGCACTATAAATAAATATAATGAACAAACAGCCATAAAACCGTTAATGGAAATTAATACAAATACAAAATTACGTTTCGTTTCTAATTTGTAATTTAGACAGGTGAAAAAGATGAGATCTGAATAATTTAATATTATGATCTCGGCTTTATTCAATAATTTTGATCCTCAAATTTGAAGAAAGCACATTTTAGATACAATTTGGTGACATTAATCTGACTGATATTAATGAAAAATTAAAACTATTGACAAAATTCATTATTAATCAAAATTTAAATTAACAATACACAAAACGTTTTATTTAGAAGTTTTGGAAGAAGGCTGTTTTTTTTCTGGTAAAGGGTTTTATTTTAATTCACATCAAATTTTGTTTCTTATATACTACTGAAGAGGTCTCTGACCACATAGATGAAGCGACAGGCAGTACACATTTGAAACATTATATTTCATGGATAAAGACATTATATATACTACTGATCAAATTAGTGTCCATTTTCACATCAGTGTATTAGTGTTGCATTACATTTCCTCTTACTTTCAACATATTTTCAGACTTATTCTACTTGATGAAGAACAGAGATCAATTTCCAATTCTTTCAGTTTTGTACAAGACACTAATGAAGTCATGATTCCGAATTATGATTTACTAATTTCTTTATATGTAGTCACTTTCTTCATTTCAACTCCAAATTATCTCATTTTTCAAAGTATCAACAAACGTTGGGTCCATTTCCAAATAATTTCGTCATGTATACTAATGATTTTCACATTGCTGTTTCATCATAAGTTTCAACATAACAACATTGAAATAGTCAAATATATATATATATATATATATATATATATATATATATATATATAAATCTAATTCTTATCCCACGAAACTGCTCAACAAATTACATTACTTTACCATTCAACCAACCTTTACATAATTCTTTGAAACACCTATTCCACGCCTATAACATCCAGCTCATAATTAAATCATGCAATAATTAATACACAATTATAAAACACTTAATAAAACAAAATTCATAATGCAGTTTATCAATAAAATTTTTATGACTGTCCAGGTGTATACATAGACCAAACTAAACGAGCCATCATCACAGAATTAAGGAACAAAGATCTAATATCAAACTTCAACAAGATAAATTATCCATCATTACCAAAAATATCTTAAAATCTATCCATACTGTTGACTGGGATAATTTCTTAATTTTAGACAAAGACAGCAATTACAAATCCCACTTACATACCTTAGCAACTATTACTATGTTAATTATGTTCCATCTGCACAGTTTAATCTGAAATTACATGAGAATATTAGGGGAATTTATTTAAAATTAAATTAAACGAACAATTACAAAGAAAAATAGTTTTTATTTCTACAAAAATAGAAAAAAATAATGTAACAATTTTCGTTAAAAATGAATTATTAAAATCTCCAGTGTAAGTTAGTGGGAATGCTCAATTGAGGCCCAGTAAAGCATATAGTTAACTTTTCCATTCTTGTCTTCCTTCTAAAAATCTCCAGTGTTTTAATTAATTTTATTAAAATAAATAATATTATTTAGAAATTATTAAGTATGTAGTTAAACATCAACTTAGACAAAAAAATAAAATCGTCCTTCGTGCGGTCCGGAATTTTCCTATATATGGACTTTACTTTTGAGTGAACTAATGTTTAAATACATAGTTCAAAATTATATATTTATTACAAAAAAATAATTAATAAACTGGATATTTAAATAATTAATTTTTCAACTGAATTTGTTACATTATATTTTCTCATATTATTTACAATTATTTGTAGTTAAATCCTGATGAAGCTCAAAAGCGTTGTGGGATTTGAATGAAAACTTTGTAAATGGTCGTTTATTTTAATGAATAAAAAGTTCTAGGATTTCACCCCGGTCATATTAAAATTTAAAGACGACGTTTCGATGAATGTCATTCATATTTATCAAGAAAAAATTTTACTTGATAAAGATGAATGAGATATTTCATTATTATGAAAAGCAGACGGTATTAAGGGAACTTAACTTTTGAATATTCTAGGTAATAGAAATATCTTTTATTTTCGTGGTTATTACTAAGATTAAGACAACATAAGAAAACAATAGGGAAAAGTACGTAAAATTTTTCAATTTTTTGAAATTAGTATCAGCACGTTTGTCTGTTAATTTTTTTTCCCAACTAACTGAAAAAAAGTTGTTTAAAAAAGTATGCTATATAAATTGTGCACAGTGGGGGAAAATGTGTGTATATTGGCGTGGCTCTAAAGTGAAATTTCAATGTGAAAAGAGCGAGCATCTGGCGACCGTGTTTATTGCAACGTGAACGATGCGCGTTAAGTGAGCCAAGCAGAAGAAAAAAACGTGTTTCAGTTGGCATCAGAATTTTACGGGCCTTGGCTTTTGGAATACAAGAGAACTTGCATTGCTTTCATTTTCTGTTATACCTACATTTGGAATATGTTTGCATATAATACTTCTATTCACGTTTTATTGTAAGAATTTAGCATATAGTATCTGTATTGAGACGTTTCTTGATATGAAAATTGTTGTTTCGGAATTGGTAGAACGCGTATCATAAACGGAAATTTAAAAAAATCAGATTCGTAATAGCTATGACTATATTTGGTGAAAGGGAAAATGGATGCAGCTAATAGGAAAATGAAAGAAACATTCAGAGAGAGGGAAAATATTAGCAAGAACATCAGATCAGATGGGAAGCCAATTCTGGATAAAGAAGAAAAAGCAGAAAGATGGAAGGAATATCTAGAAGGGCTGTATCATGGTAGAAATCTAGATTAGTCAGTATTAGAAGAAGAAGATGATGAGGTGGAGGCCAAAATTTGAAGATCGGAGTTTGATTGGGGGCTGACAGATCTTAGAAATTCTAAACCGTTAGGAATTGATAGCATTCCAGCTGAGCAGATAAGAGCACCGGGCGAAGAAGCAATATCCTGGCTGTTCAGGATAGTTTACGAAATCTACGAAACAGGAAGAATACCAGATGATTTTAGTAAAAATATAATTATACCCATAGATGAGAACAGAACCGGACAATTAGTTTAGTATCTCATGCGTGCAAAATATTAACGAAAATTGTATGTAGAAGGATGATACAAAAAATAGAATGCGAGTTAGGAGAAGATCAGTTTGGTTTTTGGAAGAATGTATCGACAATAAAAGCAATATTGACTTTGTGTCTAATTTTAGAAGACAGGTTCAAAAAAATCGGCTTACGTTCTTGGCATTCGTAGATTTAGAATAAGCGTTTGATAATGTCAACTGGAACACACTATTAAGGATTTTTAAGAACACAGGAACAAAATATCGAGAAAGGAGGCTTATACATAACGTCTACAGAAGGCAGTCATTTGTAATTAGAACTGAAGATCATGAAAAGAAAGCAGAAATCAAGAAAGGATGCCCATGCTGTTTAAATTATATACACAACAGCCGATGAAGAAAGTTAAAACGGAATATACAAAAGGAATCATACTGGAAGGAGAAGAAATAAAAACCATACGCTTTACCGACGATATTGTAGTATTATGAGAGTCAGAAGAAGATTTGGAAACCATGATAAAAGGCATGTATGTGGTCCTGGAGAAAGAGTTCAATATGATGATTAATAGAGGGAAAACCAAGGTAATGGAGCGTAGTTTGGGAAACAGTGGAATAACAAAAGCTGTTAGATTGGGAAGGGATATTTTGACGGAAGTTAAGGAATTCTGCTACTTGGGAAGCATAATAACTAGTGATGGTAGAAGTATAGTAGACGTATAGAGTAGGATAGCACAGGTAAGGAAGGCTTTCGCGAAAAAGAGGGATTAACTTACAGGTAATATAAGTGTGAATATTAGGAAATCGTTGCTAAAAGTGTTCGTATGGAGTGTGGCATTGTATGGGTGCGAAATGTGGACGGTTGAAGTTGCAGAAAGGAAGAGTAGCAGCCTTTGAAATGTGGTGCTATAGGAGAATGCTGAAAATAAGATGGTTGTTGATATTGGCACTAAGGAGGAAGTTCAAAACAGAATAGGGGAGGACGTTGATCAAGGAAGGATTAGATTAATAGACCACGTTTTAAGACACGAGAATGATGTAAAATTAGCATTACAGGGAAGTATGTGTTGTAAGAACAGAAGAGGGAGACAGAGGATGGAATACGCTAAGCAGATTATGGAGGATGTGGTAGTTTTACGGTATTGAAAAGGCTTGCTCAAGATAGGTTAGCATGAGACAGTCTTGGGACTGAGTGCTAATTATTATAGCATTTTTAAAAATGGGAACCGCTCTGGCGTTCAGCTAATGAGAAGAGATAATTAGACAAACGTTGCCATATCTTGTGACTTCCACATCAAGAAATGCTTACTTTAGCTGCGCGGACAATAATATGTGACAATACCGCAGGAATTTGATTGTTTGGCACATGGAACAGCTTCTGAAGGTGAGGTTCCCAGTTGTAAAAGACTAGTTGCATACAAATGTTTTCAAACCGTTGAGTAATAATACAAATCAACAGTTAAAATTTTTGCCTAAAATTATTATTTCTTCAGGTTTAATTTATGTTAGTATTCCCCCTAGTTAATTATTAGTTTTCGCAAGAACTAACGATGTTACTTGACCAGAAAGTGCATTAGACTCATTGTGTTTGTTTTCTTTAGAATGAAATTAATTATTTTATCCTTGCTTTTTTATTATTTATGACAAAATATTAATCCCATGTCTTTACTGAAGTGACTTCAGAAATTATGTTGGTGAAAAATTTTGTTTTTGTCAGTATATTTTCCTGCAGCTACATTCTACAAAGTTATTAAATTGAAAATCACTAATTACTCATTTTCAAAAAACTTAAGCAAATTAATGTAACATTATTAGTAAACCAATTAACGTCTGTAATTCAAATAATTAAATGAAATAAATTAAGGATGAGTTTGTGAGACAGTTTTATTTTTATTTTTCGTCACATGTGGTGACGAAACGTCTTATTATTTAAATAAAAACGGTCTCTGAAAAGAGGTTCGACATTAAATTAAATTATTATCGGTGTAACACAAATGAGGCCATAGTCTACCTCGTCAATGGCAGGGCACCAATCAAAAGTTACCAAATCAACACGCAGATTTTATACTAATTGATTTCCTTTCTATTAGAGATATCAAAAATTAATTATTTATTTTCTGATCAACGAAGTTGATTTATAATTACTTAATACAGTATTTTGTTTTCAATAATTGCTAGTAAAGACTACGACCTAAATATTGATCGAAATAATTAGTCAGTCCTCATGTTTACTACTTAGTAATCTTGAAATAATATACTATACAATCATTGGCGGATGGTGTTTAATTTATGTGAAAAATCAACTTGGAAATAATTTTTTTCGAGAAAAAATACGTACGATATGAATAATACTACATGAGGTAAATGATCCTACTCGTAATATGCTATATTTTTAATTCCGGCTACATAACACATGTGTCTAATTTTTGAGAAAAAATGGACATAGATTTGTGAGGGTCAAGTATTTTTCCTTCTTACATATTTATTATTCTAAACAAAGTTAATTGTAGGAATAAGTCATAAATGATGACAGTATTGCATACAAGAACGTGCAATAGTTTTCTCTTTAAAATAACCTCCGACTTTGATTTTTTAATACGTAAATGTTCGAATACTATTTTATCTTTAAAAAAAGATACTTTATAATATGATTTTTAATTAGTATATGATTCTATTTAATTTTTATTTCGCAGCTTATGCCGCCTCATTGCACTGTACTTATCAATCTCTACGTACTACGTGATAACGTAACACCAGTAAAAAAAGTTTATTGAGCTTTACGGGTGGTGCTACGGCCTCGAGTAAGACTGACGTGGCTATATTAGCGCAGACGAGTGCCTCGCAATACTGGTCTTTTAATGTCTTCGAAATCGAAGTATAAATTCACTCCGTTGAAACATAATTATTATGTAGCACAGAACACATATGCACCAGCCTCCACTACACATACTAGAATTAAATAAAATTTCTTAATGAATACAGAACTAATAATTGTTTTTCATCTTAATCCCTAACGACCAGTAACTTCTATCCTTAAGAGATACATATTTTTCCCTACTGATTCATATCGATTTCAAGTACGTGAAGCAAAGTATCTGAAGAAATTTCACAACTAATTATTGTGAAAAATGGTAACTATTACAGTTTCTTCAGTAAATTTAAATACTGAACTTGTAATTTTTTCTCATTATTGTAAACATGAAGATACATATTATTTTATTTGTATAATTATATTATTGTTTTTTGTGTTTTATTCAAGATCTATAGTGTGATATTTAGTTTGGAAAAGTGAATCATTGATTATTTTCTCTTAACATATGATGTCTTTAAAATTCTAACGTTACATTTCCAATATAAAAAATTATTTACATATGACAAAAATTTCTGTGAATAGTCTTTAAATTTATGTTTTGTTTATTTTAAGATTTTACTTGTTTGTACACATAAAATATTTATACTCCATCAAAATATCATTTTCTATAAAATCTAAAAATTTAACAAGATTAATTAAATATATATCATTAACGACTAATATGTATGTATTTGCTTTCATCTTTTAGTTACTACCTTGAACATAAATTCTTCCTTGGCTCTGCAGCCCATTCAGGGTGGTCGACAGTGGACTGTCATCTTACATGACGCATTCCGCATTTGGAGTATTTGGATCAGCGTATCGATTCTCCAGCAGTCTTAATCCCAGTCTCCGTGACCATAAGACAAACATCGAAGTCCACGACAGGATTCGAACCCGCGACCTCTGTGTTGTGAGGCAGAGACGCTGCCCACTATACCACTGGAGCTCGGCGATCATAATTAATTATTTAATTTTTATTTTATTTTAGCGTATCATTGGTAATCTAAAAATCATGGAAAATTTTAGTCTTTTAAGGTATCTATTTCAATCACAAAATTATCAAGTCCAAATTGTTTATTGTTATTGGAAAATATTAACCAGATAAGTGGGCTCAATGATCTTTTGATTGGATTATTTTAATATTGTTACTGTTAAAATTGTAACCAACGAAAATTCCATAAATGTCTCTTAATTGCATGTATGTGAACGCCTCATTTCAATATTGACCATTTGTGGTTCATATTCACTTAAAACAATAAAGATTGATTGAAATAGTCACAGTCGTACCTTAGGCTGTGATTTACTTTCCAATTTTCCTGGACATTTGGAATAATTCTGAAAACATTTTATATCATCCCTAAGTATTAACTATCTCAACAAGCAAATTGTTTTTTCTTCCACGTACAGATCTATTTACAATGACAATTTTTTTTCGGGACACGATCCAGTAAATTTAATTGGTATTTTTTTACTCCCAACTGCCTATATCTGAAGACGTTCCAGACATGACAGCCAACTATTTTTCATTACTATAATTTATTATGCATCTGATATATGTTCTCTTAAAGGCTTATTTGAACAGTTACATACCTAATTTATTTTTATTCTTACCAAATCATGCATAGTGAACTACTTGAAAAAAAAAGTATTCTAGATTGCTTTGGAAGCATTTCTTTCTATTTTTTGGGTTTATGTTGTGTATGTGTGTTTTTCCTTTAGAGGGCTTTTCACTAGCCATTAATCAACAGACTTCTTGTGAGCTGCTCTTAGTTCCCAGTGTCGATTTTCCCAGGCTACTCTAGCCTTGATACGCTCTTACCTTCAGCCAGTTCAAAATCTATTCCTTGTTTATTTTTGTGTGATTGTTTGACTTTATAATATTCAAGAAAACTCATTAACTGGATCCGATCGGAAATCAGACATACTCAATCTTCGGAGAATATGAATTTTGTTAGCTCTTTAATGGTTATGTGATCTATAAGTGTATCTATGTTATGAAGTAAAATATAAATGATTTGCCGATTAGGTACACGAGAAAATGATATACGTATTTTCCGCTCAGCACGTGAATATTTACTCGTTACTTTAAATAAAATTGTAAGTCAATACGATCGTGATACGCCGCTAGTGGTAAAATGATTGAAAGCGCCACATTTTGTGAACACGGTGCAGAAGAAAAGCTCCACAAAGACGAAATCGATCGCTTGTGGAATACGCTGCTTTGTGTCGCGAACCCGGGCGGTGAGCAAGAAAGTTTTGTAGAGACTGCTGTGGAAAAAATAATTGGGAAATATTCTCTGAACGAGATAATCTGTGCGCGTTATACGGAGCTTACACAGGCGAGATCGAGGGCCTATAGGAAAATTAAAAACAGGTCTCTAGGCTTTTCTCTGAAACAATGAAATTAAACAGTGCTTGAAGATAAAATGTGTAAAATATTGTGGTTTAATTGAGAGTATAATTCCGGTTTACAATAAATAAATTTGATATTTACTACAATCGTTCCTATGTACAGAACAATCATCAGAAAACAATTTTCTATCGTTAATGTGTGAACAAATTTATTAAATTGTAAACAGGATCGGCAGCAGTATGTTAGGAAAAACTACATGAGATAGTTTAAGTTATTTAAAAATTTCAAAAAAGTGACAGATAAGGATATAGTTGCCTCATTTAACAGATTTTTCAATCAAATGTACTTGGGGTTATAAATGACATGAAGTGGGCACAATAAATAATTTGAATAAAGTTCTACAATTTAAAATTAATTATACTGATTGATTTTGAGGAGCACAGGGATAAAATATCGAGAAAGGGCACAGGAAGGAGTATTAGAATAGAAGATCAAGAAAAGCAAGCCGTAAGAAAGGAGTAAGACAAGGATGCAGTCTGTCGCCCATGCTGTTTAACTTATATATAGAACAAGCGACGAAGAAGGCTAAAACGGAATATGGAAAATGAGAAGAAATAAAAACCTTACGCTTTGCCGACGAAATTGTAGATATAAAGAGTAGTATAGCACAGGCAAGGAAGGCTTTCGCGGAATTTACTTACGGGTAATATGAGTGTGAATATTAGGAAATCGTTGCTAAAAATGTTCGTATGGAGCGTGGCGTTATATGGGAGCGAAACGTGGACGATAGGAGTTGCAGAAAGGAAAAGAATAAAAGCCTTAGAAATATGGTGGTATAGGAGAATGCTGAAAATCAGATGGGTGGATAGAATTACAAACGAAAAAATCTAAACAGAGTAGGGGAAAAGCGAACAATATATGGAGGACGTTGACCAAGAGAAGGGATAGATTAATAGGCATTGTTTTAAGACACGAGGGTTAGCATGGTTGTGCTAGTTATAAGGAAATGGAAAGGCTTGCGCAAGATAGCTTAGCATGGAAGGTTGCATCAAATCAGTTTTAGGACTGAATACCACAAAAAACTGATAAATATTTTTTAAATTTTGTTTTTATAGCTGCACCAACAAAAACTGTCTTTCTTCTTCATTGTCTCTGCAGTCCATTAAGGACCTTGGCATACCAGGACGACTGCGGACTGTTATCTTGCATGACACATTCCGAATTTGGGGCGATACGTGATCAGTGTATCGATTCTCCATCAGTCTTAATCCCGGTCTTCGTGACCATGACGACACAAACATCCACCAAACCCATGCCAGGATTCGAACCCGGGACCTCTGGGTTGTGAGGCAGCCACGCTAGCCACTAGAACACAGAAGGTCAAATATGGTCATTAGCGACTATCTAATTAGGTAGCTGATTTCCTTTTTAGTCAGGGAACGTGAAAACATAGACAAGGACCCAGACCCTAGCCAGTAATCGAACCGGGGATCTCTGGAGTGCGGGGCTGTGACGCTAGCCGCTAGACACTAGATCTAGGCGGCCTCATTGACATTTATGACACAATTTATACCTTTTTTGAAATGCTAAGTTAACTAATCAATGGAATTATTTTATAAGGTGTGACTCTCCGCTAACCTCCGCTCCTACGAGTAGTCACCCATCCAAAACACTTGCCCACCGTGCAAACATGAATGCTCTTTAACTCAAAAACCACGTCACCATAAGACCGAAAGTCGACAACGCCATTTACGGTACTGCAAAACCCTCAACCCTGCGCCAGTCCGACGTCATACACACCGTAAGGTTTATTGAAGCTGGCGAACCCAGCCTAAAGAAGGAAAATCTTAGTAAAAATCAAATTAAACTACCAACTTCAAATAACATAAAGCCGACTCAATTCCAACCGTACCTCAAACCCAAACAGAAATAATAAAATTCCCTTTATCACATTACGTAATCAACTCCAACACTATCCAGCTACCTAAGCTTTCCCTCATGTATAACCTTGTCGCCCTGGCAACATCCAAAGCGAACTCTCGTTACTCGAAGTAGCACAGACAAACCCATCCCAAGCTCAATGGACAAAAGCTCTGCGGAAAGTACCCAAACTATCAACTGATTTTCACTGATGGATCAAAAAATATCTTTCGGAGTAGGCTGAGCATGTTTCTGGAACACCCTCATATATCAATAAAACTGGCCCCCGACGTTTGCGAGCTATCAAGACATAAACAGTCCCTACTTGTCATCTAATCGCTTTCGGCTACCAAACAGCTATAATCAGAAACCGGAGCTAATTACATGAATAACAGCAAAATCCCGCGAACTAAAATTAGCAGCGAAAAATATAACAGTCGTATGGCCACCAGCCCATGATTCTCTGGCTAAATCAGCAGCAACCTCCCCCAAGAATGACAAACACTTGTGAAGACACGTGGACATTCCTAATAAAAAAGATTAATCAGCTATGGGAAGGCTCAAGGAGGAATATAAAAAACAGCAGAATCCACAGTTTCTTACAAAAACATCAAAAACCAATTTCCCGCCCGGTATCTCTAGAAGAGAGCAAGCAGCACTATCCAAAATCGGATCCAACCATTCAGATTTAACCCACCCACACCTTTTCAATGTGAATCCGCGAAGTACAACTCTCTATCCTGTATTTATTAACTGAATGCGTGCAAATTAACTCCCAAAGGTGCGCCATCCTAGGAAACATGGACCTGCAAGAAATAAAATAAATACTGCACAACAAGTGCAACACAAAGTATTACAATTATTTGAGAAAACACAAACAATTACTGTAAACTCTTAGTTAATTTGTATTATGTAAAATCAAATATGTCATTGTCATTAAGAGATAGTCGTTAATTAAGCTGGGAGTAGATGCGACTCAAAGTAAAGATTATATTTTTAAAAAATTGCCCACCCTTGGTCTCGGCGACTGTTACAGTCGGTAGTCTAAAGTTTTTATAACTAAAATATGTGTAATTTCTTGTAACAGTTAATTAGCGTTATTTAATTCCCGTTTGCTTTGCGCCGCCGCGTTGGTGGCCGGAGAGCGCGTTTGGAGGGGACGGCGCCGCGATGGCACGCCCCGAGATCCGAAAGCTCTTCAAATCTCGCGCATTCCCCCGACCTCCACCTGTTGTAGGACGCCTGTCCTGGACGTGCGCAGATGAGCGGCGAGCCTAGCGACGCGACGCCAGTTCGATTCAGACGCTCGCCCAGGAGCGACGCTTCCCGGCTCCGGCGGACGCCCTGCTGCGAAACCAAGGTAGGAGCCCAGCCATAGTCAGGGTCGTCCCCGGGGAAGAGGCGCCGGCCGGCCGTCGCAAAACACAGTAATATGAAAAACCCTTCGTACCGTTCTCTGACGGTGCCCGGGAAGTCGCCGTTGCTCCGGATGATCGGGAACGACGTGTCAGCGTGGCGAGACGTCGTGTCGCGTCGCGGCTCGCCGGGGCACCTGTAGCCGGAGTGGTAACCCGGGCGTCGCTATCGACTGCTCTCAGGGGACGGTGCCGGCGTCTAGGCCCGGGTACGACCCGCCATTGATTCCTCACCCACGTGCGAGTGCCCAAACTGTCAGTCACGTAAGCACGCTGACAAGAATCAGCGCCCCAAAGTACGCCAGTCCACATTCAAACCTCCCAAGTGGGCGACATTATGAACCAATCAAAATTTTCCAACCCGAGATCCGTTTGAGGTCATCAGGTATTCAGCGAACAGTACAGTTTTTTTCCGGACCCCTGTCACAGAAGTGTCTTCATCGTGTCTTACTGAAACCGAGGGCCATCCTACTACCATGGTAACATGAAAGTATCTCTCTTCAGAAAATCTCAAACACGACGTCTCTAATTCAGTGTACCAAATTCAGACCTAAACACGATTCGACCTTGCGGGAGAAAATAATGCGCTACCCATTCGTTACATAACTCGATAACTTCACATTCCGTGTGATAACTAAGTCTCTGATAGTGGCATCAGAGATACAAATTTGCTCTGAAATATTTACATTTTGGGACATTAGCAACATCCAAGGCATCGTGTTCAGATCAGAACGCGAAGTTGTTTCTTATTGAGATTTCTTTGAGAATCATATCCGGCCACAGTATTCGTCTCAGAATATCCCAAACGCATCAATGGAATCACAGAATTCTCTCCAAACAATACATGTGTGGATTGAATGAAAGACTGTGATACGTTCCCGTCTTTGATAGAGTTGGTTTATTTCTCGAAGTTTTTTTTAATAATATGGGTCGTTGAAAATGACCTAATTATCCGGGGATCGTACCTCGACCAAAGGTCTGTGATGACTTCCGCAAAGTTCCCAGTTGGAAAGTTAAATGATGTCCCTCGTTCCCATCAAAACATTTCCTCTACAGTTTACAACTGGTAAAGAAACATTTTCACAGTAGTAGAGGACTCTGACCACGAACATCTCAGAGTCGGAAGACTTTTAAAATAGGAACTTTTTTTTCCCGGAAACTTTTATAGATACAGCTCTAAAGTAAACACGGCTTGTTTTTAATCTTATGGTATGTGTGCGCTAGTACAATAAATTATTGTAATTATTCTCTATGAATGAAAATTTAAAATCATAATTATAATAAATAAATTTCAATGGGTTAAAAAAGCAGTGAATGAAAATTTAAAATCATAATTATAATAAATAAATTTCAATGGGTTAAAAAAGCTGTGAAAATTTTCAGTTCTGTTTATTTTAACAGTTTCCGAGAATCCATTATTTTAACGTTGGTAAGATAAAACCTTCCGACTCCCATTTAAGTATTGTATAGAGCGAGGTTATAATGTGATCTATATTGAAGTTCCAGTCAAACAGTTTCCACGGCCCTGAGATCCAACTGCCTATCAGGTGGAATGGTTTTAAAGGGGTTTCCAGTACAAAACTTAGATGTATGTGACAAAAATTAAGTAATGGACTTCCTTAAATTACTCTTGAAAGATGTTAGTCTGAATAATTTATTTACTTCGTTAATAAGTAAAAATTTTCGTCCACTTTCAGACTTTATTTTTAACAATTTCCAAAGAAGAAAGAAACAAAGTTTCGGTACTTACTCGCACCATCGTCAGATTGTTATCCTAATTATCAATCCTCAAGTGTCAATTTTAAATACACTATATTTATAAACCAAACCACAAATTTTAACATATTTTTAAAATTCTCCCCGAGACTACACCACAACTGTACCAGTTGCTCAGTTTTGGATCCTTCCGTAAATTTGAAGTTGACAGAAAATAGCGAGTCCGATTCTGTAAATTGTTTTTTTTCTCTTGGTATGTACATCTATCCAGACAACAAAAGCATACGGCTGCATACATTTCTTTTCGTGATGTAACACCGTTTTAGCGTGTACCTGATACACTGTCGGAAAAAATGGGTACCTGATTTGGGGAATGGGGCACACATCCATCGCAATAATTCTAGCATTTGGACTCAGTGACCGACTAGTTTCACGTCAACGCTGCTGATAGATTTTCTTATCGTACAAATTTTACGAACTGCTCACCCACTGCAACTGAGTCGATTTATCGAGTTGTAACCTGTCACCGATTAAGGAAACAGCTCAAGATCGGTCACATAAACGGCGTAATACAACATGCAGAATTGTACCTGCCTCGTTGTTTTTGTAAAAACCAAGTGTAATCAGTAAAATTAAACTTACGTTTGTGGTATTCTGTGGTATTACATAGCTTAATTACATTTTAATTTGTACTTTCTTTTCACCGTTACGGCCAGTTCGGCTGATGGCAAATACTCGTCATACCTATTGATTCCTAATCTGTATAAAAATCTATCAAATAATCTTTTCGTCTTGATAATCTCGTACCTGCGTGTTACAGATGTAGTTCATGCGCTGTTAAAGCAGTGAAAGAGAAGAAGCAACGCTTATACGCTGCAACTGTCCGGGTTTTTGCTAAACGGACGAGACACGTCTTTTGCTCAGCCGGCTTAAGCAGGTCTTACCGTGTTCTTTTTTCTTCTAGAGGGCAGCTTCTTGTGAAGGAAATGTTCAGCTCCCACTCTATTCTACTTTTCTTCTACTTCTTTCCTTATCTGAAACAAGGTTATTCTGGGAACCAATACCGAAGTTTTGTTCGATCAGGCAGGTTACCAACACTTATCCACAGTGCAGAATCTCCGCTTCCTTCTCCACATTGCAACTAGCGAAGACAATAAATAAAGAACAAGAAAGTTTAAATTAGTATTAATATTTATCTGACTACAATAAATAAATTTTGTCAAACTTTAATAAATCCATTTTGAGTTGCGACACGCATTGAAAATTAATGAAATATTCTATTATATAGTATTAAAATATAATTGAAAGTCTTAGGAGGCAATGAAATTTATCAGAATATTCCAGACAGTTCAAAAGAATTTAAATTACAATATCAATAAATCTTAATTTTTATTATTATTAACCCTATGAAATCACAAAATAGGGACAAAACGTAATAATAATTGTTAAACTGTATTCAGTACATTGTTAATTTAAAAAAAATTCTGTCCGTTTTTGGTCATTAACTTTTTATTTCCTTTCAATTAAAATTATTATCATATTTTTCGTTTTAACTTCAGTTCGTTTATACGTTGTGTTTGACAAATACCTGTAGACCTGTAGAAATTTTAAGTTTAAAAAATATTAGTAATTCCACTTTCCTGAGTGAGTTCCTCTAGCAGGTATTTCTCCATAGAGGGAGGATAGGCTTACCTTTGGGGATCCATTCTCTCTCTGGTTTTAAGGTTGTAAGAGTTGTCTGCTAGGTCAGTCGACCAGAGCTCTGCCTCATAAAACTGGTGGAGACACGGAGAAGAGAATGCTGCGACCGCAGAGCAAACTCATCTCCCGTCTTTCGGAAAGGTGTGAGAATAGTACCCAATAGCATGACATACGTGATGCAGGTTTTTCTAGGGGTTTTCCTGTATCTCTTTTAGGTGAATCACCGGATAGGAACCTTAAACTATAGCTTGGGCCTAGGTAACCTTTGGTTATTAAAAGGGAATTTACTGTTTCAGGAACACCCTAATTTTTACCTGTTACCGCTAACCCCCCCAAGTAATTCTACCTTTTAAACTTTCATGTAAATCTACATTCTCGTGAATATTCCTAAAACATCACCATTACATTATTATTTCTTTATAATTTTGTTTTGAAAATGTCACAATATCAGACAGGGACTTTCATTATTCTTAAATATTTCTTTCAGAAAGTTTGTATTAAAAATAATCCGAAAACTGTTATTATTAAAGCTGACATCGAAATTTTCAATAAATTGTACATACAATCTTTTTTTCTCTGCAAATGTCTCTTGTATTATATGTTTTTTGCAAAGAAAGGTCTTATATTTATTATTAATTCCCCGCGTCTAACCTTGAACTAAAATATTAGTTCTTGCTAATTTCTGTTTTTCCTTTAAGTGATCCTACGTTTTACAGGGACTTGGATATTTGATGTGTTCATATTAACTGAACTATTTTTCAGTTTGGAAAATTAAAATATATTTGTAACTACTTTGTAGATAAATATATACTCAATTACTCGTATCAAGTTAAAACCAATTACGAAACATCAAAACAAAATAAAAAGTACGAAAGGAATGCCGAAAGCAAATACACTGAAAGAAATTTATAGTATCTTAATAAAGACGACAGAATGGCTAACGATATTATTATCCTTAATTAAAAATTTCTGAAACTTTATATGCAGATACAGCCACAGTTTTACTAAATTCCCTGGCCGAAGTTTTTAGGCTCTTTAATGTGTTGCAGGAATAAATTAAAAGTTGGTCTTCTGTACAATGAAATTTGAAGATTAATAAAATTGAAACAATTTATGTTATAATACTTTATAATGTCTGTTAAAACTTTTAAAACCTGCGGATTCTGTAGCAATTAACTAGTTGACGTATTGGAATATTTCATATGTCTAGGGTAAAGTTATAAAGTTATGAGAATTATTTTCAGTTCAGAAATTAGTTGAAAATATTTTCCAAAATTATTATATTTAAAAATATAATTTTTCGAAATTCTGAGAAAAAGTGTAATGATATTAGGCGATATTTAACTGTAAATGTAAGTACTGAAATTTTCTCATAGCATTGTCAGACCCCAAAATGAATCCTAGTGAATCGCTAAGCTCATTATTCCGGCATCAAGAGAAGAGGCTACAAATTAGCAAAAGAAAATTCATACAGGAGTTAAATTTATGTATATATACCTGATTATGTATAAAATACTTAGTCATGTGACTCTTGCGTATAGTGGTTATTGAATTGGTAATATGGGTTGTAAGACATGCCAGAAACTTTTTATTGAGTAATTAATTTCAGAAATGATTTGAAAATAAATAGGTGGCATTTTTTGAAGGTAGCGCCTTCTTCTAAACGGAAGTCTTCGTGGAATTCCTCCTCTCGGTCCAATTGTTTTATTTGCGAGAAGTTTTTTAAACTTAGTCTACGTTATTTTTATTATATGTTATTGTGAGTATAAAACACTGTTAGGCTAAGGACGATATGTTTAAGTGCATTTGGATATGTTTATATTGTTCGTTTTAAAATTAATTTTAAAATTTCATCAATTTAACAGTCCATTGTTTGACAGAAGCATCGTATCTTTTACTCGTTAACCGCAAACAGAAATCTAAATGTCAAAGGTTGTGTAGGAATAAAGAAGAGTTTCCTTTTCATTTGCTGTCTTTGTTTGAGCACAGGGCAGAAGCTAATTACCGAAGCCTGGAGAAACTCGAAGTCAAAATTTGTCTTGTGCACTAACTTTGTCTCGAGTGAAGACTACGTTATATATATATATAAAATTATTTGTGCTTTAAAAATTATAATTTTATTTATATATAAAGAATAATTTCTTTAGTGGATACTGGGCACTATTTACAAATAAAATAATTTCCGACCGCCTTAATTATTGGGATAACAACGAACAATAGAGATTTCACGTTCGTGACTAACCTTTTTCATCTTCTCAGCAATTCCGGAAGTTCTGCGTAGTATTTTTTCTTCTTCCACCCTCACACTTGCAGGTCGGGTTGTGGATTTGCACTGTGTTGAGCGAAGAAGGCTCTGGAACTGGTACTGCCCGGTGATTGGGGAAAACCCAGTTTTCCTTCTTCCTCACTCCAACACACAGTTACAACAACTTCCTTTCGACTTTCAAGCAAGTCCGAAGTTCTGGCCTTTCTTGTTCGCTCTCTTTCAAGTCTCCATCAACACTGACTTATTAATGGCTCATTTATTCTTCGCTCCTACTTCCTCTGCTTCCTTCTCCTTTCAACCTTCAAGCAACACTGATTGCATCTCTGCTTCCTCGTCCTTTTACGTCTTGATCAACCCTGCTCATTTTTCGTCTCCTCACCTCCAAGGTTAACTCTTTTTTCCTCTTTTCCAAGGGAAAGTGTCAGTCAAGTAAATTTAAGTGTTTGTTTTGGAAGACGAAAATTAATATTTGCCATGAGATGGTGAGGTAAACTAAAGATAACAATGTCTTCCATTCTTTCTCCTTAGCCACACACCCCATTTAGGACTTTGGCATACTGCGGTGACCATAAGTTCTTTCGTGACATATCGGATTATTTGGAGTAGGTCGTGGCCAACGTAGTGATTCTCTTTAAGTCTTAACTCCAATTTTTCTGACCATGACGAGTTCAAAGACCTATGCATTAACAACTCGGGACCTCTGAAGTGAGGCAGTGACACTTATCTTTACACCAAAGTAGGTGGCGATAATACGTCTTGTCTCGGTAAATTATCTACGTCAGACAGATATATCTGAATATAAATAAAGTTCAGAATTACCTGCTGTTTAAATCACGAATTTTTACAGACACCGCATACGTAATGGACTCGTAAAAAGAAGAATTATGTTTGTCCTATGGTTGGAATAGATGCCGGACACTGAAATGGAGGAACTACGCGTGTCATTTGCAGAAGATTAATCGGTTGTCCCTCATCTTCGGCGACAGTCATCTGTTCACGCTATTCATTGATCCTACAGATGTTGTTGATGTACGACCAATCCGATGCCCATTAATTAAACCGGTGTGCAGTTTTGTTTACATGGATTGGCTGTTATCCCATAGGACTTAAAATAATCTCGTGTTTATGTTTTGAATGATTTATCATGTTGCACAAAAGAATCTGTGCTGGGAATATAAAATAGACAATTACGACCAGATTGTCAGAAAATGCCATTTACGTACGTTTTAGGGTCGATCAGCGCTTGATATTAAGTCGTGCTTTCAAAATTGTGAGAGTTTGTTAAGGGATTAAAGATGAAATCACATGATAGATGAGGGTAATTTGATCTTTCTTTATCACGTATATTGAAGATGGTCCGGAAATGTTACTCATCCATCAGAAATAATTCAAATACTGGAGTTAAATTGACAATTGGGTAATATAATTAATTTTAATAACTATGTGTTTCTAAATAAGAGCTGATGATGAAGGAATTGCTATTTTTTTGTCCTCAAGGCCAAGTTGAAGATGGGGCAGACTTTTTCCTTACATATATATTTTTCTTTGGCAAAGGTTGCTTTCTTTTTTGTCAGTTGCTTTTACTTCGGGAATGCAGGAGTGTATAGAATATATGTATTTTCCTTTCATCCCCACGATCAAAGCTCTAAAGGATACGGAGTGGAAGGTATCTTGCATGAAAGTGTGGATAAATAATTGTGGTTCAGTTACTCGTACCTGTTTATTATTATATTATACTCTGCTAACGCGAAATATTCCTACTAACAATATTAACAAAAATTTACGTCTCAAAATTAGATAATGAACGACAATTTAATTTAATATGATTTCTTTTTATCTATTTCAAATATTTACTCTATTATCTTAATAGTATTTGTGCACCAATATACAAATTTTTAATGCCGTTTTAAAATTTAAATTAGTGATTGTTTCTGAAATAAACTAAACCTGAATGAAGTTGTTTACTACATCCCACGCATCCACTAGAGATTTATGTGGTGCTGCAGAAATGTGATGTATGGTCCAATCAAAGTGTTTCTCCGGTGAAATTCAATTATTTTCCATATTCCACGAAAATAGGATAATAAATGTTACTCGTAACCGGTTTCTTTTTTCAAAATAAAACATAATTTTCTGTTTTATGAAAGGTTCAGTGAAACTTCAACTAGTTATTGATAGGTATTTACTTATTATAAATCAAAGTTTATAATGAAGAATGAAAAGAACTATTCACTATGTGGAATTACAAAAGTAAGCACATTTGAACTAATATATAAATCAAATTTTAAAAAATTCTGAAACACTGAATATAAAAAGGTTCCAGGATATTTCTTATAAATTATGAAACAAACGAAATAGTAATTTGGAAGAAAATGGAAATACGATGAGGATATGAAGTTTATTAAGAATTGAATCGAGAATTAGCTTATGAGCAAGTACATTTATACACAAATTATAAGTAAAAAATCTGCAAACTAAAAGTTTCATAATTATAATTTATTTTCAATGTTTAGCGGATTAGTGGATTCTATCACACTTATAACTTAAAATACTTATTTAAATAATTACGATTACAACTAATAGATGTATTTATACCAAACAAGAGAACGGAACTTTACAAAAGTGGAAACTTCATTCATAAATTGCTTTTACAGATAAAATCTCTATTCGAAATTTGATAAAGACAGTAATTCTTTGAAAATTGGTACAAAAATTTTATTCAGATAGAACAGTGAGTATATAAAATAAATAATATCATATTAAATATAATAATTTGTCATTCGTCTAATGTTGAGACCAACATTTTGCCGGTATTCGTGGTAAGAATATCTCGTACACGTGAAATAGAGTAAAATAACATAAGAAACAGAAGATGAATAGCTCAACCACAATTATTTACTTAACAATTTTATGCAGAATATCCGCGCTGCTAGAAGTAATTTCTACTTACTTTATTGTTTGACTAATTATTTTATTTTTACATAAAATAACATTAACGGTATATTTTAAATTTTATTTATATTATAAATACGTTAGTTCATAATGTCATAAAACACAGATCAACGATAAGTAAATAGTTGCAGAACAACATAATTATTTATCACAGTTTTAGTTTATTTTGTTAAAATTTCTACTACTCGCTACTTATATAATCTATATGACGTCTCATGTTCTAACTTTGATGCCACTTAACTCCTTAATATTTGAGATTGTATCTTACTATTGCCTACAAATAGTTTCTGACTGTCGTATAATTTGTCACATAGTAATTTCATACCAATAAACAGAATTTTAAGATAAGAATAGAAAAATGTCGACCACACCCGGCAATCATACCTGGGATCTCAGCTTACCGTGCGGATGCTCTAACCAACTGACCCAGTCCATGTTGACTGCCAGATCCGATGCCACATTCCTCAACACTTGTAAACCTAAGGTCAGTCCATTTACAATTTTTAATCTTAGCTAGTAAATCAGTGAAGAATAGACTTTCTTTAAGTTGGTTTGAGCATCCACCCGGTAAGTGGAAAGTACCAAATTCGATATCCGAGTCAGATCTTATCATATAAATTTAGTTTCATCGATTAGATTAATTCTAGTTTTACCACAAAGGCTCATAATAAACATTTAACCTAAGATCTCCTTTACAATTTTTGAAACAGCGATAATATCATATTTACAATAAACGCGGTCGAGCCACTTCCAATATCACTGACTTATTTGTAGATAGTGTCATGGATTACACGATTACAACAGACTGAGCACTAGAGGACAAGGCTTAGAACCCGCATTTGCGGCAGACTAAATGTTTACGTAGGTTGCTCGAGCCTGAAACAGGCGGCCAGTCGCCCAGAACAGAATGTATGTCCCTCTTGGCAATTTTGCAACGTTGCACGAATTGGAAGAAGGAAAGAAACGGTCGGTTTTATGAACTCAACACATACAATGATACTATTAATCTGATATCTACCTTGATGCACTAAAGATCATATTAGTTACAAGTTCATTTATATATCACTTCTATATATTGATATGAAACATTTTCGGTTCTCTCACTCGGCGGGCCTGTTTGTACGAAAAGTTACTTCTCCTAGTCTGTAAATGGTAGACTGTAAGTAATACAATCAATATTGCGAAATCATTAGGTGACTCAAAAACTTAGATGAATACCCCCCCCACACACACAGTATTGTTGCGCCAATATATTGATCCATCAGGGAAATTCTGGTCCCGAGTAAAGATTGGCAAAACCGTTCGTTTTATTGATATATTGAAATCACTCGCTCAATAGAAATAACTAGCTCATATATACGCTTTGCGATTATTGCCACGCGATCTGCTTCATAAGTGATTCAAACAGCAAGGAACAGAGCTAACCCCTTGCTACAGGATCATTGCCGCGCGGTATGATTAGTGAGTGATTCAAACAGCAGAGAGCAGTGCCAGGCTCTTGCTCTGGGATCATGGCCACGCCATCTGATTCTCTTTTCTTCCTCTTCAGTGATCACGTACCCCGCAGAGGGAACTCGTTCTTTGAATCAGATCTCGATTAGATCGCCCATCTCTAGTACCTAGCAGTGTTGAAACGGTAGACCCTCAAACAGAAGTGAAATAGATCTTAAATTATTTATAATTTAGAACAAGATAGTTTTGCTTTATTATGCAGTGGAACTGAATAATTTGAAAGTTTATAATTCAAATTGATGAATCCTTTGATGTAACTTAAGAACTTTTTGTGGAGTCTCATGTAAGCGACATGATGAATAACGAAATCAGAAACCCTGCAAAAATCTTGGATATCTTCGAAAGGGACGAGACGCTAATTATTAAGAACGGAATGAGTAACATTTAAAAAATAGAAACCTGTATGGACCTCCAAAGACTAACAGTGTTGTATAATTAGTGTGTTTATTAAGTAATATTAGAAGCACGACAATAGTCTTAGGTTATACTTATTTGAGAAACAATCTCAAATTGTGAAACTGCGACGTAATCAGATAATTTTAATTTAACAGCAGTGCAATAGAGCGGAAACTTAATAGTAGCTTTAGCTAGAAATTTGAGCATACGTTGGGAAGCCTGGATCCGAGTCATCGGCAGATGATCCTGCGGTTAGATAGCAAGGGGGCGATCAAAGGGTGACCAGAGGGCTGCGATGTCAGCAAGGGACAGCCCTTTCTCTGCGGGCCAGGGCGTGACTAATTAAAGCTCGCTTCTACTCGCCTCAGTCAATAATTCAGTAGCTTAGGTTTCATGTTGTCCGGTTAATAGCCTTTGCGCTTCTTGCTGTTCTTTGTTTTAGAGTAGGGTAGACTCTTTATGAACAAACGTGTAAGTTGTGAACACAACTTGAAAATGAACTACCTGAGACAATAAATAATTAGCTCACCTATTTGCAAGTTTTCGAACCAAGAACTTCAATTTACTAGAAGAAAAACTGGATTCTACTCATATGATGGACGTATTTTAATTCATTGTTTCAGAAATTTCTTCAATTTAGTTTATTTTTTCCGACTACTGTTACTTTTGTAGGTCCACGTGATCATTAGTTCTTACAATTTTTATTTACATATATTAATGCAGGGCCAGTCCTAGGTGGAAGGCAACGTAGGCTATATTCCAGATATTTTTCAGCGTTTAAAAGGAGGGCCCGTCCTAGATTGTAAGCATTGTTGGCGACTGCCTATGCTGCCAAACTTAGAAGCGACAAAATCGTCTGATCTAAACTGCAAAATATATTATTGACGGCATAAACCGAGTTTCTTCACTTTTAACAAAAAAGAAGATCCAGTTTACTTTCTTTAAATTTATTACTTACCATAAAATAAGAGCCTAATTTCAGCTAAGTATTATGCTAGAGTGACGTGATATGATGTTATTTTTCTTTTCTTTTTCCTTCTCTCTCATTTTAGTTTCAAAGCTGCCATTTGTAGTAGGCGAAGGAGGTGCAGTTCAAGATGGACTCAGAATATGTGAAGTTATAATTTTACAGATAGTTACGGAAGTTAAGTTGAGGTGCAGTTGACAGACAATTAGTTGATGAAACCTTATTGGACAATTTGAACAACACTGAATTCTCCTTCGAAAAAGAATATTACAACTATCAAAACTCAGCATTTAAGTAGTATACAAATCAATATTTTGTAGACATAAATAATTAGTGTATTTAAGTGTTTTAAAAAAATAATTAATAACTCAATTATGTAAGTGCTCAATAGTTCAATATAATCTTTCTATTTTGGAATTAAAAAACTTTCTTAAATAAATTATGTGAGTAAAAATGCTTCTAATTGGTTATGATTGTCCTTTTAGCAACAATCATGAAGTAAAAAGTACAATTTTATGTAAATTCTTGTTCTCTTCCAATCATGTTTTTCTAATTACCACTGTGGTCAAAGAAAAATCACATACATTTATATAAATTAAAGAAAAAGGTAATATGAATGTTGCACCTGCTTTAGAGTTCAATTAATGGCAAATCATTCCAGTCGAATGGAGGCAGGAAGTGAATACTTGACTGGGCTAATGGCTGCTGTATGGAGGTAATGAAGGCGACATAATAGTCGCCTGTCAGGTTGCCGAAGTGACACACTCGTAATTAGCTGGGAGTAAAAAGTTTCAACATTTAAAACCTTGAAAATTTTGAAACGATGTCTCCTCATAAAGAAGTAACAGTAACAATATGGGAAATTAAAGACTTGAAATTCATTATGCATATAGTTTTAAAGTCTCTTCAATCCATTATAAAATTCAGTAGTTTCATATTCACTCTTGTTAACAGCCGAAATATGATGTTACATTCGGAAAACCTATGCAGCTCTTATAATTATAATCGATTGAGTTCAATGTGATGCACTTCTTACTTACAAAGCTCACGTTTACAGATATTTATACTTCTACAGCCCTTACCGTTGATTGATTGAACTCTAATGTGATAAACTTCTCAATAGAAATATTAGGACTATGAGTAGGGTATCAATATTTTAGACATTTTTGAGCTCCAAATTCTGTGAGTAAAGGTTTAATTTATTTTTCTTAAAAATATTTTTTCGTTACAGAGAACAACTACATTTACATTTTAAATTTCATAAAATTTGGTTCATCCGTTCTTCCAGACATTGCGCTAGTTGTGAAAAAGAATTATTTACAAAAAATAATCAGAATAATTGTAAAATAGAGAATTATCACGTTTGATTTTAAAGCGTATAAAAGTTACGAACTGCCTGCACTCGAGCAAGTAAAATAAGACATACCAACGTGGCTGGGGTGGTATGAAGAGATAAGAAAGATTACCAAACTTCCAAAACTGTATGATGCACTTACCCTCTTTTAGTCCAGCGCCGTTCTACTCACAACTTACGGATCGATTCGAAAAAACAACATAACCTTACCCCGACTTTTACATAGGTCGTATTCTCTTGCTCCAACATGGAAAACAGAGCAGCTACCAATGATTTCCACACAAAATCTATAAGTATTGAATGAAGTAAATAAATAATACAAAATCTAAAATTATCAGCAACATATACAGAAACCCTCAAAAAAGTGGTGTATTTTAAAAGAAGCAGTGATTAGTAATGAGATTATAAATATTGAAAAGTTATCCAGGAAACAGAATGTGGCGATCATCAGAATTCGAGCATTACACACGAAACTAACTCACTCCTACCTTTTCTCAGGAAAACTTGGAACTTGTAACGTAAACCTGACGATTCCACATATATTAATGGAATGTAAAAATCACAAATCAAAAAGGGAGAAGATCCTGGGATATTTCACTCGTATTCAATTAGCAACAAAGAAAGACATCATCTTGAAAGTCATGAAATTTACTTGTGAAGTAGGCATTTTTAATGAAATTTAAAGAATTAAATTTCTTGCTTCAGACATGCTGAGGAGATCAGTTATATACATTTAAATATGTATGTATTGTGGTTGGGGTAATTGACTTTTGGTTGTCAAATCAACCTATACGTTAGCCCCACATTTATTTTTAGGTTTTAGGGTTCAGTTTTAAGAATACTTAAGTCTGAATCATTTTAACTTATATATATTATCAAAGTTTATACAAAAACCCTATTTACAATATTAAAATCATTTTGTTACTAAATATAATACTAATATAACCTATTTGAAAATTTTACTATCATTTTAACTTTCTAAGACCAGCCGCGTGACTTATAGGTTGAACGTGGTGGTTAGGAAATCACACCAATGACATTTAGAATCTTGAATAGAGAAAGCATACCGCGCCGTTAAAATTAACCCCTTTGAAATCATGCAAGGAAAATAAATAATTTCCGTACCCAGAATTTAGAAAGTAAAAAAAAAACGAAATTACGGCGTCAGCCTGAGAAAATTTTGTAAATGATCTGTTTGGGCTCTTACTGTGGCTGTTGGTTGCTCCGGCTCGGATGTGCGTCTGTGGTGGAGGAAGACGAAACCAGGACCCCTTTGCTGTGTCGTCGCTGACCTCTGATCTCTGGATTCTGTTTGTTGCTTCCACGCCATGTAGTAAAGGTTGATGACTGGCTTCCACATTGCTTCTCCTGACGGCAAAGTTATACCGCCCAGGAGCAATTGTTGGTTCTGGTCAACTTCCCCACTCAGCTCTGACTCGCCTGTTCTCCACTCGTTCTTTTCCCCAACTCTACTGTTCTCCTTTCGACTTCTCCTCTCCGACTGTCCTTCTCTCCCGTTCTCCACACAAAATGTCCTTTCCCCACCTTTTTCGTCATCACGTCATTTTTCTCGTTCCATCTGGACCACCAATACAACTTATACGCCCCCATTTGCCCTCGGATTTGGTCAATCCTTGCCATTTTGACCCTTGGTTGGGAGAAATAATTTATGAGTGGGCTCGGGCAGTCGTGTATACGCAAAAGTTTACACCTCTTTGTCCTGCCAAATATGACACTTACCCCACAAAATTCTTCAGATAGATGTTCCCAAGTTATTTTCTCGTCTCTCCCCAGCACATGGAACAAACAACGTGTATTCCATGCGGTCAGACGGTTACAAAAAAGAAAGGAATGTATCTATTTTAATAATTACTTAATAACTAATAACTTAACGTCTGGTACGTCTTAACAACTACTTAATATCTAATATACACTACATGTGGTGTACTACAGTATTTTTTTACCTTAATCGGAATTTTGAATGTAATTTAATACGAAATAATAGTTGTACTCTGGCAAATGTCAAAGGTTTTTAAGAAATGGCGTAAATTACGATGTAAATAATGTATTGTTGGTTCGCTAAAAATCCTTGGGTTGATGCGAAATGTTAATAATAATATAAAAAGTTACAAAAGTTATGCCTGTTACAATTTCTTAATAAACGTATGGTAGAAAAGCGGAGTTATGCACATCGCTACAGGTGATCTTTCACGTAAGTGTCGGGGAGAGAGTGGTGGCACCAGAATCGCGATGCTTGATACTGTGTTACGAAAATACATGTTTTGAATAAGGGAAAGGAACCACTACCTTTAGTGGGCAGTCTAGTAACGGGAATATTTCCGTTGACCAAAATTTCCTAAATGTTCATACGTGATTGCGTATTTCTATCCACAGTACTTTAACACTCGAGATACAAAAAGGAAGTTTCATTCTAGAACCGGCGAAATGCATTCACAACTATTCACAAGATATAAAAATCCCAATGGTAGAATGATCTTTCGGAAATAGTTTAACGCCTATATATAATGCATGTAGACGATGAACTATATTATCCACATCCCTTACAGATAGTTTAATTTTTGTCTATTGATACTGAAGCCACAAGACTCAACGTGTTAATATTATGTGAGAACGCGTGGGATCTATACTACACCAAGGTTTCACGCGACAACTTCATAACCGGGACAACATCGCAGAACTGGGGGTATTTAAGTCCCTTCAAGTAGGGATTTAAGAGAAGCTCGTAGTTCCCTTCTCCTCATTGCGATTCACAATGATCATAATCCTCTAAACCCACGCTATTTATCTCGAGTTCTGCGAAATTCGTGGTTAACTCTGCCGACATTGTCTTCCACTACTATTATTGCCTTGTATAAAACCACGAGTTAAGCTTTTCGATTGAACCATTAAAACCATAACGCCGTATCTGATACTTTAATAAGATTTTTACACCGATGAATCTGTGTTTTACTGCTACATTGCTGAGGTTTATACTATTACTAGTCTGTAAGCAGGCTTCCAATCCTGTAAAAACTCAATGGAGAAGTAGGTTTTATGTGCAATAACAACGCGAACTTCCGGAAAAGTTATCGAATTATGTTATACATAGCAAAATGTTGATCTACTATAAACGGAATTGAGAACATGTATGATTGTTTCATTTGTTTAATATGTAACGACTGACTTTCTTCCTTTTGCATTTATTTCTTATTCCCTCAACAGGGCCTTGGCGGCAGGCATGGTGGGCGGACTGCCTACGGCGGCAAAATTTGGGAGCGACAAAACCGCCTCGACTATAGCTCAAGATCAATCTCCACAAGTCTTGATACATATATAGACACTTCAGGCTGACTATAAAGGCGTAATTTCTTTTTTCCCCCTAAGAGAGACGTGCTTACATATATTTCTTCCTTTAAAATTGAACCAAATTTGAACATTGCATTAACAATTTTTCTAACGCTGCCCAAAACTGTTGCTACCGACGAGAAACGTTTTCCATGTTAAAAATGGTAGAAAATAATTAAGAACATTGTCCACAAAATCGTTTTAATGGGTTAGCAATATGGGCAGTTAAACATGAAATAAGTAATAAATAGATCTGAACGAAGTTATTTGCGATTACGCAGAAAATAAACTTTGAAAGAAATGGTTTTAATTTAGCTTTAGTCGATGTCAATAAAGTAGATGTATTAATTGTTTCAAATGGGTATTTAAATTACCTCAAAGTTTTACGTACTAGTTGTCCTTATCTGTTGAAAATGTAAATATTCGGTTTTGAATAAACTAATATTCAGTAAAACTGAATTATTTGCTTTGCGTACGGCGATAAAATAGTGAAGCGCTGTGGAGTGAAAGACGAACGTTTTAGGGTATTTATTTAGAACTGATTTAAATTATAGATAATATTTACAAAATGAGATTTGAAATAACGCTAAATGTAGCTGGGCATATAAACAATCAGATCTCTTAATCGCAGAGTAAATGGTGGACTTAGATACGGACTCCAGAATGCGTCAAGAATTGAGGAACTTAGATTTCAATCTTTCATGCAACTTTCTCCGTTTTTCCTCCGCTGCATGGGCTGAATAAGCCACCCTCGCTGCCGTATCTACAGCTCCGCTTTATAACCTGCTGTATTTTGTGACTACACGACGAAGAATGTTGGCCTTCACAACATAGCGACTGTTCGTAAAATTATATCTCCCTGGTTCTACAAAATTTTATGTATCTGGACACCATCGCGTAATACACGATTATTGTCTTGGTCCCACGGATCCGCACCTCGGGAAAAGGAAGTACCTATTCGTGATTATATCCAGAAAGTAGTGATTAACACGTCGACAAACTGCCGCCGTTGGAAAGGACGTTACGACTTAACGCTCTCTAATATATGTAAATATAAGTAAATAAAATAACATATTTTACTCTCCTTTATTTCCGTAGAATACATAAACACCGCTTACCGTTCAAACATTGAGCGGTTTGGTACCAAGAATTAAAAATTAATTCGATTGATTTCAGTAGAATATATAGAGTTTATAACATTTGTACTGAACAAATTTGTTTATATTTTAAATTTCGATACTTATAAGTTATGCACTAATTGTCATTATTATCATTATTTTTCACGGTTTGTTTTTTGCAAGATTTCACAAATCTTTATAGTGCGGCAGCACAGGTTAAATTATTAAGTAACTATCGCGATACTATGAAAATTGAATAATTTAATTAACTTACAGAGAAAAATAATAAATAATTACTATGAGACGTGAATCTCTGATCTCAGAGAACTATCAAATCATATTACAGAAATGATACAGAAATTTCTATTGCATATTCACGTTTAACGACCTAAAGTTTAGAAAGACTTCAGAAATCCATTTTAATATGTATTGCCATTTTCTATAAGAATTGTAAATACTTATTTACTGTATACTGTTTGACTAATGGCGTGTTGTAATAAATAAAAAGCAGCAAAGAAGTAAATTATTTTTATAGGAGCTTATAAAATAATTCCATATTTTATTATTCAAATTTATTCATGAAAAAAGAAATGCTTTCAATCAAATCTCAGATTTGAAGATTGTGAAACGAAATTAATAGATTAGGTTAGAATATTTTCGATCGAATCACTACTGTATAATCATAACTACAGACCTAACTACTAACCGTGGATATAGAAATAGCACAAGTCTTCTAAATTATTAGAAATACTAATTTTTTAATATTCAACTGCAGTGGTCCCTATCCTTAATTAATTTAAAATCAGCTTTAAGCTATACTTCGTTTGCTACCCGTTGGATGCATACACAAAAAAAAATTCCAACACTGAAGTATATATTTTAGGACAGTGGCTGTCAGGTAACGAGGCGTGTGATTCCTCTGACCTCAAGGGCCCTTCTGCAGAAGGACCATTGTCCCTGCCTTTGTTGGCCTCGGGATCGACTAGAAAAAGTTTGTAGTCGCAGTGTCATTTTTTTTAGGATTTCACGACGCAAACAGCCCCAACAAAACTGTTTAGTTTCTTTTTCACGTTGGAAATTGCTTTTTAAAACAATGGTGTGCAGCCGATAAAATCAAAATTATAAATATGTAACACGCGCAGGGAATTTTATGAATTGTGTGAGAAATAATTCTAAAATATTTCTACTTAAAAAAACACGCCATTAAGAAATAGTTTTTGAAATATTTCCAAAACTTATTTGAACGAAAGTAATATTAAATAGCAATAAATAAAAAGACTGTCAATTAGTCACCATATAAATTTATAACTACTTACTTTACGTACATACGACGTTTCGTCTCCGTTTTCAGACTTTCTCGGGCATAAAACTGAGCAATTTAAATCATTTACGTCATTACTCTCACGGTCAAAAAGATTATTAAATGCATTGAAGAATTTATATGTGAAGAATTTAGTGTCGCGGACCATTTCCAGCGACGGTTACGGATGAAATGATTAAATGATAATAAATATCGTCATGAAGTAAACTATTCCTGTACAAACACTAATTTTGGATTTTCAGCACACAACTTAAGCTTGCTGTCTGAGACGCTGGAAATTATGATGATACGGTAAATTGTGAACTCGCGTACTAAGCTTCCTCCTCCATTATCATACTGGAAGTACAGAGTAATAAACTCAATATAGTTCGCCACACGTGTTTACTTCTCTTACCCAAGGTCAATAATATACCTTACTATTACCTAATCGAAGGATTATTAGAAAAAAATTCGTACAGTTAAGGTATGCATTTAATTATATAAAACTCAGTTCTAATGAGCAGAGCGTTTATATGGATTTCCTTCCATGAAAGAACATTAGAAACTATTGTGATTGGTATATCTGTCTTCTACGATTATAAATACAGACAGTTCATCAATAATGTCTCTTTAGATTTTCACAAGAAGATAGAACGTAAATTGGAAGCCGCGCGTCAGGTAGCAATCCCATTCATAACGTTCAGGTACACTATACATTACAAAATGATTCCGAATGATTGTCAAAAATAACATTTTATTTTAGTATTACAGGAGTATTTGTTCCATTCTACACATTGGCTCGTTGGTCTAGGGGTATGATTCTCGCTTCGGGTGCGAGAGGTCCCGGGTTCAAATCCCGGACGAGCCCAATTCTTTTGTTTAATTAATATATTACCGTTATACACTGTAGTACCAGATCGCGATCAAAAATATACTGTCTACTCGAAGAGCGCGATCAACCAACTTTTTCAAAATCGTAGTATTTACTTTAACTTTAAAAGGAATGTGTTGCAACAATATACAAGTCATTTTGAACTTAACATCAAAGTAAAGTTGTAAATTAATAAAATTCTTAAAGCTTAGGTTTGAATTCAATCTTTGCAAGTCACTTTGGAGATTTTGACTCGATAGCCTCCCACGCGTAAATAAACTTACACGGAAATAAACAAATTACGATGTGGGTGGAAACTCACTAAAACATGTCAGGAGAATTTAAATTAAAAATGATTAATTTAGGACGGTGTTTTGTAATAATTCGGACTTTCCTTTTAAAAAAATCAGCCAATTCTGACCGAGTTTAAGACGTTTTTGCTTAGAGCATGGCTAGATTTAATTGATAATTGAGGTATTGATTATCATATATCACAAAATTTTTGAAAATGAAGATGTGTGTATATATATTGTTTGCTCTTCTTTAAAAATTAAATGAGTAAAATGAAATGATCTATTTTGATGAACAATTAATCTATAGGAGAGTATTGTATATTTGACTTTTAGATCATGTTGTCAATCGAAAAAAATATGGAACGTCCACACGGCTGATTTCTTTTTACCTCTCAACGTGTCACCTGTCAACGCCGACGAGATCTAACTTCAACACAGAGTCCTGACATCTGAATGTCATGCGTCTCACGACCCAAACCATCATAAAATGTTCGAAAAGAAACTGAGATGATGGTGTAACAACTTTATTACTCACTGTACAACATTTTAAGCACCGCGTTCCTGAAAACAGTTCTCTCCTCGGGCAATACAGCTGTTCCAAAGTTGCTTCGATTTTTGGAAATACTGGAATGAAGCGAAAGTCGTAAAGTCTATGCTCTATCGTTTGGAAACGACGTATATTCAACGTGGTTTTAAATTTGGGGAACAGACCCGTATAATTTCGATGGATTTGTCAAAACGGATTGTGCCATTTTGTTCGATAGCTGCGGACAAGAAGCGACGCATGAAGCTGTGCATTGTCAATATGGAACATCTAAGTCTGTTTTCCTCTTTTCCAGCGCACAGTATCCCTCTAACGAGCTAGAATTCACTGGTAGACTTCCTTGTTTACCATGTGCTACAAATTCCTGATGTTCAATGCCTTTCTAGTTTATTTTAAGTACCAAAATAACATCGGTCCTTGACCAACTTAAGCGTACTTCTCTTGGGCGAGAAAACCATTTAAGCACCAACTACGATGACTAATTCATTCCTCCCCGTATGCTTTTCTGAAATGTCGCTGTATGGCTTTGTAAATTGCTTAGCAATATACTGGCGCTTTTCTTCAAGCTCTTTCACTTTCACTGTGGTACTAAACCGACGAACAGCTGTTGGGAACTTGCTTGCTTCAGCGGCTCGAACTATTAGTCATTGCGAAACTCGGTTTGTGATAATTTGCTGTCTAAACCTGCCACCACGTGCGTTCAGTAATCGCATCGTACTCCCTCTGCCTGTTGACACGATATAACAAAAGTTCAGTTTACTTTTGAACGCAATTACAACTGCAAAAATTTCTAATTTGTTCACTAAACAAAAGCCAACCATGCGAAAAACATTTTGATTATTCGAACTGAATTTAGAAAAGCAGCATGTTTCACTATTTTTAAGGCTGTGTTACTTGCCTTGTTTAGCGGTGATAAGATAATTAAATTTTTTTGCGGATTATCTTCCATTGAGAATGGAACATTATGGCTTGCTCCTAATAGCTGACACAATCTTTAAAAGTTTGTTTTTTCCAGGTAAATAATTTTTGTAGTAATAGAGTTATGTGAAATGAAATAATAATAATATCCAGGACCGAGTAACATTTACCAAGCGATATCATCCCAAAAGTTTTTATCTTTTTTTTCGGAAACTTCTTTAATGAAATAATAATAATATCCAGGAACGAGTAACATTTACCAAGCGATATCATCCCAAAAGTTTTTATCTTTTTTTTTCGGAAACTTCTTTGTTTTAAGGTTAAAATATTATAGTAAATTTATTTTCAATTATTATCTGTTCGTATTATAACTTCTTTATTTACATTTGAGAACTTTTGAACATGTGTAAAGAATGATGCAATTTTACGCAAATGCTTATTATTTTTATTTAGTCATTCAATGGTCTACTCCAAATATTTTATATTACAATTTTCAAAAATATTCAATTCAAGCCAGAGTTTAACTGTGATCATTAATTATTTATTTGCTTATGAAACTCTCTAGAGTACAATATTTAGACATAATTCATAAATGAAAAAAATAATAACGATTGATATCCATATTTTATAAATTTCATCTTAAGTAATAGCTCAATAATGAGGAATCAATTTAAGTTCGTAAACAAATAACCTATAAAACTCTAACCTGAATCTATAGTCAGTTTTAAAATTATATATGCTATTTGCTGCTAAATTTTCTTTTACATATGTCCTTTTTTTAAAAAAAGAAAGTATGGCATGGTGTCTTCAGTTTATCCGAATGGCACGAGGGAATAAGTAGTTGAAACATAGTTCGTTGTTAGTAAATGACATGCTTGTTCTGGAAGTTACCATTCTGGAATATTTTTTCGAGTTTAACCAGTTTTATTATTAATCCTTGAACGGATGGGACTGGTTAATATTGGATATTGGTAATTAAGGATGGACATATTCAAATCTATATGAGTGTGCACATTATATTTTAAATATTAAACCTGAAATAATAATTAAATTTATTTATCAAAAGTAAGTTATCCCATTAGGAAAATTATTTCAGCGTAGGCTAATTAAAATTTTAACACAAGTTAAAATTGTTCTGGTATTTCGCTTTCTTCTGACAAGGACTTCTAGTTTTTCCGTACCTGTGTTTACGTGCGAAATGAACCATGAGAGTGCTTCACGCAAATTGGAAGTTAAGCAGGAGCGCTGTGATGCCATTGCACAATTTGCAGGTAAAGTGGTTCGTCCTCTGGCATCGCAGTTAGCTCAAGGGATGAATAAAACGACTTAAATAGAAACTCTGCACAAAATTCACTCTCCGCAGATATTAAAGTAGCGCAGAAAAATATAATCCACTTTTATTTCTTAAATTTTCTCAACACATCAAACTTGATGAATTTTTATGAATTTAAGGAATAAAAATAATGAACCAGCCTTGGATTATGAGGATAAAATGAAACTATTCTATTGAAAATGAATAAAATGAATAAAAATGAAAGTTACCACCATTAATCTCTCAAAGCAGAATTTACAATTCGAAACTATGGACAATTCTTACGTTAAGATACTTGAGAAATGAAAATAAATTTTTGTACACATTTTGTGTTATGATTTTGAACATATAATTAATCAATGTCGATGAATCGGTTGTTGGTTACGTAAACAGTCGTTTAATTGAAGTACTGTTTTTTATCATCCTTCGATAATATTTAAACGTATATATTATCGAAGTTTATACAAAAAAAATATTTACAATATTATAATCATTTTAACTTGCTCCGAACAGCCGCATCACTTACAGGTTAACCGTGGTGGTTAGAGAAAGCATACCGCGCCGTTAAAATTAACCCCTTTGAAATTATATCAGGAAATAAATAATTTCCATACCCAGAATTTAGAAAGAAAAAATCGAAATTACCGTGTCAACGTGAGAACATTTTTGTGATTGATCTGTTTGGACTCTTACTATGGCTGTTGGCAGCTCCGGGTCGGATGTTCGTTTGTGGTGGAGGAAGACGAAACCATGACCCCTTTGCTGTGTCGTCGCTGATGACCTCTGATCGATGGACTCTGCAACTGTTTGTCTGTTTGCTGCCTCCACGCCACGTAGTAAAAGTTGATGACTGGTTTCCGCCTTACTTCTCCTGACGGCAAAGTTATACCGTCCAGGAGCAATTGCTGGCTCTGGACTTACTGGCCAACTCTCAGCTCTGACTCGTCTCTTCTCCACTCTTCTCCTCTCTGACTGTCCTCTCCCGTTCTCTACACAAACTGTCCTTTCCCCGCCTTTTTCGTCATCACGTTATTTTTCTCATTCCATCTGGACCTCCAATCAGAACTTATAATTTTGGGAAGAACACGCCCCTAATTGCCCAAGAATTTGGGCAGTCCTCGCCATTTTGACCCTTGACGAGGAGAAATAATTTATACGTCGGCACGCGCAGTCAGGTACACGCAAAATTTCACACCTCTTTACGCTGGCCTACCCCACAAAATTCTTCTTATAGATGTTCCAACGTTATTTTATCATTCCCCCAGCACATGGAACAAACAACGTGTATTTCATGCGGTCAACCGGATACTAAAATCAAGAATCTATCTATTTTAATAATTACTTAATAACTAATAACTTAAATTCTAGCACGTATCAGTCTTAACAACTAATTAATATCTAATATCCACTACATGAGGTTTACTACAAAAACAAATGCAATTTGTACATGCAGGTAAAATTATTGATCTATTCTTACTAATTTTTGATCCTGAAAGTTGGTTACAATAATATTATAAATTTTATGTTGGGACATTTTTATATTTAAAAAGAATATTTCTCTTCTCCAATTGAATATTGAGTTAATTTTTAAATTAAATTAAAAGTCGAAAGAAATATATTATTAATTTAAAACAACATTATAGCAAACAATATCTGATTACAATGAATTGTTCCATTTATGTGGAATTATTTAGATTAGAATAAAATTCACATTAAATTATCGGAAAATGACTTTTTTCATGTTTTATCACGTTCGTTTTTAAAACTTTGTACAAAGACATAATTCTGCACAAATTTACTTAATTTGTGCTTTTTAGGATTCACAGTCCAGAGCTTACAGAGTTCCAGCTTCTCTTGAAGTCTGTCCTGCATTACAAATGAGCTCAATTAGGGCTTCATTGTCGGTGTATAAACAGCAATTGTTCTCAACAAATCTGTTCCGTCTCCCTAGAGGGAAGGATTTTCAAGCAAGTGTCATGCTGTCAAACACGGATAATGCTCTTTACTGAATTGAGACACGTAAATCTCACTTTATCATTACACATCTGTAAATCACACGGTAAAATACAGCCTTTACTAACGGAAACATTTATTTACCAAACCTTGGATCGTCCTCTTCTATTTTAGATTGGTTAAAGAAACAAACCTTTATAAAATTTAAATAAATATTTTCATAAATGATTAGCCTTAAGGAATGAATGTGTCATTAATATTAAAGGAGACCAGGGGCTAATTTTAATGGAACATCAAAATGATATCTAGTAATTTTTTATCCTTCACTGTACTCTTTGTTAAATTGAAGCCGATTTAAGATTCTTTAATAATTATTTCACCTGAATAAAAAAATTCCAATAAAATATATTTTCACAAATTATTGACTATCATCATTCTTCCAAATAAATTAAGTAAGCCTAACGGAAACGACAGTGATTACGTAAATAAACAGTGGGAGAACTTTCTAAGACTAACAAATTTATTTCACAACTTAATGATTTGCAATGTATAAAAATATTTATCTAATTATGTAACAGGATTTTAAACAGGTATTATATCAACGCCGATCTCCTGTGGTCTAGTGGCTAGCGTCACTGCCTCACAACCCAAATGTCTCGGGTTAGAATCCTGGCATGGCTGGGATGTTTTTGACGTCATGGTAATGGATATTGAGATTAAGACTGCTGGAGAATCTATACGCTGACCACGAATCACTCCAAATTCGGAATGTGTCATGTACGATGACAGTTCGCAGTCTACCCGGTAGGCAAAGTCCTTGAATGGGCTGCAGAGCCGATGAAGATGTAGAAGATTAAATCAATCTCAAAGTGTTACAACCTCATTAATAAATAATATGTATTAATTTTATTTAATTTATACAGGAGCTTTTACCCAAAATGTACCATAAACTGTTAAATAAAGAAATAATGTTTTAAAAAGCATTTTTAATAACAATCTCATATTCTTTTCTCAAAATAATTAGAGATTTAAATAAAATAGTTTCTTAAATAAATCTAAATAACCTCTGATTACATTTTACATAATTTCAGTTTTTTTAAATCATGTTACTTATGCAGCTGATTATGGCACATTTTGACCAAAACTACTGAAAATTTTGAACTCTCTTAAGAAATATAATTTATTTATTAATGGAGATGAAAACATTTTGAGAGTAAATTAACACTCAAATGAATTATACTACATAATTATCAAATTCATAATCAGTCATAGTAAATTTATTTTTCTTCAAGAACATTTAACTCATTATGAAATAAAGATTATTATTTTGTTGCATGTAGTTTCGTTTCATTTTACTTCCCACCTTCTGATAAATGATTATTGTTAATAGAATTATGAACAATTCACACGTTTCGTATTTTAGAAGTAACTTTTTATTTTATTTTTAATATTTACAATTATTTATGTTTTACATTAATACCATACCGGCCAATATTATACATTTATAATAATTTATTGGTGGTGTCGTTGGAAAAGTTAATTATTTATAACTAAAAAGATAAAAACTATAACTATTTAAAATTTCAGTTCTTACAGGTTTACAAATAAATATTTTTCACATGAGACTTTGGATTGTACCAGGGAGACATTATTCAGAATATTTGATGGCTTTGTCATGACGGAAGTTACTTCATCCGGACAGCGTATACATACATGTAAACTGTGGAATTTACTCTTGTAGCCGGCGTATTTAGTGTTTGGCGTCGGACAGCTCTAAGCTCCTGGTGGAAGTGAGTGGTCGGCCCAGGGGAGGTGAACTTCTCAGAAATCAGAAGCAGTTCTCCCTTGAGCGGAATTCGGAGTCAACGGCTACTCCTCAAATTATCTCTCTCTCTCTCGTTTTTTGCTTCATTAACTCCTGTATCACCCTGCTACTTCGTCCTCTCCACCTCACGAGCCTCTCTCCTTACTCACCACTGCACAACTATCCCTCTCTCCTTTACAAACTGACACTTCGTGACCCAAAATATTCTCTAACGCAGGTGGCAGCTCAAAATTCTCCGCCTCTTCTAGAAGGGTTTGAAGGTAATATGCTCAAAAACCCTGAATCGATTAGATTATAACCTTCTGTGTTGCGACTTATTTTTCAGAATCTCCAGATTCTTGCATGCTGTCTTCCAGGATAATTTATGACCATTGGCGTCTTCCATTGTTAAACTATTATATATAATAGTTATTAATGTCTGTACGTTTAATATAAGTTTAAATAAGGCCAAAAACAGACAAAAATTAGTGAAACAAAATATAATAGAAAAGCAACTACATGTTTCGGTCCTGATATGGACCCTCTTCAGGTTGAACCGAGATACAAAGCACCACCAACTCTACACGACTAAGAACATAGAACCATTTCCAATTCTCTCAGTTTTGCATAAGACATTAAATAAGTCGTCATTCCCAATAATCATCTACTCATTTCTTTAGATGTGGTCTCTATATTCACTTCAATACCACATCATCTCATTATTCAAAGTATCAAAAAACGCTGGGTCCACCTGCATCATCAATTTAATTATGAATTCAACTTATTTTTCTTTCAACAATTCAATTTACAAACAAATCTCTGGTTGCCCTATGGGAAGCCCTCTCAGTCCCTTCTTTTCTGAAATTGTTTTACGAATTTAGAATCTGATTGTCTTTCCAAACTCAACTTCAAACCTGTTTATTACTGTCGTTATGTTGATGACATTTTCTGCATCATTCCCAATAACAAAATTGATACTATTTTATGCACTTTTAATAATTGTCATCCTTCACTCAAATTCACTCACGGGTTGAAAAAAATTTTACCCTTAACTTTTTAGATGTGTTTGTTTCTTATGTTAAGGACACAATTTACATAAACTAGTATCGTAAACCAACTTATTCAGGCAGGCTGTTATACTATTATTCTTCTCATCCTATCCAACAAAAAATTCCGGTTATATATAACCTGACAGATAAAGCCATTTTGCTGTCTCATCACAAATTTCACCACACAAACATTGCAATAGTCAAATATATATTAATAGCTAATTCGTATCCACAAAGTTTCATCGGTAAGTTTCTTCAAGAAAGATTACTTAAACACAGAGGCCAAATATCCAACACCAATTCCACAAAACCCTTAACAAATTACATTACTATTCCATTACACCAACCATTACACCATTCTCTGAAAAACTTTTTCCACTCCTACAGCATCCAGCTCATAACTAAATCATCCAATAATTTATGCACCATTCTTAAACATTTTAAAGACCCAGTTGATAAAAACAAAATTCATAATGTTGTTTATAAATTAAATTGCAATGACTGTCCTAGTGTATACACAGGCCAAACTAAAAGAGCCATCAGCACTAGAATCAAGGAACACAAATCTAATATTAAGTTGTCCCAATTATCCGTTATTTCAAAACTCATTTTAGATTCGAACCACACTATTGACTGGAACAATTTCCAAATTTTAGACCAAGACAGTAACTACAAATCCCGATTACTTTCAGAAGTGCTCCACATAAAACGCAATATTAATACTCTGAATTTAAAAACTGACCCTGAATTGTTCAGTAGTATGTATAATATCTTAATTTATGAAATATAATTTATCAAATGTATAATTATTATCTTTGTTTTTTAATATTTTTGTCTTTTGGTTTCTTTATATTGGAATGTTATAGTTTCGTGTTTTGCAATTCAGTACAACCCGAAGAGGGTCGATATCAGGACCGAAACACATGGTTGCTTTTCAGTTATATTTTATGTTTCACTAATTTTTGTCTGTTTTAGGCCTTATTTAAACATATTATGTATAAATATGAAAGTAACCACGTCTAAAATCATGATTTTCACAATAACATTTTAATATGCGTAGTCTTACTATGAGTATTACTTTACAGGCGACAGTTTTGACAAAATAAATTGTTCTCTCTTTACGTTTATAACATAATTAGTGCACGTATTGATTAGTACTGCAATTACAATAGTATCAACTGTTTTTCTGCTTTTCTTTTACTCATCAACGAGACCTTACTTGACCTATTATTATTTCACATATTGTCCATTGCTGTCAACGTTTAAGCTCGGTTTCTGGATTCCACGAAGTTAAAATTAACCATCTGATGGCAGAAAAAAGTATTTGCATACAAATTTGGCTTTCGCGTGGTTTCCCTGTTCTGTAATGAGATCAAAATCAGTTCAATACCTACTCTTAACATAGTAATCATAAAATTAATAAAGGTGGCTTCACTATGTACCAAAGATCACCTAATATAAATTTGTTATTTTACACGTTCTGCCACTGATTGTTTATTCAATTTATTAAGTTGATCACTATCAGGAAAGATAATATTGGGAATCATCTGTTGTAACAATAGCTTACTACTGTCTTTTAATTGGTTATGTATGATAAATCAAGATGGAACATTTTTAGTGTGCACACTATCATTCCATTAAAATAATTATATATAGAAACGTAAAGGCTTGAGCAGAATAGTTTAGCACGGAGGGTTCCATCAGTCTAATATAAGGACTGAATACTACAAGAACGCAAAACATAAGCGTATCGTGAATTTTATTATTATTATTTTAAGTCGCACCAATAGCTAAGTTCATTAGGAACTACTTTACCATTTTAGGTGATTCTATCTTCTTTGTAAGGTTTACTCGAATTGGGAATTTCATGCCAGGAATCTAATCCGGGACCTCTGTGGTACGAGGCAGGGACGCTAACCACTAGACCACAGAGGCCGGCTAAATTATCATGAATTATACCTACTTAATTTTTAACATTTAATCGTAGCACCAAACACAAGGATCTTACATGAACAGTCCAACGACCCCTAGGTTTGCTATAATTGTCACAGGCATCTAGAAAACAAGTGACTGACTACTCTTCTCTGCTATGGAAGATATGTTGATCGAATTTTCTTTATTACTCCGTGCTCTGAAATAAAGACTAATATGTTCGATAAATATCACTCTATAGTTTTTTTCAAACGGGATGTTATTTGATCTTGAAGCTCTTCCTTGTGCCGTCAAATCAAAATTCCTGCGACTTTGTCACATATCCAATGTGTAGCTGTAAAGGTTTGTTCTCATTTGCGGCGACGTTTGTCAGTTTCTATGCTCTCAATTGCTGAAATCCACAAGGGCTCCCATTGGAAAACTACTTACTGATCACGTATGAACTTGGCTTCTTTGATCACTGTAGAAGATTCGTTTTTTGTTACAAATATTTTCTCTTATTGTCCATTATAACTGAAGAGCAACAACGTTTTCCAACTTGTTGATCGATTTTCTAGACCTATAAACGATTGTACCCTTGCATAAAGATTTTAATTTTATTGAATAACTCTATTCCAGCCCTCTTTATCAATTCCAGTGTCTACAAGGGAATGTAGGTGATAATTTTTCTAAAACTAATATTGTTACAGGCAATGAAAGAATATATTTTTTTTTACTCACAGATGCACACAAAATTTTATCAACTCTTCAAGCATTTTAATATCAGCAATTTTTATAAATCCTCTAATTTTCCATATTATTATATTAAAAATTGTAAAGCATCTGACAATCATTTCGAGGTTTATGAAATTTAATCTCCCACCTTTGATGCTATTTAAATAGATCAAACAAAACGGGACTGGCTGAGCATTGTATCAACATTATACTTTTTGAAGAGAATCACTTATTAATAAAACAGTCTTATATAAGATTCACAAGTTTGGGATGGTACAAAACATTATGGACAATTAACATAGATGTCATGTTAGGCTAATTTTTGAAATTATTGATACATATCATTAACTAATAACTCTATCAATATTCAGAATGATACAAAATTATTGAGCAGTACCAATGATACTATTTTATCATTCTGTCTTCTTTGATATTGTTTAACTATTTTCAATTTCATTGATTTATATTCGTACATAAAACATAACCTAAATTTTGTCTATTTAATTCTATACATTAATTCATCATATTAAATACTTAATTGCTCTGTAAAGGTTTCAATATTACTCAAGTTTATTCAATGACGCAGCTTCTCACTATTCAAAATTGTTTTTAAGTGTAGCTGTATTATTTATAATCTGACATTTAATTTTCTGTTGGCACATATAACGTTTAAACGAAAACTTCCCTTGTATTTTGTGGAAGCAATGTGAATAAAATATTGTTTAATTTCATGAATTTCTCGTTGACAGCCACGTACGCTACGTTACCTGAAATGCTAATTATAGCGCGCACTCTTGCCGCACGCTTTCCCTCGTGTAACGCCAAGAATGTGTACAGCAAAATTTGTGTCGGCAGAAATAAGTCGTGGAAAATGAGACCTTTTTGCGAAAACGATACTTGTAACCACAATTTTAGCAGTATGGATTACAGCGATGAACAAGTTATAAGTAAAAATTCCGAACGTTTTATTTTATAGTTCGTTTTTATTATAAATTAGCTGGGGACCCGGCGTTATATTATCCCGGTACATTATTTAATTCTTGGTCAACACATGATTAAACCGACTTTCAAAACGTCAAAATATGAACCTCAAATATACTCCCAGTATCTCGAGAGATTTCAAAATATCCCCGATACAAAAGCAGGATTTCAGTATTCTGACAGAATAAAAATTTTCTCACACTAAATGGTTATATTTGTACTCAAATCGCATATTAAAGGACATAATGTAACACAGCGACTCACATTACATCGGTTTAGAGACCAAACTCGATAGTTTCCTTTTTATTTTCAGATTTGCAATTATTAAATTTTAAAATTTACCTGACGCTAGAAAGAAATCCAATTTATCAATTTATGTATACATTGTATCGATGATCCAAAGAAATCAGTTTTTTTGAGCCTGCTGCAACAATAAATATTAAGTGGGATGAATGATATAGGAACGCGTAACAGGACTAATAACTCGCAGTTGGTTTACACGCTGCGGCAATTCCAAGAAATCTTTCCATAGAATTAATATTTTTATTTATTTTATATTAATATATTATGCTGTATATTGAAATTAAATATGCACGAATATTTAAATTAAATCTCCTTTTTTTTCAAACTCATTGAAATCCGTTGATCCGTTTCGGAGCCTATTCGAGACAAACATAGGGACAGACAGTCAGACATTTCAATTTTATTTATTGATATAGATTCTTCAGTAACTTTAACAAGTTCGGTATTTCGAAAATAAGGCAGTGGTGCTCAACATGCCGTGATGGTTAAATTTATGGCTAAGTCAGTCATTAAATTTTCTTGAGTTCGGAATGTAAAACTGTTAGATTAGATTAGAAATTTGTCTTGTAACCATTTTAGTCTAACATTCTTATACACAAATCATTTAATCAAGATTTTGGAAAAATCGTTGGATTACATTTAAATAAATTGTTGGTAAGAACACTATAAAGTTTTATTGTTTTAGCAAATGTTTCAATTTATATTACATCATATTTGAATTTTGAAATACGTTAAAATGGGTTATCAATAAGTCCTTTTTGGCAATATATTGGAGTCCTGCGCTCGTTCTAGTGTATTTACTGGCGCTGATTTCTTAGTGAGTTGAAAAGATCTTGCTTGTTATTGCTAGTCATATAATATTAATAACAACTGAAGGCCCTGCGTTTCCTGGGTATTTGTTTATATTATCCCGTAAAGTTTTAATTCGATAATAATCTCTTGGTTAACGCTTGATTAAACTCGAGAGCGTCATAAATGTAACCATTTAGCTTATCACGTCCACTTCCATATCCAATATAAAATTTCATAATAAAAAACGTCTTGATGACTCACACAGTAACTTATTCGAGCCAGGAAATGCACTGGTACTTTAAATCAGCTCTGAAACTTAAAATAAGTCCAAACATAGCAGTATTTCACGTCTACACCTCTACACGTAGATGCTTAACTACATCTAAAACTGGATTCTTAATATCAGGATTAATCTTAAAGAACGGACACCAATCTCGGTCGGTTTTGCATATTTCCACATAACCTCTATAAAAACTCCCCTTCATTGTTATAGGCGTTGAAATCGGGCAGAGAATGACACTTTCAACTAAGCGAACCCGAAAACTTTTCATTATCGTTATAGAATGCTCTTAAAATGCCAGTCTTTATACTCCCACTCATAAAAGTGCTTAAGGTGTTTTACCCTATTAGTGATCATTTCTAGATTCTAATTGTGTACATTGAAGTTTATACGGGGACTTTGACTCACCTTCCACTCTACCTCTCTACAACTTAACCGGCATGCTGAGTGCCAGAATTAAAGCGAGTGACTTTTGTAGACCTATCGTGTTGATTTTTATTTTGAATGCTCCCCTTCCATGCCAAATAGAGTTGGAGTTATACAGAAACCGTATTGGTCCCGAAAAATGTTCATTCTATGCAATTATCTGGCGTTTATAGTTGATTATAGTCTTACATCTGTAGTACTGCCATCCAAAGTAAAAGACAGTAAGTAAACTTTTAGATACTTGAAAATGTTACTGTAACGAACAGACACAGTAACTCGGGATTCAAAACAAAGGAGACAGCGGTTGACACTTGGACCATAAAGCTCAGACACCTCGTCGCCGGTTTCGGAATTTCCCAATCTATCTGAGAATTTGGCGACCGGGTGGCGTGTTTTCTCAAATGTAACAATGGATATTATTGGAGGATATCCAGCCCTTCCACCTTGGTGATAGGTGTCGCAGAAGTGGGGAGGAGGTTTTAAAAGAGGTAGGCGGAGACATTTTGATACAGATTGGTTGAGAGGCAGATTGGTAGAAAGTGAATTAGAGAGATTGGTGGTGTAGTTATTATTGAGAGATTTTTCCATTCTGATTTTCTAATTTTTAATCAGTTTGATTCTAAGGATTGTGTAGGGATTTTACAAAACCACATTCATCACAGTCACACAACTAGTACTATTTTTATCCTGTCTTTTTTAAATTTACCTCCTCCTTCACACACCTCCTCAGACACACAGCCTGTTTCCCCGAGTTTTCATGCATATAGATATTTATTTTTATTACAACTTGTCAACGCATAGAATTTTTGTGGCTATAAGGAAAACATACCAACAAATTTACATCCTTTTTAATTATATAATATTTGTATTTATAAGCACAGGGATTGATTTATGTATAAGCTACCAAAGCTGTTCCTTAGTGTCCCCGCCTTGATAGAGGTTTTAAGCTCAACATTTATTATTTTACTATTAATATACTACTAAACTGTTATTCAGTTTAACCCTTTAGTTATTAGAAAATTATATTTGTCATCGACATGGAATATCTACACTTTTGAAGTACTCCATATTTCAAATAACTTATTGCATCATCGTATCTATTTTTGACCCTCTAACACATACATTAATTTGCGATATTATATTTCAAATATTTGATGTTCTTTATTGTATTTATTTTGTCACAGAAATCTGATTGTCGACCAGTCGAACGTGTTTGAAGTATTTGTAACTTAGGAATGTTTCAGTTGAACGTATACTGTCATACATATAGTCTGTAGAGACACTACTTTGCACGTCAAACGTGACTTTCGGTTTCAAATATTTTCCTAGGTACGTCTCTTGTGATCAAGTATTCCTAAAAACCAAAATGTATTCCCAAGATTTCATTCCCCCGATCTTCAGATCATATACCATTACATCAGTTTTTCAATTGATGAAACCTTTTCTATGGCATGAAATGTTTCTGATGAGATACTAAATTCGAGCAACCGTGAAACGAAAAACGTGTTCTTTGCTTGACATAAGAGAGGACGAGGGCGTAGTTACTAATTCAACAATGGAATGAAGTTAAAACCACCGGGGACTCACTCTTGCAAAGTTTCACGTCCTGATGGCCGCATTGCGTCGACGAAGGCAATTTTCCTGGTCTATATTAGCGTGGGTGGATAAGGGTGTGGGAAGATGCGGCTCAACTGTTGAACAAATTGTAAACGCCACTAGTTTTTAGGTAGGTTAACTGTTCTTCATAAAAGTAAAGTATTTCACATGGTTAGCGGCACGAAACATCTACGACACTGGTGAATATAACTGCATATTAGAAACGTAATATCTGATGCGTCGGTTGCTGTTATTATACGAGTTATTTGGAACGCTTCTTTTTTTCCCCCAAAATAAAGATGGGAGTCAACCTGATTCTTTCTGCACTAAATGTGAAAGATAAGATAAAATAAGTATGGGAAAAATAATGTTACTTAATCGGTTATCTTTTCTAGAATCCTGCTGCATCCGGTATTCAATATAATAAACCCGATTAAAATTTTAAACCAGTCTCTTTGGAGGCGTGGGTTCGCTGCCACGATGTCGTGTTCTTGAATAATGCAGAAAAGGCAAACATATTTGCAACAAATACAATTTTTTCACAGCTACATAAAATAATGAACTCAACTTTTCGCAAGTGAAAACGTAAACAAGTTTGTAAGAGTTTATGTGATAATTGCCATTTTGTTTTATCAGTGGCGATACACTGGCTGAGGAATTCTTCACTGGAGACACTCAGTCGGCATCAACACGCTAGCACTCTCCAAACTGGCGCCGTTAAGCGACCCGGGCTTGTTAAATCCACAGTTTTGTGGATTAAGGAACATTTACCTGAATCCAGGACATTCACACTAAGAATTTAGAAGGTCGCATCTCCCTCCTCAATGTATGTAGAAAACCGCGGGCCAAGCTGTACATTTGATTGAGGCTGGGGGTCATGTGATCCGCCATCCACTATACGGAGGACGGATGATAGAGGCGGCCTGATGAGGTGAAAGTGAGAAATTGATTAGTCGGGAATGGAACTTGGATGTAAGAAAGTGAGTTAAGAAATAAGCTTTGGAGGAGGAGGAACAGTTGGGAATGAATCATTTAATAATGTCAAGGGAGTGCGTGATACGAGGGAATTAGTCAGTCAGGAACGAGCTTTGAGGTAGTCAGGCGGAGAGAAAAGGAGGGATCTTTCTGGCGCAATAGAAGGAAGGATGTCTTTACAGAGTCCAAGAACAAGCTCTGGAGGCGACCAGAATTTGTGGAAGGAAGACCTGAAAAGATGCAGGTGAAACTCTAGAAAACCTGCTTCAGGTAAGTCGGGTGAGTAGGAGTTTTGCTGTGGATTCGCAGCATTTCCTTTTCATTGCCTCCAACGCTGTTAGCAATAGGTTCAATAGAACCAGCGGACAACTCTTACCGTATGCCCAAGTTCTTTGACTGCAGAGCATACACCTTCCAAAGGGAGCACAAGTGTCTCGGTATGTGAGAAACTCAGAAACCAGTGAGAGAACGAGGTATCCCCAAAGGTAAGACCCATCATAACTCTGAGGTGAAGCACCCATAGGTTTTATTTGGAGGGGGTGGTAATGAGTACATGGGGCGATCATAAAAGAGTAAACTCTCCATTGGTTTTTTGGGTAACACACTACATGAAGGTGATCCTGATACAGGCAATTCCCCTTTAATAGCATAGGAAGAGAATTGAAAACTGGGGGTTTGGAAGGTAGAGCAAGGTAACCAAGGATTGACTAGGGCCTCCGGGAGGTAGGTTAAGTATCCTACCCGGTCATTCACCTGAAAGAGATACAGGGAATACCCAAGAAATCTTTCATCAGGTAGGTCGGGTTAATGGGTACTATTCTCACTCCCTTCCGAATGATGGGAAATAAGTTTGCTGTGGGGTCACAGAATTCTCTAATTATTGTATAACATGAAAATGAGTGTCACATCCAGGGTTTTGGAAATCACTTAATTTAGTTCTGACATACAATACGGCCAGCTAAGTTGTATTCAGCCATTACGAGGGGGGATGCCAGGGGGTGAAATAAATTCTGCTAATACTGTATTATTGTTTCTCTTAAAGTACTGGAAATATAAAACGTAACCTTTTTTATATTATAGTTTGCATTACAAATTGTTCAGGGCTAATATGAGAAAATACCCAGTCTACACCAGAACCTAAACTTGTATAAAATAAAAGCCTGTGTTAAAAGTATACAAATTAGACGAACAACTAGCCAAAAAAAGAAGACAATTAAATAAGAAAAATATCTTCTCAATAATATGTTGTCATTTAATTATGATTTTACTTAAGGCATTTCTTTGTCTACATGTGAAAATTATCAAATAAAAAAGTGGACCTGTTGTTAAACATTCATTATTTCATTACAATAGTAAATTTAAGTTTAACACTTAATGTCATTGTTAAGTTGCTTGAGGAATCCTAAAAGAATTTTTAAAAATTTGAATGAAACTTAATACCAACAGCAATGTAAATTATTTTAGGCAATGCTTTATCTCAAAGGATTTGAGTTCTACAAGCGACTACTAGAAGGGGTTCAGAACGAACTGTTAGATTCACCCACGGTTGTCTGCTAAAGCTAATTATGACGAACGACTTTAAGCAGGTTAATCCTTAGGGAAGTTTATGATCCTGAAATACGGCGATTATGACGTTGGAATATCTGTATTTAAGCGACAGTTCCTTTGATTTAATGCATTTAGAATATAATTACACGGGAAGTCTGTTTAGGTTTGTTGTATCAGAACGTCCTTTACAAACACGTTTTCCATATTACGCGCTGGATAATCAGCCACACAAATTATTATCTGACTGCCGATTTTCTGTTCATCGAATATCAATCTAGACTTGCGCATTCCAGTATGTTCAGAGGGATGGCGTTCTTAAAAATATTAAAGAAATACATACTGACTTGAAATTTAACCAATGATCACGGAGATCAAATTGTATAACTTATATTCGATTATAAATATTTAAGATAAAATATGAGAAATTGAGCAGTTTACTTAGCATTCAGAGCTGAACTTCATTCAAAGTATTTCTTTTCTTGCCTTTCATGTCGTTGTAATATTCATTCCTAAGACTGGTCTGAAGCAACCGCATAAGCCTGCATTATCATTTCAGCATAACTACCACACCCTCCCTAATCGGCTTACCATATTCCAACCTTGGCATCCCTCTTCTGTTCTTACCCACACACACGTCCCACAAATACTAATTTTACAAGACCCTATTAATCTATCCCTTATCTTAGTCAAAGTTCTACAAAATTTCCCCATTAGTGATTCTATCCACCAATCTGATTTACAGCATTCTCGTATACCATCAAATTTCAAATGCTTTTCCTCCTTTCCTTTCTGCAACTTCTACCGTCCCCTTCTCGCACCCGTATAACGCCACACTAGATACAAAAAATATTAGTAATGGTTTCCTAATATTCACCCGTAAGTAAATTCCTCTTTGCTAAATCCTTCCTTGCCTGTGCTATCCTACTCTTTGTTTCTACTATACTTCTCCATCCCTAATTATTATGCTGCCCAAGTAACATAAATCCTTAATTCCTTCAAAATATCCCTTCCCAATCCAACACCCTTTGTTATTCCTCTGTTTCCCATACTACGCTACATTTCCTTGGTTTTCCCTCTATTAATCCTCGTATTGAACTCTTTATCCTGGACCATGTTCATGGCATTTATTATGGTTTACGTCTTCTTCTGAATCCCCTAATAGTATAATATCATCGACAAACCGTAGGGTTTTTATTTCTTCTCCTTGTACTATGATTCCTTTTTCATATTCCGTTTTAGCTTTCTTCATCACCTGTTTTATATATAAGTTACAGAGCATGGGCGACAGACTGCATCATTGTATTACTTCTTTCTAGATTTCTGCTTTCTTTTCTTGATCTTCAATTATAATTACTGCTGACTGCCTTCTGTAGAGGTTATGTATAAGCCTTCTTTCTCGATATATTATTAATGTCCTCTTCAATATCCTTTTAATAGTGTATTTTAGTTCACATTATCAAATGCTTTTTCTAAATCTACAACTGCCATGAACGTTGCCTGTTTTTTCTTATCCTGTCTTGTATAATTTGACGTAGAGTCAATTATGCTTCACATGTCCCTACATTCTTCCTAAAACCAAACATCTTCTCCTAACTCGCGTTATATTTAACATTATATCCTCCTATGTACTATTTTTGTTAACATTTAGCATGAATAAGATACTAAACTAATTGCACTGTGCTGTTCACATCCATCAATCCCAGTCTTCTTCGCTATGAGCATAATTGTGTTGTTCCTAAAATCTTCTGGAATTCTTCCTGATTCTTAGATTTCACAAACTATGCTGAACAGCCATGATATTGCTTCTTCGCCCGATGATCTTATCAACTCCGTTGGCACGTTATCAATTTTTAGCGCTTTACAATTCCTCAGATCTGTCAGCGCCCTATCAAACTCCGACTTTCAAATTTGTCCCCCAACTCTTCATCATCCACCTCTTCTTCTTCTATTACTGACTGATCTAGATTTTCACTGTGATACATCTCTTCTAGATATTCCTTCCATCTTTCTACTTTTTCTTCTTTATCCAGAATTGGCTTTCCATCCGCTCTCCTGATGTTCTTGCTAATATTTTTCATCTCGCCGAATATTTCTTTGATTTTCCTATAAGATGCTTCTATTTTCCCTTTCAGCATGAAATCTTCAACCACTTTGCATTTTTCTTGTAGCCAAGCTCTTTAGGCTGCTTTGCACTTACTATATATCTCATTTTTGAAGCTTCTGTACTGTTATTTACCATTTTCATCTCTCGTGTTTTTATATATACGCCATTCATAAATCATTTTTATTATTTATTCTGTTATACATGGTTTCCTATTGATCTGAGATATTCTTCTTATTTGTTTCGTCGGCTGCTGTTGTTATTTCTTCCTTCAATAGTGCCCGTTTGTCTTCTATATTGTTTATTTTTCCTTTCTCTATTAATTTACTCGAGATATCCTCTTTTAAACCCTGAACGCCTCCTGTTGTTTCAGTTTTTTAAATTCCCATCTTTTTGTTTGAATTTTTTCTTGAGTTTCTTCATTTTCAGCCATCATTTCATAATTAACAGATTATGGTCGGAGTTTATAACTGCTCCTGCGTAGATTTTGCAGCACCTGATTCCTATATCTCTGTCTCATCATTATGTAGTTTAATTGGTACCTGCCAGTGTACCCCGGCATCTTCCTTATGCATAGTCTTCTTTCATGATTCTTGAACCAGGTATGCCACTACTAATTTGTGCTCAATGCAAAATTCTACTAGCCTATCTCCCCTTTTATTCCTTTCACCAAGTCCATAGTCATCAATTACATAACTTTCTTTTCCCTTTCATAGACTTGGGAATTTTAAATAGTCAAATTAACGAAAAGATAAGCTATAACACAGGATAATATTGTTATTATTCATCTTTCTGAGATTATGTTAAGGTGCATGAGATGAAATAAAAGTTTGTTTATAAGTTTCCTTAGCGCAGAAAGAATAATATACTTGCATGAACTAGATTGAGTCGCGGATTTTTACTGCTCAGATACCCAGAGAAGCAGAGCATGAAGTTGGTAAATCACTCAACATTTTCTCACTTCCCTGTTGAATAATTCTTGCATGATATGTTTGACAAGTTCTCACCACATAAATTTACATATCTTTGCATGATTTAGAGTGAAGTCCGATCACTTCTTTTGGGGATAAATATTTATGGCCAACATCTGTAATATAGTACAGACAGAATACTTTATTACACGAAACCGACCTAATGGTATAAAGCAAAATGCTAATAATCAAAAATTCGCGATAAAAAGTTTAAAACATACATTACAAATGATTCCTAAAAAACGTTAAACGTACGGATTGTTTCGTCTTTACATAACTTTGTTAAGTCTTCTATTAAATAATTAAAATTATAAAACTTACATTCAGTTAAGTGCAATTAGCGCTTAAAATTTATTCAATAAAAACCAATAATAATTTTTAACTTTAAAAATTATCAATAGAAAATATTTAGAAGTAATATGTTTAAATTTCATAACTTTTTATTTTTACGTTATTTCTTTGTTCATTTTCTTCAGAATACATTACCCATTATACTCGGCACTCTTTTTGTTTTATTTTTATTGTTTACCAATACTTACTTTATTCAAGAATCATTCAGCGTACAAATTGAGTTCTTATTTTACAGTTCCTACTAATATCCAGTTTAACCGTATGAACTGGTTTGGTAACCAATGTAAGTATACAGTTGTTAACATTCTGAAATTTACTGTAATTATTTTGTATTGTTTTATATTTGATACAAATGTTAGTCTTTCATGTGACAAGTGTCCCATTTTCGGGCTAAAAAATTGTCTTCAGCCGCTTGAAGTCCATAGGAAAACGATTATTTACCTTACATTGAAAATCATATGACTTTATTGAATATATAATGTAAATTTTAATGGCCTAATAAGTCAGAAAAAAGTATAATAAATAAATTAAATATCTTTCATACAAACTTGCTAGACATACAGGACGTTTCGCCCTCACATGAAGAATTTTTTTAGATTTTAATTACTTATAAGATGTGTAAAAAATAAAACTTTCATTCAGTTACAGTCCGTGAGATTCTACACGGCATGTTTAAAAGCACAGTAGGAAACGGAGAAGGGGAGTATTGTCTTTTGAGGAGAAACTTCCCCTTCGAACTGCCTGGCGGATCGTTACAATTATTGTTAAAGACAATGATTGTATTCATATAAATGGGATATGAAGGCTGCACAACGTTTTTTAACACCCCCTATACTCATTATTTATTACATTTTACGGATGAGTTTCTTGACGTACAACATATCCTGAACTGACAGAAATATATTTCCTAGCACAAATCGTTTCAGAATTGCTTGTACACTACCAAGTTGCGTTTACAAAACAGGGAGTTAAAGTGAGCTCCTGTTTACCCCACTAGAATATGGACTCACTGCTCATAACGTTGCAAACGACTAGCTAAATCTCTCGAAATGAACGTGAAATTACCAATACATAAATTTATATTAAAAAATATTAAATCCGCAAACAATGCGTCCTTTCGAAAGTTCATAAACATCTGTTTGAATTTAACAGGTTTGTTGATTTATGTTATTTCTTTTTTATCTTAATTTTATAGTGTTATCTGACTTGCAGGCAAGAGATGTAGTTTTTACCGGTCCTTATTCGTTAATCTTGAAACAGTAGTTGTATACAATTGAATGTTTTATATTTCAAAGGTCACCTAATTAATTGATCCCTGAAATGAAAGTGTACTGATTTTGGATGTCAGTTTTAAATTCATATTCACATTTTACTGAAAGCCTAAGTCAGATTTATTTTAGTATATTAATGGAAGCAATAAATTGAAAATACTGTAATATTATTTATGCTTTAGTAACTGATTTTAAATTATTTTAGCCTTTAAACTACATAAAGTTTTTTTTCATCCGTATGCGTTTCAAATATGATGAACATAAATTGTCGGAGTAATTTAGGATGAGAGAACGAGAACAGTGGCGACAGTTCCAGCCGTTTCAATTTGGGTGACATTGAGTTCGGTTGGTATAATTATGTTTAAAGAGTGTGCCGATGGAATGTTGGGAGGGTATCAGGGGTAATCCAGATCTCTCTGCGGCCGACTGATATCTGCCTGTCAATGACTCTGGGTCAGCAATATGCGGTGCTCATTGTCATTTCAAAACACACCCCAGCTGATGCCCGAGACGGTTTCGACGGAAATTGCCGTCGATCAGCCGAAAATTAGTTTCACGTGAACATCAATGAGAATCGCGACCAATGCGAACGGTCTGCCAATGGAAGCGGGACCGGAGCTCGTAACTGTACATTATTTCACCGAAACAGAAGTAACGGAAAAAATAGCGCAATTAATATTTCCAAACATGGACGTTTGTCCGGACAAAATGTCTAAAAGGTAGGTTTTATTGCTGAACCATAACTAATCGTTTAATACGTTGGTGCTGAAATTAATTTAGGAAGGTTTATTAACTTCGTCTATGCGACATTTATAAAATTAATAATTATAACGCTTGTACCTAATAGTCCGAAAAACTATTTTTTTAAAAGACAGTTGACCCAAAAAATGTAGGTCTCAAGTGGAATATGATCGATTTTCTCTCCGAGTATGAGTTCCAACAGTACACGTTTCTATCCATCGGAAAATCTTACGCACCAGATGCACGTCGATTTTATCTTGTTAGAACATTGTCCAAAATATCTTCCGTTATTCTATAAGGATGATACGTCTTATAACGATATGCGCTGTTTTTGTAAGCAAGTTCGATTAATATCGAGATTTAAAAGTGATGTTTGTCCAAACGTTTCTTAATCTATTTATATATCTATAAACCTTTGTCTGTGCATCGGTATATATAGGCACCGAAATTCCTTGTCCAAATTTGGCACACGTGTTTCTCAGGGACCGAAGATGCCCACGATCTTTAAATATAATGTGAAATATGTGAAAACGTGGAAAACATTTGACGTAATAAGTTTCGTGTCCCATACGCGTATCGTGATCTTTTAAATGAATGCGGGATTTATAATATATTTTATTTTTAAATTATAAAAAATTATAACCTGAAAAATAATAAACTTCGTTGGATCGTCGATATGATGTGTAGGTAAATTTTATTTTTTTGTCAGGTTAGTTTAAATTTTGAGTAACTGCTTATTTGTAAAACAAATTCATTATTATGCAATTGATATTGACAGTCATCACAGGTAAGAGTATTAAATTAAATAAAGTCTAATAACAAAATTTTTTTCGGTGTTTTTCCGCCTCTAATAAAATTCCGCGCTCAGCTTGAAGAAACGAGTAAGACCGTATTGTCGTTATCTCACAGAGACCTATATTTATATCCATTATGGACCAACCTCCCCCCCTTTCAACCACGACCGAGCTACAACACATTAATAAACTCGATTTTTGAACCCCTCCAACTTTAGGTCCCTGTAGTTCGAAGTCTGTGAAGTTTAGAAAAAATCGAAGGACACATAGATTGAAAATTCGATTCTCTACAATTTTGTTCACGTGACCGTTTCTTCTCAGACCACCGGAAATGGGTCAAAATGACTCATCTCTGTATAAACAACTACCATTTTGTCTATTTTTCGTTATTTACACAACGTAGGATTGAAAATAGGTTGGATTTGTCAACAGAAATAAATGTACTGTTCCCTCAAGCACTGTAATAAATTTATCTTCAATTATATTCCTGCTTCATTATTTATGTAGACCTCAGCAATGCCGGGTAGTTCAGCTAGTTAAGTTCTAAACTGTTTGTACATTATTTCGATAAGAAAAAATATGGTATGAATTTAGGGAAAGAAATTGTTGATATCTCGAAACTAACTCACTATATATATGTATATATATTAATGAATCACTATTTCCCTTGGTCACGCCATAACTTGAGAACGACTTTATCGATTTCATTAACCTTTATTTTATAAGTTTTATAATACTTTGTACAAAGAAAAGAAAAATTTAAAAGAGAATTGTTCAGAGAATTGGAAAATTTCAGAAAACCTTTTCTACGAGGGATACTTTTATTCCGTGCGTTTGAAATTCCAAAGTGGATGACCCCCCATTCTCCGTCAATATTGCCCGCGCTATATTGAAAATTGGTAAGTTTTTATATACTAACACGTGGTATACATAGTCCGGAGGTAAACATCGGCTACTACCGCATCTAGGGCTGGTTGTGGAAAATTTTAATAAGCAAAAATGGCCCAAATATTGTTACCATATAAAATACTGTCATGAATCAATTTAATGTTGTTAGCTGTCCCCCAATGCTGCTAGCGTTTTTTTGCAACCACTTAACATATCAAAGGGGAGTTTTTATTATGGGTGGAAAAGTCTGGAGGACAACACATAAAAAATAACATTCCAAAAATCGAGATTGCTGTAAACACTTATGTGATCTACTGAGTTTAATTCTGACATACCTGAGAGGGGTTGGAAGGAGGTAAAACAGACTTCCACATAATATCTTCTAACGATGAACAATTTCGACCAAATTTGAGGTTCAAGGCATTGGCGAAAAGAAAGCAACAACTTAGTAGGGTTTACATACTTAGTGAGGCGGGGCGGAGGAAAGAGGGAATTTAGAAGTATTCATAAAACTGCCGTATTTCTTTAATTAATATGATAGCGTGTGCGGTTAATTTGTTACGTATGATTTTTACCCTATTCATACGTCAAGGTGTAAGGGCGTCTGTTTGAAAATAATATTAAATTAGTGTTGGTATCTAATAGGTTTCTTGGAAACTTCCATTCGTTTAGTTTGTAATAAGAAATATGTATTGGGCTGGTTACATTCCCTAACTAGGAATGGACGGTGGTAAAAAACACATGTCGGCTTAACACATGTGAAAAAAATTGTTAAAAATTTGGACGAATTTAGTTTTCCATATATCTCGGCGACTCAAAACACCAAATACTTTGTAGATAAGACAAACGCTAACCACCCCTAGGGGAAGTACATAAGTTATCGAAAAAAACATAGCTGAGTCAATAACTTTATAGTGTTATCTCTGACTCTCAAAAAAAAGTATTTGTGTTATAATATTTGAACACCCCTTGCAGATGTGAGTTGGAAATGAGATGATAGTAAAATAACAAGGAAACTATCAATTGGTGTCGAAACCGGGGTAATGCGGTCACTGTTTTACATTAGATCTTTTAATATGCAACGAAGTAAAATCATCATAAATAGGGAAGCATTAAAATTCTGTTGACACTGAATATATTTACCCTATTATTGTTACCGGATATTTTGAATCTCATGATATTGCCTGGGAAGTATTTTTGAGGATCCATATAAGCACTTTTTTCGATGGCGTTGAATCATGTTGACCCAAGTATTAAATAAAGGACCGAAAATGATAAATAAAGGTCCTCTTGACAACACCGGGATCCCCAGCTGTACAGTATATATAAATATAATATCTATCGTTTTTTGTTTAGGGTTTTATGTTGTATATGTAACATTGTAATAATCTTTTTATAAAAATTCCGTGTTAGTTACAGTCTTATGATTTGCATTATTTTTATGATTGTATGTTAAATCCCAGTGCTAATATTTTTACTAGTATTTATAAAATAATTTTTGTCACAGTTTTTACTATAGAAAATGTGAATAGCATCTGTTTGCCCATGTAGTGGAATTTTTGTCTTTAAATTTTGTTTACTAATTTTTTAATTTGATGTATTCCATTTTTATTCAAAAAATTAGTATTTTAGGAGTCAGTTTGTCTATGGGGGTTTTCAAAAGGGCGTGTCGATGTTGAAATGGAATGAAACGAGCTATGTGTGAGGTATTAACGAGTTCTTTTTTATTTGAAGCGCTCATGTATACCTTTTCATATAAAAAAGAGTTCGTTAATACCTCAAACACGGGTTGTTTTATTCCATGTCAACATCGATTCACTCTAATTAAAAACTCTATATACATATGTTAATTATTAATAAAAGTATTGAATATTTTTACCATGATAACAGCGTTTAGCTATTTTCATTGAGTTATTAATTTATATTTATTACTAATTTTGCAATTGATCCTTTTTTATTTTTATTAACAGTTAAGTTTCTATTATTTTCATCTTGTTTTTATTAAAATTCAACAATTTATTTCTCAATATTTGGGGCAGTAATACTTTATAAATAGTTTTAGTTTCTCTTAAGAGTAATTAATCTGTTAATATTAATGTCGTATTTATCATTTCTTTTATGGTGATAAGGGTAATTAGAATAATAGAATAATAGTGTGTCAGGCTGCTATATGTTTTATTAAGTAATAAGCGACTAATTTATTACTAACACACACTATTATTAGTGTAAATAATTAATTTTGTTATTCAAACATCATTTTATGACTTTAAGTTTAAAATAAATAAATGAAAATATGGCCAATAAGTCAGCAAATAATTTAATTACTATTTGATTAATACTAATTCAACGTTTTATCCAACTTTATAGTCTTATTCAGGTAACTATACACCAAATAATTATAAAACTAAAATTAATTTCGAATATATAAAACTTTGTTTAATATTAAGTGTAATATTCCATATAATTAATTTGGATGTTACATGTTTTTTGGTCTAATGTTACCTGAAGAAGTCCATAAAGTTGGATGAAACGTTGTATTTTTATTAATTAAATAGTAATTAAATTATTTGATGACTTATTGGTCGTCTTTTCATAAATTTTGTTATTGTTGGCTAATTATTTGGAGAATTGTAAATTTGAATAAATATTATTCATATTTCATAATGATAGTCCAATTTGACTTTTTATTTGCACCTGAATATTTTTTCACGCGCTTCGGTTTTATATTTGTAATCTTTAATGTTTTATCTAATGTACGGTTAAGTATGAAGCTTGACATATTAACAGATAACTTTTGTAAACTGTACATCGAGATATCAACACAAGATTAATTCAGGAAACTAGCTACGTAACACCACATAACTTTAAAATATCGTATTAATACATATGAGAATCTTTTATTAATAATTAGGGAAGACATGAATAATTTACTACTCGTATAACAGGCTTTAACCGAAAATTCTTGAAATTTTAGTACTAGAAATGATTGCAATAATGCATTTAACAATAACTGAACAAACACTTTTTTTTTATTCACAGTCTTATAACAGATTTACTGATAGAAGCATTAACCATATTTATCTCAATATGTTTTAATATGAAATAACAACTATCATTCAATACAATAAATATCCTCTATGTTATGTATGTGCCATTAGTACCTAATATGACATTCAAATGAACAACATATCTACGTCATAATCATAATAATTTTAATATTCACAATGAAATATCTCGTCAAAACTTTATTTAATGATAATTTTTCTCTGATATTAAAACACGTATTGAGATGAATATGGCTAATGATGAAAGTATCAATCAGTATCACGACTGTAAATATAAATAAACTTTTTTTTCAACATTCTTGAAATTTTTTAAACATAAAATAGACGTTTCGTCCATCCATTGTTGTTTTTGTCTACAGACTAAATCAACACTTAATTTTTCGACAAGGACCACAATGGATGGTCGAAACGTCTACTTTATTTTTAAAAAAATTTACATATCTTGTGTTGAAGTCTGTTATACGAGTCGTTTATTTTTTATGTGTTTGTTATTCACAGACGTTAATTTTTTCTATAATTAGGGAATATATTGATGAATAATGTCCACTGTAGGACAAAAATTCTAAATAAAATAAATTATTTTAAAATATCAGATAATTTTTACTGCAACATTAGAAGTTAACTTTAGAAAAGGAGTTGAGACATTAATTTATTCTTATGAACTTTATCAAATTTATGAGTGTTTCAGTACAAAAAATATTGATACAATATCATAATATGCCAAGACAAGATAATTAATGTGTGTTATAACGTTTATGCGTCAAATATTAATTTGGCATCTACGTTGGTCATACTTTGAGCAAACATTTTCCCTGAGAACTAATTTCTAACTGCGCCCACATGAGGTCAATTTCAAGAGAGCATTGAGGCGTGTCTACGAGAAAATATATATCTTCCCAGTCGCGCACTGGAGGCGTTCGATGTAGGTCTGGGTGTGCTCGTGATGACAGATGAGTTTCCGCACTCACATTTTCTGTGCACCTCGTTCTCCTTTTGTCCCCACCGTGTCTTTAGAGCAGCAAGCACCTCGACACCATTCGGCAAGAAAGAATAAATAGCACGGCAGCAGCAGGAAAATGTTGCCCTCCTCCCCCCAAATGAATGCAGGCACGTGTGTCGGATATGCTGTTCTTTGTGTTACACTACAAAAGGCGAAAAAAAAGAAACAACAACTAACAATTACATAAATTGCAGCGAAATTCTGAAACACCTGGGCAGCGTGCAGTTCTATGCTCGCTCGAATAAAGGAACGACGGGCGAATACAGTGAATGCGGAGCCAAGTAATTATCAGCACTGCTTGATTAGGAATGAGTACTTGTGACGTGAAAGCCAATGCGCAATTTTATTGATGCGAGATCTTTAATTGCGTAGTCGGAAATCATTCGTGTATATTTTCGAACTTACTACTATTAATGATTGGCAAAACCGTTCTTTTTAGTGATCAGATCGGAACCACTCGCTCAGTAGAAAGATTTACTGATTCGCCTTGTTTCCACGAACTTCCACCTGGTTTTCCAGTGATTTTGACTTTATAATTAACAAAAAACACGATATACATTTTTCGTATTTATTAATAAATACATAAATAATTATAAAATAAAACAAAAGACAAGGCACTTGATTTATATTATCGACATATTGTTCTTGAATGAATTTGAATTTTCATTTACGCTTATATTGAAATTTTTGGTTTTGAATTCGTTATTGTGTAAAAGGAATGACGAACATTTCAAGATCGAAAGCAATGTAAAAGTTGAACTGATTTCTTTATTGAAACGACTGTTTTATTCATTCTCTCGTATTCGTAATGGTTGAAGAAATACGGCGTTTCTATATAATACTGTAGATTTCTTCATTTAAAGGGGGGGGGGGGAGGGATAATGTTATTTCTCTAAACACACACGGCAAATTATTTCACAAAACATGTTTTATTCAGCAGGTATACATTAAAAACACATTAATTAAACAAGTAGTTAAACACAGAATACCTACGTTTATTTTCGAATTCTATCCGAGAAAACAGAGAGAATGAAAAATATGTACAGTAAAATTATACTCATAATTACACCGGCGTGTTTGGTCTTCTATCTCTTAATTACACATTATTTTAATATCACGCACATGACGTACTTCATGTAGCATCAGTGGCGAAATTTACATCGCTGACGGGGAAGACACGCGTCCAGAATTATTATTTGTGCTTGTTTCGTGGTTATGTACGTTTACGTGATCGAGATTTACAATTCGCTGAAAGTAACTGTGCTGTTTGTGTTAGAGTGAAGTATTTGCTAAATATGTTAACTTTATTATTAAAAACAAATGTTATGACAGTAAACGTGTGTACAATTCTCATCTTCGATACTTAATAATAATATCAACATAAAGTACGTGTATATACTTACAATTCAGGAAATTGTACGTTGTTATACATGTTGGCGGAAATATATAAAAATATGCGATAATGAATAATGCCGCTGCTTTCGAACGACACTGGGCACAAACCAGGTGTCGAAGTCAAATACTCAAAAGCACATCTTTTCGTAATTCGTATACTTAGAAAACAGACCTTTAATACTTTAAGCTTATGAAAGTAATAACATGGAAAAGACACTGTGTAAAATGTTCACATAGGATACTCTTAAAACCTGTAAACAAATTTACAATTGATATTACTGTATAGATTGACTTAATTAATTTTTCCGTGGAATAGAATGTTTGGATAACTAAAATACACTCAGGTACGCCCGAGTAATCATCTAGTAATTTATTATATACATATGTATATGCATATACAGTGAAATCCACTTTCCCCTCCCTATTGAAATAAACATTTTTTTGTAGCTACATGATATGAGTCTTTGTAAAAAAACAAGCGTTTTACTCTCTATGCAGTTGTATACTTGTCAAAATTGTTCCCAAAATCGTTTAATAACAGTTCCTGGTATATTTTTATTTTAACAGAATCTGCCATTTAATTAATCACACGCTACAGTTTGGTTTATCCGTCACTGGAAACTGATCGGGAACGCCGGAATTGAGCAGTAAAGCAACGAAAAAAGTTTCATAACGCTTGATAGAATCCTAAAATTACGTCCCTTTTAATATTCCCATTATTATTTTTTAAATCTTTGCATCATTAGACAACTTTTAATTATTGTTATGCTCTCCTGTTATCCTTCTGTGTAAACTCCAGAGAAATTTAGTTAACGATATAAATGATTAATACTTATTTATGTTTTACCTGACATTTAATGATAAAATGTAAATTTTATTAATTGTTGAGTTCAGGATTTACATCTACATTGAAAGTAATTATACAAAATTCGATACGTTTCGTTCCTGATTTGGGACTTAATAGTGTGATTCGAAAAGGAGTAGCGTAAAATAATAAATACTTTACATATAAAAATTTCTTGAATGACGTTGTTGTTATTGTAGTTTTCAGTCCTTAGACTCGTCTGACGAAAGTCTCCGATCTAAACTATCCTGTGAAAGCCTTTTCATTTCTACGTAACTATCAAATTCACATTCTCCATTATCTACCATCTCTCGCCTCAGACACTTCCTTCTAATGTTAATTTTAGATACCCCGCATGTCTCAAAACGTGACCTATTAATCTATACCTTCTCTTGGTCAAAGTACTCCAAAATTCTTTCTTTTTTATTCTGCTTATAACTTCCTGGTTAGTTACTCTATCCACCCATCTGATTATCAGCATTTTGCTTCTATTAGTTTTTTTCAGCAACTCCTAGCAACGTTTCGCACCCATATAACCCCACAATCCATACGAACATTTTTAATAATGATTTCCTAATATTTGTTAGCCTTCAGTAAATTCCTCTTTTTTTTGGGAAAGCCTTTCTTGTTCGTGCTATCTTGCTCTTTATGTCAACTATACATCTACAATCTCTAGTTATTATGCTGCCCTAGTAGCGAAATTCTTTTACTTGCTTTAAAATATCCCTTCCCAATATAACCACTATTTACCATATTTAACTCCATTACCTTATTTTACCATATATTAATCCGCATGTTAAACTCTTTCTCCAAGGCCACGTTAATGCCATTTATTATAATTCGGAAGTTTTCTTCTGACTGATGTTGACTTTTGGTTATTTGGATTTAAACACGTACCAAGAAGCTATTTCATTCACTGACTTCAATGCCAGTAAAAGTCTAAAATGTAACATCAATGCTAAAATTAGGGATTAAACAGTGAGTTTGTATTTTTCTGTTTAATTTTCATTATTAAAATAATCATTGAACTTAACAATTTACTAAATTAAAAACAAAAACATGTATAAAAGATAAACCCAGTAAAAATGATTTAATAATTTGAATAGAATTTATGATTACTTATTTTTGTAAATTATTCAATGAAAAATATAATTCAATTTTTAATTTGAAATAACAACAATATACTCAACCTTTGTGCGTATACATTAATTTTTTCTGAAATGTGAGAGTAAAGTACACGTTTTTAAAAACTTTCTCCACAAAATTCTGATGATTAATTGAGATTTCAAGAAGTAAATTTTTAGTAATATTTAATTATTTTCACATAATTGTGTTATAAGTATTAAGATTTAAAGTAAAATGATGTTACTTTTATATTTTCAGACTTATACAATTTTTATATTTTCCCCAAAAATGGTTTCCAAAAAAGAATGATATGTGGTGTCAAGTTTTATTAATATGGTCTAATTTCTTATTTTAATTTTAGACATTTCTGACAAATTTGGTTGATTCATTCGTTTATAATATGATAAAGTCAGACAACTATATAATTATTAGGTGTTACGAATTGAGTATACGACAGTTCTTAAATATTAGAACCCCAGCAGGTGCCAAGACATATTTTTACTTAATAGATCCGTAAATCGTTACAATTTTAATATTTTAAAAAGAGTAATATATCTACCCCTTGAACCAAATCTGGAGGAAGGCTATTTCATGAAAAAAAGCGACATGAAACTTAGTATAAGAAGAGCATTACAACCTTCCCTTTTCTGCTTAAGTCGTATCCCTGACACATTCTAACATTTTTTTCTATCAATGGATGGACACGTCAAATGCCTTCGTGTTGGAAATCAATTAACATTTATTACGAGAAGCCAGAGGTATTCCTTCTTTTTAGGAGCGCGGCGGTGCATGTGACAGAAAAATCGTAACAGTCCATCAAAATTTCGAAGCGTACGTGGATGCGGGACGGAATCAATATGCGTTGGGAACACTCACGGCGAGTTGCGTTCAAAATTATTTACCACAGATTCCCTTTGATGTCCTTTGTGGCCAGAGGGAGCTAAAATTGTTTTATTCCGTTCCGCAGAGCTATTACGTGCACAACCATGCCCACTCCAAAACGTAGCAAATCCGTCGCCTTTTTCGTTGCCTACAGAAATCGAACCGTTATGTTGTTACCGAGATACAAAAGCAAAACACGAAGGTAAATTCCACGACACAGAGAACATACTTTACCGATGTATTTTTAGACGACCAGTGAATAAATTTACTGCTCCCTCCTCCCCAATTATTTTTTTATAATTATTTATTTGAACTTTCCCCCCAATTTTAACAGGGACATGCTTAATTGGAGGTTATTCAACTACCGTGACTCAAATACGTATTCGCTATCTGAATAAATCAACGATATTTCTGACATTGAGTACGCCAGAGAGTACATATGAGTTGAGATTCTTCGAATACGGTATAGGATGAAAAACAGCGCATGTTTATATACAGTGTAAAACTGAGCCGAAACTAATTTGTGTGATCATGCAAACAATAATGCTCAATTTTAAGGCACTATCCAAAATTTCAAAATGAATGAATAGTAAATTATAATAGTAGATTAAATATATTCCGGATTTTGTTCAGTCTTACTTCATTAAATTAATTTGAGTTTTAGACGTTTCTACAAGTTGATTGATACCAAAGCTACACGAAAACATGTATTTTTCTGAAATTAAAAAAATTATGTGAAATCTTTTTTTTCCTGAAATATGTATCATTAGACTAAGCAGTTTGTTAACGCTTATGAAGAAACTAATATAAGATGTATGTAGATAGTTTTAGTGTACAGTAACAATAGCATTAAAAGTAGCATGTATAAAAAGAATTGTGACCCCATGGTCTTTGCGACTTTAACGTGAAAACAAAAATTGTATCGACAATAGAACAATTCCTGGAGAGATCCATGATGTTTTATAGATGCTGAGAAGTAGTATTGTTTCATAGATTAAAAATTAAAAGAATTTGCAGACAGAAAGGAGTGAGAGGGACTTAAAATTTCTGCGCTTTGAAGTAGAGATTTACGCTTACTCTCTCAGGTTTCAAATATTTTCCTTAGAGTCTTGAATATTTTCTCTTCTTAAATTCTAGTTGTTCTTTATTTTACAGTTTGGGATATAAATAAATCTAGCTGGTGGTAATTATCCTCAGAAGACGTCATCCTTTGGTTTCATTCGCTTCTTATGGCTGCTTTCAGGGGTTTGTTAGTGCTGAGATCAAGTGGATGGATCTGGGACGTCAAGCGTGTAGGAATTGCCACCGTTTTTGTTTGTTTCTTCCAACAATCTTAGCGTTGCTTGTCATGTGTGACATGAACTGATCAAGTGTAGTTCAAAACAATAGCTTCATTCCTTCTAGATCAATTTAACCTTTGTCATGAACATGGACTATCACTCCACCTTAAGTATTGCTTTGATTTTAAAATTCAGAATAGGGAGAATATAAGCTAGAGCTGCGTAATGACCTTTTGTGATGATTCTTTTCACATTTTCAGTTTTCACTCCCTTCATCCGTATACTAACAATTTTCTTATTTGAGACATCAAAAGTAAGGAAGAACATCCACATATTTGCAATCTATCCTGTCGTATTGAATGACAAAACGATTATAGTCAATGACCTTCTGATCATCGGTTTTAGCCACCTTTAAGGTAATCCTGGAACGCGCACACACTTCGTTTATTCCTTTTCATAAACCTGAAACTTCTCCTTTGATATCAGTAGCTTCTGTTTCATTAGAAATTTGTCTTGCATTGTGCTGAATCATTTTTTCTGGACACATGAATTGCATATGCCGTAATCTCTTCAGCTTTCTCTTCATTCGGACTATTTTCTGGATTGCCTCTTATTGCCTTCTTCTGCCGAGACATTCTCAGGATCAGTGTTTCTGTTAGAACTGCAGTTTAGCTGCATGATTTCCATTCAATAATGAAAACCGGATGCCGATCTCCTGTGGTATAGTGGCTAGCGTCGCTGCTTAACAACACGGAGGACCCGGGTTCGAACATGGGCTTGGATGTTTGTGTCATCATGGTCACGAAGATCGAGATTAAGACTGCTGGAGAATCGATACGCCGACGACGTATCACTTCAAATTAGGATGTGTCATGTACAGCTAAAGAAGAAGAAAGAGAATAAGAATAAGAATGAAAATCTCATTCCTTTGCACTTAATTTTAGAATTCACCGCTGTACAAATTATTTTCTGTGCAGAACGTGGTAAAGACTAACCTAATATTCTCATAACAAAGCAAAACGACATCAAGTGCGCTCAGACATCAAGGAGAAAAAGCAGAAAAATGCTAATGAAAATATGTACAAAACAAGCGCAAGTCAAAAGCGGAAATGGATAAATGCAAGTAAAAATTCTATATAAATGCATAACCCTACCCGGTTTAAGATTTTAGAAAAAATTACTCGTTGTGTACCTGGAAAAATACAGTAATAAAATCTTTAATAAAATGTTAAAATATATTAATTTCGGATATCTGAAGGTTGAAGTAAATATGTTTGAGAAGTATGAGTACAGTTATTTTATTGTACTCTAAATAATAGCAACAGAATTCGAGAAATGATCCATACTTAATGCCAATTATTTCAACTTATTTCAGAGGATGATACTTTGTTACAAGAGAAAAAATTAATGTTCCTGAAACAAAGAATGTGCCTTGTGTTATTATAGAAATCTAGTTTCTTTTTGCATATAAGAAATGGAATTCGGAAGTAATGGCAATAACGCTACAGGAAACATTGATCTTGACGTCGTAAAACGTGAGACCTCGTCCACATTACCCTGTCAGTCGCGTAATTACCGTATCAACAATGAAATAAAAAAGAGAATATAGTTTTTGTTTTGGAATAACACGGGAGGACTGCACCTTGCAAGCTGAAGAACCTTTATAAGGTACGGCAGAAAATCGTTAAGTCGAACATGTCAACCTCTAAGAGGTCTTATCGCGCAAGGACAGTTGCAACGCAACAAAGTCGTACCAGGTTTTAACCAACCCAAGAAGAGACAACTGACTGCCAGAAGTCTCTAAGGATATGAAACAATTCATTCTTCAGTCTGAGCTCACGCTGGCAAAGAAACTTTCTACCAACATTGAAATTATTTGAAGTTAATTAAAACTGAAGACTTGAAATTAATAAACCCATGTATGATTGCAACGATGATCAGAATATAATTTATATAACAAGGAACTGAAACTTCATTCGAACATACATCAGACCCTCCTAAAATATATAAAATAGCTGGGTGCCCGGCCGTTATTTGTATTAGCCTGGTACAGTATTTAATTTGTCTCTAATCAATTTAATGTGATTTAAGTGGTATAGAGCTCGTTGTCAGGTTTCCCTATCTCCTGTTTCTAAGAACTATTTTAGAAAGTCTTATTGACAGAGGGTGATATATCTCATGGAACAACGTTAATCTCTTCTCGTTTTCCATTTGTAGATAGTCATCATGCCTTCAATACCCGCAATTTTTTTTAAAATTCCTATTGGTAATTATAGATATATCTCACTGTGACGTCACCATTCACTCAACTACAATCTCAAACAGTTTACATGATGCGCTCTCAACCAAAAAGGTTACCTCTAACCTAAAAATTGTGTTTTAAACAACTTTGCAATTTTATGTTGATGTAAAAAGCGTACAATTACAAAAACATAAAATTTACAATACCCATATAACCAAGTTTATCGAAAATTCTCACTTATGTAATTGACAAACACGTTATTAAATTATAATGATTAAAAAATCTCAACTTTGGTTTCATAATTTTGTTCTAGGCAAATGTAGTTTCAAATCTGCCTTGGTTACTTATAATGTTGAAAAAATTAAGGATTTCATAAAATCTTTCGTATTTTTTACCATCTTCATTCCATGTGTTCGTGTTTTGGTTTGAAATATTCAATTCCAGGGCATAAAAAGGGTTAATAATTTATTGAATTGACACTGATAGGTTAGATGGAAGCAAAAGTTCATACTTGATGTATATTTCGATGGTGATATTGAGTTTCAGTTCATAACATAGGTTAATTTATAGAAGTTATAGAAGTTTATAGAATTTATAAATCTAGAAAAAACTACATTTAAATTCAAGTGTACACTCTGAACCATTGTTTCTATAACGAAGCTAAAGCCGATGCGTTCCGGGCGTTTCAGGAAGAGCGTTAGTTAGGGCTATTTTGTCCAGTTCATTTATTAAAACAAAAAGTTAAATAAATTGTTTTTCACATTGCTACTCTTACCATATTTCAGAAGCTAAAATTAAATTTGAATATTGAACAATCTTTGAGAGGCAATTTATCTATTCTTATCACAAATATTTTACGGACCACAATAAATAAAAAACTAGAATAAAATGTTAACAAGCAACTTAATAAATAATTTTTAATGAGAAGCCAGGATCTTGTAGAACGAATGCCAGTCCAACTCCAGAACCTCTTGAGGAATGCTAAACTGCGACACTGTACGACGACCACCAGAATTGGCCCATAGCATGCAACTGAGGGTACAAGAGGGTTCATACGATTGGAGAAGGAATGATTAAGAATATTGACATATATTAGGATAAAATCAAACAAGGAGTAGTCTGGATACATAGAACAAGCCAGGAGCAATGTGAGAGTGTGATAAGCTTGAGATTTGTTAGGTATCTGATGAGGTTAGATGACGACAGGCTGATGATATGGACCGTAACCAAGTCGGCGGAATTGTACGGCTATTGGAATAATGGAAAGAAATTTAATTGAGAACATCACAAGGAAGATAAGGTCATGGTTCACCAATGGACGGATACTAGGATCCAGATACAAATCACGGAAGAAGAGGAGGAATGAGAGAATAAAGAGGTATTAGAATAAAGTAGACTTACTAAACAATTTATTCTTGATCCTCAGGGGTTGTAACAAGCAAAATGAATTACTTCTACAACTGTTGTAATATTCCGCTTTCCTTATCCAAAAATCTATAATGGTACCTCCATAGAGAAAAAATTGTCGTTACTCGTAGAGACTTCGTGAAGTTCTTGGAGTCTTTGGTCACTCAGTCACGTCTTTTCGTCCTTTCCATTTGACTAGTTGACGAGCTGTAGGCTTATTGATAGGTTCCAAAGATGAAGTGTTGCTCCTTATTGTAACGGCCAACTATATTTTCTTTAATTATTATTCTCAGGTTCAACACGGATTATACATACATTTAGTGGGTCGTAGAGGCCGTAAACGCGGCTTCGTATTATTTCCTTGGTAGCGTGTGATTTTCTGGGCATTGTTGACGAAGTCATCTCTGATTGGCCAGCCCCTTCTATAGTTTACTTTCTAGTTATCGTTGTACCTAACTTTTACATGCCTTATGATAACGAAGGAGCTTACTTTCATTTTGATCTGTCTATTCTGTAGCTATGTTTCTGCCTTTCCCGTTCTCCACCAGAATAAGACACGTTCGGTCTAGCAATACCAGTCTTTTGGCATTGCTGTAAAATAAGTGCATCATTTGAACAACATTTGTACACGTCACACTTTATTTGGAGAACTGCTGGAAAAAGGAATCTACGAATCTACTAAATAAAATCAATGCGCCAGGAAAAGTACCATTCTTAGAAGAAAAAGGTTAAATAGATTTATTGAACAGGAACGGGCCAAGGGCGTATTGAATTTTTGATAAGTCGCACGGCATGCATCATTCCCGAACACTGGCCTATTGAGCAGTTAATGATCTGGTTCTTGACATGAAACTCATAGATATTGCATCATGCAAATTAGTAACTGATGGATGACCGAGTTACGGACACTTCAAGCAGATTACCGTAATAGGAACTAACGATAACATTAATTGACTTTGATTGTTTCTGAATATTTGAAACGCAATTCAAGTTTAATTGATGTCATTCATTACCTGCCTTGACTACTGTGTAAGTTTTTTAAATAATAAATCCACCTATGGGAATCAAAGTACGAGAATATAAGACTGCTAAAACTATAAGAAATGCAAAAATATTGAAGATAACCTCACGTTTTCTTTAATTTCAATCATTAAAATTTATTAAAATAAATAACCATATCAATTTTTAAATAAATTCCATTTTGCACGTTTCTTATTCACGAAAAGAATTTCCGTATCAAAGAACGTCAGACGGGATCCATACTATTATACATCCACGAAACCTATTGGAGTATTTTTATGCAATGAAGTCGATTTTCTACAGACTGATTTAAGTGACCTCAGCGGAGATGGCACTTGACTCATACTGACCAATATGAAGCTCAAGGATCAGAATGAAGTGCCGAAATGAGAGATCCGTCATCTCTAAATATTTTCAAGTTCTTCGTTGGACCTTGGTCATCCCTGCAAGTTCATCCTTTAGTCATGACGCTGACCTTGTTTCCCACCGTCCAACTCTAGAGATCGTGTTTGGGGAAGCAGGATTTTCCCTGCAAGTCTGGGGTCTAAATTCCCTTCCTCTCCTACGAATAGCACTATTTAAATTAGATGGCATCGGGGGTTTACTCGTGGAGGGAGTCGCTAACGCCTCATACACCTGTTCGCAAATGTGCGTCGTAAACTGTTCACTAAAAACGAAAATCTATACTGCTTTTATTCTACAACGTTGCTTGTCGCGCCCTACATTTTGAGCACTTTGATTTCTGCATTCAAGGTCACCCCCTGGCGGGCAATAGAAGCCTGTAGCTATGTAATTTTAATTTGATTATTGATTCACAAACCAACTTTCCACATTCGGCGTACATTTCCGTTAGTCACGTCAAAATGCAAGAATGACAGTATTCTTTCCAGATTAGTACACAATAAAATTTAATATCAACACTTTTGTGACACCGAGAAAAATATACTAAATAAACGATTGACAGTATAAAAAGAAAGGAATAGAAACTGCCACGTGCGACAAAGCAATTTACTGAGGATGTGTATTGTGTCGACAATCGCAACGAAAGTAGTATTGATCGAGATAATTAAAATTTTATAATACTTTATTATGAAGGAAAAATTCCCCGTTATTCTTTTTTGCTTTACTGAGCCCAATGAAATGAGGGGTATCGGGGTTGGCGCCTTTGTTTCGCCATTGATTTAATGACCTACCATTCGGAACGACGGACCAGCTCACGGCTGGAATACGATCGCAGACTTTATTAATTAATGGGGGGGAACGGATCGAAGCTATTAGGGTCCTGGTATGTCACGAAAACCACGGATTCGCTCTTACGAAACAACAAAATACAAAACCATGTATTAAAATCGCTTATAATACACTATCTTTGATTAACAATTAACGAATTTTAATTTGGATTTTAAAAGTTATTGACAATTGAAATAGGCGTTTCTGTACATTAAATTGCCTGCTAAATAGAGAACAGTAGGAAAAGACGTAATAAAAATGGAAAATAAGAATTGTGCAAAGAAAGATATAAATAAAGAAAAAATTAGATGACGAAATCTGAAAGTGTTGAGGAAGTGAGTCGTGATGAATAGAAGGATTTGTATTAAATACTCAAAAAAAAAACGAATTCACAGGTAAATATAGTTGTAATAAATAATAGTGGAACCTCAAATTTTGATATACACTGCATGTCATACTTGATATATGAAACAATAAACAAACAAGGAATTAATTAAGTAAACAGCAGATGAAGCATGAAACTTATGAAAGAAATTGTATCCCTAACTTGATTCACTTAGCCTGTGGGAGCTTTCTGTCGCAGATTTTCTCTCTCAAATTTCAGGATTCTCACATGCTGAAGCACCTTCATCTGTTTTAGGAGTTGTATGCACTGGGGTTGAAGACCTTGGGTATACGATAAGAGTTGTCAGCTGATCCAATTGGATCAGTCAGAAAGTTGCCTAAACTGGTGGAAACACGCAGAAGGGGATGCTGCGACCCCAAAGCAGACTAGTCATTCCGATGGATTTGACCTACCTCGTGTAGGTTTCCTAGAATTTTTCCTGCATATCTTTGAGGTGAATCATCCTTAAACTACAGCCCGGGGGCCTTAGTCAACTCTTGGCTACCTTGTTCTACATTCCACATCCTCCTTTTTCAATTAAAGGGCTTGTAAACCAAAAAACAAAGAAGAGAACAATAGGTAAAGATACCGTAAAAGTGGGAAATAAGAACTCAGCGAATGCAAACAAATTTAGAAGTAAATGAAATTTTGGAGGATACGTAATCTGAATGAGTTGAGGAAGTCAGTCGTGATGAATAGAAAGATTTGATTTATATACTCAAAAAAGAGGAAGTTACAGGTAAACATAATTATCAGTGACTGAAGACTCCAATTTAGTGCTCGTATTGGTAATAATAACATGTTATTGACATTACAAACCGTTTAGAAGCCACAAATTTTGATACACTTCATATCAGAATTAGGATCTGAAACAAGTTTGTTGATTCACTTAGGGCGGGAACAGTTCAGACGATACCTGTGAGAGCTCTCTGTCGCAGGTATTTTTCTCCCAAATTTCAAGGTTTTCACATGCCTTAGTCAACCCTTGGCTACCTTTCTTCCTTTGCTCCCTTCTCGTTTACAATTCACTTCCTATGCTATTGAAAGGGAGTTGCCTGTTACAGAATAACTCTCATGTAACCTGTTACCCCTCCCTCCCATCCCCAACAAAAAAAATTAAATCTTCGAGACATTCATTTTATGAAGTCAAACATTCCAACAATGTATCATGAAATCATTTATGCCTGGTGTACTAACTACTGAGTTAGTAGCTTGAATGGAAGTTAATGAATATTAATTTATCTCTGCAGTCAGCATTGCCTATCACTAAAATATTCTATATTAAATATTCTAGAATTAGTGTTGTTGTGGTAATCAGCCATAACACTGGTCTGATGCAACCCTCCTTGCTAAACTATCTTGCGAAAGAATTTTTATTTCCTCATAACACGTGGCTTAGCGTATTCCATCCTTCTCATCTTCTGTTCTTACCCCATACAGTTCCCTCTAACGATAATTTTTCAAGACTCTCGTGTCTTTAAACGTGACCTATTAACCATTATCTTAGTCAACATCCTCCATATTGTTCGCTTTACCCCTATTTTGTTTAGAACTCCCTCGTTAGCGATTATATCCACCCATCTGATTTTCAGCATTCGCCTTTAGCACCACATTTCAATTTTCACACTTCTATTACCCGTAAGTAAATTCCTATTTTTCGCGAAAGTCTTCCTTGCCTGTGCTATCCTACTCTTTATGTCTACTATACTTCTGCCATCCCTAGTTATTACGCTTCCGTCAAAATATCCCTTCACAATCTAACAGCCTTTGTTATTCCACTGTTTCATAGACTACACTCCATTACCTTAGTTTTCCCTCTATTAGTCCTCATATTGTACTCTTTCTCCCGGACCACGTTCATGCCATTTATTATGGTTTCCAAGTCTTCTTCTGACTCCCCTAATACTACAATATCGTCGGCAAGGCGTAAGGTTTTTATTTCTTCTCCTTGCAGCATATTCCGTTTTTAAATTCTTAATCGCTTGTTGTATATATATAAGTTAAACAGCATGGGCGACAGACTGCATCCTTGTCTTACTTCTTTCTTGATCACGGCTTCCTTCTCTTGATCATCTATTCTAATTACTGCTGCCTGTCATCTGTATAGGTTATGTATAAATTAGTATAGTTGATTAAAAGGGCACGAAGCAAAGTAATTTACATAAAATACTCTTCCGCAATTTTTGTTATACCGTTATACCGTTTGTGACTTTGAACAAAAATGCTCAGTTTCTTAACACAGCATTTAAAATTTTTCTGTTTACATATAAAAATATATTCTGCTACATTAAACAACTACTATCAACTTATTAAGACAGATACTAATAACAAACGGGACCTGTATTATTCATCAGTAATCTTGCAATAAAAGTTATAAATTTTCTAAACCTATTATTTTTTCGATAAACCCATCATCAACTTCCATAACAATTATTGCAAAATTTCTATAATAAGAGATTATTACTTGTGACTGATATAAAAATATGGGTCAATTTAATTCATAGTGTATTTATATTAGTCATATTTTTGATGATTTGATACTAATGAAGTCTCTTAAGTATATACTTATTTAGAACATTTTCGATAAATGGTTATTGTTGCTTGAGACGTTAAATTGTAATATTTTGAGGTCATCATGAATCACGTTGAATTCTGATACAGATATTTAAATTTGAGTAATTATGAACATGTCATTCCTCTGTCTAGGATCAACGTTTACATGTTTCATTAAGAGAAGAAAAATAATAAAATGCATGAATCACAAATAATATGTGACGTAACCAAAAACTATATATTAATGCAAAGTACATTAATAGGTTAATATGTGAAGGAGATGATTCGTAAATGGTAAAAATGTAAAGAAAAAAATCAAATCAAAACGAGGTTAATACATAAATTAGAAAGAAAACAGTTAAAAGAATATTCACATAAAAATTAAAAATAAGCTTGGAATGAGAAGTACTATTTTACTTTATATATTGCTTGAGAATTAATACCAAACAATATAAAATCGTAGAATAAACAACGTGCCAAACTAAAATGATAAAATAATAAAAACTATTACTCGGATATTTGAAAAAAGTTAAATCCTGGCTACGTCAGTAATAAAGACAAAATGCATACATTAAATATAAATGTTTAGTAAGGGTAAATATTTTAAATTTATGTAAATGTGTAGCATGTAAATATAATTTACACAATTTGTTGAAACTATGTTACCAAATGCGACGTAAATATAAATATTCCAGAAATATATTCAGTCGTGAATTCTACTCAAAATGAAATTAAAATACAAAATATCACGCCAGAACCATTTACGTAGAAAATAATAAAACGAATGGATGAAACAGGAATAAAAACACAAATAAATTAAAAATCAAATTTATAAGTTTTATTGAATAGATTTAAGTTTTCAGAGAGTTATTGATATATTCCATATATATGTATATATATAATGCTCCATTATTGATTACTGAATAATTATCATGCAATTATATTAGTTGAGATGAAAAAGATGCACTCAAAATTATTAACTCAATTACATATTAATTATATTTGCGCCATGTAATATGATAGATTTGATTATTCTTTACTCACAGAATAGTATATGAAATATCAGAATACTTGTGAGAAGATAAAATTCCCAAATCATTTTAATATATAGACCTATAAATGCAAAATTTGCATTTGGATTACTAATCCTAATTACGTGAAAATTACGAAATTGACTATTCACCATTAATAAGAAAGATTAATTTGTCACTTCATCAATATTTTTGAATACTTACTATAAAAGGATTCTTTTTAGCATAAAATATGTTCCCTATTTATAAAACTTATATTAATTTAATTAAACGCTTTTTAAATAATGTCTGAAAAACATTTATGGCGTTAATGAGGCATTTATTTCCCCAGAACTTATTTACGTTACACATACACCGTTAAAATAATCTCTTCGTGTACGTGTCGCGTACTTTGCACCCCGTAGGCAGAAGTTATGATGTTCTATTTTGGGATTCCGGACGGCCCAGAAATATCTATGAGGCTATAAACCGAAGAAATGAAAGCTATCGAAAGAGATATCAACTGGGCGCATACAAACCAATCGTTGAATCCGAAAGAACCGCTGGGAACAAAAAACTCGATGAGCATTTGAATTACATACGTAATAAATTATTTAACTGTTTCCTGGGTAATATTCGTTATTTATCGTGGTGAATTATAAATCTTGTGTTTAAACATTTCAACAATATGAATATTCAGTAAATATTCAAAAACATGGCTTAAACGCTAATAATAAATTATAAATGAGGTACATTAAAAAAGATGCTGTTTAGAATAAAAATTCAAATAAATACGTAACGTTTCATTCCCGTATTTGGGACACCTTCGGGTCGAAAAGAATGAAACTTGGTGTTTTACTTAAAATTATTATTGTAGACTGGCAATTTTTAATGTAACTTGTAATTAATTAATCCTGACCGTTCTATGCTATATTTTATTATTTATTATTTTTAGTCAGAAGCTTTTAAAAATTAAAATTAATGATAACATGAGGGAATGTTCCACATAAATCATACGTATGAAATGACTACTGGTTCTCATTAACATTTAAAATTCGTACTCAAGTGAATTATATTTAACAATGAATAATTATTTTTACGTTACATATAAAGGGTTTCACAATTTTATGAGCAGTATTATAAAATACTCTCTCACTACTGCTTTGAATCTACGTTTATGTCTCTTTATAACCTCATTTTCTCAGACTGTATTGGTGACTTAATTTTGGTCACAGATTTTTTTACTTCTGTCATCCCTCAATAAATTAAGTGAAATTCAGTGGTGACAAATTAAAAAAGCTTCCAGAAATGTTTAAGCTCTGTTTTCGCCTTGCTAATTGAAGAGCAGTCAAATTTTTCCTGAAATTCCTGGAATAGTTACATCCCAAAACCTTATTGTGTTATTTCTGACTTTTCTGTTCTCTGTATCATCTTTCAGATGGATTTTTATAGAATTTTATCGATGATTAATTTGAAACTATGAGTTACTATAACATTTACTTGCCCTAAAAAATTCTTAGTTAAAGTGAGATACGAATTAAAAACTCTTATAACTGACAATTATAAAAAATTGAAAATAATTTAATGCTTTATAGACGTTTTGATCAACACATGTGGTCATTGTCTATATATTTTTAGACTGAAGTAATGAAGATAGTTCAAATCAGAGAACAAAAAGATGAAACTGACTAAGAAAGTAAAATTAACATAATATAATTTATTTCATTGATAAGTGTCAGATTTCATATTAACAATTAATATGTAACATTTTAGAAATCAGCCTTTTCTTAAAATTGATTTCATTAATTTAAAATAACAGTATTATTAAAACTTAACGAATGATTTTGAACCTGATAATGCTTTGTGATAGGTGAATGTTTATAAGAAGGATAATTTATATTATCTCCTTAATTATAATTGATAAAGATCGTATAGCTTTACTAATGTAGCAGTAAGGAAAATTATTATAAGTATTTTTTATTTTTACAATATTATTGCAATAAAACGTGTTGAAAATATCTTGTTTTTTTTAACGAAGTAAAATAAAGAATTAACAGATTTAAAGATATCTGAGAGACTCAGAATATCATAAACAGCATATTTTAAATTTAGTAAGACTATGATCGTAAAAAGGTAACATAATTTCAAGACAATAAATTATTTGCTTGAGTATATATGACATGAAAACGACGATGACTCACCACATTCCAACCCTTCGAAATCGCGGCGATGCTAAAATATTTTTCGTAATCAAAATTATTATAAAATAGGCAACATTTCAGAAATTATTTATTTATTAATATTTTGTTAGTTCTAGAAAAAACCCACAACGATTATTCCCTTATTTTGGAACTTTTTTAGGTGATTTAGATTAAAGATAAAAAAAGAGCTTAAATCATTAAATTGTAGAATAAATTTCCCCAGTGACTATCCTGACTTGTTTTATAATTTTAACAGTCCGTAAAATCTCATTCACAATTTGTACGTTAAAAATTTACGCTCATATTTTATTCTTTACACTTTTTATAACACAAAATTCACGTAAATTGTATTCTCAAAATATTCCTAAGGTACACAATGTTTTAAAAATTCTAATAATTGGTATAAATATTAGAATATGATCACCAGTGAGTTTAACATGGAAGAAATTATTATTCGCTAAGGGAAGTCGTATGTTTTCTTCAAAGTTCACCCGGAAATTTTCTCTCTTTCATAATTACTAGCTTTAACTAACATGACGATAAACCTTTAAACACACATCAAGACACAGTCTTGATGCTGCGAAAGAAACGGTAATTGAATACGAAGAATGTCAAACTATCAATACTATGTGAACACGTCCGTCCAGTCCAGTGGTTGACAAAGAAGAGAGAGAAAGAGATTTGGTTTTGAACATGTCCCACTTTCTCATGATTACAACAATAGATGGAGTGACATTTCTCGCCCTCCCACTCTCTCTCATACTGCCAAAATTTCGCTTATAATAACACAGCAAGTAGGATGAGTGGAATAGGAACGGCTAATAGTACTTTTAACTCGCAATTGATTTTTACGCCGCCTTTCGTGTGCAAATTCAACAGATTTATAAACAGTTGCATTAATATCTTATGAACTGGGCAAGATATCGAAACGAAACATACACGAAACTTTAAGTTAAAATTCCTGTTTCAATCCCTGAAAATTTCATTGAAATCCGTTTTGCAGCATAACAGATCAAGAGTATAGGCAACACACATGGAGATTCAAACGCGCGGGTGTAAGGCAGCCTTCCCGTAGAATTCTTTCATATTATGAGATTTTATAATTTTTCCGTACAAGTTAAAAAAAATTCTTTTTTACAAAACTCGTCCTGACAAAACAAACACAACAAAAAAAGAATTATCCAATTTGTGCAGCCGTTCGGTAGTTATGCGCGTACATACAGTACGGCGATTCATATATATATATATATATTATATTTGATTCAGTATGCCTAATGTAAAATCAATAATAACGGCCCCGATCTTTCTTCAATATGATCTATTATTATATGATGGGAACTGCATTCCAATAGAATTCTACCACTTAATATTGAGCTTCATATATTTCACCTTCTTAATCTTAAAATAGTCTCTTTCGTTAATTGGACCTGTCATGGCATCACCAGGGCCCATTTTGTTTTTATTATATCTTAATGTCCAACAGTATTTATTGCTTGTAGTATGCTTTGTGAGGCTGTTAAAATGTTACCCATAAATATGAACATATAGTTACGCCATACTCTCTTAAATAAGGATTTTAGCCAAGATTTATTCCCTTAGGAGATTATCTCCATGACACAAGTCAGTCACTCTTGCTTTATTGCATGGGCGATCGGCGTGGTTCCTGCCTTGTGGCGCTTGACAGAAACTAATATTTCGACATGAATTAGCTTTCACAGCGCCTGGAACCTTCGATTCAATACGACAATGTTCAATGTTCCAACGGGTTGCAGCACTGTTAAAACTCAAACTCTGGGGATGCGTAGGAATAAAAAAAGATCAGTTTTCTTAGCTCGAAAATTATAAGGTCGCTGTAATAGGACATGGTTGGCGTAACTTTGAGAAAATTGGAAGTTAGAATCGATTCAGTCGTCATGTGAGTTTCTCTCTGGCAGTAACTGTTGCGCTTATAATAACCTATCATCTGCTCCAGCGCTCGCCAGTAATTAAACGTGAGGAATTTTAATGATTTGCGTTTGTAATCTAGGAGCGGAAATTACTCATTACCTGACATGCAAGGGAAATACGCCAGCACCTGAACTCCTTCGGTACCAACTACACTGCTGTAACGAGTTCCTTGACTCGAAACTCAACTTACACCATTATTTCTGGCCGAATGTTTGACGAGTCCGGATTCGTTGAACTCTTTTATCTTTTTAGCTTCCAGATTTGATAGAGATGGATAACACTTGACTCAATCGTCAAAGTACCCAAGTATTTTATTGTATTGCAAAAGAAAATTAGAGGCGAAATGTAGACATCGGTTAGAAATAGAAATAATCACACTTACTTTCGGAGAACATAATTATTAAATTATCACGGGATGAAAATCAAGTGTGTTGACGTTTATTCATCGATAAAACATACAGTTAAATGAATTTCCATGATGCGATCAAATATGTCAACTAATATATAATTTTCTCACTTCTGTATCGTAACTCGTTGATTTATTTATGTATGTTACTGAACTTAAATGCTTCAGTAGTAAATAATGAATACTTCAAGAATCTACATTAATTTACTTTTAAATGACTACCAAGAAGCCTGTCACTTAAAATAAATTGACTAAAAGATCGTGGTCAAAAGTTAAATGATAACAAATAGATGCATTATAAAATCTTTTTGTGTAATAACATCGTAGCCAATACAAATCGTTCATATTTTCAAGAAACACATTTCCGTGATGCGATAAAAGATGTTAACTAAAGATGGAGTTGATTTTGTAGGCTGAGATCGAACCATGAATACGCAGTTAGTGGCAGTGCGTTGTTCTCTTCGTTCTACACTGGCTTCCTGAAATAATTGTCTACGGCCTCTTCCTTCTTAATAACTTCCCTTAAACTGTCCAACTGTTGATTTACGTCCCAATAATCGCAGATTCGAATCACTTAACCTGTTGTGCCTATGGTGTGCGTTTGCACCTACAAATGAAACAAAGATCATTATCCCCATTATAATAATCATTGTGTTTTTATTTAATTTTATGTATATATTTGTAAATATCGTATTAATCTTATGTAGCGGGATTGGTTGCTTACCAAGCCAACGGCAGACCAACAATGAACGCGATTGAACAATTAAAACATCCAATTAAAATGAAATATGTTGTCAGACAATAAACGGGAATCTTGTACATTACTACCATTGGCTCAAATAGTTAGAAGAGAAGATTGGCAGGGCAGCCTCTGGAGGCATAAAGAGCGTGTCATAGACTGGTTACCTGACACTTCTGAATAAGAAGTACAAGTCAATAGGAAACTGCACGTGATCGCTCCACGGGCACTAAGAAAGCTATCCCTTGCTGCACAATAACCAGAAAAGGAGCAGCGGAACAAACTGACGGAGTCTTAACACTAAACTTCAGAGAAAATGTAAAAAGTAAATCCTGCTAGCCACCCTTTTCACGCCCTAAGATTCTGAAGTACTATTATCAGGAAGGGTCGCAACCTGGACCATTTTTACACCATTAATTGTTAATGATTAATTTAATCAAATTAAATTGTTTTTCCTTTTTTAAATTTCATTTATTTATTAAAGATTAATTATTTATATTATTGGTATACACTCCGATATCGGCGCCACATGCTACAAGCGGATTTAGTTTTTAAATATGTCCATATCTATACCTATACCAATAAATAAAATTGAAGTGTCTGTCCGTGTGTTTGTCTCGAATAGTCTCCGAAACGGCTCAACGGATTTCAATGAAAATTTGAGAGCTAAAAAAGAGGATTGAACTTAAATATTTGTACATATTTCATTTCTATAGTGATATTAAATATAAATATTAGTTTTACGGGACGGCTTCTTCATTTACGCGTGTAGAAGTTTTGATATATTGAGATATTTATATTATTAGTTTTCAAAATGTATATTTATTTGTCCTGTTTTCTTAGTTTGAAAGCAACTGAAAATAAAAGAAATGTTTCAAGTGAATATTTGTACATCTCACAAGTCTATATCTTTTTCATTATATAAATTTATATATTTTATATACATAAACATTAATATTATTTTGTTTATAGAACCTAATTAATTTTTAAATGTCATTGAAATTTAAAATGATTAGTTTCACACCAAAGTCTTGAAAAGTTAATGTGACTCCAATAATATGAATGTTACGCGTTTATCATTTTCCACAAATTTGTTAACGTCAATAAAACTTGAAATAAGATTCTGTGGAAAATAAATGCCCTCATTTTTTTCGTTCTCTTTTTATTACGTTTATTTTAATTGCTGGAAATCACTATCAACATATGGTATGTAACAGAGTTACCTTTGCATTTTTGTGTAATAAAAACTGATTACGTAAAACTGATTTTATTAACTAAACATCAGGCTAATTTAATAGGAACATAACATTAGGTCCGGTTACAAATAACAGCGTTACTTACAGATTTAATATAAAATTACTTTACACAGTAGCAGAGTATTGCAGCTTACATGGATGATTAAATTAGAAAATTTGTATCGAAATATTAAAACCATAATAATGGTTCATGAAAGACGATACTTTTTTGTATTGATGATTTGTGTGTATATTCCGTTGGTTATTCCTCTAGTCGAAGTTAGATTATTCAGCTAAATTAAAGTTAATTGGGAAGAAGGCTAAATGTTGGAATAATTTTAGGAAATAAAAAAAGAAAAAATTAGAAAAGCAGACCGCGTCCTAAATAATTGGCAGCATCCTCTAATCTGTTTCTAATAAAGTTAAAAAGACGTTTGATAGATACCAATCACACACTCAATCAATCGCTTGTTGGTTTAATTTAATAACAGCGAAGTAATCAACTCTAACTCTGTTAGCTGTGGTCTGAAAACTACACTACATCAATGTCGGAGTGCTTTATAAAAGCGAATGGAACTTCCTGGGAATTGATACTTAAAACTTAACCTCGGAAATAAATAGTTAAACAGTTAAAATTGTATCTGGCCTTTGGCATTACAGTGATGGTTAACATTTGAAATAAATTTCATTGACTAAACCACCATAAGTAATAAAACCAATGGTGAAAGGAAAATTTATTTATATTTTATCCCGAATATATTAATTAGTCGCAATTTGTAAAAATAAATCTAATCGTATTTTTTAATTTATTTTTAGATTAAGTAATTTAACGGGACTACTCTAACAATAAAGTTTTACATTTTTTCCCCTCTGACCTGATATTGTTAAAAAATTGACTACGTTTTGACGAAAAATCCGATGAAAATTGAAACTGCATCTGGACTGCAGTCCTGTTATCTTCCATGATTTCCATAAAACAGGCACGTATTCTTCTTGAATACGGTCTGCTTAAAATTTTAATGAGACTAGTGAAGAAGAAAAAATTTGGACTTTTTGAAGATGATACGTAAATGCAGCCGAATGCTCCAATAAATTTTCAAAATTAAATATTTTATAATATTTGAAATTATTGAAAGATACAATGCCAACGGCCTAAAATGAAAATGTTTAATTAAAAATTTGCTAGATATATACGACGTTTCGTCCTTACATTAGGAGCACGTCAATTATTAATTAATTAAGACAAGTTAAAAATATAAAACTAACAAAAATTACGTACATAATTTATAATTCAACTTAAATGAATAAAACAAATTAAAAATATGTATATTATAATTTTTAAATTAAAAAATGTTTCAATTTAATATTTTTTTAGGTTTGTTTCTCCTTTGTTTAATTCATTTTCATAGAGTTCGTTTGCAGTCAAGAGATAATAAATTTATTTTTCAATTTTATTTATTAATTTCTAATTCATAAAGATTGAATCGGAAAGTGCACAAAATGCAATGCAAGTTTTATATTTTAATAGTTTCTTTATTGAGAAATATCTGAAGAGGGCCTAATTTATTCTGAATTATTTGACCAGTGACATAGTAAGAATTTACTTTCTTTTCATAAAATAGATGATTCAAGTCTCTCATCTTTGAAACCAAAATTAGTTGGCTCAAATTCTGTCCGTATTATTTTGACTTCTTTTATAAGAAGCAATGAAAAAAGAAAATGTATCACCCTGTCAATTATTTATTTAACAGAGTAATTTTTAAAATTAAGTAAGTTAATTTATCAAATAATTTTGAGAGATATATTTCGAAACAAACCAATTTGTTTTGTTTTTAATGTACGTTAATTCAATTTATACAGAATAAATGAAAATATATCACATACTTGGAAGCAATAATAAAACGTGATCTTACAGCACAGCTGTTCTTTAGAATTTAGCTCCCATATAGCGTCTTCCTGGGTAACTGATGAGCAGCACGCTATTAGAAAATGCACTTAACCAGAAGGTTCAGATTTATCGCCGAGCAGTTTCTCTTCCGTCAAGTTTCAGCACTGTAGGAAACTGAAATTAAACTCGAATGGGTCCTTTGCACAATGAAATATATGGAGACTAATTATTAAATGATGTTAAGTTATTTCTAACTTACAAAAAGAAGAAGTCAAACTTTAGTAGACAATAAATTAGTGATAAATTAATATCAAACATCCTTTCTGCTCCCCTACTAGCTTTCGTCACGTAATGAAAAAAACACGAGAACCGGAAGAATGAAACACAGCCAAAATCAATAGCCTATTGTTTCAAGTTAATTTTAAAATGACCTATTTATTTCGTCACTTTGTTTAGGCTGTGTGTCGTTCTTGCGGCTTTCACGTTTTTCCATTGCAAGACGAAAGCTTCAAGTCTGGTTCTCTATATTCGGCATTTTCTTTTTGTGATTACTACTCATTAATCACATACGTTTATATTTTATTTTAATTAATAATCTATTGACAGTTAACATATCATAATCCGTACAGTTTTCATTTAATGTAAAATAATTAAATTAATCTAACTTAATATTAAAAATAAAATACAAAAAATGCCCAAAAATCAGAAATATAATAACTTTAAATTTTTAAACGTTTCGTACCCAACTTACGGGACGTCCTCAGTTCATTAATAAATCTTATTGAAATTTCGTGTTGCTGCCGCAACAACGTGGCAGAATAGACAACAATTAGAACAAACGAACCCCAAGTCAGATATGCTTTTTAGCTAGACCGAAATTCTCTCGCTTCCTACGGAACGGGTTAAGGTATGAGACGCGAAAGATAAGAAATAATGGCGGACCAAGGAAAAAGCTGACGTCCTGTATAAAAGAAGGTCATGGGACAAACAAAACCCTGGGAAATTAAAGAAACATAAGGTTGACATGACAGCCGAATTAATGGAACCATCGACAAGTTCGAGACTAGACGCCCTGGATTATGGAGTATGAACTCTACAGAAAGAGCATAACTAAAGAGAATGATCGAAATTATGTATATTGTCGTTTTTATATTTCAATTAACGTTTAATACTGATAGTTTTATTAAAAAAAGTATTATTAGTAGTGAATAAGTAGGGGAAGTCGGGGCAAAACGAGACACTTATTGTTTAACAATTGTTGTAAAATTATGGAAAAAGAAACATGACTTCAAAAAGGCATAAAAATTAGCTCATTTGATAACTTTATATAATAACAATATAACTTAATACGACGAATTTAGATTTTTGATGAATTATTAAAAAGAAACTTACAAATTTCCCGTTCACTACAGAACAGGATAGGATGTTTTGTAAATACAATTAGTACAGTAAAATTTAATTTAAGAAAAATCTTAACACCTTTTGTGTTTTATTTTTTATACTAATTTAGCGTACGTTTGATCGCTTTATCAATTTTTCCTTTCGCAAAAAAATATTTTTGCACCTACAGTCTTTGCTGACAGTTTCCCCTTTTCTCCGTTACTTTCCTTTCTTGACCTATTTTTTTATTACATCATACTCTACCTCATTCTTATAAGTTGAGTCCATCAGTTTTTAATTTTTTTCTTGAGGAACACATAACATTTTTCCTTATACAGTAGTAACCCGTTTCGTCCCGCACTCCAGTGCCAGTTTAAGGTTTATCACCGAGCCTTAATACAAATAAATTTAAATGTTATACGTGACTTATTTGCAGCTAAAGACATCTAGTTTAAGAATATACATCATTAAAAAGTTAAAAGCGAGGAGTGTTGTAGATTACCCTCTGGTGAAATGCTACAAAAATTATAAAGTCGGAGATTGAAAGCCTAAACAAAAGTTCATTAAAACGTGTGTATTCAGAACTTTGTCAAGTCGGCAGCCAGGGCTTGTATTTATTGTTGGTCTACAATTAGACGCAAGCCCGGTGGCAGATACAAAATGAAATTACTTAATCATAAATCCTCCTAATCTAAAAAATAATCATAGTCCTTTTAAATTTCTAGACCCCTGAAAGAGAATAAAAAAACACAACAAAAATTATATTAACTGAACACTTGATTTTGACTTAAACATTTAAATTAGAATATGCATTATTCAAAATAACCATTTCACGCGTTTTTTGTAATTTGTCGTGAATTTATTTCCTCTAAACACTCCTACGGGTCGTTGATGGTCCTATTTAGGAATGAGATTTTGCCAACATCTGGTTTTTGCTTCCTCCATTGTACTTTGAATTGATGATCCCATCTATCTATATAACTGGGCTTTTGTATTTTGGAGCTAATTACAATCCATGGTTTTCGCCCTCTATAAGCTTTGAATAGCAAATGCGGCCTTGCTTTTCCCCTCCTATCCCAACCTAGTTGTTCAACTTATTCCTTCTTATGACCCGGCCCCACTCGCACAAAATTCGCAGCCCGTTCTCTATTGATTCTATTTGATTTTTTCTATAGGGATCCCAACAAGTCGCCCCGATAAATACGCCACCACCATTGATTTTGAACTTCCCTTCTTTAAGTTCCTCATTATGAAATGTATGGAATAACACGATTTTCGGGCCGTGAAATTCACCTGTTCCTCCCACCCAAGTCTGTTGTTTAAATACATTTCCCCTTGACCAGGTACAACGTTCCACCCCTATTTACTGGACTCCAGCACTTTCCGTTCTACTCCGTTATCCCGTTTCGTCTCGACTTCCCTGTGTAAATGATTAAATTTCTAATAAATAATTAATCGATTTAATATTAACACTCCAATCAATTACAATTTATAACGCTGAAACTTAAGGTATTAATAAACCCGCACCCTAAACAAACGTTTCTCAACGATTCATGCCTTTTATACATTTTCGGTCAGAAAAGAGTAGGCAATTGAATATATTGGAACATTTCTTTATTTAAGTCGGTATCTTTTTGTTGTAATTCTGATTTTTCTTCCTCTTAAGTGACGCACTCTCTAAGATTAAATTTCTTCGTAATTCATGCAAATCCCCTTAAGTTGTTTAAAACTAAAGATTTTCCCCTGTGCCGGTGGTGGTATTTGCGTAATCCGTTAAACACCTGTTTAAGCCGAAAGCCGTGCGCGACGTGGATGGCGCAGATACGGGGGTTCCCCCGTGCAGCAACAATGCACAGCTGTTTAAGCTAAATTAAGTCCATTAGCCGTGGACGGCAGCCTTGCCCCGTAATCTCGCACAACTCCATCGATCGAGGGCGCACTAGTACTCGCCAACTTGTAATTAATTAGGATCGCAGTCCCCAGATAATATCATTAGTTACCAGAGATAATAACGCTCCACGCAAATCTGTCGCCAGAAATGTGCAACTTCGCGGCTATTGCTCGTCTTATCAAACAGACACGCAGTAAACAACTGCTACAAGGAGTCGGAGATAACTTATCAATTTTGCTTCTCGGTAAAATACCTTGAACAAACTATCATTTTTCCCGAAATCATGCTTTTCCAACAGTTTCATAGTTTTAAATTAATATTTTTGTTTATTTGCTCTATTAAATAATTTATTAACAGTAATAATATAAAGAGGAGATTACATTATTTATTAACTTATAAAACAACTTTATTATGTACTAGCTGGGGACCCGACATTGCCCGGTTTATTTATATTATTCCGGTACATTATTTAATTCTCGGTCAACACATAACTAAACCAACATCGAAAACGTCATAATATGAACGTCAAATATACTCCCAGTACCTCTAGAAAGTCTAAAATGCCCCAGGTACAATAAATAGAAGGAATAAATATATTTTCAGTATTGTAACAGAACAAAATTTTCCCCCCACTTAATGGATACAGGGAAAGAAATTTTAAATTCCTGTAAATGAAAAACTAATGAGCTGAAATTTTAACTGGGTGTTAACAACACACATATGTTGCAATATACAAAATTTTGTTTCTGTAAACTTGTTTTCTATTAAGATATTTTAAAAATTATTTGCAAAATTTGGCAGTTTTGAAGATGTTCCTTGCGTTTCATACTTGAATATATCTTATCGTTTTTACATAAATATGTAGGACTCATCATTGTTATCAATTGTCAGTATTAATTTTTAAATTGAATAAAACTCTGGGGAGAAAATAAGTTTCCACTAAGTGCTTCATACAGTTATTTAAAAATTGCCACTTTGAAAATTTGGTTCACCTAAAGTACTTGAACAATTCTAAAACTTGTATTCAGAGTTATTAGCATGGAGGTTATGTACAAAAAGAATTAAGATAATATCTTAATACTTGTGACGCGTAGAAGGTTTTTGGTAACAGAAATCAAGAAGCAGAGGAGACACAATTTTCTGAAGAAAGTAATAATTTATTAATTTAGAATAATATCCTTTCAAATTGATTCTGAACCTTAAAAATGACGAAATAGAATTAATAGTTTTGCTATATGATCCCTAAGGCTTATAGGTATATTAATATCAAAAAGATAACAGAAAATCTAGTTTTTCCAGAGTTAGGCCGAAATAACTTAAATCGCATGTTAAAGGTCATAATGTAACACAGCGACTCGAATTACACCGGTTTACTCTATATTTTCATATCATTAATTATTAAATTTTAAAATTTACCTGACGCGAGAAATAAAACCAATTTATCTTACATCGTATCGTCGCTTCAAAAAAGTTCAGTTTTTCTCAGCCTGCAGCAGCAGTAGATAGTTAAGTGGGATGAATGATATAGGAACGCGTAATAGTACTTATAACTCGCAGTTGGTGTACACGCCGCGGCAATTCCAAGATCTCTTAGAATTAATATTTTTATTTATAAACATATTATATTAATTTCTATTACAAAATATCTAAATTAAATATTCACGAATATTTAAATTAAATGTCCTTTTTTAAACCCTCAAATTTTCATTGAAATCCGTTGAGCCGTTTCGGAGCCTATTCGAGACAAACATACGGACAGTCAGACAGATAGACACACTTCCATTTTATTTATTGGTATAGATTAATAAAACACTGAATATTAATAGCACATTGAATATAACAAAACTGACCTAATTAGTTACCTACTCAAATCCAAAATTAGGAAGTAATGATTTCTCAGGCACCTATCTTTTTAAAAACTAATCGTTCTTAACATAATTTGAAATTTCTCTGAAGTTTATTTATTTATGTACAATCCCCTCAGACGTAATAATCGATCCTTAGTTTCAGTAATTACGAATTTTGATTTGCTATTACAATCATACAATTATTGTAACAATATTGAGATTAAAGTGTCGACTTTTTATACAAGTAACGAAACCGTCTGTAACAGATTTTACGGATAAACTAATCAGCATTATGAAGATTCAAATTTTATACAAAAATTTACAATGTTGGAATGTGAGATTGAATTTTCTAGAAGTTTATCCGTGGTCGTTTCAATATCCGAAAGTTCCTCTAGGATCCTGGTAATAAGAATTGCATAAGGAAAACAAGAGACAAAACTGAAGGTTTGCAAAATAAACAAAAATCATTTTTCTGTCATTAAGTTTAATAATAAATAAATAAAAATATGACAAAATAAGTCAACACACACTTTTTATTAATATAAATATTTCATCCAACTTTGTGGACTTCTTCAGGTAACTATACACAAAAAAGATATAAAATTAATACTAATATTGAATACATAATTGTTTTGTTAAAATGTGAAAATGTAATTAAAAAAGTATTGTATTTTAAATAATTGGTTCTAGAATAATATAATTTTCAGCTTGGAACATGTTAGAATATTATTTAAATATATTTTCTATATTTGGCACAGTTTAGCCGAAATCTTCCGTTGGAAAAATAAATAAATAGATAATTATTAATAAAACAATGATTATATGATCAAAGAAACAGATAAAACTATTATTAAACTCACGACGTTTCCTCCTCCAATTTGACATAATTATTGTTTTATTAAAATTTATGAATAGACATTCTAATATTTGTAATTAATAAATATTATTTAATAATGGATGTGTAAAACCCAAGGGGTTTCTATTAAATTATTATAATTGTGAACAAATTATATTAATGTGAGGTATAGGATGTGATACATTATGTTAATTGTGTTATTAATCTGACGTTAGGTGCATGTGTATAGTACGTTATTCAGCCGATTGATGACTCTATGCATAGTCACTTGATGTGTTTCTGAAACAAAACAGCTTAATTGAAGGAATGGATATGAGAAGAACACAAATATAAGGTATATAATGTCATTGACATGTGCTGTAGATGTGTTTTTTACTGGATAAATTAATGTTCAATATTTTTTATGTATAGATGACTATGCCAAAAAACAGTCGAAAACTTCTATAATGGATGAAAACGAGAGTATAATAAAATGCTTTCTATTAAATTTCTAGACTCCAGGTTTTTATTAATTATTAAAAATCTGTGTTCTAAATTGAATTTTATTTACAGGCGGCATGCCCAGGTAGAAAAAATATATTGTGTGGCAAGACTAGGCCATGATAAATCATCGATAGTCACGGAGTATATTTAATTCAAAAAAAGTATTCTGAAACAATAATTTTTTAAATCTCATCTACTTATATTTAAGGTTCTAAATAGAGAACCCTTAACGCCTGACTCCCCATTAGCTTTATTCGTTAATGAATTGACTTGTTTTATTCTGAAATTGCATTCAAAGAGTTGTACAAAGAAAGAATTCATTCACGAGTCTGCTTTGAAAATCCGCACGTGACTGTTTGTACTCGTTGATAGGGATGTAATGGACAAAGTTGTACCAATTAAAGACGCGACCGTATTGTGCACACCAGGGGGAACGTAAGAGGTGGAAATTACGACTACCTCTGTGCTAATTGGCCGAGAGAGAACCAACAGACGCCGGCCGGCCAGTCAAATTAAGACGCAAACTCACAAGTTTTCTCATTAAAGTTCTCAACAATCGGCCGGAACTTGCTAATAAACGGCTCGATAACGCAGAAATAGCAGCTGCGCTTTTCATCTCGAGCCCCGGCGCAATACGCCAACTTGACAAACTAAAGGAAATTGCGGTCACGTTCTCCTTCGTCGCTGACAAAAATCTGACACCGACTCTTGGCATCTGACTCCTATAAGACAGAACACTTCATAACTTACTGATCAATTGGATCTCCCGCCTATCTTGTGTTCGTTGTAAATCACTTCATTTAGAAATTAAATATGTGACACGATAATAGGATATACGAGGTATGTTCAAATATACACATACATATCCTTTCCGCGATACTTTTTGAACATACCTCGTATATATATATAACGACTATTAACAGGCATTCAAAATTATATATCACATTACACATATTTTAAATATTGATAATTTGTGATAAAAATCTAATATTTAAATATTACGTAGTTTAATATATTTTTTTCTTTTCCCTTATTTATATCAGTCACTTCAAAAAACCAAAAGTTATTTCAATTTTGATTTCCCAAAATTTATTCGGAAACAGCTTTCGGCAATTGCCATATTCATCTTCGTGTATTTCGAAGGAAATAAAATTTCTAATTTTCTTTAACGGATTAGTATGTGATTCCATACTATGCTGGCTTTCATGGAGCATTTTTCGAATTTGGATATATATGTTGCCGTTTGTGCTTGGCGAGCACATGAGCATGAACTTCTGGAACTCCGAAATTCGCCCAGTCTGGAATCACATACTAATTCCGACAGAAGACTTCAGTTGTATTCTCGGGTGTCGGCGCTGCTGCGGGTTGACAAATTTAGAGGCGCCTCTAATTAACAGCGCACGGATGATTTCGTTGCCTTGATGACGTCTTGGGAACTTCTCCCGAAATTTTTACACCTCTTGAGGTCTCAAGAGCTCCACACAGCTCTCGGCAGCGATCCGCAATTTAATGCCCCTCTCTCCACCAAACTTCTGTCCATTTCACCTCGTAAGACCCCGAATTTTCCTCCATCCCTTTCCAGTAGGCAATGGGTTGCAATTTTAAATCCTACTAGAATAAAAAATTATAGTTATTTATGTAATTTGACTTTTATTACTGTGACAATACTATAAATACTGAATATGTTAAATAAAGTTGGGCTCCTAATTGCCTATTTCGAAGATCATATATACTAAACACTTTTTACTGATGTATACCTATTATTTTCTTCACTGAGTTAACTAACAGAAAAATTGTGACATAACCAAAATTTATTAATATTTTACAAATACAGGGATTTTTTCTTTTGCAATTCATTGAGTTTTTATGCAGTATTGAATACTGTCAGACATGTTATATTCTTCTTTCTAGCAAATCATTTTTATCACGGTTAATAGTTAAATAGAACGGTTCAGTTTCCAATATTTCATCGACTTCTACTTTTAGAAAAGAAATATTCAAATATTTATTTTTGATATTCTGTTGGAAAAAATAAGAAAATTAATGAAATGTTATACAGTGTACATCTGCTTAATGTTAAACAGGACAGTTTATTTTGACAATATTTACATTATTATGATTCTGTTAATTTTAATTATTAATACTTACGATAGTTTATATTCGTATTTACGCATAAATGAAGAGATTTTTCTTTATATGTTAGTTGATTCATGTAGTGTGTCTGCAAAGAGCACGGGCGACCGGCGAAAGGGAAAAGGGGGTGGCTATGTCCGCAAAGAGCACGGTTGAGGGGGTAAGGGACTTAGTAAGGGGTGGACCACACGGTTTTGAAACCCCTCCCTATTCCGCTGACTTGAAGCCTTCACATTATCACTTTTTTTTTGGTTTAACAGGCTACATGAGGGTGATCCTGAAACAGGCAACTTCCCTTTAATAGAATAGGAAGGGAATTGAAAAGGGGGGATGCGGAAGGTAGATCCAGTAGCCAAGGGTTAACTAGGGCCCCCGGGCTATGGTATAAGAATCCTATCCGGTGTTTCACCTAAGGAGATGCAGGGAAAACCCTAGAAAACCTGCATAAGGAAGGTTATCTGAGTAGATTTTCTCTGAAATTAGTCAATAACTGCATCACAAATATCCAATACTTTTTTCAAATACTCTTTTCTAAAAAATAACAAAATCTAAACATTTTCTTTACGAACATGCCTCGCGAAAGGAATACCGCCGTTTTTACGTTTTTCACGTTTATAGTTTTATACATAGTCACGCCAACTGCTTACTTCATTAGTCACTGTATACTATTATTTAGGGAACTTATTTTTCGTAAGTGTAGTGGTTTCACGGTATGGAAACTCAAAACAGATAACATCAATTCCCTCGCCTTTATTCGAACCAGGGACCTCTGCGATGTCAGGCAGCGACGATGACCACTGCAGCACAGGAGGCCGAATTTTGCGTGACTATTTTTACTCGAGTAACTTATAACATCATTCACCACTCACGATATTTTATAGTAAAAATAGGTTTATTAAATCATTGTGGTATTTGATTTTCGCAATAACAGCAACACTCTATGAGTGAAATATTTTACTCTGTAATAGTTTTATAGTTATAATTTGCGATAAAATTAAATTTACTATTTATAAACATCATTAATTAATAAAGATCTCGACTCTAGAGAAAGAATTAGGAAAATAGAGAGAATGATTTCGTTTCCCACACAAGTGCCTCGAATTCTATCAGGATCAACGCATATTCAATTCGGATGAAGTTAGAGCTAAGCGACTATAGTTGAACGGTTTGTTCAGAATAAGCAATCGAAACGTCGTGGCTCTAAATCACGCTGGCCCAGTTGGAATACCAGGAAGAATAATGACGATTCTTAAGAGATATTTCATATTAAATTGCTCTTCTAACAAGGGCAGAAACAACGAATATTTTTCTTAGCAAACTGCCAACCCCCTCCAATCATGGCTGTTTACGTTGTTCCCGTTGTAAAAACTGCAATTTACGAAGGAGCAATATTTTCAGGTAGTTTAGAAAATACAATTCTTTACGGCGCTCGGGGAGGGGGAAAAAAACAAATGGCACAGAGCCAGAATGCATTTGGCTTCGAGGTGAGATCGGAGAGTAAATCTGCAGATACGTTTCAACTCCGCGTCACATATCGATCACGCATGTCGCACGTTTTGGAGGAGAGGAAATTCGTTCCCTGGGGAAAAGCAACGTATGCAAATCTCAACTCATGCAGCCGATTCAGAGCTCCACTAAATAATTTTTAAAACGAGAATAATATGACATTCAAGAGAACCGTAGTGCAGCAGCAATATTCGAGCAACATCATTTCCGAATGAGATTAAAAATTGTAGGAAACACTAAGGAAAAGAATTCTAGTTTATTAGTCAACTCGCTTCATTTTGAATAATGCAAAAATATTAAATTTTATTTGGTGAAATAATACAAAATTACTGTGTTACATAAATAACAATTCCATTACGTATTAGGTATAGTTAATAAATATCTAGAGACTTATGACTCATTAAAATATTTATATCAGGCAATAATTAGTCAAAAAACCATTTAAGCACAGAACCTCACTCAAATCCTCCAGATATGTTGATAATTATTTTTGGGAAGCATTTTAATGTGATAAAAAATAGGGTTATGGCGATGGATCGATATTTTAACAATTCATAAAAAAATACATTACTACAGAAATTTATTTTATTTTATGTTTACGAGGAAGGATATAAATTCTGACAATCTAATATTTGCGTGAATGTATCACACACAAATTGAAATGCGTGGAGAAATTTCGACTTAAGTTTGTGCTCATGTTCCTTGCGACTGGAAAACAATGACTATGGGGATAAGACACGACTACCGCCCCTAGAGACGATTGGGTATAAATTTTAAAACAATCAAAAACCAACTGAAATAAATGATATAGATAGTGTTTCACCGTTTTTTTGCCTATAATTTTCCCCAATTTTGCTTGTGGGGGGAAATTTCTGTGATGGAGGGGCGTTACATAAAAATACCGCGAAAACAGCCGAGTTAGGAGGCGACTCCGCAGTTGAGAGTTGAAGATGACTAAATTTATTTCTGGCATTAAACTTGCCGGTTGAGCTGTAGTGAAGCCCCTATTAGTATGGGTGAAAAGTGGTTCCACTTACAATCTTAAACGCGTGGAGAAATTTCAACCAAATTTTGTACACATTTTTCTTAGGAATTGAAAACAAAACAATGTGAAAGTAAGATACAATTACAACCCCTAGTTTATTAATAAAATACGTCTGTCATTATTACTATAAATATATCATTAAAATTTATTTTTACAAGAAATGATCGAAATTTTACAATTCATGAAGATAATCAGTCAGCATACCTACAATTTTTTATTCTATGAACACGCGACGAGTATTTTTAACAATGTCATTAGGTGACATGTTTGTGGGCTTAATTAAGATATGATTAGTGAAAATAATTAATAAAAGAGGTATGCAGGGAGGATACTTGGTTGAGATAGAGGAAATGTCACGTAAGTATATTCGAAAAGATGGTATTATCATATCACAGAAGAAATAGCCGATTTTTGAAATGTTTGACGGAAAAGAAGGAGACAACAGTTAACTCAGGAGCAATAAATGTCAGACCTAGTGTCGCGCTTTGGAAGTTTCCAGTTTTAGTGAGAATTGGCGGTATCGTGTGGCGTATTTCCCTAATTAGAACCCTAAATATTATTGGCGGATATCCATCCCTGCCATGTTGGTGATAGGGGCTAGAGAAGTGGGGAGGAAGTTTTAAAAAGGTAGGGGGAGACATTTTTGGGGAGATTTGGGTGGAGATTGTACAGATTGGAGATTGATAATTTTCTGTTTTCCGCCATTTTCCTACTTGATTAGTGTAAAATATTTCTGTTCTAAGAGACGGCCCAGAAATGCGACCCTGAGATTTGAGTTAAAATTCTTAGTTTTAAGAATTTAATGTAAATAATTTTTGTAAATATGTATGTAGTTTTTATTGATGAAAGAAGTGCCGGCATAAATATCGAAACATAAAAAATTGTAATTCGTAATTTGAATATGTTTTTTGTTAAAGCAAATTGTGTTCTAGTTCTTATTATAAAATATTATCATTTATTTAATTATTATTTAATATTCCCCCTTTATACGTTACAATATTCATTCGATTCCAATGAAGTAATTGTGTAATTACGTAAAATAAGCGGTCTTCTTTGATAATTTTGAGCTTTGACATTTATGCAAACCTTAAATATTCTATTCTCAGAAGTCGCCTTCTGTCTTCGTTTTTATATCGTGAAATTTTAAACAAGCATACACTTTTGTTTTAAATAATCTACGGCCATTGGCTTCAAATCTAAACGTCTATTATAATTCGATGTCAGACCCGAGATATTTACAAGATTATGAAAATAAATTTATATCGCTCAGTGATATACAAGTTTATTCTGTAGAATAGTGATAAAAGTCTTCGGCCGTGTCACAAGTTGTCGCTAACGTTCTTGCGTCAATCAATCCTCGTGCTACATCGACTTTAAACGACCGCGTATGCAAAATATGAGACCGTGTACAATAATTGTAATCCCGCAAAAACTGGAATTTCTCCCGGTCGGAAATTTCAGCAGTTTTTTTTACGCCTGTCCACCTTTTAATGTTATCGGTCGACACAACGTGATGATGGACCAATGTTTCCGAATAATTGTGAGTGAAAATATCATATATTATGCATAATTAACAAATTAGTATAAAATTAAGTGTTGATCATAACACTTGGTAAATGTTGTTGTAAAACTAAGCCTTTACATGTGTTACGATTAAATTGATCTACTACTCAATTCAATTAAAGACGAATATTATATTAATAATTATGCCTGCGCCTTCGTTCGCGCGGAAATAGTTTTTATTTTGCCCTAAAAACGAAACAACCGGTATAGAATTTTGATAAAATTGAATTAATTTAATATATAAAAGTACGGTTTCATTTATTTATGATCGGTACAGGGCAAACCTTATAAACCGTATATGTTTTTGAACAGGTCCGGCTTTCACACGCCAGAAAAACGAGCAATTACTCAAAATTAAAATCTGCCTGACGCGACAAATGAAACCAATTTACGTATACATCGTATCGACGATCCAAAGAAGTTTATTATTTTTCATTGAGTTATCTATCTGCCAACAATAGATGGAGTGAGAATACTCACCCTCTGCCCCCCCTCTCACTCTCACTCTCATGCTGCCAAAATTACGCTTATAATAACACAGTAAGTGGGTTGAATGGTATAGGAACGCCTAATAGGACTGACGTCGCCTTTCGCGTGGTAATTCAATTGGTTTATCCATATTTACATTAATATCTTTTGAACTCTGAAAGATATCGAAATAAAACATACAGAAAAATTTAAGATAAAATTCCTGTTTCAATCCCGTACATTTTCTTTGAAATCCGTTGAGCCATTTCGCAGCATAAACATCAACACTATAGGCAACCCGCATTCAGTTGGAGACTCCAATGCACGTATGTGAGGAAGTATTCCGGTAGTATTAATATTTAAATAATATCAATATCTTATGCAATATATTGAAATGAAATATGCACTAATATTCAAGTTGAATCTCCTGTTTTTAAATCCTCAAATTTTCATTGAAATCTGTTGAGCCGTTTCAAGCCTATTCGGGACAAACATACAGACAGACAGTGAGACTACACTTCAATTTTATTTATTGTTATAGATTTCTCGTACATGAAAGATGAATTATATAATTTATATAATATATATTATCAACACAAACTAGGAGAGTGACTGCGGGGCTTACCTGATCATGTCGGGAATGCCTCGCACTCTCTCTGGGTATTTTTTTTATCAAAGTTCTCATATGCCGAGACACCTTCACCTATTTTATGAGGTATATGTACTGGGGTCAAAGACCTTGGGCATATGGCAAGAGTTGTCCGCTGATCCCATTGGATCAGTTGGCCAATTGCCTCTTGAAATTGGTGGAGACACGGAGAAGGGAATGCTGCGTCCCCACAGCAAACTCGTCTCCCGTCATTCGGAAGGGCGTGAGAATAGGACCCAATGCCCGACCTACCTGATGCAGGTTTTCTAGGGTTTTCCCTGCATCTCTTTAGGTGAAACACCGGGTAGGATCCTTAAACCATAGCCCGGGGGCCCTAGTTAACCCTTGGCTACCTTGCTCTACCTTCCGCATCCCCCCTTTTCAATTCCCTTCCTATGCTATTAAAGGGGAGTTGTCTGTTTCAGGATCACCCTCCTGTAGCCTGTTAACAAAAAAAAATATATTCACGGTTTGCTGGATATTATTTTCCACTATTCACCATATTTCAGCGACGATCTTGGAGACTAATTGTAGTGTAGAAATCTCTATAACTGTTTTTATTGAGATATATCTGTGTGTTAGTGGCTGAAAGTCTAATTTTTAGAGTACTAGATTGTGGCTATAAATTCCTATTTATTGTACAAACTAGACTAACAGTTATTTACCTATCGAACAATAAGAATAGTTAGTTAAAACTTTTAATCATTTCGATTAGATCTCATTTCATTCACCAGTATACGTCCGCATACGAAAGTAATAATGTTACAGTAAAAGACAAAGTACTGTTAATACGCTTCACAAATACCCAACTAAATTATACCATTACTTGCCGAACAACTATTTTTTATTAGAGAATGTAGGCTTTCCCGGTGGATAGACTGAACAAGAAGTTCTCGGGATTTCACCCGGGTTATGTCAATCATTGGATACGACGTTTCGAAGGCTATCTCCGCCATCGTCTTCAGTTACCTGAAGACGATGGCGGAGATAGCCTTCGAAACGTCGTATCCAATGATTGACATAACCCGGGTGAAATCCCGAGAACTTCTTGTTCAACTATTTTTTAGTAACGGTCTTTCGTAAAAGAAAACTGCCCGAATATTGATACTTATCTACGGATAAGAAAAGGAGGTGAATTTGCCATTCATTACAAACGACTAAATTTTATATATTTTTAAAATTGAATGTTAATAATCATATTATTTGGTATACCTTTTTATATAATTATTAAATTATATTTTTTAAATCATATTTATCTGGTATACCTTTGCCGACGATACAGCAATACTAGCAACGGGACAAAATCAACGTACAATAAATTACTGCAAAAGGCCAGTAATACTATCTATGAGTGGACCAAAAACTGGAAAATAAATTAAATGAATTAAAGGCCATTCATGTCAACTTCACTAATAAAATAATGACTCACCCACAATCTCTGAAAATAAATGGAACCATTGTGCCATATGAAAATAAAGCTAAATATTTGGGAATGACTCTGGACACAAAATTAAGGTGGAAAGAACACATGAAAAAAAAAGAAAAGAGCTCAACCTAAAATAAAGACAATACAGATGGCTTATCGGAAGATATTCTAGCCTGTCATTACCAAATAAATTAAAAGTATATAATCTAATAATCAAACCTATATGACTGTATGTAATACAGCTTTGGGGTTGTGCAAAAAATAAACACGTCAAGAACATGCAAACCCCTCAAAATAAGGTCCACAGAAACCTCTCCATGCCAACCATCAAGGAAGAATTAAAGAGGTTTGCAGGGAAACACGAAGCCAGACTACACCAGCATGTAAATTCGGAAGTTCTTCGGTTACTGGAGAATCACCATATTTACCGAAGACTAAAGAGAACCAAACCTTTTTAACTAGTCTAAGTCAATCGAGGCGAGGGAAAAGTGAAGTCAGAACATTTTTAAACCTATATAGTATTGTTGGACATAAGATCCTAGTACTAAGAAAAAAACAAAAACCTAACCATGGTTGGTCTTTTAGACCAGTGTAATATGTAGAACACCAATCGGTGTTTTTTAGAGGGAAATTTTTTTATCTGGTATGATATATTGAAGAGAGAACCTTTCCTTTCGTTGCAGTTGTAAAAGATCGTTGGTCAATAAGGTTAATATATTATGTGATATAGTTTGTAGAAATAATTAGTGTCTGAGTCCATAACTTTAGAAAATATTGACCTTGAAGAAACGTACAAATTGATAAAAACGGCCAAAATTTTCAGCTACAAAAACTAGTAGTTTTAATTTATCTTGTTGCATTTTTATTCAATCGAAATGTTGCTCTATTCGTTCATTTTTCTGGCGAAGGGGCAGGTGGGGTATCAGGCATAATGAAGGTGATCCTCAAACAGATCACACCCCTTTAATAGCATAGGGAAGAAATTGGAAATGTGGATTTTGAAGGTAGAGCAAGGTAGCCAAAGGTTGACTTGGGCTTCCGGGCTATAGTTCAAGGAATACTACTTGGCGTTTAACCTAAAAAGATGCAGGGCAAACACTAGAAAACTTGCATCAAGTAGATCGGGCCATTCCAAATGACGGGAGATGAGTTTGCTGTCTTACCGTAAAGTTTAAATATCTTCGCACTGACGATACAGATCGGCGCTAGCAGAAAATTTTATTTATACTTTACAAAATCAATTAACGATAATTCCTTCCATTTTCTGCTAAGTGTTTCTCGCCTTCATTGTTTTTATTTCGTTTTTTTAATCAGTATAAATCTCTCACTATGTCCATGGCCACCACAAATTATTCAATCATAAGCCATTCCTGAACAACACGAAATGTAACTTCACGTCAATCTATTTTAAACGCGTTGTGTATCGAGAAGTTTATTATCCTGGGCGCGCAGATTTGAATCTAGTATGAATTATGGTTCACTGAATAAAGCAAACTGAGAAAGTAACAGTTACCGTCAATGGAAGAAATATTAGGCGACCTTCTGTGGTCTAGTGTCTGTTAGTCACGCCGAACAACACAAAGGTAGCCGACCCGGTAGGCGAAGGTCCTGAATGGGCTGCAGAGCCAAGGTAGAAGAAGGAGAAATTAATTACGTCTTAAGTTGTTAATACTCTGTAATTCACATTTGAAATGAATATATGCAGCGTCACCTAAAAACATCTGTCAGTGCGCATAATTTCAGACCGTTTAACATTAGTTTTGAAAATATTAAAGGATGACATGTGTTAAGGCGGAATTACTGGACTTCAGTCTGAAGAAGATGGCAGAAACGTCACTGATAATCTCTTAGACTCGGTTGGAAACCCGAGAGGAATTTATACATGCCGTTCACCGGGAAAGACCTCGTACTTCAATAACTGGATTACATATTTTTCATTTCCGCAATAACTATCACATCCAACAATCTCCATCAACTGCTTAGCGCATTCCATCCTTAGCTTCCCTCTTCTGTTCTTACCCCACACACTTCAATCTAATCATAATTTTACAAGACCCTCATGTCTTAGAAGTGGCCTGTCCCTTCTGTCGGTCAACAACCTAAATATTGTACTCTCGTCCCCCATTCTGCTTCTAGTGATTCTATCCACCCATCTTATTTTCCTATAGCACTACATTTCAAAGGCTTCTATTCTTTAACTTCAATTCATGATCATGAATGTTACCAACGTTATAGAATTTATAAAACAACAGAATAACATTACTCCTATTGGCTTTCATAATCATCCATGATCGAAAGCATGGTTTACGTCTAATAATAGCGATTGAAGGGTCTATTAAATGTAATCCGTCCAAAAAAATAATACTATGATTATGAGATGAAATTTGATAGCTTACCAGAATTTCCCTAATTTCTTAGTTCTTATGTGTTAAGACTAGATTTCTGAAGAAATGATTCGCTGAAGTAGGATGGTTCTGTAGCTATACACGAGGAATGTGTGACTGATACGAATCAGTGAAAGCCTTACCTTGCAGCACTTGAGTCACCAACGTGACAGAGTATGAAAACACGGAATATCTATTGACATCAGCGGCTCGTTGGTCTAGGGGTATGATTCTCGCTTTGGGTGCGAGAGGTCCCGGGTTCAAATCCCGGACGAGCCCATTCCTTTTTTTATCTTCTGCAATGTTAAATGCTCGAGGAAAACTCACATAACATCAAAAGTGTCCTAAAAGGACTGCGCTACGCAACGCTACCGTTCGTGCTGTTTAGAAATTCCTTTTGATTTAACAATCGTTTATTGTCCTGGCAAGATTGATGGAATTATACAAATCAAAAAAATTCAGATAAAACCATTCAAGTCGAGAAACCCCTTAACAGAATACTGGAAGGAATTTTTGGTAATATAGTTTGCAAAGTCGTACACATCTGTGACGTCACTGCAAAAACATCCAAACTTTACCATAAGGCAAGACCTAAATAATGAAGGAATACAGGAACATTTCGTTTGTATAAAAGTTCAACACGAAAAATAAAATACTCTAACAAAAGTACTAATTTGGTTTGGTGAAAATTTTGACTGTTTTTATCAACTGGAGCGTTACTTCAATAAAAATATTTCCTTAAGATATGGACTCAGGCATTACAAATAGTCAATAAAATCTATTAAATTATAATCATAAATCTTTTAACAACTACTTTATACATAAAATTAAAAAAATACGTATATAACATAAGATTCTGACAAATAACTTCATCAATCATTGCAATTGAGGACGAATATTTTAATTTATAATCATTAATGAATCTTATCTACCTTATAATCACTATTTGAGATTTCATAAAGTTCATATTGTAGGATATAATTGTGTAGGATTTGAGTTTAAATCTTCCGTTCTTCCGTAAAATATGTCACGTTGAAAGGATGTTCTAACTGAAACGAAAATATACTAACTTATTTTAAAAAACGAATTATTAGTCATAAAATTTCCATGTGTCCGCATTTATGAGATGCAATTTATCAATTGTGAATGTAGAATATTGCAATCAAATGAACACAATATTATTTCTTTTTAAATGCATGAATATTGACACATTCGCCCATTTTTCATGTTTGTGCTAGAGGTTTATCACCCACCTGGGTGTTTTTCCTCGGGTTTTTAATAATATGTGTACCAAGTTACGTTTAAATTTATGCACGGATTTAATCTGTATTAAGAATGAACAAGCATTTTTACATAATTTCATTATTTAGAATTTTACTAACATTATAAAAAACTCAGTTAAGTTATTAAAATCGTTGATGCTCTGTTCGTTTTCTCGTTTAGTTGATTTTGTAATTAGGCAAATATTCCAGTAGTACTCGGAAAATACTGCCTTATTAAATTAAAAAATGTTTTTCCATAACATTGCAGATTACTATAGTGAAATTGCTAATTAATAATTTGTTTGTTGCAGAGATTTCGGAAATAGCCTTGAAATATGATATACTTTTCTTCATGATGTAAGTATTATTTGTAATCATATTGTAGTTGATATTTCTTCTGGTATTATTCGTCTTAATATTATTTATGTCGAAGACGCGGCCAAATGATATTACAATTTTGTAACATCACTGAAATTTCAGATGCGCAGTGCCTGAATGTAGATCCATGACTCTTAAATGAATGCCATCATTTTTCACTCGCAAGTACTAGAATTGAAAACAAAATATCGATTTTAAAGAGCTTAGCTTTAAATGGAAGAGAGTTGAAACCCGCTGCTTCTAAAGAATAGCTGAATTAGAAGTTCATCATACAAAAGAGTTAACCCTGACACGGGGCGAGAAGCAATTCCATGACGGAGCTTGAAGTGCTCATTACCACGAGAAAAACATCGTTCTTGTCTTCCAACTTCCAGGAACCACTTTTGTCTCTCTTTTCAGCACTTTGCAGATGATACTCTTTAACTCCACGCTTCCATTCTTATTTACGCTCAAAATTCAGCTACTTTAAAATTAAGATATCTGTTGACTGCAGCTCACGAGAATTTAAACTGAGGACAAGGCGTAATACGAAATTTGTCGACTACATTAAAAAGTGTTGCATGGTCCCTTTTTAGGATTCTTTTAAGAAAAAAGGTTGCGCATTCTTACAGGTGTCATAAAATTTATTTATCCGATATTATTCACTAAATATTTTATTTTTAATATACAGAACAAGACTGCTTTCGAATAATTTTTTTAAAATAAACGTTTGTAAATTTACTAAAACTTAATTATTAAGTACATATTTTTTTCAGCCGTATAAAGAAATGACAAGATAAATTTCTTCAAACTATTTATTTCAGCGTTGTGAATCTTTCGTCGTTTTACATCATTAATTTCATATTCCACAAAACTTTTGGTTAAAATTTCTAAAACGTGGTATATTACCGGCTGATAGTCCATGGTACTTTACGAATATAAATTTCAACTAACTAAATTCGATTCAATTACTTCGATTAAATTACTCAAGCTCCGGCTCAAAGAAGCAGAATATCTAAAAATACGGCTAACAAAAAACGTCTCAACTGTGAAATAAATGGTTAGAAGAAAATTACATTTTATCTTTATGAGACAGATAGAAATATGAGAAGATGGGATCATTATTAATAAATAACTATCCAAATAAGTCAGAATTTTTTAATATTATACAACTCATTGTGACATGGCACCTCAAACTCAGTCGTAGTTAAATTCACTTATGAATTAGTAAGAACATGTGTGCAAGTAGAATTTATTGTGAACTGCAGATAATGTACACTAATAACGAATCATTTAAATCAAATCAGTTTTGATGAAATTGTCCAACAAAAAGTTTTGATTTTGTAATTTTTATTCAAATTGAATAATTAGCATCCCAACTGAATTACTTTCAATTTGTATTTCTAATTTGTTAAAAAATTGTCTTATATTAGTCGACTATTCCTGCCAGATATTTTTATTTAATTACTTACGTCTTTATAATTTAAACTGAATAAATAAAGTAGCAAAAACATATTTTTAGAATTATTATTTAATTAATCTAGTTACATCTAGAAGAATTATTACCTGATTATAATTTCAAAACGTTTCTTCGACTATTTTCTTTTTTATCCAACCGTGGAAATTTATTGTAGTGTTATACATCATTTATTTGTATAGCGAAATTTATTTACAATTACTGAAATGAAATCGTTAAAACCAGATGGAATCTATAAATGAACGTAAAAAGAAGTTTCCAACTAGCAAATACACTCAAAGTGGTGCAGGGGAAATGTAAATTCGGTATAAATTTTATTAAAATAACTCCCACCGTGACAGTGTTTTACCACTGCCGTGACCAGGATTCGAACCTGGGTTATTGCGGCCACAACGCAATGTCCTAACCACTAGACGATCACGGCTACTTGGGAGAACATGGCTAAATACTGCTTCCTATTCTTATATAACTCCAACGGCGATCGACGCAGGGGTTTGAAACGTTCGACATAAAGTATTATTTATTAATTATTAACTTAACTTTATTTTGTATAATTAAAAACAGACTTAAAATATAAAGCATTTAATTATTTATCGCTACACTTTCTCATTATAATCAAGAAAATGAAATAGCATAATTGGAAAGAAAAAGATATTCAATTATACGTAGATACTGAAAAACTATTACGTGTCAGAATTTAGGCTTAATGTTTTTCCGGTAAATTTGTCACATAACCTTGAACGAAATTCAAGTTTTGTCCTTAACACGCTTCTGAAATTTAGAGAAGTAAGGACTATATATCAAGTAATTAAGAACAATTTCTTTTTACACCAACGTTCTCATATAAAATATATTTAAAAGTGTTTTTCACATTCAAAACTTCGGGAACTTTCGACTCTTTTTAGTCATATTCATATGAAAATAAGTTGTAATTATGTACAAATACGTGGTAAAGGTGCAATCTTGTAATGGAAATTATAAAGTTAAACTCATAGTATGTTCAGTTGTGTAATTTAATTTTACATGAAAATGACTAAAAATAGTGGAAACACTTGTAGATAAAATGAATATATTTTATATGACGACGTTGTGGTAAGTAAAAAAAATATTTCTATTCACTGTAGTGAAATATGAAACTAATTTCAAATTCTGATTTGTTGCAAAAAAGGTAAATAAGACAATTTTAAATTAGACTTTGTTAGAGGAAAAGGTTTTTTTGTAGAACTAAAAAAATCATATGGTAGGTAGCTTTGAGAAATACAAAAAGTTTACCATCCGTTTCCCTTTTTCGCAATGAGTAATATTCTCAATTTGTATTCGGTTAATCAATGCGTGCAAATTGATTCCTCAGATAAGATGTGAGGGAAACTACTTCATAACTAGCAATATAAGACATCCGTGATTTTTATGATTGTAAATTAATACCATAGGGTAATGAAGCTACCGTAGTCTCATTATTTTGTAAAGAGCATATTGTTGTTCCAGAAAATAATGCAAGAAAAAAATTTACAGAACAAAATTTCAGAGCATCCTGCTAAGATATTTTGGTGTTTGGCCTGATGAAAATGCGAGTATTGGCAGAAATTACTTGTAAATACATTACACTACGCCCTGTGAATACTTCGTACTACTAGAACTTTGATATCGAACCCTAAGAGACTGTACAAGCATCTGGCCTCCGTGGCGCAATCGGCTAGCGCGTTCGGCTGTTAACCGAAAGGTTGGTGGTTCGAGCCCACCCGGGGGCGTAGATTTTTTATATATATTGTATTAAACTGAAATGTTATGAAATCTGTATTCAATATTGTGCTTGTATAATTGTGTGCTTCTGTTACCAGTTGATAGAGAGGTACAATAAATCCCTATAATAATTTTTTTCAGCGAATTTATGTAAATTGATGGGATACATTAGAAATTAATTTATTATTTTATATTTCTTCGCAACTTCCGAATTTTATGTAGAACTGGGATAATTACTCGACCAATTCCTGTTTTTCGTCGATGAATTTCTTTTTGACGGAGAACAGAATTGTTGTATATTCTTTTGGTTCAATGAAATAAAGTTGTCGCTGCTATATGCGATTCGATTGAAAATTTTGATGTAAGAAAAAATTTCTCTCTACTATTATAGGGATTTTACTGGCGGATGTCTTTCACGAGGTTGTCTAAATCAAAGAGTATATTAAATAACCTAATTAAGATACTCTTTGGTCTAAAGCTTATCTTTCCAAAAGCACCGTGAAATTTGATTCTCTAGTAAAGTTACTTCAAGGATTTTTTAGATTTTAAGTGACTGATTTTTAAATTATATGGGAACAGTGAAATTCGTAGGGTTAATCAAGAACACCATTTAATAGTCCAAAACTGTATTAATTTTGATTTCAAATTTTTTATTCAATTTTGCGGGAGCTTTCGGCATTTCCATAATCATCCTGAGTTATCACATAATTTTGAAAATATGCACATATATAATTTCTAAATTAGTCCTTGGAATGCACATGATTCTTGTGCTGGTATACACTGGGCATTTATCGATCTTCGGAGTTCCAGAAGTTCAGTAATTTTTTCACTCCTGTGCTAACGGAACTCAATCGGAAACATACATCCAATTACTTATTGAAATTTACATTGAAAATACTTTCAATGAAAACTTGGGTTAAAATTTGGCCACGTAGAAATTCAAATTGAAAAAGCTCATGTAAAATTAAATAAATAGTTTTGGGTCATTAAATAGTAAATTTGTTGTATGAATTTATGCAGACTGTAAGAGTGCGAAAGTTTTATCAACCGTGTCTGTATAGAAAAGCAGGCCGTTTAACACTAGATTTTCAAAATATTTGAGGAAAATATCTGAGGACGGGAATTAATGGGCTACAAATTGTGAGGTCAAGTGTTTTAATGTAGATCCCACCGTCGCCAACATGCTGAATGTTAAAGACGTCAAGAAATGATGTAACTCATCACTTAGTGAGAGCTGACAGTATCTAAAATGCTATGGGAAAACACCTGGCTCGTTGGTCTAGGGGTATGATTCTCGCTTTGGGTGCGAGAGGTCCCGGGTTCAAATCCCGGACGAGCCCGCTTTTTTTCCTCCTGCGATATTTAATTCACGAGGGAAAAATCATCCAACTGAGTGCTATGTTTTTTTATTATTTTCAATGTGCACAAATTATTACTATAAAAATTGTATGTATTTTCACAGTTTTATGAAATATATTCTAGGATTTTCAAGCGTGGAAATAGTGATAAATAAATTATATATTAATATCTTTAAAAGATAAGATCTGCCTTACTCATTGTTGAAATAATGCGTCAAATGACAGGTTTATAAAGGTCTTCATTAATGGAAAATCTTTTAATTTTTTATTTTAAATTGAAAATTATCTGAAAATTTGAAATGAATAATGTAAATGGATAAATGAGTCATAATAAGGAGTTGAAAACAAATTATTCATAGAAATATACCACATTTCGCATTTGGGGCCGGACTACTTCAGGATTTATTATAAAATGATTTATTTAAGATGGCATCAATTGCGAAGTCATTAGTGATCGAACTGTTTTCAGGGGTTATATAGATAGCAAAGAAAATTGGCCTATTATAAAAATTAGTTATACAGGGTGTTTCAAAGTTCTTATTATATAGTTCTAGGTAAAGTAGGTTACCCATGTCCGGAAATGTGCCATTTATTATTTGTCTACATAATTGTTGTCTCCAAATTAGCCCCCTTAACCCTATTGTCAGTTCTCCTCAACAGTTCTGGAACTGGATCTTTGGGATACCGTTTGCTCAAAGCGATGCCTATTTAATCTCTCTGTCTTGCTCTGCGGTAGAGCACCATCCGGAAAGCGGTGCTTTACAATTGCCCAGATCTGTCAGCGTCCTATCAAACTCCAATCGTAAATTTGTCCCCCAACTCTTCATCATCCACCTCTTCTATTACTGATTGATCTAGATTTCCACCGTGATACAGCTCTTCTAGATATTCCTTCCATCTTTCTGCCATTTCTTCTTTATCTAGTACTGACTTCCCATCTTCATTCCTGATACAAGGCTAGTATGTTACTTCTCTTCGAATGTTTCTTTTATTTTCTATTAGCTGCGTCTATTTTTCATTTCACCATGAAATCTTCAACCGCTTTGCATTTCCCCTGGAGCCAAGCTTCTTTAGCTGCTTCACACTTCCTATCTATATCATTTTTCAAGCATCTTTACTGCTCTTTACCATTATCAACTCTGGCGTTTTTATATTTACGCCTTTCATCAAACATTTTTATTATATCTTGTCTTATCCATGCTATCCTATTGGTCTGAGCTATTCTTCCTATTCTTTCATCAGCTGCTCTAGTAATTTATTTATTCAAGAGTTCCCATTTCTCTTCTATATTCTTTCTCCTTTCTCTATTAATCTACTCTTTATGTCTTCTTTGAAGCTCTGATACATATTCTGCTGTTTCAGTTTTTTCAAATTCCCATCTTTTTGTTTTAATTACTTTCTTGACTTGCCTTTTCAACCTTCATTTGATAACGATAGTAAGTAGCCCACAAAAAGTGTCAAGCAGCTGCGGTATGCGCTACAGAGGCGTTGGACAACTTTTTGTTGGATCCTTTAGCCGCTCCCTACCTACACCTGTGGCTTCCAGATAAGGGTGTCCACCTCAAGGGCTCTTCAATGGAGTGAACACTGAAGAAAAGCTCCTGGTAGTGGCACTTTCCTCGAAATCTGTGGCCATATCCGTGACCTGAGGTGAGGTGCGTCCAAAGTGCTTAGCAGCGCTTTGAAAGCGGCGCGTCCCGAAACCCGAGGCGGTCAATTCCCCGTCTCGTAATATTAAACCGTCGCTGCCAGAGAGCAAATTTGTAAAGTTTGTGCGTTTCATTTCCGCTCTGAGCTCGAACGCAACCGTTGACCACATTATGGATTTCCGACTGGCCATTTCACGTTCTCCGGGCTAACTGCTTTGTGTCCGTATCCACAAAATAGCCGGCTTGATAATGCTTTACGTTTTCCTTTTCGTAATTTCAGTTAACGAGGCGCGAGTACAAAGATGCTTCCGTACTTGACAAGCATGTACATTTAAGTAACGGCAGACTGAATAAACGTGTGAATGTAAGGAGGCTTGGTTAACATCATCTAAATAGTATTACTATTTATACAGTTTCTACATTTAAATCTCTCTCTATATATAAATTTTTGCATCAAATTGACAAGAAAGGAATTAAAAATACTAAAATGTCTCTGTTCATCAATTTTCCCATGGTTAAACCGTACTTTTAATTTCTTTTATGTCACTGCATCTATTCCTCATTCTTCCATTCACACCAATTGGTTCATAAAACTTAAATATTGAAAATATGTACTCAACTTTATCTCCCAACTCCCTCCAAACCAAAACAGACTAGGTTTATCATCTTGAACACAGAGCTATATTACTTTCAAACTCCAAGTTCCATCAAAACAACATAAATATTTATAGGAACAATTAATGTCTGTAAAAAACTAAAATGAAATAAAAATTAACGGTCCATATAAGAGACAACATATTAAAATATGAAAAAATATAAAATTTAGAAAATAGACGTTATGACCAAGTCTTCTGGTCCTTGTCAATTTTTAAGACAAAAAAATAATCATGCGTCCAAATATGTCAGAAAACAAATTTAATTAATTTGCTCAATCATATCATAATTTTGAATTATCCGCAAACCTCGGGTGGTCTAGTGGCTAGCGTAGCTGCCTCACATACCCAGGGGCTCCATGTTCGAATCCTGGCATGGGTTTGGATCGTCATCGTCGCGAAGACCGGGATTTAGACTGCTGCAGAGTCGATACGCTGACCACGCATCACTCCAAATTCGGAATGTTTCATGTAAGATGACAGACCCGGTAGGCCCAGGCTGTAGAGCTAAAGAAGAATAATTATTGAAAACTACACTCCATATTCTAACAAAAATTTTATGTAGTCCAAAATAATATTAAATTATAATTTTTGTGTTGAATGAAACGTTGTATTTATATTAATTGAATTTGTATACTAACGTACATGTTATATCGTATTGAATTATTAACTTTTTTAATTATTGTCCGAAAAATGATTTTTGAATATATGACAGATTGAAATATTATGAACAAAGACAATACAAAACAACGAATAACCAAAAGATATGACTAACAGAGAAAACTTAATAAACCATCCCACTTTGAATATAACTGAGAAATGTCGTGTTTTATATTAACAGGAAATTTATTTGAGTAAATATAAAGCCTTTAAAATTGATTTCATTATCTAAAATAACTGTATTAATAAAATTAAAATTAAATGTCGTTCAGTTCCAGATCAAGTTTAGTGACAGGATTATGTTTGTAAGTTGGAAAATTTAAATTTGCTTAATTCTAGTTAACAGCGATCGCTTTGTCTGACCAACATCATGACATAAATACTTATTTCAAGATATTTTGTAAATAATATTATAAAAATCCAAACTATTGAGAACATTTTTATGTTTATTAAGAAAATAACGCAAAGAATTAAACAAATTTAAAATTACGGAGATATTGAATTTCTTAATAACTTTTTAAATTTAGTAACAGATGATAATAATAACGTAAAACAAAGTAATTATTTGTAGAATATTTTTCATAGACTAGATTTTTTGTATTAATATAAATGTAATTCTGAGTTTTCGGAATATTACAATAAAATATAAGATAGTAATTGGCACATAATATTTTGAAAGCATAACAAAGATTAACAGATATGAATTATCAGACAATAACAAGGCATTCTTAACACAAGAAAAAACCATAGCATTTTTCCTGTCAAAAATATTATCTACACGCCCATAATAAGATATAGGTTTGAAATTAAGTTTTCCAATTCAAGAATTTTCCAAGTCCCTGTTGATAATTTCAGCAAAGTACGGAGAGAATGAAGAAGATCGTAAATCTGGTGATAAATAGTATTATTAAAAGTAAGGAAAGTGGATAAAGTTAAAAAATTATTATATTTTATTTTTGATCAAAATTAGAGTGAATAGTCTGTTATACGGGTCAATAATTATGATGCTATTTAACATGAATATTGTCAAAAACAGTTTAATTTTTAATAGTGTTCCTTATATTCAATTAATAAACACACAGGCATTAGATAACAAAATACCATATCCTACTTCTATTCACCCCAAACTACCCTGATCCATATATTTTCTTCCTATCCCCTATTACAAATTATTGCATCACAAGTTTGTCTAGATTTTTAAAGAATATCAAATAATTATCAATTACAGATCTAATATTAGGCTTCCCTTACTGATAGAGTAAAACAAGGATCCTCTTGATACTTATAGAATCTCAAAATAATAATATATACTCGGCCAACGCCAGGCTCTCAGCTGGAAAAAAGATATGAAACGTCTGTGCCAAGTGTATGCTAATTATATATATATATATATATATATATATATATAAAGAACCTGGTGTGCCGCTATTGCAATTCCGATTCACCTGACGAAAGCAACAAGGCTTGCAGAGAGGTTGTGTGGTATTTATTTTATCACTTAATATTATAGGTATTTAGCTATTTCTTTTATTCCTCCTACGATCAGCTTAAGTAAAAATTTTATCTTTTGAACTTTTTCTTCATCTGAACAATTATTTTTAAATTTTGAGGTTTTAACAACTTTAAATTGATTTCTTGCAAATAATAGACTGTCATAATTTTTTCAATACAAAGCAGAAATCGGCGTGTAATGCGGTTAAGTTAAAAGAGTTGTCTTATAAAATGAAAGCCGACATTTGTGTTCAACAGTGAATAAAAATAAAAATATACGCACCGCACTGTTTACTTTTTTATGAGCTTCCGTCCATTTCAGTGGTTCAAAATTACAGACTTTTAAATTCTAATAACCAAATGACAGACACGGGGCGTTGTTTGCTCCCGAGCTATTTTCCACTTTTGTGGACGAGTTTAACGCTCCATTGTCAAGCGTCCCGCCAGAAAGAGAAATTTCCACAGATGACAGATGCGAGAGTAATCTACAAGTCAAATTTGGATGCATACAATTGCTCTACTTATGAATTGCACGGCGTGCCATAATGTTTGTAGAGTGGCGAAGGGAAAGCTTTCCCCTCTCCGAAAAAGTCTCCAGCAGCCAGTTATCTAAATCAACGAATTGATATGAGCTCACCTTTAGACGACGAAAACAAAAAAAAAATCGGGGTCATATTCGTGTCCAACGGTTGCCAGAAACTTTGTGGTGGCGTTGTGGGCGATTATAAACTGTGGTTATAGGAAATAACTCTTAAAGAATTTCGTCGTTGTGAGAATAAACTTTGAAAAGAAAACACTCGTATAACACGGTACATAAAATGTAACGACGTATTTTAAGAAAACCAAGTGTAAAAATACTGAAGATGTTCCAGTACAGATCTGGACCGTCCATAGAGGAAATAACGTAAATTGTCTGCACGTCCTTGTAATGGGTTCTTTCGGGAGCATATCGTTCAAGGTTTGATTTAGTATAGAGTCAGAGGAAGCAATGTAACTGTTTTCCGGATTAAGTTCTATGAGAAACCTATCGATGGTAGAGTGATGGCTTAGTGTTAGGCGAGTAGAAGTGCTAATATCTTAAAGTACCGGGTAAGTCAAAATGATGGACCCGATTTCATAACTTTATTCTGTGAAATCTAATTAACATATCGTAATTGCTAAGAAAGGAAAACTCATCAAAGTTTTTTTTTCAGTCATATCACAAGTGTTCTATATGAGTACCTCGCGTAACGCGACACACATAAAGTCGATAAGTTCACCTCCTGCCAAACCTTGTGTAGTGTGTTGCTGTCAATCTCTGCAACGGCTGCAGTGATGCGGGTTTCATTTGTAAACGTTTCCACAGAATCCGCCATACAGTTTTCCATACTTGGAACGGAAATGCCATTGAGCGCTAATCACAGAATTGTTTACATGATAATCAAGCACACAGAACGACTTCTGCTCTCCAGTCACCGCCATGTTCTTTAACTTCTTCCTGTGCACTCGTAACGGTAGAAAATGAAACCAAGCTGGAGGGAAACTAAACTTATGAGAGTTTGCTTTTTTTGCGCATACCTCACATTACGATACGTTAATTAGATTTCACAGAATAAATTCATGAAAACGGATCCATCCTTTTGACTTACCCTGTAGTTTACTATCAAAATGATCTAGTGATTTAAAGTACGAGGTCTTTCCCTGTGAATGGCATGTATAAATTCTTCTCGAGTTTCCAACCGGGTCAAAGATTTTAACAGTGACGTTTCGATGGCTTGCTCTGCCATCATCTTCAGACTGAAGTGTCAAATTCGGTGAGTGTAGGCATTTATATAGTCTGAGGCAAGTCTGTGCAAGCACAAACCGCCTGTGATTGGCTGGATGAGGACGCGGGAGTGAAGGCGTCTCCCATTGGTCCATTTGCTTGGTCATGCTCTAGTCCCCCGTGGCTGCGGTCACGTGGCCCGTCTCCGCTGCATCTGGGGTCGCGTGACTCAGCTCCGCGTTCCTCCGGTGAAACAATGGGTTCCAAGCCAGGCTCAATTGAAATCCAGAATCTCTATTCAGTAAATTCTCACTGGACCTGATGTTTATTGCCTCCAAAATAACGCTATCCCAATAGCAATTAGCTCGGTCCAGAATACGCGTCTTATCAAAAGCTATTTTATGGCCCGTGAACAAGGCATGTTCGGCAATAGCTGACTTATTGGGTTGTTTTAATCGTAGATGTCTATTATGCTTTTTTATTCTTTCATCTACGGTTCTGATTGTTTGCCCTATGTATTTACTGCCACAGTCGCAAGGTATTTCATAAATAATTAAAAATTAAAATGATTAATGCTATAAATAGTTACTTTATAAGTAGATTCGTAGCTCGTAGCACTGAGGCTTAACTTTCGGCATAAGAGAATCCCCTCTTTGAAAAATGTTATTTCGAACACCTATCAGTTAAATTTTTAACTCCTCCTCCCCTACAGATATCCTCGGGTGTCTTTCAAAGATCGCGTAGAAGTAAAGCTCTCGTTTGCATTTCCCAATTTACTGTAAGAACTTGCTTTCTCCTCGATCGTTACGTAAACACCAACAAGACTCTTTCGCCTGAGTAGGGTGGTTCACTTTCCTCCTCCCACGAACTTTTCAATTATGGAGCTCTTAGAGCCCGAACAAATCTTTCCTTGGCTTAGCCAACTTATTGTGTATGAAATATACATACCAAAATATTAGTGTGACAAATAAAGATGACAATGGCATATGCCGAAATGTACTATATAATTGTTGAATACTTTACAATCGAAATTAAAATATAATTTTCGTTTTATTAAATCTGTTACTGATTTAAAATCAAGGGGATTTCATCTTTATCATCAATAGTGGTTTACTTCGGCGTTTATTTTATATAAAGCATTCCATGCACGAAGGGAGTTAGTAATTGGAATAGTAAAATCAAGGCACGATTCGTTACGATATTTCATGTTAATCTTTCAAATGATTCATAAACAATTTGTCCACAATTTTACAAAATGATTCATGGGCTCGTCCGGGATTTGAACCCGGGACCTCTCGCACCCGAAGCGAGAATCATACCCCTAGACCAACGAGCCATTGGTGTTGAATAGAATCCACTTCTTGTAACTTGAACTTTGGTAATGACAACAAGTAGATATCAAGAATGACTTTTCTGTATTCTTTACGCCTGATATACTGGAACAGATCTTTTCAAAACTTTGATAACTCCTCCATCACTGCAGATAGATGCACAATTTTTATTCTGGCTTGCGTTATGAATTATAGTATACTGTACTTTTCTGTCTGATTCTTCGTCCAAAATGGAGTAAATGAGAAAGTAAATTAAAAAAATCATTTAGCCTGAAATGCATCCAGCACGCTAGATGCTTGGTAAAGCGGTCCAGAATATCATATCGTGTTGCAGAGTATACTAAAATACCACTCCACATACTTTAATTGACGAGAAAATTGCAGAGAAAACCATGAAAGTGTCTCATGAAAATTATTATTCTTAGCTAGAAGCCCCAAGAGTTATTGCTGCAACAAATTACAAGGCGGAAGATACATTCTTTATTAACCTTGAGTTTCCTCTTCGTTGCTTATTTTCCTTGACTTAGTGAAAGTATTATCTCTAACATACTTTTCCGTGTCTGAATTCCAATATACTAAATTTCGGGGTGAATAGAAGAAGGAAAAGCTTCTTCCAATGTATTATCAGTATATGAATTCTGTTATAATGAAAAAAAGGGAACAGGTTAATTAAAAGTAAATGAAATTCTCCATTCTCTTATGAACACAAATAATTAATTTAATACGATTCTTATAAATAAACATTCTTCCACAAACAAGATTTTTAAGGGTTTTAAAATGTCTCATTAATTATTATCTGATGCCGCCGGATTCAAACTGTACTAAATCCTAGTCAGAATTTTAAACGAAATTTATTAATGAAATCGGTAACCTGCATTTTGTATGAACTAGCATTATAGTACCAATTACATACAAGAAAGATTATGTTAATCAGAAGGAAACCGGACGCAATTTATTGATTACGTAGAACCGCAAAATCTATCTAATCGAGCCTAGTCAGATTTGTAGATAAATTGAATTACTGTACACGGAAGGGAATAATAATAAAATAATAATCCAGTCTTTTATCCTGATTTAATCACGTTAATTTGAATGAGCTCAAAATGGATTTAGACGCAATTCAGTGGATTACTTAACAATATAAAGAAAGAAACCGTATTTAACTGTTTTCCGAAATTCAATATAATATGTTTTAATTAATAATTCATATTTATGATCCTTTATTTGATAATCTTTTAATTTTATTAGAAGATTAATACTGAAATTAATCTAAATTTTGGAATTAATAATCTAAAACTAAGTTTAAAATTATTTAATGATGGGTTAACATTTGTTATTAGATTGAGAAAGTGTTATTTGAAATAATGTATTGACTTATTTAAACAGTTGTGATAATAATTTAAGTTTATGTTTGCTAATTTTTCACATTATATGGTTTAACTCTCTAATGATTTAATTTTGTGAATCCTTACTTATTTTTTTACTTAACATTTTCACACTTTCAAGTTGAATAGCCTGCAGTACATTGTTGCTCTGTATTCTTAAATCAGTTTTTGGTTGTACTCTCCCTGGATGCAGTCCAGGACGGAAAAAACTATATTTGGACTTTTTATTTTTTGTTACGATTATTGTTTTATTAAAAACTTAATATTTGTATGAAATTCTATTTACTTATTTGAACGAAATTCATTAAGAAACTGGATATTCGAATAATTTATTTAAAAAAATGTTACTATAGACATTTTTAATTCTTTGATTAAATTTTCGTTGCCTAAAAGCTGAAGAAATTTGTTTCAGAAGAAATTCAAAATACAAGGACGATGCGTGTCTGTTAAGTTGTCTTCATAAAAAATTTAAATAAATTTTAATTCGCATTGATATACATATAAATTTAAATAAAATAATATGTTTCAAGTTTTGCGAAAGAGTTGAAGTAACTTAATGGGATTATAGAAAGAAACACTCATTTGAGTCAAAAATGATTTTCATTAGCAAGAATACAAAACTAAGAAAATTAAAATCGGAGACTAAGTGAATATAAATTACAAACATTTACTTGGAGAGAAATTCTTTCTCGTCAAATTTTAGCTGATTAAAGTTTCTGTAATTTTTAAGCTCTATGTACAAATGTCTAGAAGGTATTCTGGGGACCTTTTCGTTGTAGCTTTGCGACCGTATAAGTTTGGGGAAATATTCTATTACTAATTATGTTTTTGTGTCTGAAGGAATATGCAAAGAAATCGCTATGTCTTACAAACAATTTGGTGTTTGTGATTAATAATTACTCAGTTATATATTAATACAAAGAAAGAAATTATAAAAACAGTAGACATAATACTGGACTTGAGCTGGATGATCAGTTTCTCAGACTTGGATGAATGTTTTGCTCTTGGATTTGACGACGCTTCAGATGAAAGCCGTGGAGCAATAAGCCGATTCTGGTGGAGTTATTCCTACTGTAGGCATCTCATTGCAGTTACCGATATGTTATTGTTATAGCTACGTGAACCACGTTCAGTAATGGCGCTGTCACGATTACCGTAAAATTGCCATTGAGGTTGGGAGAGAAACTGCGAGTAAGAAAGCGAATGGCACTAAAAGAAAGAGAAAGGCTGACGCACAAGTCGTATCCAAGTTGTATCGCTCAGATTTTTTATAAATAAAAATATAAGTTTATATGGTAATTATTCTTAGTGTGTTCTAAAGAATGCAACTGCTCATACTGATTACATTTTGCAATAAAGAATTTGTAAATATGATAGACTGGTGATTTAATTATTTTATTGAAGGCGGGGGAGATAATGAGTACAAGTCTTTTAATTAATATAGCTCAATGACTCGTCTAAGATTTAAACATTGAACCACTAACAAAGGTCTAAGAGGACTAGTGGATGTCGAGAGGAACGGGGTAGTTATTGTTTAATAATTTTTGTCCAATATGGAACATGGAAAATCACCTCATAAAAGTATAAAAATATTAGTTCATTCTATTACTTACTTAATGTAATATCAATATAATTTAAAAGAACGAATTTAGATTTTTGATTAGTTTTTAAAAATAAATTTACAAATTTTCCGTTCTACGCCAAGGTGATAGGATTCTATTATTTACAATTAGTGCAATAAAATAAATTTTAATTTACGAAAATTCTCAACATCTTTTGTGATTTCTTTCTTATTTAGCATACGGTTGATAGCTTCATCAATTTTTTCTTTTACAAAGGGATTTTTTTTGCATCTGCATCCCGGTCCATTTGTTTCTTAGTCTATTCTTTTTTGATACAACATCCTGTAACCCATTGCTATAAGGTGAGGCAGTCAGTTTTTCCTTTTTTTCTTGAGGAACATACAACATTGTTGACTTATATAGTAGCATCCCGTTCCGCCCTGCACTCCAGCCTCAGTTTAAGGTTTTTTTACCGAGCCTTAATACATAGATTTAAACCTTATACGTAACTCATATGCAACTAAAGCCTTCTAGTTTACAAATATATACTTTTTAAGTGTTAAAAGCGGGTAGTTTGGTAGATTACCTTCTGTCGAAATGCTGCAAAAATTATAAAGTCACAGTTTTAAGACGCCAAAACAAGAGTCCATTCACAAGGTGTAGTCATAACTTGGTCAAGTCGACTGCAAGGACTTCTTTCTTGACCAGTTAAAATATTATACACTCCTATTTACTAACGTCCATAACTTTCCAGTAAGAAAGAAAATAGGGTATGCCGTTCCACCCCGACTTCCCCTATACTTAAACAACGAGATAAAACTTTACTGCAAAGAACCAATGAAATTAATGTTAGAGAATTATCTTAGGACCCATAAAATTATCCTGAAACTTGAAGTAGCTCCATTTTTAATACCTGTTTACGAAACAGATGACTGAATTAAAGAAGACTGGATTGTTTTAAATTTAAATGACAGAGAATGTTTGTTGATTAAATAGAATTAATATTAACTAAATAACAAATAAAAAATGATGAAATATCGGCAGATACAAAAAGATAAGACATTGACAAGGGTTATCCTGAAAACAACACAATACAAGTTTGTTATAAATATACAAAAAACCAGTACCGTATACGAAAAAAATGTTGACGAGGACGAATGGGAGCAATGAACTAAGATCGAACTTACAAGTAAAATATGGAGCATAATACAGGAGTTTATTTCTTGACACCACAATAATAAAATCAAATAATATTAATTTTACTCAGAACGTAAATTGAAGAGATCGTTTCGTAAGGGCGAAGCTTTTTATTCTGAGTTCCTTGATATTTAAGAGTCACTATATATCTTTCAAGAAAGTCAGATTATTTTCAATTTAAAATCAATTATAATATGTTCGATGTATGATATGTTTTTAAGAACCTGACACGTTACTCTTTATTCAACAGTAAGTGGCAGATGTCATTTTTAGAATGGATTAAGTTTTTTTTAAATTTCCTCGCGCTTGAAGTAAACTACTATAAAATTTATAAATAGAATTCTTACACATAGATCATGATAATTGAATATTAAAATTGAATACTGAGGATAATAAACGAAGGAAGTTGACAACAAGTTCATCATTTTTATAATTTTGGTTCGTTTGTTCACGTGGTTTGGATTTATGAGCTACAAGTCAGGCCCCAACCATACCATGGGGTTCTAAACGTTTAAAATCAATAATTGTAATATGAAAAATGTCTGCCATGGTGAAATTTACATTCAAACTGTTGACCTCTTATATATATTTTCCTCAAGTATTTTGGAAACGGTTGACAGAGCTGTGTCACCATCAATCTCTACATCTAATTCACTCTCTATCACTAATCTTTCCTCCAATCTGCCCTACATCTCTTTCTACAATCGATCTGTCGAACAATCTCCAGTCTGTAGAAAGACCACACCAAATCTCCCAAAAATGTCTCCACCTGTCTTTTTATAACTTCCTCCCCACTTCTCTAGTTTTTATCACCAAAGTGGCGGGGATGGATATTCACCAAAAATATTTCTGGTGGTAATTGGCGAAATACACCATCCGACGTCGCCAAATTCTCTCAAAGATTAGGAAATTCCGAAACCGCGGGGCGGAACGTGATACTACTATATAAGTCAACAATGTTGTATGTTCCTCAAGAAAAAAAGGAAAAACTGACTGCCTCACCTTATAGCAATGGGTTACAGGATGTTGTATCAAAAAAGAATAGACTAAGAAACAAAAGGACCGGGAAATAGGGGAAAATAGTTTCAAAGACTCTGCAGATGCAAAAAAAATCCCTTTGTAAAAGAAAAAATTGATGAAGCTATCAACCGTATGCTAAATAAGAAAGAAATCACAAAAGATGTTGAGAATTTTCGTAAATTAAAATTTATTTTATTGCACTAATTGTAAATAATAGAATCCTATCACCTTGGCGTAGAACGGAAAATTTGTAAATTTATTTTTAAAAATTCATCAAAAATCTAAATTCGGCGTCTTAGCTTTATTGCACTTTGAGGTTAATTCCTTGCAGCCACAACCCGAAAAGGTGTATTTGTGCGTTACAATCCAATACAAGATATATAAGGATTTTAAGTAGACCGTCCAGCAAGTTCTCCCAGGTAGCCGTGATCGTATAGTGGTTAGTACATTGCGTTGTGGCCGCAATAACCCAGGTTCGAATCCTGGTCACGGCAGTGGTAAAACACTGTCACGGTGGGAGTTATTTTATTACCGTAAAAACTTTTCAAAATTTTCCGTTTAGATATTCTATTCAATTTCCCCCCTGTAGTTCAACTATTTAACTTCAGTAAATAAAAATGTAATATAAATAATTCGTTTTTAAATTTACAAAAAGAATTCCTCAAGACATTAAATTTTCGATAATGTTTCCCTTGTGTGAAGTGAATTTAACTATGTAAATCAAACGGAAATTTATCTTTTTTTAAATGAATTGGGCAATGTAAAAGCTAATACTAACGTTAATAATGTAAATAATTTTAGAAGTTTAGTTAAATATATAATATTTGCGCTTAAAAATCAGTTTTAAATATCTCAGAATTTTTACTAGTGATATTTACTCCATCTTTCAAGACTCAATATTTTTTGTAATAATAATTAAATTTTCTAAATTTTTTCCAATGAGAAATGAACATATCTGTATACATAAAAGGTATAAATATAGCTTTGTTAATTAAATGTCCAATGTAGTAGTAATAGATAATTTAAGTTTACGTTCTGTATATAATTTAATTAAAAAATTATAAGTTATGTTAATAATAGTAATAATAAAAGTAACAACTAAACATTTAAAAACTTCTCGATATAATATATACGCTAGCTCTGTATCAAATATGTTGCGGTTAAATTCATTAAAGTATATATTGTTTGTTATCAATTTTCTTGTAATGGTGCGTAGAATTGATATCTAAATAATATTTTAAAGTTAAACGTCATGTAAAATATCTCTAAGTATCATCGATACATGTCCACTATGTAATTAATCCTCTTGCTACCTGCTCAGACGGTCAACCCTTATACCTGCTGTTTGAACACAAACGGGACGTCAGCGTTAACATCCTTCTAACTTTACATCAGCAGATTGGACGTTTCCGTCAAACGTGCAGCATTACGTCCGTTACTGACGGACAACGCTTTCCTAGGAAACCATAGCTTTTGAGCTTAACTCCTTGTCGCCACAACCCGAACAGATGTTTGTGCGTTACAATCCAATATAAGACAGATAAAGATTGTAAATAGTCTGCCCAGCAAGTTCTCCCAGGTAGCCGTGATCGTCTAGTGGTTAGGACATTGCGTTGTGGCCGCAATAACCCAGGTTCGAATCCTGGTCACGGCAGTGGTAAAACACTGTCACGGTGGGAGTTATTTTATTACCGTAATAACTTTTCAAAATTTTCCGTTTAGATCTTCTGTTCAATTTTACCCCCCTGTAGTTCACTATTTAATTTCTGTAAATAAAAGTGTAATACAAATATTCCTTTTTAAATTTACAAAAAGAATTCCTCGAAAAAAATAAAATTATATTAATTAAGCTACACGTTTTGTTCCGGTATTAGGATAGTTGCTTTAATAATTAAATCACAATTTTAAAGTATGTTATCCGTTACTTTTTATATAATGAAGTTGAACTATACAGGCGTAAATAGTTGATATTAAATATCACAGTTCTCTACCAATACAGTTATATACTACAATAAAGAAATGGTAAAACACAGTATACTTGATTTAGAAAGAAATAAAGCTGTAAGCGTTTGTGACTTTGGATCGTCCAGGGGAGGAATTGATGGTGCGTTGCGTTAACGGTCCAACCGTATCGGAAAATAATAATTAATACTGGCAGTGGTTGGAACACTCCCTCACATTTTATTTCTTCCATCCCTAACGATTTGTATTTACATTACATTTGACTCTTCTGCGGCCGTTTCGGAAGCAATAAAAACACGTTTAAAAAAGGGGAGGGGAAAAACGCGACTGATATACATGCAGGGGAAAATGTACAGGTCACAACTTGTTTGTTGAACAATGTTAATATGTAAAATATTATTGCCACAGTTGGCAACTGATCGGTTTATTCGTTTGAAAGGTATGTTTAGCATGGAGTTGCCCGGGCAATAGTTCTAGGTAAAAGAAATATCAGTTCAAATACAGTCTGTAGCAATGCAGCAATACGATGCACGAATAAATAGTCTTTGAAAAGCAAGTTATTTTCTTGGTTTCTGAGTTTACAAAATTAAATTTTAAAATATAAATGTTTCTAATTGGATTTATTTCTTACAAACCAAGTATCCATTAAAATATACTTAAACCGATAAACATTCCCCTAAATTTGACTCTGGTATGAACTCAATCAGAGGCTTTCCAGAAATAAGTACAAAATTTCTTTTATATTTTTTTGACAATAGCGAAGTAAAACTATTACATAAATAAATGAAAATACCGCCAAATATGCCAGAAAAAATTAATTATGATTTAATCAACATGAATACAACGTTTCAACCAACTTTGTGGATTTCTTCAGATACCTAGACAGAAAAATGATAAAACCTATATTAATATTGATTTTATAATTGATTAATACATATTAATATTGATTTTATAATTTTGTGTCTAGTTACTGAAGAAGGCCACAATGTTGGGTGAAACTAAGTATTTATATCTATTGATTATTAACTAAATTTGTTTGCAGTCATGTTTGGCCGTATTTTTATTTTTTAATTTACCAAATGTCAAAAAAATTGGAAATACTGTAATAAATAATTTTCGGGTATTCTATTGTCTGAGGAAAGCTGAAGAAAATACGAAAATGGGGCCGATAGTAAACGGAAATAATAGATATATATTACATAGAAAGATAAAAGAGAAAAAGTAGAAGAAGAAATGCCAGAGACATCAATGAAACTAGCCAGTTAAACCAAATACGTTAATTCAGTCGAAGAAATAAATCGTTCATAAGAAGTTGATAACAAGTTAAATATACTGTGAAAATGGAAATATCTCCAACGTGTCAATTGTATGGTTTTAATCCAAAATCTTAAGATACAAGAATAGAACAAGTCGAGTAAATGATGTTTAACAGTAGTATATTACAATTAATGTAGAGAAATTAAAATTACACGTTGAATACAAACACAGCATCATTATTACATATAATAGTTATACTGATAACCATTCTTGAAATTAAATTTTATAAAAAAAGTAATAGAGTACGATGTTGAGTTCTTTCATTATAATTTTTTAAAGTGTAATATCAAATTTGTATAAATTAAAAAAATATATAAAAACGACATATATAAATACAATTACATCAAATTTTATATTACCCACAAACATTGGGACGGAAATAATGTTAAGCGTAGTGTTGACGTTCAAAATATTAACTATAGAAAACTGATTACATTGAATAACACAAAAATTAAAAATAGTAATCAATCATTATTTTTTATGAAATTGGTATCATTATTCACATTATTGTCAGAAATATTGGATCTGATCTATAACATTACACTTATCACTCCAGAATAATAATTTTATTTCACATATACATAGTGGGCTACCCGAGGAGTAATAACGTAACACATTTTATTCTTGAATCTGTTCTCAAAAGAGAAACTCTACTCGTCCTCACAGAAACAATTATTTCTCCCTTATTTTTTTCTCTGTAGTCTCTTTTTTTCCCCTTTCACCCCTATCACTTTTTTTGTCTTTTGTATGACTATACTCATACAAAGGAGTACCGCGAAAATACTTATAGCAATAGTATTTAATTTTTAAATATTTAAAAACTTAAAAAGTTTTTTTAAACCTTGTGATAGTTGTCTGAATATAAATATCGTAAAGTGTAACACCTTTTACAAATATATCTCATAAAGTGTGACTAACGTACAGTGTAAAAAAGGAAAGTGTATAAGGTGTAAATAAATTATAACACATTGTAAGAGTCCATTGATAATAATGTAATGTAAAATCTTGTAGAATTTTGTAGAAACATATGGACATGGCCAAAGAGGGTGAAAACTACTGTCACTGTCAATGATGAAATGATATAAAAATTTTACAAGAGGACTATACTGGTATATTAATAAAATAGAAAACAAATTATATAAACATAGTTTATTTTGGTTTAAGCTTTTATATATTGGTAAAAAATGTTTATAGGCAGCAGAAATGATGCACTTCAATCTGCTCATACCGCTAAGTGTACGTGTTGATGATAAGCTACACATGAAAGCAAAGTCAGCGTTACTAAAACAGTCGAGAAACTCGACTCTGTGCTCTGTCTCAGCATCTCATGAGAGATTGAAGACAGTATCTGGAGAAAAATTCCACTCTACACAAACAAAATATTACAGACTTGCAAAAATGGAGAGCGCACAAGCATTGTGTCCAGATAGTTTGACTTATTTTAATTTAACTTTTTGACACACGAAATTTATTCCGTCATTGCCAGTGTGCTGGGTTCTATTAGATTCATCTATTTGGTTTTTGAAACTAAACTAACACACAGAACAGTTACTTTACAAAAAAAATACTGAATTGGAGCTAAATTGTCAATAGTTAAAAATAATCGCCAGAAAATTTTGTTATCAGCTTCTCAGCTGGGTATAAGAAGTGATGAAACATCAGTTTGTACTGGGAGTTCTTATTTCACTTAAGCTGGAGTCCATTAAAAGCAGTCGAATGTCCCTGTATAGCCGTGAGAAATTGATTAAAAATGTAATGTACATATATATAAATAAAGTCAAGCAAATTGTTATGTAGAACGGACTAGGTGCTCAAGTGAAACTCAAAGCATGTAACAAAATATACCGTCAATAAAATGACGACGAAAAGAAGGCCACGTTTGGAATTTGAACCCGGGACTTACCACTCTATAACCGAGAAACATACCCCTAGACCAACGAGCCTCCTGGTGAACGTTTTTAGCATGCTGTATTTTCTTTTTGCTTATTTAAAGTGCTAATTTACAATCTGCAGTAAAATGCAGTAAGTAAATTTTATAAAAGTATGTTAAAACCTGAGATAATCGTCCAAAGAGGATTACCTAGAAGTTCAATGGTATATATATTATTATTTTTACTAGTGTCTGTCTTGCTGAATTTAATCTGTGGGCCATGAGCTTTTAAGTCTTCTCTGTGTTTCATTTTAAGTTATGTTTCTGTGACAGGTAGCATTGAGCGTCATCTGGGAGAAACGTTGCGAACTGGACCAAGCGAGTGACGTTTCCCAAGCTTTGGACATTTAGGTTACACCAGACGATATGATTATCAATAGTACAAGTAGATTTCTTGTGACTACTCATGTTGCGTTTCATTCCTTAAAAACGATTGGATCTCTTTTAACTAATCGTGGAAAAAACTTTTTTATTAAAGCAATTAAATATTTACTGTCACACAAAATACATTTAACAGCTGCACTCAAGAGTAGTGTGCCACAGGGTTCTATCGTGGTACCCATATTGTTCGTCACGCAACAAATGCCCATAAGTGTTGTTTGTTGGTGACACGTGTCTGTTATTTTCTTATGACATCCCTGGAAATTTAATTTTTAATATAAATCACTATTCAACATGATTTAAACCCAATTTCCGGCAAATAAACGCGTAGTATATACCTACAAACTGTTTATATGAATTTATTTTGGGTAAATACCACATCATGCAATTTCACTCAAAGTCTGGAAGCTAATGAGATAAATCTACTCTTGCACGAAGATTTTAAATGAAACGTGCATATAAATTATTCACCGCGAAAGTCGTCTTCAGTATGCTTCATCGTTTACATCACGGTGGGAGAAGTGTGCGGACAATTAATATTTCCAAATTTAATAAGAGACATAATTAACAATTTAAATCCTATAAATATAATATAAAATGACAGACTTCATTGAACCACATTCTCAGAACATTTCTTAAATGTAGAAAGTACTTACACTGAATTAAATAATTTTCTATTACCAATATACACTCCGATTTTGGAATATGCACAACTGGAGTTGATAGAACGGTAAAAACTCTTGCATCTAATCATTTAAGCGTCATGAAGAACTTACTTTTCAGAAATTTCTGTATTCTTTCTTGGCGAAGACATTTTTTTGAATGTCCCGAATTTAAATTTGTATAAATATATAAATATGTTTACATTACCGAGATATCACCTGCTGCAATCAATAACATTGTTTCATACATTAGTAAAGAAAGAAATATTTAGAAGCCATTAACTGAATATATATTTTTTTGTTGTCTATATACTTAGAAGAATCCCGATTGCCGTCATTCTAGTCGGCGCAATTTTTTTTAGTTTTATTATATCTCTAGTTGTATTTTCTGGACATTGCAAAGTCACTGTTCATTCGTTGTTCATTTACATAACTGTGTGAATGTCAGTGAATGTATTTTTGAACATACAAGCACTGGATTGTTTACATGATAGCTGAATATCAGATTACAGTTGTTTCTGTTTGACTTGAAATAAAAACAGGACGCTTACAATACAATTAACTCTAGGCTTTCTGCAGGTAACAGAAAAAACACAGAAATTTTCAGAAAAAAACTGTGGTATGTAAGAAAGATTTCAGGGATTATTCGAAGTTGGTGTCCATAGGTTATGTTGTGTCGGACTTCTCACGGATAACATTAACTTCGTGAATGGAATTATTATTGTTTTGAGTTTGTGTTGGGTCTGAGATACCGTCTCAGGAGTTGAAACTGCTCGGTGAAATACTGCTAAGAGGTAAACATCGTGAATTAGAAATTTTTTGATATAACTGAAGCTACTATCTCTAGTTATGCCATCAGTGACGGATTAGTTCCAAAGGTTATCAGTTGGAAGCAGTGAGAGATATGGTATGTATTATTAAGTCGTTATCATTAGAAATTTATTTGTATGAGTCTTATCTGAATTCTGCCACTGTAATTTAATGAGTTATCAACAAGACTCTACAGTGCCACGAAAATAATTCGACGTACTTCCAGAAATATGAATTAAAATAATTTGTAACATCAATTTGTGCTACGGAACGTCGAAAAGAAAAAGACATTTAGATGTAATACTTACAAATTTTGAAAATTTTAGAGATCTTTATATGAATTGAAAATTTCAAGACCTTAAGTCTATTCAAGTTTAATACATACATATTTTGCAAATTTTAGGGTTCGTATTATGAATTGTAAGATACGAGACCTTGTAGTCAGCTGTAGGAGTCTTCTTATTGTTCTTTCTCTGAAGTCAGTGACCTAGAAGCGAAATCCATCGACCGTGTCATGGTATGCAGTCCTGGTGCACGATTCTGAATGTCTAAGAACTCCAACCCGTAAAGCATCTGAAATATGAGTTCCTTATATTTTATTACTTTCTGTTATCTCAATTGGGGAAAGATGTTTCGTGGTACTTTTTCAAAATTCTGATGTTTTATTAGTAATATTTGAGTGTAGAAAGTGTTACATTAAATGACCACCACTAAACAAAATTTTCCAATAGATAGAAAATACTGTATTGTTAATATCTTTGGGTAACGTCTCTTTCCATACGTCGCAGTAAATTATTGATAGAAGTATCCTTGAAAATATAATTTTATATAAAATCACACAGTGGTTAGCCTGTGTTTCAGCCGCCCAGGGTGTGGTTCAAATTCACCGTCCCTTTATTTAGGTACTGATAATCCAAAAGACTCCAAAATAGTCAGAAATTCTGAACAAATCGGAAAAAATGTTAATGGGTACTATACAGGGTTCAGATTTTTAGTTCAGATTACAAGTCATTATTATTTTTTATTGAGATTATAGTCGCTTTAATAGGAGACGTTCTTGGTAACTATAAAAATTAATTGAAATATGAAACATAAAAGTACATTGATAGTGTGAAAAACGCTGAAGTGGGAAGAGACAATCACTCTTACATCAGTGAAAAATCACTCACACAGACTCATAGATAATTCTTAAATTCCTTCTAGGAGACCGGTTTTCTTCAACGAATTTCAGAAGGTTGTAAACCGCCACTGTGGGAGTTATTATTGTTTACTGTGAAATTTTGCCGCCCCCTAATAGTACCGCTACGCTACGCCTCTGAAATAACATCAATGAGAATTGAGATGCGGCCTGGGGCTATGTAAACCTTTAATTTTTTTCTTATTGCTGTACTCCAAGTACATATCTAGTTCCGGTGTCTCAGGAGATTGCGAATCTACGTCAAGGACCGTGATTATTCCAGTTCTTATGTTATTAATGATTTCTCAAAAATTTATCACTATTGATATAATGAATTAAGTTTAAGTCTGCTATTAAAGATTTTTTTCTAGTGAAACTGGCCAACTTTACTAAGAAAGACTATCGATATCAACTGATGGAAGTGCTTCCGGCGAGGAATCACATAATAGAATAAAAGTTATCATCAGTCAATTTCATACGGCCAAACTACCAGATGCAGTTCTACTTTTCTGATAAAAATAAAATAAATATAACCTGAAGAAAGTACGAAGACTGTAAGTAGTGAGAAAAAATATCATTTACGTTATGGTTGGCTCGTTGGTCTAGGGGTATGATTCTCGCTTTGGGTGCGAGAGGTCCCGGGTTCAAATCCCGGACGAGCCCGCTGTTTTTTCCTCCTGCGTTATTAAATTCACGAGGGAAAATCATCCAACTGAGTGCTTTGTTTTTTTCATTATTTTCAATGTGCACAAATTATTACTGTAAAAATTGTATGTATTTTCACATGTTTATGAAATATATTCTAGTATTTTCAAGCGTGGAAATCGTGATAAATAAATTATATATTAATAACTTTTAAAGATGAGATCTGCCTTACTCATTGTTGAAATAATGCGTCAAATGACAGGTTTATGAACGGTCATTATTAATCAAAAATCTTTTAATTTTTTATTTTAAATTGAAAATTATCTGAAAATTTTAAATAAATAATGTAAATGGATAAATGAGTCATAATAAGGAGTTGGAAAAATTATTCATAGAAATATACGACGTTTCGCATTTGGTGCCGGACTACTTCAGGATTTATTATAAAATGATTTATTTAAGATGGCATCAATTGCGTACTGTGTGAATTTTGTTTTTGAATGCTTGTTATTGATATTTTATTTTTATCAATGATTATCAAGATTTGGGAGACTTTAATACCCAGACAAATTTAATAATGTTTGAAAGTTTCTAGATATCAACGCGCCTTTTTCTTACAGTGCATAAACAGACACAAAGCTGCGTCTAAATGCCCAGCACATTTAAATTTGGTTATTTGTTTTTCTCAATAAAAATTCTATGTTTATTTAAGTCTTTATTATTATTTTATCAGACAATTTATTTGTAAGAACATGTATAGCAATTGAGAGATTTAATAATCAATTTACTTAAGGGTAACATGTGTGAGTTTTAGGAAATCTTTGTTAAAAATATTCGTATGGAGTGTGGCGTTACATGGGGGCGAGACGTGGACGGTAGGAGTTGCAATAGAAAAAGCTTTTGCAATGTGGTGCTATAGGAGAACCCTGAAAATCAGAAGGGTTGATAGCGGGAAGGGAGTGCTTTGAAGGGATAGACTAATAGGCCAAGTTTTAAGACATGAGTGTCTTCTAAGATTAGCATTAGAGGTGTGTGGGGTAAGAACAGAAGAGGGAGGCCAAGGATAGAATATATTAAGATGATTAGGGATAATGTGGTAGTTATGCGGAAATGAAAAGGATTGCGCAAAATAGGTTAGCATGGAGGGTTCCTTTAAATCAGTCGTAGGACTGAATACCACAACACAAATAACATTTGTTTTAATACAAATAATGTATTTAAATGTTGGCCATATGGATGAAATACTTTAGTGTAAAAGGCGGTGAGTTTAATTATGCAAAATTACACAGCAAAATGCTAATATAATAAAACAGTTTTTGAGCCCCGAACTGAAGCAAATTTAATTACGGATCACATCAATTAATTTAATCCTCTCAGCAAAGCGAGAGCTGTCCCTTATTTTCACCACACCGAACTTGTTGACGAAGGTGAAGTATTTATCATAAAAATTAATTATTGAAATGAAAAGTTTCCATCCTTTGATCTTATGAATTACTGTTATCTTAAGATATTAATTTGTGAATACAGAGTATGTGAGGAAGTGTTTAAATTCCGTTTAAATTGGCAAGAATGATTCGGTACCACTTTATACCTTGCTCATAGAAACTTAACTACAAATTGGTATATTAAAAGTAAGAACTTGATGTTCTAAACGATCGTTCTATCTCGTTACGAAGAAATATTTTTCATAGCCAGACAGGTTTTAATTTAAACTGATTAATCGAAATAAATGTTTAGTATTAATTATAAATATTTTATTCAATAATTATGATAAAATAATTTATTTCCAGGATAAATTACGAGTAACGTAGTGATTAGAAAGTTTGATGATTATATGAATTATTTATGGGCTGTATTTTCAGATATACACGTATTTCCAAAGTATTATGTTCCTGTTGTCACTCAGTGTCATAAAGTGAATTAAAAATTTTATTCACCATCAACAGCGAGTTGCGAGTCCGGAGCGTATCAAAATATGGATTGCAAGGGATACTAAAGTTGTTGGGCTCGTCGGGGATTTGAACCCGGGACCTCTCACACAAGGAGCGAGAATCATACCCCCGGACCAACGAACCGGGTTTTTTCTCCCTTTGTGTCATTCGAGAAGTTAAAGAGCAAAAGACCCGTGTGGCTTTATAGAAGTAGTCAATACAAGTAAGAGCTGTGCTTTCTAGTTAAGGAGAAATTAAGTTTGGTGATTGATTAGAATTGCCTTAATACCAGGTCACACAGTACACCTCTGATTCTCGCGCAAATGTCCCGGTTTAATCCCGTGATCTCCCACACATAGCTACTACAGTAGTCCACTAGGGACGGATAATGGAGATATTCTGCGATTAGTTCTCCTAACTACTTGTACGAGGCTGACAAGCTTATAATCACCAAAATCTGATCGCGAACATGTCCACTGAGAAAATCGTTTGCGACCCTCGATAATTTCCGTTAACATACTTCTCTTTTTTTAGAATATTCTAGCTATGCCCGAGACTTCGTTCGCGCGGAAATTGTTCTTTTTATTTTGCTCTAAAAACGAAAGAACACGTACAGAATTTTGATAAAATTTAATTCATTGCAAAGATAACATGTCCAGTATTATTTATTTATGATCGCTTCAGGGTAAACCTTATAACTCGAAGTTGGTTTTGAATAGGTCCCGCTATCATGTTTTGAAGCTATTGTCCGCTGATCCCATTGGATCAGTCGGCTAACTGCCTCCTAAATCGGGTGGAGACACGGAGAAGGGAATGCTGTTACCCCACAGCAAACTCGTCTCCCGTCATTTGGAAGGATGTGAGAATAGTACCCAATGCCCAACCTACCTGATGCAGGATTTCTCGAGTTTTCCCTGCATCTCTTTAGGTGAAACACCGGGTAGGATCTTTAAACTATAGTCAACCCTTAGCTACCTTGCTCTACCTTCCGCATCCTCCCTTCCTATGCTATTATAGGGGGATTTGCCTGTTTCAGGATCACCCTCATGTAGCCTGTTAACCCCCCAAAAAATAGAGCAAAGGCTGAATATTAAAATTTAACCTGACGTGATAAATGAAACCAGTTTACGTATACATCATATCGACGCTACAAAGATTTTTATTTTTCCTCAGGGAGTAAGCTCTGCCAACAATACGTAAAGGGCGCGAATCCTGATGCAACAATAAATGGAGTGAGAATATTCACCATCCCCCGTCTCTATCTCTTATGCAGCCAAAATTGTGCTTATAATAACACAGTAAGTTGGATGAATGGCATTCAGTGGATTTATAATTATTTACAGTAATCGCTTCTGAACTGTGCAAGATATCGAAATGAAACATAAACGAAACTAACTTAAAATTCCTATTTCAATCCCTGAAATTTTTATTCAAATCCGTTAAGCCGTTTCGGAGAATTAACAGATCAAGAGTATAGGCAACCAGCATTCAATTCTTTGGAGACTTGAATGCACGAATGTGAAGAAATAGTTATATATATTATTGTATATATCTACTGTAATATATTGAAATGGAATTTGCACGAATATTTAAGTTAAATCTTCTGTTATTAAACCAACAAATATTCATATAAATCCGTTGGGCCGTTTCTGAGCCTATTCAAGACAAACATATAGAAAGACTGTCAGACAAACCTTTCAATTTTATTTATTGGTATAGATAATTTATATGCTTAATTATTTTAATATCAGATAGCAACGAAGCACTTTCAAATTTCAACGAAACAGAGAATTAAACTTAAATAGTTCATCTACATTTATCGTTCGTGTGGAATCTGACGTGATCAATACTTGTAAGGAGACACTTAAAATAAAATCAACTTCATATCTGAGAAGGAAGAAAAGACCACACGTACCATACGTCTTGTTGGTCTAGGGGTATGATTCTCGCTTTGGGTGCGAGAGATCCCGGACGAGTCCTTGTTTTTGTAGCAGTTGTTTTCAGGAAATAATTCCTCGGTCAACAGAGGGTAAATAACAAGACTGGCGAAAACAGGATTAAATGGAACTCTAGTTTTTAATAAGAAAAAAAGCCTCAGTTGTTCATACAAGTTCATGAGTATGATGATAAAAGTAACACCATACGCCCATTGTAATGCTGATTTCTTTCAGAACCGCGATGTGTTCGATCCACCATTAGTTCATCTTACCATGCTTCCAACCGCTTCATATTATAAATCCGTCTGCGGAATCTCCTTTATAGTTTTTGAAGTCCAAAATTTTTTGCATTAATTTTTATTAATGCACGCTATTTTCATCGTTACTGTACCAAAATTGGGACGAAAAATTATATTTATTTTTTGTATGATAAAAAAAGATAGGTTGTCCGCTTTTGTGATGTGGAAACTGGAGAAGGATCAAGTAATTCTGATATCTTACGTTTTATAATTGTACACTTCTTACCCGAACACTGTTTGAAAGAGTGGGAGAAGAACAAATTTTATTAGAGAACATGTTACGAGAAATGATTTGAAAGTAAGTACCGTTGTAATATATTGCTACTGCAACATTGAAATTGCGATTTTGAGTATTTTACATAAATTGGGAAGAGTATTTCGAAATGTTCAACGAGTCGCCGACTGGGGTGACTTGAATGCAGTTTTGTTAAGTGTATGGAGAAGCAATTATAGGTGATGTAATTATGAGGAATTGAGTAAACAGTTTAACGAATTTCGCGAATATGTGCGCTATGGACCACGGTGCGGCTGTCAATATCTGGTGGTGGATTATTTGGTGCAACTGTGGGAGGAACAATCACCTGGACAGACGGTTCTCCGCATACTCACAAACTAATTTCAACGACGATGATAATGTGAAACAAGAAATGCAGTCCTGGCTTTCATTAGTAGCGACGTATTTTTCTGACGTATGTATGGGCCTACAAAAAATTGGTTTCTGTTTCGACAAGTGCCGAAATAGCGGTCGTGACTATGTGGAGTAGTTGCGTGAGGTGTAAGATACCTTAGAAAATAATGCTTTGTTACATTTTTAAAGATATAACGGTACTTACTTTAAAAACACATTTAACTTACGATACATATTCGGTTTCGATTTTTCACGAGCGTTATATAACTTTTTTCTTTTCAACACGTGGCTAAATTATTTTCTTCCTGAGAGAAGGAGGTGAAGTTCTTTGGAACTTGTAAAACTTTTTATACAGTTTAAGAGGCTTTAAGTTTATTCCCATTTTATAAACCTTATCGTTCCTTGCCCTGTAATGAAAAATTTGTTCCGAAACTGTACTCATCCATTTCCTTTAAAAAGATTGTGGGTGGAATTGCTTACATTTTTATTTTATCCAACTTTATATGATTTATTCATACATTTTCTTTACTTCAAATCCCAGAGTTGTGCGGTGTAGGAGACGGTGTGTGTGTAGAGGAAAGCAGAGAGAACTTGTGCTTTTAAGAAAAAGAACGTGACTGTCTTGTAAACTCGATTTCAGGGCGCGCTGTAAAATTTTTCCGACAGACTTATCCAGTTGTTAATAGCTTGCCTGACACAAACATAAACAAACAAACACATTTATTTGACATAAAATTTGGTTATATGTTATATATAATTACAGAAAAATGTTGACAGCGTAACATTTTAAAGATCCTTCAGATACATGCGTCTTGTAGAGTGCAAAATATTTATAAAATTAGAGTAATACACAATCTCATGGAAATTTGCTGTACCAACAAATAGTAGGGAAATCCAGTCCTTTAATCGTAGGAATTGTTGTTGTGGTATTCAGTCCTAAGACTGCTCTGATGTAACCCTCCAGGATAGGCTATCTTGCGCAAGCCTATTCATTACCTCCCAACTACAACATCCTCCCTAATCTACTTTGCGTTTCCATCCTTGGCCTCCCTTTTCTGTTCTTACGCCACACGCTTACCTCTAATGCTAATTTTACAAGACCCCCCTCATGTCTTAAAACGTGGCCTATTCTTGGTAAACGTCCTTTTTTATAAATCTACAAATGCCATGAACGTGGGCCTGTTTTTCCTTATTCTGTCTTCTAAAAATTGGACGCAGAGTCAATATTGATTCTCTTGTCCCTACATTCTTCCTAAAAACAAACTGATCCTATCCTAACTCGCATACTATTTGACGTTCCATCCTACTATATACTATTTTCGTTAATATTCTGCATGAATGAGATACTAAACTAACTGTCCAGTGCTTTTCGCATCTATTAGCCCCAGTCTTCTTCCATTACCAAATAACAGAACGACAAAAATTTCACTCCATCTCCAGTCCAAATTTAAAAAAGTGGGCTCGTCCGGGATTTGAACCCGGGACCTCTCGCACCCAAAGCGAGAATCATACCCCTAGACCAACGAGCCGCTGTTGTCAACAGATATTCCGTGTTTTCATACTATGTCACGTTGCTGACTCAAGTGCTGCAAGGTAAAGCTTTCACTGATTCGTATCAGTCACACATTCCTCGTGTATAGCTACAGAACCATCCTAGTTCAGCGAATCATTTCTTCAGAAATCTAGTCCTAACACATAAGAACTAACAAATTAGGGAATTTCTGGAAAGCTATCAAATGTCATCTCATAATCATAGTATTATTTTTTTGGACAGATTACATTTAATAGACCCTTCAATCTTTATTATTAGACGTAAACCATGCTTTCGATCATGGATGATTATGAAAAATAAAACATTTTTACCGACATCCCTATAATTTTTTTGGAATTGTACATTATCAGCCGAATATTCAAGACATGGTAAAAAACTATGTGTCATTTATAAATACTACTAATTCAGGAGTTCCGCAGGGCAGCGTTCTACGGCCCGTGTTATATATTGTTCACTTCTAATCTCATTACGACCAAATATATTGTACTAGGATCTTTTGTCTACAGTGATTTTACAATAGACACAAATATTAAACATGAATAATCACTTCCAGAACAATATTTTCTCTTCTTACCGCACACACGCCCCCCTAACGCTCTCGTGTCTCAAAACGTGGCCTATTAATCTATCCCTTCTTTTGGCCAACGACCTCCATATTGTTCGCTCTTCCCCTATTCTGCTTAGAATATCCTCGTTTGTGATTATATCCACCCATCTAATTTTCAGCATTATCCTATAGCACCACATTTCAAAGTCTTTCCTTTACGAACCTCCTACCATCCACGTTTCGCATCCATATAACGCCACAGTCCATACGAACAATTTTAGCATTGATTTCCTAATATTCACATTTATTTCCTCTTCGCGAAATACTTACTTGCCTGTGCTATCGTACTCTTTTTGTCTACAATACTTCTACCATCACTAGTTATTACGCTTCTCAAGTAGCAGAATTCCTTAACTTCTGACAAAATATCCCTTCCCAATCTAATACCCTTTGTTATTCCACTGTTTCACATACTACACTCCATTACCTTGGTTTTACCTCTATTAATCCTCATGTTGTAGTCTTCTTCCAGGACAATATCATTCATTTTATTATGGTTTCCAAGTCTTAGTCTGACTCCCCTAATACTACAACATCATCAGAAAATCGTAGGGTTTTTATACCTTCTCCTCGCAGTGTGTTTCCTTTTCCATATTCCATTTTAACTTCTTCATCGCCCGTTCTATATGTAACTTAAACAGCATGCGCGACAGACTGCATCCTTATCATACTCCTTTCTTTTTCGGATTTATTTTCCCTTCAATTAATATTACTCCTCTCTGCTTTCTGTAGACGTTATGGGCTTATAAGCCATAAACGACGTCTTTGGATCTATTTTAATACAGACTTTACTTGGAGGTAGAATGATAGTTAGTTCTAGTATACTTCCGGCGACTGTGGAGCAATTGACGCATTTATTTGGTAAGGGCGACTAGAGGAAGGCAAGACATGGCAATTAATTTATATGAAATGAAGAACAACGCCGCAGTAGCAGACAAAACATTTCATTTAATGATCCAAGACCTACTAAATGCAGTTCATTCCAGAACATGCGTCTAAAACTTCGACTCCTCTGCATTATAGAGTGCAGGGTGAATTTAGCTTCATTTGCCTTCTTTGCTGACAAAAAAACTCCAATCAACTGTTATTTTATTGTTTTACATTATTTTCATAACATTCTTTTTTCCAAGTTTATATGAAGCACAATATGGATAACGAAACGTAACAGCTTTCATCATAGCTAATATAGTCTTAGTTTTGTTCGGTAAAAATCTGAATTTGATATTTATGGATTTAATAATATTTGCACGTTTGAAATTTCATGGTATATTTCCCCCAACAGCTGACATTTAGAGGTAATATTTGTTTTTTGCCGCATTTGTCGAACTTTTCATTTCAGATTGATTTATCGCATTTAATTATTTCCGGTTGAGTTACTTCTGCTGATAAATGGATATTAGTGCGTGAACCGGAACAAGTTCACAAGCGTTGCCAATTACCAAGCTTGTTCGTCCTAACTTTTACGTATGCATGAGTCCGCATTCAACATATTTGCGTCCCAATTTGGCAGGAAATTAAGTGATTTCATTGTGAAATAAACATTTTGTGGTGACAAGTTTGTTTATTGTAACTAAACTATTTCACGGTATTTATTTGAATTTAATTAGGCTAAGTAACGTATTTTACTACTAATAATATTGCTGTATGTGTTGCATACGTATACGAAATAATGGGAGTTTTGTGCAAATCTATAATGAAAACTTGTATTGTTTGCAATGATGATTATTTTCTTCATGTTTTTTAATTATAATGAAAATTAAATGTCAGAAAGAAAGTAAATATTTTCTGGTACGAATTGTAGTCCAATTATGCTTACGGTAAAATCGTCGGCAAAAAATCACTTTGTGAATGCTTTTTTTAACGAGGAATCCAGTAGCTTGTTAAGTTTATTTTTTGAGACTTCACATCATCTAGTTACATGTCTCCAAGGGCTCTCGAATGTCTCCAAAACGAGGGAACAATATAATAAATGTAACATTATAACTCGATAAGGTCATAAAAATTTCCAATAAATTACATTACAGATAACCATATCTTCAATTAAAGATTATTTTTAATGTACGGGTACTATTACATAGTACAGAATTATACGTTTAGTTTTACTTCGTGTTAAACATTTCAGTATTTCATTCACGTTGAATGAAGTTTACATACTTAAATTAGATAATTTATTGAAATATTCTGTCTGTCGTAACGGATAAGCCTCTAAACAAATGAGAAGTCAACGCACTTGAGGTTCATGTCATACCTAATGAGAGAATAAATGTGGAGGAAAATTTTCTGCTTACATCACTTCTGCTTCAACTGCAATTATTACGGAATCATCGGGAATGAAATTTTCCTCTCTTCAGAAATTGAGTTTGATGAAAGACATATATATATATATATGAATTAAAGTAGATACATTTTGACCTGTCCGAATGTCTTTGTCAGTCACAGATTATATATCACCTCAGGTTAGAGAGAAAGTTTGAAATTAAAAAATATAAAAACAATGAGATTATGCAATAAAATTCGAAGATTAATTTTTATTATATCCTCAAGGCACTTTAAACAATTGAAAAAATAATTTAAAACTATATTAATCATATTTATAAAACCAGGAGCTGTCTTCCAAAATTTTGCCAAATTCATCGCTAAGAAAATTTAAATTTATAATTTTTAAAATCGTTTACAACTTTACCATTAATCCTATTTATATAATATTTACCAATATTCAATTTTTATATATTTTTTCTCAGTTCAGACATTTATATTCATAGCTATTGTTTAGAAAAGCCACACCCTGACTAATGTGTAACATTTGATAAATAGTTTTTTTTTGTAATTGATTTCATTAGCTTAAGTGGGATTCTCAATGTTGAAAAATGATTTAATTCTAAATAAGGTTTAGGTAATTAGTTACGCTTGTAATTTGAAAATGTAAAATATTTTTCGTGTCACATTATTTGAGTAATAGTGAATGGTAAAATTGTTGGTTCTCTTTTTCTGGAACCGCATGATTCCGAGGTAATTCTCTAAATAATCAATTCACTTATAAATCAATTCTAAACTATTTTTCACACGATTAATAACTTAAAAAGGGTTTAACTGAAGAAGATTTGAAACTTACAGATAATTGTAATATAAAAAAATATACTGCATGAAATCTTTGACTCTAGTTCCTTTAAGAGAAATATTATTTGCTAATTATAGGCTCTAATTATATTAAATAAAAATCCCAAAAGAGTTATAAAATTACTGAAAATAAACTTACATAATAGCATCGTATAGTTTTAAAGTGTAGTCACAAAAATGTAATAAATAAGTCCAATAGTAATAGATTTTAGTTATAAAATAAATACAGTTAATTGCAATTATGCTTGTTGAATGAACATCAATACGATTTATTAAAAAGTTATTTACTCATTCTATACCAGAAGTGTAATTTAAATTGCCTGTTTCCTAGATTATATTTGAATTAATGACCAATATTGAGAAGCATAATAGTTAGAAAGTGAAAATAATAGTTTACGTTTTCTTCAGTATTTTTTGGATCTCATAAGACGAAGACTACATAACGTCAGTGTAGGAAGAAAAAAAGATTAAAAGAATTTATGAATAAAGTATTGCATTATTCTAACACCCTTAATATTATTGTTTACATTAATCGTGTTATTTCAGAAAGTTATATAGTTTAAACATACGATTAACGTACGTCGTTAAAACACGTGATGTAGCAGCGTATATGACGCATTATTTTCTCCCTAAATTATTTTGAGTTTTATTTCTATGCTGTCGTCGTGTATTTGAGAGTGTTTAATGTAACGTCGTCGCACGGTGATATTCATAACGTATTGTAACCGTAAAGTAACGTTTCGATTATATTATTTATATTTTCATTAACATCAATAAATCTCATAAATAACCGACTATCCGAATTAAAAACAAAACTGAAGTAATGGAAAGTAAAAATATAGCATATAAAATCCCTTGTAAAAAACTGTCCGCTCAATTAAATAGGCTACCCCACAAGAAGTGTTAAATCGAGAATTTATAATAATAAGCACCAAATAACAAGAGGTCAAATATTACTTTCTGTTCACAATAGGCTAAGTAATAATTGTATTGGTTTTGATGACGTATAGGTTCTACACGAAGAAATAATAAAATTAGGTTTTTAGAGACAACATATATAGTAAGCCTGAGTAACGCTCACAGTGAAATGCTCGATTAACCACGGAAACGCACAAATTTAGCTCCGTCAAAGAAACCGCGTTGCAGAGAGTACACTTCAAACTAGTTTTGCATAATAAAAATTACATTATAGTACTTAAATTTTATTATTTAGTATAAGTCGATTGAAGTAGTTAATACTTCTCTTACATATGGTACGTTATATATTTCCACAAATTAGAATAACATACACAATATTTATTGTTCTGTTTAAGGTGGTTGAAGGTTATTGTAAGTTAATACTTCTATAATCGTAACATATTGAAAAAGACACATGGCTACGACATAAAGTACTTCTTGAGCCCATCAAAATAAATATCAACGGTTTGCATCCATTAAACCTAGAAATTTTAATTTAATAGATTCTAAACTTATTATAAATGGATTATCATTAGAAAGAAGAAGACGAATGGCTAAAGACCGACTGGCTAGATTAATGGCTAGACAATAGGATTAGGAATAATAAAGCACGTTATTTGGTACTCATAGCTGGGGCTCTTTTGATATGTCAGCATATCTATATAAAAGGCAATGTAAAACAGACGACTTATGAGTTGTATGCCAGGAATTGCTCAAACACACCGCGAGTTATAAAGTGTTATAAGGTTTCCCTTAGGCGTTCCTAAACCATTCATCAAACGATTACTGTCCAATGAAATAATGTAGCAGGTTCATGTAAATGAATACCAATGGGAGCTTTCTTTCATAGGTATATCTCCCGAGAGTCATGGGGCTTACCTATGGGGTTCTGGTTTTTTAAGGTTTTCACACGCCGAGACACCTTGGTCGCTTGTGGGAGATGTATGTGCCGGGATCACAGACCTTGGGCATACGGTAAGAGTTGTTCACCAGCTGCCTCCTAAAAGTGGTGAAGGCACGGAGAAGGGAATGCTATAAACCCTCAGGCGTGAGAATAGTACCCAATGACCTGACCAATCTGATACAGGTTTTTAGGATTATCCCTGCATCTCTTTTAGGCGAATCGACGGGTAGGATCCTTCAACTATAGCCCGGGGGTCTTAGTTAACCTTTGCCTACCTTGCTCTACCTTCCACACTCCCTCTTTTCATTTCCCTTCCTATGCTATTAAAGGGGAGTTGCCTGTCTGACGATTACCCTAATGTAACCTGTAAACCCCCCTTCCCCCGGAAAAAAGTATTAACATAAAACCGGGACAAAATTGTCAGTAGTAGAACAGAAGGAAACTTAATAGATATCCATTAACTGGATGTCATCGAAAATTTAGGAACAAAATAGTAATTACATAATTTTACACGTATAGATTTAGATTTATTGTTTCCATTAGTCATCGATTGAGGAAATAGGATACGTCATACATTAAAAATTAAAAATGAACAAAATACAATACATAATTAAAGACAAATAATCTTAAAATAAATTAATACAAGAAATCGATACTGTTATACAGAATTTATTTTATTAGCATAAAAATATGGATCATAACCAACAGTATAGAAACTCCTAATATATATATTCTATTAGTGTGATAACAGTGGTAACAAATACTATTAAAATGTGATTTTGTGATTCAACATTTAAGAAGAATTTTTTCGATGATTATGATCAACAATATTGAAAACTCTAGAAGAATGTAAAAACAAATCTATTGAAACCATAAATCTTATTCTGTAAAATTGTTACAGTGTATGTGCATTAAGTAGAAACTGCCTAATCATTAGTATATCGTATTTTCACTCCATCTCCAGTCCAAATTTAAAAAAGTGGGCTCGTCCGGGATTTGAACCCGGGACCTCTCGCACCCTAAGCGAGAATCATACCCCTAGACCAACGAGCCAGCTATAATGTTTGCAGATTGTAGAAAGTAGATATCATAATGTTTCTGGCGCAACAATGGCCTTGGTCCACCTATCAGCGAAGTCGTGAACCACGCTGTATCTGGTGGTATCTGATAAAAACATGCTGTCATGCTTTACAATGAATTGTAGAATATAGTTTCCTTACAGTTTTATTGTTTACATTAAAGATTACCAATCGCAATGAAGAAAAATGATTTGAATGTGTACAATATACGGTTTGTTGAAACATTAACTTAGGATGATTCAAGGTGTGATGTTCAACACTATTTTGATATTACGTAATTCTTCCCTATACTTATTTTACTGCAATAAAAACATGGAATTGAGTTCTAATTTCAACAACGCGTTCTTTACAGCGTGTTAAAAGTACCATATATAGCAGACTTCTTAATGATTTTTTTTATTAAGCTTTTAATTTTATGTCTGGGATCCCCCATTGCACTTCTGTAGTCTCGTTCTTACACCACGACTTTCTCTCTCAAGCAGAATTGCTTAAATGGGTTGTTAGATCGTGTTTGTGCCAACTTAAGAGGTTCATTCTATTTCTTTCTAGTCTGAAGGAGAAACGTGTTTACAGATACTCGGAACTTTCTACTTCCCGTGTCCTTTTACTCTTTTGGAATACCTTCAAGGCTAAGAAGGTTTCAGCAGCGCCTTCTGCAGTAAAATATAATAAATTTGAAATTATGAATGATCAACTGTTTTGTTATCGTGCTTGAATTGGCAGTCTTCATATTTCTTTTGTGATATTTACTTTGTTATTGTTCTTAAATTATTTTATTTTTATTATTTATTTAGATCAATCTCAAAGTTGATATTTATACTGAAGTTTAATACTATAAAGACCACCTTCCATGTATGTAACTTTTATACTTTTATCTCGTCACCTAACAGAAATATTGGAACTCAAACTTTGAAATAATTTCAATTTTAATGGCTGTAATTTCTGAAGGGTATCCCAGTTATCATTGACACTTTGCTTAATGTGACTAAATAAATAATTTCTTCAAGGAAATTTTTATGTATTAAATGACTATTTTTAATTTAGATGTACAATTATGAAATCCCCTTATTTTTAAAATTTAATAAAAAAAATTATTTTATGATCGTGAATACAAAATTTTTAGAGAAGTTCTCGGCAAACGCCACAGTCATCTACTATTAAAAAGACAAATTAATTGAAACATTTATACATGATAAAATAGTAATTTTGATTGTTATTTGTTTTAAAATTATTTATTTACTGTAGACACCTTCATTTTGTGAATCTAAATATTTTCTTACATATATTTTAGTGTAAAAATTTCAAAGTTCCCCCCTGCAATTAAGGACCTTATATATTTTTACCATATTTAGAGAAAATACAATATAGAAAGGTTATATTTTAACTTCTGATTTTGTAATAATAAGTATAATTTCCGACCAGTTTCAGACTTTATTCATATTTTTAACAATTTCCAAGGAGGAAAAAACCAACGTTTCGTTACTTATTTGTACCTTCTTCAGGTTATTATCCTGTGGAGAAAAAATTGATAAACCGGAGGTTAACATTAAAACCCAAACATTTTCCACATTTTGCAGTAGTAATATATAAATCCTGTTTGGAAATTCTTAAAAATACTAATTACGGTGTTATGGTAATATTTACATCTTTAAATAATTTAAATTTCGTTTAAAATTCTATAAGATTTTATAAATAGTTCTGATAAGAGTTTGTACTGTAAAGGTTGTTTTCTTGGATAAGACCAAGCGTATGCTTTCATAAGGCAGATAGTTCTGGCAATATTGTACTCTTTAAAATTGATGTCAGCGATACCGTTCAGGACTGCAGCTGCATTCTCTGGCGACGTTTTCCTCCAGTGTAATGTGTAGGTTCACGCATGGCGACAATAATTTTTTTAAAGGTTTTATTAAATTTTGTGACTGATAAAGGGTTTTAATCATTGTTAAAAGTAATGACAATCTTATATGTAAAAGAAAAAAATTAGAGTCCCACAAACTGATGCTTCTGAGGGGATTTAGTATATGAAAACCTTTAACTTTTTGTTACGCAGAGTACAATAAAAAGTCAAGTAAGTAAATATAATTTTATTTGTATGCTAGATTTTACTGAAAACAGTGCAATTTCTTTTAAAATGATTCGATATCCAAGTCCTGAATGATTGAGGAAATAATAGTTGCCAGCAAAAGCAAAGAATTAATTGCACCCTGCATCAACAATGACCGCGATTTTTAACTAGGCACAATAAAATTTAAAAAAATATGGTTTTAACTACAAAAAGGAAACGCAGCAAAAAATATTTTTTTGATTGTCAAACAACCACTGCTGTACCACATGTCATTGATTTATTGAAATGTAATGATGTTAAGTTTTAATTCAAATAGAATACTCTCTGTCATCCAAAAATTTTGATTTCAATATTACAGCCGAAAAGTTTGTATTTTTTTATTGCAAATTATTTGTTCCTCTGAGTTGCGTTATTTAGAGTTATATGATTTGTTAAATGTTCTTTTCAGTTTAACTCTTATTATCTGAGAATGTTTAAAGCGATTTAGTTGGTTGAATTTGTTTCGTGATATTTTTATGTTAAACGTGATGCTTTAAACGTGAGTTAGGAGAAATATTTTTTGTAAATTTATTTATTGTTTTTGATCAGATATGCCGATGAGCTAGAATAGTTTACAATCGGTAGCCGTTCAGGCTTTGAGGGAATGACAAGAAGGAGAGAAATTGAGAGAAATAGACAAACGTTGCCACAAGTGGCAAGTCCAGAATTATCTTCCGACAAACCCTTCTGTAGCGCATCTGCGTCGAAAATAATATGGCACAACGTCACACGAAATTTATTCGACGAGGAAGAGCTTAAGGTCAAATTGGCACTGATTTGAAAATAACTGTAGAGGTACTTTTCCTGAGATTGCTAATGGGAAACATAATTGGATAAAAAATTTGAAAATAGTTATATTCCATATACGTGTCAGCTCTTATTTCAAATACTTCTCATAATTGTATTAAACGCTTACCAAATTCTTCTTTTGATAGTCTTGAACGATTACGAAATCCTTCTGTTGATAGTCTTAAAGTCCCAACACTTGTTCAATTATTAATTTTAATTTAATTTATTTTGCGTACATAACTGCAAAGAATTAACCGTCTCCGACAAATACTTTATATATACTTACGAAAAATTATTAGAAAATTAGTCTCATAAGCCATCTGGCCCGAATGGTATTTTGGGAGAAGAGATAAAATTAGGAGGGGAAGCCATGATTACGTACCTCATACGGCTATTTGAAATATCTATGAACAATTCTGATGTTCCAGACGACTGGAGGAATGCGATTGTATTTCCCATATTTAAATGAGGTGCGCAATTGGAAACCAGTAATTACAGGCCGGTTAGCCTCACATTGGTGATATGCAAGCAATTTGAACGCTTGTTAGCTGAATATTTGCGTAAGCACTGGGACAAAAGGGGATGGATTTACAGTGGACAACATGGCTTCAGACCTGGATTCTTTTGTGAGAGCCAACTGATCACAGTCTGCCAAGATCTGTCGGACGGGGTTGACAAGGGAGGGAGAATAGACGCTATAATTATTGACGTCGTGCCGCATGATCTATTATTAACGAAGTTAAAAAATACTGGTATAGATTTTTGGGTAATGAAGTGGATTCGTGAATTTTTAAAAGATCGTTTACTCAGAGTTCGCGTGAATAACAAATTGTCCGAATGTCAAAATCACGTCCCACAAGGAGATGTCATTATATTCCTTGCATTCATAAATGACTTAACAATCGGTATAAAATCACAGATCAAATTTTATGCCGACGATTGTATTGTTTACAGGGAAATTGTAAACGTTGAGGATGCGCAGATTCTGCAGACCGACTTGACAAAATTTACCAATGGTCAGTGAGAAATAAAATGCAACGAAGAGTAGGGCAGTCGTTTTTACAAAAAAAAGACAAATGTCCCTCCAGCTTAATATAAAATGGGGAATGAAGTAGTAACGGAGTCAATTAACTGTAAATATCTTGGGATCATGATTAGTAAAAATTTAAATTGGGGTAATCAAGAGAGGAAGGCCGCAGTGGAAGGTGCTTCTCTTTGTAAACTTGGTCTTGAGAAAAAAGAAAAATCAAGTTTTTTACTTACAAAACGTTGGTCAGGTCAATTTTAGAATATGGGCTAACATTCTGGGATCCATATCGAAATAAACACACTCTAGCGTTGGAAAAAATAAAAAAAACAGGCTGAAAAGATGTTTAGGGGTCGATTCGCGAACAATCCTCACGAGAATTTAGAAGGTCTCAGTAATAGAAGGATACATGCCAGGTTGTGCGCAGTATATAAAGCTTATAAGGGTGAACCACAGGGCCTGAAAAGAAATAACAAACCATCTAACGGAGCCAAATTATATTTCTAAAAATGATCACTCGTTCAAAAATAAAGAAAAAGGGCAACATACATACGTAGGAAAATTTTCATTTGTAAATAGGTCAATACGCGATTGGAATACTGCTGAAATACTGACGACGTTTCCAGGTAGCGTAATCAGTTTAGGAATAGGCTAAGAAAACTAGTGTCAGTTTTTAGAACCATTAAAGTGCTAATAGTGAATGATTTCTGTGTAACTCCTGATTTCTCTTTTCTTTTTCAGGCCAAAACCCCATAAGACACTAAAAAATGGTTCCTGAGTGTAAATTGCATTTTTTTGGTAATTGTATCATATTTGCTTCCTTTGTTTATAGCCGCCACCGGGCCAATGCCTAATAGCAGCTAAGTAATAATAATAAAAAGTTCATACATTCCTTGTCGCAAGGCCTTCAGTACTATTTATTTTTGTAAAGTATAAAATAGCTGAGCAATTAAATTACCGATAATAGAAAATATTGTTTCTATTATTCAGTATTTTATATTTAATATAAACATTTCTACTGGTCATGCTTATTTATTATTCTAATTTAAATTATTTCATTCCATACACCTTCCAAATATTATTGGTTTAGATGTACTACGTTCTTTTCCGTTAGGTGACTATTATTTTACGTAATTTCACCGAAGATATATCAGTCGTTAATTATTCTACTGTGACATTAAGCTACCTTACCAAGCGATGTTTTCAAAGGACGCTTCCAATAGGAAATGAAGTACTTAATGTTATTCGTCAACATTGACTTATCCGCGATAATTAGAATGTAAACCCAATTTGCAAATTTCGATAAAACTCGTATTTTGAACAGAATACATGAGAGGTTTGCTAACATTTGCGAGTCCGTGTTATGTTGTTTGAAGGAGCTTAAACGCTGCCCTATCGGGAATGCACAAAGTGCTAGAGTAAATAATTCAGAGAAAAGGACAGACATTACTTATTGTTTACAGAATTTTCGGTTGATCTTATTTCACGGTTATTCCAACGTGACATTTTGGCTTCTATATTAAAATATGTTACTCTTTCAAATATGTGTCAATATAACAGTTTTGTTTTAGTTAACAGGCTACATGAGGGTGATCCTGAAACAAGCAAGTCCCCTTTAATAGCATAAGAAGGGATTTCGAAAGGGAGGATGTGGAAAGTAGAGCAAGGTATCCCTGGGTTGACTAAGGGCCCCTGGCTATTTTATAAGTATCCTACCCTATAAAACCTACATCAGGTAGGAAGTCCTTCCGAATAATGCCAGACGAGTTTTCTGCAGCATTCTCTTCTCCTTGTCTTCACTAGTTTTAGGAGGTAGTTGGTCCACTGATCCAATGCGATCAGCGGAGAACTCTTGCCGTATACCCAAGGTCTTATAGTAAGTGCTATTTCGTCCTAAAATACGGTTGAAGGCTCAAAATAATTTGTCCTTTCATAGAAAAACACGTGAAATAGTACCCTGGTGATTTATATAAATAACTATTAACAATTTACAAATTAAAAGCTTCTCCCCTCCCCAAAAAGCAAATATTAATTGATTCGTGTCGAATATGATTCACTGATTTTTCCTCCAACTTGATTTAAGGCCTCCGTAAATACTATAATGGCTGGTCTCTTAAGTTTATCTCTGGTATTCAAATATATTTATTTATACGTGTGAAATAAAGCCTTTATTGAGTCAACAAACGTTTAGTCTAATTACAGAACTTTTCGGATACAATTTTTCTATAATCACGTGATAAAGCCTTTTAACATCACGTCATTTTTCATTGATGACAGCCACCACTCATGTTTGAGTGAGAATCGACTGGTCTGTAACTTCGCTTTGTTATACCACCATGAAAAATGTTTTATTGCATATTTATGTCAAATAGTCTCTTTTGGAAAACACCGCTAGATTTTTCTTCTGTAATCATTTTCATTGTATTTTAAACTCTCACAAGCCCCGCCACCTCAATTCTGTATTGAATATAATTTTTAAAAGAAAAGCACTATATAATCGACAAAAACGGAGGGGGTGGGGGGCGAGGACTGTATAGGAAAAGATAAGTGTGACTTAGAGAACCCTTCAGCAATATCAGACTTTCGGTATTTATCTCACGGGGGTGGAGATTGCTGTGGAAGCGCAGATTTTCCGTCTCCTTGTCTTGACCATGCTTTGTGGCTGCTGGTTGATTGGTTAATGGGAACTGGGACATCTGAGTACCAGGAAAATGCAAATCTCAAAATTGACCAAGGTGTCACTGCTTAATTTAGAGGAGAATGTGACAGGGAGACGGAGGCCCATATTGAAGTTGAACAAAATTCAGACAGTAGAAAAAAATACTTATTTAGACCAGTAGTTCCGCCTATTACCAATCCCAACACGAGACTCAGAGTGTCACTCAGTGTGTCACGTTTCAAATAGTGGGGAGGGGAGCTGGAAGAATGTGTTGGGTAGATCTCCTATCGAAGAACTGACATGAGCCCGTTGCCGCTTATTTTAAAACATATATTACATGTTCTTCACAAACTTTATTAGCGTTTCTGCAATACCAAGATTAAAAGTAGTTATTGAGATCATTTAATAGTGAAAGAAAATCGTAAAGCACCTCTGATTCAGCTATCGGCGAGTCATAAATAAAAACTTCAAATTTAGTATGGAACCTAAAAGATTTTGTTTTGCTGATCGCAAAAGAAATAACGTGGAAGTTTCTTTATGCACGGGAGCCGCTTTTAAACTAGGGCATTACGTAAATTTTATTTACTCTTGGAGGCGTGCACGTGGCGATAATGGAATTAACAAAATTGGTATTTACGCATTACGAGCGTTCTGCCGTGATAGAAATACGTGGAGAGACAACATTGGTTCTTTTTAATCTCGTTACAGACATGGGTAAGGTGCATTAATCTTCTTAGACTGGATTTGTTGATCGCCGGTCGAAATTTATGAACGGTTTATATATGCTAGGGTAGTAAAGCAGAATATAATTTGTGTCGGTAAAAATGAAAAAGCAATTCGTCTATAAAATTATGCATAGAATATGCACTACAGAAAAAGTTGAATAATCAACCAGACTGTCGTAAAAACTGAACAATAGCCATTAAATATTTTGTTTTGTAACAAGGTATTATGTTCCTCTACTACATTGACCTTACGAATATTAAATCAATTCTTCCATAGACTTATTTGATGGTTAAAATACTAATTAAAAAAATGCTAATAATTTTCAGAATACAATATGAACCAGGACTATACAAAACGCTTTCTAGTATTTTTAAAGGATGTTCTGTTTGATAATATTTAACATGGCAGTAACCATGTCATGTACGCAAATATTTAAAACCAATTTTTAGAATAATGCTTATCTAAAATTAAAATTTTTCAGAATTCTGGTAGTTGAAAAGTTATTATTAACCTGTAGCATTACTTACTGGGTGTTGCTAATTAAGTCCTCTAAGGACAGAATTTTTATTTTTTTGTAAAATACTAAATCATTGATAAACATGCTATATTTATGTATATATGGTACCTGTAACACATATAGGATATGATAATGTTAATTATAATTTGAAAAACACTCAAACTTAAGCAAAAAATTCCAGTATGTGGAAACCTATATTTTCTGTATATTTACACTTACTTTATACGTAATCAGAAAATACTCTTTGATTCTAATCCTTAACCTTTCGTTTCAGGTTAAATTGTTTGGAAGATGTCGGCATTTTAAACGTAACCTAGGTACGTCAGTATCATAAGATATAATTAATTTATGTATGGAGACATTTTGAATCCATAACTGTTAATAATGTTTATCTATATTATTCATAACTGCATATTTATAGTTTTTAAGTGTAGAATCATATAAGCACGTGTGATGTTCCGTATTTTAAAATACTATCTGCAGCTACAGTTTTCTCCTGGTTTAAATTTAATTTTTAGCAATTTTAAACCATTGCGAAACGAATTAATTATTGGTGCTTCAAAATAGTTTAATATTGCCACCAATTTAGTTTTGAGTAACTTATATCGTTTCCGACGTAGTTTCTACGTAGATTACTAATTTAATAACCAGACTAAACTTTACAAAAATGGACGATATCTGAGTTGTTTAAAAGAAGTGAAAATAAAAATCCCACTTTTATCGTTTATAACGTTGATTTTTTCTTTGTTGATCAAAAAGAAAAATTAAAACGCACGTAAATTTACGAAATTGTTTGCTCTTCAATTTAATACTTCGTGAAAGTTTTCGATAAATGAATTGTTTCTGTGTTATTTTTGAATACTCCGAAATTAAAATATTCTTTTATAAAAAAATTGCAAAAAATTGAATTTTTAATGAGTCAAAATTTTTCTTAGGAAACTTTGTATTTAGCTAGGAAAGTAACATGTGAGTAGCAAATATAAAAACTATACCAAAACGTTCCGTATTTTATACTACTAAACAACTAAAATGGACTAAACAACTCCATTTTAACGCAATGATTTTTTTGGGGGGTTAACAGGCTACATGAGGGTGATCCTGAAACAGGCAACTCCCCATTAATAGCATAGGAAGGGAATTGAAAAGGGGGGATGCGGAAGGTAGAGCAAGTTAGCCAAGGGTTGACTAGGGCCCTCTGGCTATGGTTTAAGGATCCTACCCGGTTTTTCACCTAAAGAGATGCAGGGAAAACCCTAGAAAACCTGCATCAGGTTAGTCGGGCATTGCTGTTTCAATCACCATTAGGATAACAATTAGCGGCAAGATTATTTGTTAAGGGATACTGGGACTGAAATTTTGACCAAAATCAGAAAAAACGATTTTCTATTTTTTATTAATATGCCTATAAATTCAGAAAACTGATAAAATAAGCTGCCAAACAAACGAAGGAAAGTGTCACATATGTTGGAGAACAATTTTAATTAACATTCTCGATTTTAATTTAGTAAAATTTTCTCCTCCTCATGATTTCTGATACCAAAAACCTTCTATGCATCACAAATATAAAGATATTGTCTTCATTATTTTTGAACATAATCTATATGCTAATACATTCAAATACAAGTATTAGTTTTTTAATTGTTTAAGTAGTTAAGGTGAAAAAGTTTTCAAGGTGCTGTAAAGTGCTGATTTTTAAGTAACCGTATGAAGCTGTTTCTCCCCATAGTTTTTTTATTCAATTTAAAAAATAATACTGACAATTGATAACAATGTTTAACCTGACATAAATGTAAAAAAGTTAAAATATATTCAAGTACAAGGAACATTTTCAAAACCGCAAAATTTTGAAAATAATTTTCAAAATATCTTAACAAAAACAAAATCTTGTACATTGCAACACATGCGTGTTGTTAACAAACAGTTAAAACGCCAGCAAATCATTTACAGGAACTTCAAATTTCAGTTCCCGTGTCCCTTATAGTCTTCAACTTGTATGAGTGGAAGAAATATTCGGAACATAAAAAACTCTTTTGACCAGATAGTCCTTTTTCTGATTGATAGAATATTTAAACGGATTATTCGGGTAATTTGAAAATGGTTTACACTGATCATAAAACCCACTGATACAGGAGCATTTACGTATTTTAATGATCACCACTTTTTAAAGATTACTTCTATATAGCTAAAATGAATGTCGAAACATTTCATGAGAGAGGTTTTCTATTTTTTGTTAGATCGGGAAAGATTTTTTATTTTGGATATATATAATTTTCTGCAGGAATTATTCAATTGATGTAGTCACACGAAGAAATAAGACTCCTCCTTTTTCGTGGAGCAGTAATACGTAGTAAAATCCTTAGTAATCTATTGTACTGTGAGAGGAGTATGTATCTGTGTGTACTGAAAAGCACATAGGGGTAAAGATGAATACCGAGGACTATTGAAGGGGCTGGCGTTCCACTTGTGTGTTACCAGGTAATGGGCCTGCAGAAGCTGTCGCGATGGAATGCAGCGGGACAGATTGCTGACCTACGGGACTAGGGACATGACAAAGCATATTTTGCAAACAGTCTGCATATTACAGAAATATAATAAGGCGAATCGCCATTTCAGCAGAACAGTGAACAGTGAAATGTTAAAATATTTTTTCGACTTATGTTCTGGAATCAATTGAGTCAATTTTGGTTAAATTAATCAAAAGTCCATGACAAAGTATCCATATAAAGTGTCTATTGTGTTGTGATATTCAGTCCTAAGACCCTCTATGCTAACATATATTGCGCAAGCCTTTTCATTTTCTCATAACTAGCACAGCCCACATCCTCCCTAATCCGCTTAGCGTATTCTATCCTTGGAAAAGGAAAAGAATAGAAGCGTTCAAAATGTGGTGTTATAGGAGAATGCTGAAAATTAGATGGGTGGTTAAGGTAACTAACTAGGGAGTTCTAAGCAGAATAGAAGAAGGGAGAACAATTTGGAGGAGTTTGACCAAGACAAGGGATAGATTAATGGGCCATGTTTGGAGACATGAGGGATGGACCATGCTAAGTCGATTAGAGAGGATGAAGGGTGTGGTAGCTATTTAGAACTGAAAAGTCTTGCGTACGATAGGATAGCGACAACAATAATTGATGAACCAATTGATTGTTGCGGTTTTCAGTCCTAAGACTGGTCTGATGCAACCCTCCATGCTAACCTACCTTATGCAAGCCTTTTCATTTTCTCATAACTAGCACAGCCCACATCCTCCCTAATCCTTTGCCTCTCTTCTGTTCTTACCCCACACACTTCCCTCTAATGCTAATTTTACAAGACTCTCGCGCCTTAAAACGTGACCTATTAATCTATCCCTTCTCTTGCTCATCGTCCTCCATATTGTTCGCGTTTCCCCTATTCTGTTTAGAACTTCCTTGTTAGTTTGTCACGCATGGCTCAGAGGCATGGTTTCTAACTCTTACTGATGCTAATGGTCTTAGAGCCTTTGAAAGAAGAATACTCAGAAAAATTTATGGGCCTTGAAAGGAAGATGAAAACAAGTGGAGAATGTGTAGTAACCACGAGATGAATGATCTAATGAATGGCCAAGATATTGTTAAGTTTATAAAATCTCAAAGACTAAGATGGCTGGGCCATCTTATAGGAATGGATAATAGTAGGCCTCCAAAAGAAATGAGGAAGAGAAGACTTTAGTCGATAAGAAGAAAAGGACGTCCAAGAACTAGATGGATGGTGTGGAGGAAGACCTAATGGTCATGAGAATTCGAGGATGGAGGACCGTGGCAGAGAATAGATATGTTTGGTGGCGCGTAGTGGTGGAGGTCAAGGCTCACACCGAGCTGTAGTGAAGAAGAAGAACTTCCTCGTTAGTTACTCTATGCACCCATCTAATTTTCAGAAGTCTCCTATAGCACCACATTTCAAATTCTTCTATTCTTTTCCTTTACGAAACTACTACCATCCACGTTTCGCATCCACATAACGCCACACTCCATACGAACATTTTTTAGCATAGATTTCTTAATATTCACATTTATTTTACCCTTAGGTAAATTCCTCTTTTTCGCGAAAGCCTTACTTGCCTGTGCTATCCTACTCTTTATGTCTACTATACTTCTACTATCCCTAGTTATTACACTTCCCAAGTAGCAGAATTCTTTACCTTCCGTCAAAATATCCCTTCTCAATCTAACACCCTTTCTTATTCCAGTGTTTCCCAAACTACACTCCATTACCTTGTTTTTTCCTCTATTAATCCTCATATTGAACTCTTTCTCCAGGACTCAAGTCATCTTATGATTCCCCTAAAATACAATATCGTCAGCAAAGCATAAGGTTTTTATTTCTTCTCTTTGCAGTATAACGCTTTCTTATTGTAACGTTATAAATTATTCTGCTATTTATTTATTATTTCAATATTACTTCGTCGTTAATATTTTTACGCACTCGTGATATTCTTTTTATATTAGGAAGACAACCTATTTACTTTGTGTGTCACTGCCACGTGCTTTGTTCTGAAATGTGTGGAGTCTTCCAACGGTGTTCCAGTGTCTCACCTCTTGGATCTAACCGGGACCAGTAGGCCACAGTCCAAAAATCTATTATCTGTCTTTTCTCGTAGATCCCTCATCAAGTCCGAACAAGAATACAACTACCCTTTCCCTCTTATTGTACCATTTTATGTGATACGGCTTCGAACAGTCGAGGTGATATTTTCTCAAACCAGTCAAATTAGTCTAAATTGGGTGAGACACCCGTAACATTCTTATTTACGCAATTCACTCATCATTCCCCAAAGAAATAACACACTGGTTCATATTGTTTTCAGCTGAGTACTAAATTCAACAGAAATTTGAAATTCTTACTTGGAGATGAATAATGTTATGTCACGTGCGATACTTCTTTATATAAACTATACGATTTTTTGCAATTGTGTTCAGCGAGTTTCTCCTATACTAGTGTTTACCTCATCTTTAGATTAATTGCTCTCTTGACCAATCAGTAGCATTTGATGAAATTATTCATTGCAATAACAACAAAAGTTCACGTTGCTCTTAGTCCTAGTTATTCCCTCCAATTGATCACGCTGTAGTTTTTAATACATCATTTTATGATTTGTAGCTTTAACATCCACGTTCCATAATTCGTCAAATTAAATAGTGTCCAAGCACCGCATGTGGTAGTTGGAATCTGATTCATTTATAGATGCAACTGAAGTGTAAACTTAATTGATACGTTGCGTTTGAAAATTATTTAATTTCCTCTAACGCGTTTAACACACAGTTTAACGAGTCGATGACGTCGATGAAATACGTATACAGATAGATCCATGCAAGTGTCATTATATCACAAAATTATATTAGGATTTCCCGGTAGCCAATTAGAGCCCAGCGCTGCCACGTTGTGGACGGGCGCGCAACAATCAAAATTCACCACGCCATCTGCTATGCTCAGCTACCGTATTAAATAGTCAAATAAACACTTACCTGAACAAGACAGATAGGAATATTTTGCAATGTTGTACATTTACACAGATAATTCTTATTATGAAACGTATTTTCTATATAAATAAATGTGAATGCCAGCCCCTTTAAATGAGATATGCTAATAATCGACCGGACATATTTCAATGAGTTTTCGTATATGCATTTTTTCTTTACTAATGTACATTTAGGGGAGTTTAAGTTTGATGAATATCAAGTCAAGGTTAAGGGTTAGAAAAATATAAATTTTGTTGTAGTAATCAGTTTTTAAACTGCAAGACGTTTCATTATGACACAACTACCACATCCCTTATCCTCCCTAATCTGTTAAGCGTATTCCATCCTTCTCCTCCCTCTTCTGCTCTTACCTCACACACTTTTCTACAAAACTCTCATGTCTCAAAGGTGGGCCATTAATCTATCCCTTCACTTGGTCAAAGCACTCCATATTGTTCTTCCTTCCCGCTATCCACCCATCTGATTTTCAGCTTTATTCTTTAGCACCACATTTAAAAAGTTTATATTTTTTTCCTTTCTGCAATTCCTACCGTCCACCTTTTACACCCATATAACGCCACACTCCATAGGAGCATTTTTAGCAATTATTTCCTAATATTCATACTTATATTATCCGTAAGTAAATTCCTCTTTTTTCCCGAAAGCCTTCCTTGCTTATGCTATCCTACTCTTTATTACTTCTATGCTTCTACCATCCATAGTAATTATGCTGCCCAAGGAGCAGATTTCCATAACTTTCTTCAAAATATCCCTCCCCAATACAACACCATTTGTTATTCCACTATTTCCCATACCTTGGTTTTCCCACTATTAATCCTCAATTTCACTCTTTCTCCAGGATTACGTTCATGCCATTTATTATGGTTTTCAAGTCATCATCTGACTCCACTAACATCATCGTAAAAACGTAGGGTTTTTATTTATTCTCCTTTTTTCATCACATGTTCTATATATAACTATTTTAAACATCAAGGGTGACAGACTGCATCATTGTCTTACTCCTTTCTTGATTTCTGTTTTCCTTTCTTGCCCTCCAATTCTAATTACTGCTGAATTCCATCTGTAGAGGTTATGGATAAGCGTTCTTTTTCGACATTTTATTCCTGTCATCTTCAAAATCCTTACTAGTGTGTTTCAGTTTACATTATGACAGGTTTTTCCTAAATCTACTAATGCCATGAACGTAGGGCTATTTTTTCTTATTCTATCTTCTAAAATGAGACGCAGAGTCAATATTGCTTCTCTTGTCTCTACATTCTTCCTAAAACCATACTGACCTTCTCCTAACTCGCATTCTATTTGACGTTCCATTCTCCTATGTACCATTTTCATTATTATTTTGCACATGACATACTAAACTAATTGACCTGTTCTTTTCGCGTCTGTCAATACTAGTCCCAGGGATAATTATGTTGTTCCTAATACTTCTGGTAGTTTTCCTGTTTCGTAGATTTAGCAAAGTATCTTGAACTGACAAGATATTGCTTCTTCGGCCGATGATCTTATCTACTCCGCTGGAATGCTATCAATTCGTTGCGCTTTACAATTGCTCAGATCTGTCAGCGCCCTATCAAACTCCAATCGTAAATTTGTCTCCCAACTCTTAATCATCCACCTCTTCTTCTTCTATTACTGATTCATCTAGATTTCCACCAGGATACAGCTCTTCTAGATATTCCTTCCATCTTTCGGCCTTTTCTTCTTTATATAGAATTGACTTCCTCTCTTCTTTCCTGATAGCGAGGCTTGTATGTTTCTTCTCTCCGAATGTTTATTTTATTTTCCTATAAGCTGCGACTATTTTTCCTTTCACCATGAAATCTTCAACCGCTTTGCATTTCTCCTGGAGCCAAGCTTCTTTAGCTGCTTTGCACTTCCTATGTATATCATTCTTCAATCCTCTGTACTGCTCTTTGCCATTGTCAAATCTGGCGTTTTTATATTTACGCCTTTCATCAAACCTTTTTATTATTTCTTGTGTTATCCACGCTTTCCTATTGGTCTGATCTAGATTTACGCCGTGATACAGATCTTCTATAAAAAGACATTTTAATTATTAACATCCAGACAATAATATAATAAACTCCTATAAAATATGTATATATATATATAAATCCCATAACCTAACGGGACCGCAAATCCAATCATGCAAAACTTCTAAAAGAGTCTAGCCAGCTCTAACCATATCTTTAGGCACGTCAGGGAACACAAATTTAAAAAGAAAATGTCATATAAAGTCATGGGCATCAGCCCGAAACTTAATTTTTAAATGAGTTACGCCCTCACACGAAAATAGCGACCAGTGATAATTGAAATACCTTTGGATTTTGTAAGAATAAAATTTATTCAAGTAATTAACACTCAGTCAGCGACATTTATACACAGTACGATTTAAATCCCGAAGAAATATACACATCCGAGCACAATAACTGTTTTTCCTTATTTATGATTCTGTTACACATTGTTTCTGTGTACTTAAAATTTCAATAGAACAAATATCCGTTAGTACGATCTTCATTGTTCACGAAATTGGCCGGTATGATTTATATTGAATAATTTTTTCAAAATAATAATATACCTTATCTCCCGGTTAAGTGAAATCTAAAAATAGTTTTTTTTATGAAAGAGGATCTGCTTTGTCGATTTTCATTTTATTCGACGCCGATGTTGTATCTCGTGATTTGCCATAAGGATGTATGGGTTTCGTTGGGTATCCTTGGGCTGAGCGTGCACGCGTATATCGAGCGAGGGAGCGCTTGACCTATCCCAGCTGAGCCCTTGAGATCTTCCCTTCCAGATAGCATGCGTTTAAGATAGCATCTTGCTGACCGAGGTACTTGTCGACAAACCGGCTTTCCTTCAACTTACTAACATTCCATTTCTACCATGTACGGCGTTTATTCAAACTTTTGATTCATCATTTCGTACTTACTACTTATTTCTGCTAAAAACTCTATAAATCTCTCCTTGAAATCCTTAGAAACTTGATATATCCCTTATTAGAGGTTTTAAAACCTGATAAATATAATATTAGTTCACCTGAATTGAACGGAGAATTTCCGGGACACGGCAGTAGAACCGGTTTGCTTCTTCAAATGCGTTTATCTGCTTTCATCCTTAAGTGACAGGTTCACTGTTCCGCAACCAAACTATCTGAACTAAGCATGTCATACTTCAAGGTGCACTATATTTTATTTCTAGATTTATTAACTGATTCGTAAATAATTAAACTTTGTTACCTGAGAAATAACTGAATGGCTTAATTATGTAAATACGACAGAATTAAATGTTATGTTAACAAATTCCATTTGTGGTTCTTTTTCCGATTGCATCGTCACTGTTCAGTAATTGATTAATTCATGATGATAATTTTTGATGTGTTGTCGAATGATTGTAACATTAGTTTTGTGATGAGTGTTTTAACCTGTACCTGTTTTATGTAAAGAAGCAATTTTTATTTAGTGGATGGTTTGTGTCTCCTAAACTAAGTTGAAATATTATTATTTATCCAATATCAATTATTTTTTGGAATTATTTTATTTAAAGAATTTTTGTTTTCTCCTAAAGTTAATTTCAGGGTTGTTTTGGAGAAAAACCAACCAATATCAGGCCCAAACACATTGATTTAGAGTATTTTTTGTTTCTCAAATACAGAATTATATTATGTGTCTTGTGAAAATTGAAAAAAACTATAATTTATGTCTACAATATTATTTAAATTTCAAGGACCATTTATTTCCCCTTAAATTAATTACAGATAAAATTAATTCTATATCTAATTACTGATTAGTATAATTTTTATTTAGTGTACCGCGAAATAAAAATATTATCTACAACATTGTTTTCCTTTTGTACAGAGAATATAGGTCTATTCAATATCTAATTTATCTTTAAATGAACTTTTATTTAGATGACCGTTTCTTCCTACAAAAATTCATTACAGAGTTGTCTTACTTCTACGGAGAAAATTGAACCAATGTCTAATTTGTGTTTAGAATATTTTTATTTAGGCAACAGTTTTCTTCTGTATGGTACTATTTCTCCAGACGAAATTTATATCTAATTTATATTTACATTTTTATTTTATTTAGAGGACTGTTTGTTACTTATAAAATAATTATATAATGGCTTTTAGTCTGTGGTTAATTCCAATAAAATATCTAATTTGTGTTTGGAATATATTTTTATTTACAGGACTGTTTATTCCCCTTCAATTTCATTACTCTATTTCTTTGCTCTCTAGAACGAAACGTAGTGATGTAATTTAATTAATAAACAATTTAAATTCTGAAAAATTTTGGCCGAAATATTTCGCCTTCATTAATCGAGTACAGTCAGCAAAATTATATAATTTGTATTATTTTATGTCTCTAGAGGCACATTTATCTTATTTATAAATATTTTTATTTAGAGGACGATTTTATCCTAATATAAACTACAATATAATTATATATGCTCAGAGATAATTTAGGTTATATTTTAACTTCTGTTTATATGACTTATTTAATTATATTTCGTCTTTCTCCTGTAATTAATTACAGTTTCGTTTCCAGAGAAAAGTATTAAGTGTTAAATTGATAAAAAAATAAATGTTAATCTGAAAAAATGGCTAGTAAATATTTATACATACTAATAAATGTACGCAAGCGTAAGTCACAGAGAAACCTTGGGGTTTGATTATTTTTCGGGTTTTTATCGCTCAGAATTTTTTTGTCAGTTTTCTGTATTACACTCGTATTTTATTAGGTTGATTAATATTAAATTCGCTCTAAGAGAACAGCAGAGTTACACCGATGGGACCATTGTTGTGAAAATTAAAACAGCGCTCTCTGATTGATTTACTCTGCATATCTAATGACATGAATGCCAATCACAGAACAACTTGTTCAATTAACAGTTCAGCAATTGATGTTTATATTTCATTATGTTCTAAAATAACAAGTCTATTTTTCATCTGAAACATACAGGGCATTTGTAATAGGTCATGTTGGACTTCCTGTGAACAATGCGTTTCTTGTTCGGGAAATTATACAGCGGAAAAAATCAGAAACTCGGGCACTTCATCTCTATTTTTAATATTTGCTGAAATTAAAAATCTGGAATGCTCTTTGCCATGAGACTGAGGAACTACTTCATGGGAACAACTAGGCTCGTCCGGGATTTGTACCCGGGAACTCTCGCACCCGAATGTATCATACATACTTCGGTTGAGGCAACTTTCACTAATCAGTATACTCCTACGCTATCTAGCAGAAATTCTTCAAAGCACATAGTGCGAGGGAAAACAGTGAGCCGCTTAGACGTACTTTAACATTTGTGCAAAATCTTGGGAATAACAGAAGAAACAGGAAAAAGGTATTAAAGAATTGAAAATTAAAGCCATTGTTACAGGAGGCGTTGAACCAAGAAAAAAAAACTGTAATAGGGAAGAAGTGGCTTTGTTTACTTTGTAGTCAATCTACGTCATAGTACGAAAAGAAACCTATAGTTTACTTGAGAAGTATCTGAAACCCTAAACTGATAGAGGAAACTTCAGACACCTTTCTAGGACCGAAAAATCCGAATGTATACCAATAAATAAAATTGAAATGACGGTCTGTCACGCAGTTTGTCTCAAAGAGGCTCCGAAACGGCTTAAAGGATTTCCATGAAACTTTGAGGAATTGAAACAGCAATTTTAACTAAAATTTCCGTGCATTTTTAGTTTTTATTACTTGTAGAGTTCATAAAATATTAAGGCCAGAAAAGATCCTACCTTAGAGAACTTCCCTCGCGTTTCATACCTGCTAATTAAATTGATATTTAGCGTGAAATGATGCTTAATTTCAACTATAATTTATTAGACGTAAGCAAGTTCTGTGGGGGAAACACTACTGTCTCTCCTGGGGGTGAGGGTGGATGGTACGGATATCTGAAACATAAATAAACGGTAGATATGTGCGTGCGAATAAATATTATTCACGGTTAGTGAGATTGATAGAGGATTTCGCGGTATTGCAGACATTTTACAGTTAATTAAAGTACCAGTAGATTTATTAACTCGATTAAGATACTGAGTAATCGCGGTGTTATGATTAAAGTCTGATCTCATAAAGTAGGAAGCATAAAAATGTAAATGTTCAAAAGTGTAACCCTCTCGCTGATGGTTTAATCATGTGTTCACAAAGAGATTATTCTCGAATTAAGCACTGTAGAAGAAGAATATAAATACGGTGGCCGTATTTTTTGCCAATCCGGGAACAACTTTACCACGGAGTGGGGTTGGGGGAGAGGTGCAATATTTAAAATAAAAATGTGTTACCAAAAGCGTAATTTTGACAGCATAAGATAGATGGCGAGCATTATCGCTCCGTCTATTGCTTCAGCGGGAGTTTTGATTGTAGGTCACGGCATTGTTGTTGACACAGAATTGTTATTTCAGAAACAGAACTGCCAACATGTGTTCCTCATTAGTATCAGCTCCATGCAAATATGGAAATCACTAATCAGATAAAAATAATTATTTAATATAATATAAATATCCGTCCTATCAGGGCTAAGGATGGTTTCCGGGCCAAAGCGGGGAAAATGTCTCGCTGACGGGGACAGAGGCTTGAAACCGGGACTGAACCCGGAAAACGAGGCGGATGGTCATCCTAATATAATTGAATACCCAGGCATCGTCGGGTACCCAGGTATTAAACCAATAGATGTAATTGTCTGTCTGTAAGTTTATCTCAAATAGGCTCCGAAACGTCTCAACGAAGTCTCGGGAATAGCTTGTAAGTAATAATCATATAACAATAGAGCATTTCCATATGTTTATAACCTATCATTTCAAATTTGTTTGTTGAAGGAGAGATATATATTGAATGGATTTATTGATATTGGAATTGAGCTACACTCGCTGGCAGTTACAAAATAAGGAACGTGATAAATAACAATATAAATTTCATCTTAAAGAAAAAAGTACCCATTGTTCGTCGCTCTACACTTCACTACACTTGCACTTCACGATTACTTACACCTCCTAATTCTTTCCTGAAAAACGTTGCTATTGGGTGGTAATGTTTCAAAAACTTCTGCAGGTAAATTGTTCCAATCTGTTATAGTCCGATTTAAAAATGAATACTTTCCAGCGTCAGTTATAAAGTTGTTCTGCCCAATTTTACAATTATGATCCCCACTACTGTAATAATTTACTTCCAAAAACTTCGACGCAATATCCTCCCAGGATTGTTGGTTTGCGTACGATTTAAAAAGATCCCCGAGACATAAATTTTGTCGTCGTTTTTCTAACATATCCCAACCTAATGGATGAACCTTCTCATTTCCGTGACCAGGACACCGCCTGACAAATTTTGCCGCCCCCGTCTGTACCCTTTCCAGTAACTCGATCTGATAATTTCGGAACGGATCCCAATAAATATATCCGTATTCCAATAATGGACGCACGAGAGATTTATACGCAACTTTCCGAGTTTCACAGTTTCCTTTTTTTAAAATCCACATGCTTAAATGTAGTTCCTTCCATGCTTTCCTAGTCACATGTTCTATTTGATATTCCCAACGAGTATTACTTCCCAAATACTTACAGTTAATTTCTTGTACTATTTCATTAGCGCTGAGCTTATAATTAAGTACTATTTCAGCGTGACGCCTACAATAGCTTATCGCCTTGATCTTGTTACAATTTATTTTAATTTTGTTAACTAGTGCTCAATATTTTATTGTATCTTAATCTTTTTGTTTATTTACGGGACAAATAAAATAAAAGTTGTTCCTTGTTTTCCATATGCAGGTGCTGCTTAGTATACTCTGGAGGGCGTGTTGTTACAGCTTACAAATCTTCGCAGAACAGAATTGAAACAATTTTAATCCGTTTCCATCGGCTTGTAGACAGTTTTTGGGAGAGTAAATCCGTGTCCAGTATAAACAGCAAGTGTCGTAAATTTGCCTACCGGCGTGGGTAGATATTAGCGGTCAGTGAGTGAAATACTGCCCTCTCAGGGAAGCAGGACAGTTTGGTCCCCTACTGCACGATTCATTATTTATATAGGCGATTTCGCGGTAATCGGATTAGTGCAAAAGCTTCCAAATCTGGCTCGCAGATGGCAACCGTTCTAGCGACTGCACAGGGGAATAAGAAGATCGTCTCTCGAGATTACACCACTACCTTTCTGCTATATTTTAAACTTGAATATCTTCGTCCTGCACCACGCTACTTTCTCTGACACAACGACTCTAAAAAAATTATTTATGACCAGGCTTGGCCTCACGAAAAAAGAATTAAAGATATGATAAAATATATAATATTTGCATGTCATGAACGTACAATGAACTCATAATAAGGAATTTATTAGGTTACAAGTAAACTAGTGGCAACAACTATTAAGATATTAGAAAATCAATTCAATGTGAAACATGCTGCAATAATGAATACTCTTTAGCATAGGCCTGTTTATTTAGAAAATGAAAATGATAACGGCCTTGTTATTAAAGTTGCTGACTAATTATTTATATGGAGGTGTGTATTTTTTTATTAAAGATATTAAATTTTCGAAGTCATAATCATCCTATAGATCAGGGTTTCCCAAACTTTTTCTTTCATAGAACACATGGCAAAATCGGACATTCTTACGGAACACTTGGCTTATTTTTTAGGAAAGTAAAACAATATTTAATTTCGTAATTATTTTTAAATATAGATCTTCTATATATATATATAAAGTACTTAGTGACGTTAATGATTTTGGGTCCTTGAATTGCATATCTTGTTGATATCAGACACAATATTTGTAAATTGAATCCTAATATCTGCCTGTTTCTGCTCTTTGAATTTATTGCAGCATGATAAGAAAATCCAGCTTCGCATAAATAGATTGTAGGACACAGAAGTAAATCAATAATAGTATGTTTTGAAATATTGGGCTACTCTTCTGACAAACTCGCCCAAAAATCACATAAAGACTAATCGTTGTAATTTTCTTTCGCTGATTAAACCAATTATAATTTCATAGTCACTTGCACCTAATCCTACAGGTTTAGCTGTCACTGAAAAAGGACTCTGAAGCGAGGAATCGTCCTTACTAATTTTCGGAAAATATTGCAAGAGTTGTATTCAAGTTATGTCACAGGTGTTCTATTAACATTTTGGAAACATCTTCGTCTACTTAAAACTTTACTTCAATCAAACATTCATATATGGCAGGAAACCAATTAAGATCGTTAGATGCAACTCATTAAATCCAATCTTGTTTTTTTTGTCAAAAGATCCAATTTTATCTCTAGTATTAAAAGTTATAATTCTTTCTCCTTGTAAAAATATCTGCCAGATATGCGAGTTTGATTAATCTTGAAAAATTTGTTAAAACGTCAACAAAATGTTGTCCTGAATTATTTTGCGCCTTCAAGAAGACTAATAACTCATTTCAAAGTTCAGAAAGCTATAATAGTGCTTTTTCCCTTGATAGCCATCGTACTTCAGTATGTAATAAAAGTGTTTTGTGTTCACTAGCCATGTTACCGCACCAAAGTTTAAATAATTTGGATTGAAATGGCTACTAAAATTTTCCTGCGGACCTCCGGTTGAGAACCACTGCACTAGATGATCCTGACAGACTGAAATTATGTGCTATTGAATTAAATTACACAAACGAAGGTGTATAAGATTGGCTTATTTTTAGGTCAAATCTGCTCATTGTCGAGTTAAATAAAATATTAACTGTATAATTGTTGGCTATGGCAATCTATATCTCACTCGTACAGGATTCTAGTTGGCTGAACACATCCAAACTTGATCATTATTACCCATGCTTCCTTTTGTAGGGGGAAGCAAGGAATAAGCTTTCTTTGTTTCCAACGTCCTAATTCGATTTTTCTCCCGTTCGGTGCAAACGGAGTTTCATACGAACTGATTAAGTGGTATTATAACATGATATTATAATCCATAGCATAGATAGAATCACTCAAAATGTTTGCGGAACACCTATTCAGGCCCCACGGAACAATAGTATTCCTCGGAACACAGTTTGGGAAACCCAGCTTTAGATCAAAGCGTGAATCAGTTGGATGCCAGAAATCCGGCATTAAATGATTGATTTTGACCTCAGTTTTCTATCTAGAAAAATTATACCAACATACATATGTGTAAGATAATTTTGTATCTCACAGTGTAAATTTTAATCTTGAATAAAAATTTTAATAATTTATTAACATAATGATCATGTTAAGTTCTATGCAACTAATGTAGAAGGCTCGTACATGTTAGGGAGTCAACTTTGATTATTCAGGCGGTAAAGATCACCACTGACCAAATCGAAGTCCCGGGTTCTATTCCCCGTCCTGTTGGATTATTTCATTTTTGTTCTTTTACCACACTTGTATTTTAATTATAAAAGATGTAAATTATAAAATAATGTTCTGTGAGTTAAAAATAAATTTAACTATATACTGTGTATTTGAATTTTAGGTTTTCCCCTTAATTTCTTAATTTGGGCGATGAATTATTATGGCGTCTAGCCGAAATCTTCTTAATTAGAATTAAAAATTGTGGAAAATTTAGTACAAGTAAAACAGTCAAAATTTATATACTGAACAAAAGTTCAGTTCAATTAATTTAATTTTACAGGGAATGAGATAGCAGGATTAATCTCTAAGTTTAAGAAATATAAATGTGTTAACATAATACAATACAATACTGGATGATCCAGTAATATAACTTCTTGCGAAAAGTGGAATAAGAATGAAAATAATAAAGGTGGCGGGAGGCACAGGAGGATCATGAATGAGTTGAATATGCATGCATATGCAGTTTTGTCTGCGAAAGGGTTAATAAACTGACAGCTCGAAGAATAATTCTGGCAGAACCACCCTCTGCGACAACCATTCCTCAGCTTCTATTCAAATTCGCCATACACATGCCAATGACTCATAATTCAACACCCACCCCCCCAAAAGCACAATTTTTACTAACTCTCTCACTTCCATCAAATCCATCTCCAACCAAAACACGAAAAGAACATTAAGATGGACTTCCAAGGAAAACACAAGAAGCTCGTCAAAACGGGTAATGAAAGTATAATCGCCACTCTAGGCATACAATGAAATGAAATAGTTGACCATAAAGCTGAACTGGCTGCCCAACATCCCTAAATCACACCGCCAAATCAACCTCACCGACAAGTGGAAAGTAGCTCTACATTGTAACCGGAACTGGATCCAACTAAAAGCAAGGAAAACCCATAAATCTGAAAACAACTTTCATGACCTCCACATAAAACCTGAGACAACAAGAGGAGATGAAGTATTAACCAGAATCAGAACAGAACGCACCAAACTTACCCATCTCCATTTAATCATCCTAACTTCAAGAACAATCGATAGAAAAAATATAGAGGAAGTATTGGAACCTACCAAAGTTTTCATAGAGGAGAATGAACACGAACTCATCCTTAACTTTCCACAATTCAAAAGCTTCTTACTAAACACATTCGTAAGCAACAACCCAGAATATGTTGCAAAAGACTACACAAACGACATAAAAGGACTAATTGACATGTTAACGAAAATATAACCCCTGATTTCAGAAAGAGCTATAAGAGCTAGAATTACAAGAATCAAGAACAAACTAAAACGTCACCTACTCGAAGTAAGCTCTGAATCGGGAACACCAGACTAATTTTCAACATGAATCAGAACTCAAAAAAAAATTACTATGGAAAAGTAATGTTTTTTTTACAGCTTTACAAAATCTTCAAGTCCTGATTTACGCTAAACAACCATCCATCATATGTTTACAAGAAACAAATTTCAAGTATAATAACCATAGTAAAATAAAAGGGTACAAATGTTATTATAAAAATCGACCAAAAAACCGGTTTATATCATAAAATGTAAACTTTTAGTATATATTCTTTTATGAACATTTAAGGTTAGCACTGAAAACATAAATGTTAAGTAAAAATGTACAAAATTGAAGTCCAAAAATGTAACGGATATTGTAATTTCGTGTAAGTCGCTAATGACTTTTTTATTTATATGACTATGAATAAATTAATTAAAAAAATTCTGCAATTTTTTGTTATAACAAAAACCGCCTTGGCTTGTCGGAATTTCTTTTCTGAAAAATATAATATAAAATCCGATAAGTATGGATGATTTAAATAATTAAAACACCAAATACGTGGTCCATTAATGTGAAGTTCAATTACATTTAGTATATGGAGGTAGTTGTTGAATATTAATTAATTACGTTCTGCGGCGGAATTCCCACGAACCTGTCAAGGTATTGGACTGGGCGCCAGCTTGTCGCGACAATCAGACTGGTGTGTGAGATATCGGAAAACGTCAATTCGTGAGAAACAGTCCTGGGCGATTCACTATAACTATGCTGGGAAAAAGCAACTGATTTTGGTATTGTGTGCGTTTGACGTTTGAAAGCAGTTCTGTGGACCACGATCGAAACAAGTAACCTCATGTAGGTGGGATGTGACCGCGTGAATAAGAAGGCACATTTGAGACAGCTTTTGCGGTAGAATATGGCGGATGACCTCCGCAAAAGTACTTCAGCCGAATGAAGCCATCTCTGCTGTCTTCAACATTTTCGGGTCGTCATCGAAAAAGAAACCAACGGAGCCCAGTTTGCTACAGCAAGGAGAATTTAAAAAATGCACATGTTGGCATAGATAATTACCACGATGCTTCATTCTGATCATATTAATTGTCACCAAAATAGACGATAAACACGGTTTATTCCAAGTAAAATAATATCAAATAAACTCTAAGCTTTCGTAATAAATTGTTCATTCCAAATTATTTTTATTATGACATTAACTTTCTTCAAAAGTTTGCAAATACTTACTTTACCAAGCGTATATATTTATGAAATATTAAAGTTTGTAAAGCGGAACACTAATTTGTCTCAAACAAATGGCGAGTTTCATGAATACGCGACCAGAAATCGTTCAGCTCTAAGGTCGGACAAGCATCGCCTTGCTCTACACCAGAAAAGTATTCACAATACCGGGATAATTTTATGCAACAACCTTCCGCCAGAGGTTAAAAATAGTACCTACAAAAGCTTCGTGAAGCAGAGTAAAACTATTCTTTTAAATGGCGCGTTTTACTCGGTACAGGATTTTCTTAATCGTCCTTCTAGTATTTAAATCAAGGTTCCTGCAAAAAGTGTTAAATGAGCTGCCTTGTAAAATAGAACACACCACATCTTTAAAATTTCTATTCAGTTTTTTCTGCTCTTTTGTTTGTTAGTTTCATGTATTGCCTGGAGCTACGACGGAAGGACAGTTTCCTGGTACAAGTAGTTAAAACTCCATTGCGTGTTCCTCAGTGTGTGCTTGTTTGTGTTTCCCAGTGTGTGTGTGACATCGTGTGTCCATGTTGTGTTTATATACATTTTATTTTATTAAGTTATTTTACGATTATTTGTCTTTAATTATGTACTTTATTTTGTTCATTTTTAATTTTTAATGTATGACGTATCCTATTTCTTCAATCGAGGATTAATGGAAACAACAATAAATCTAAATCTAACAGAGTCTGTACAGTAATGGTTGTAACAAGAAATTTCTAATTGTTATAGGTCTTGAATAAACAGAGGGGAACATGATTGGGGACCGTAGATGCCAGGAAACTATTGACTGTGACAACAATCCTCACAGATCAAACACCTCCTGTCTCGCAGTATACACACTCAGGGAGATCGTTTCTAATTAGAATCGTGGTCTCACTGCAGGTCAAACACGTAGATGCGCCACAGCACCTGCTCTTAAATGCTTTCAGTCATGCCTAATTATCAAACGCACCACAACGTAATTACCATCAAAGAAACAGCTTATGTATTTAATTGTAGCTGTGTTTTCCGGGGTAGTAATGGAAACAAAGTTCACAGTGTGTATCAGTCCGGAATAATCCAAGTTTTGGTTTTCTGGAATCAGCAATATTAATCGTTGTCACTTACTAAAAATAAGCTCTCGGCGTAACAATAATATATATATATATATATATATATATATATATATATTGAACCTTCTCACTACACGCCGTACATTTCATTTATGCAATGGCACTTTTCTTAAGTGACTGATAAATATTTCGGCTTGCTCATTGCAAATTTTTAGCTTTTATTATAATCCAAAATATAGAATTTATATATATATATATATAGATTTTACATTTTTTATTATAATGAAAGCTAAAAATTTATATATATATATATATATATATATTTTTTTTGCGTGGGCAGGTGAAAAAGACGCCGCGAAACCCGTGCTTCACGGTGTGTGGGATTTTAACCCACTAATAACCACCTCCGTAACTAAAAATGGTCTGTAGAGACCAACCATTAGTTTTACTTTGCTAATTCTTATATCTAGTTACTTATTAGTTAAATTAGTCCAATGACATTATTTAGTTTTCATTGTTGTCCTACGACTGCATTTCACGATCATGCAGCGTGCTTGATTTTGTAATTTGTCACTCATACTAATTCAAATGGTTTCCTTCGCTTGAATCTTCTGAACAGGTATTTATTGTCCGAGAGCTGAAGAACTTCTGTTTTCCTTTCTTCGTGCTTGCCCGCAAATCTTTTAATTTATTATTTAACAGTTGGAATGCCAAGGTTATTTTGGATACCAGCGTTTTTAATGTCCCTTTCATCATGGTTCGAAAAAAATTATTTTGGAATGTCTGTTTTTGGTTGATATTATTTCATTTTGCACATCCCCATAGTTGTATACCATAAGACCAGGTTGCTTTAATAATTTGGTTATTCACCAAAGTATTATTATATAAAGACAGGTTGGAATATCTTCCAATGAGCCATCTATACTGTCGATATTTTATGTTGAGCTATTCCTTTTTCTTCTTTACGTGTTCTTTTCATCTCAACTTGGTATCTAGTGTCATAACAAGTATTTGGCTTTATTTTCGTATGGTACTGTGGTTTCCTTTATGTGCAGACATTGAGGAAGGGTCAATTATTCTTTTATTCGTAAAGTTATCATGAATGGATTTTAATTCATTCAATTTAATTTTTCATTGTCTGGTCCATTCATATATAGTATTAGAAGCGACTTGTAGTACTTGTGTGGGTGTTGTTGGATTGTGCCCCGTTGCTAATAGCGCTGTATCGTCATCGAACGTGGCGAGTTTCACGTCATCTAATTTTGGGATGTCACTTGTAAACAGCAGATACAGGACTGGTCCAAGAACACTTCCTTGTGATACTCCTGCTTGAATTTCTTTTAAATCAGATTATTCATCTTCTTGTTTGATTTGGAAAAGTGTATATTAACTCTGTAGGAGTTTATAATTTCCACATATTGTCTTGGCAGAATCCTGTTTAACGTACATATTAATCCTTGATGCAACACACTATCGAATGCTTGCGCAACGTCAAGAAATAACACTGAGCAGATTAATTTATCTTCTAACTCTTTTTCTATTGAGTTATATATGTAATCGTATGAACTTGGTCAATTGCTGAGTGTTTTTCCCTGAAGCCAAATTGATGGTCTGGAATTAATTTACTTTCTTGTATGAACGTTTTTAATCTTTTGAGCAGAAGTTTCTCGGACAGTTTTGAAATTACTGGCAAAGTGATATTGGTCTGTATGATTTGACATCATATTGTGGCTTACCAGGTTTTGGTAACATTATTACTGCAGCTACTTTCCAGCTGGCAGGTACGTGCTTCAATCTGAATGCTGCATTGAACAGGTATGTCAGCATGAGGATACCTTTCTTTGGTAACTGTTTTAATATTTGTCCTGTTATCAGATCAAATCCCGGCGCCTTCTTTGAATTCAAGTTAAATTTTATTTCTTTTGCGACTTCCTTTGGGGATACAGGCTTTATTTCTTTAGATACTGTATTATTAACTTCTTCGAGGACGTTATTAGTTTGGATTTTATTCGGTGTAAAAATGTCAGCAAGATGTTCAGCAAACAAGTTTTCTTTTTGTTTATTATCTCTCGCCCAATCTTCCAGTCCTTTCCTGATACGAGGTATTCATGTTATTGGTCTCTTAATTCTTTTTGTGACTTTCCTGAAGGAATAATCTGAGTCTTTTTCTTCTGCTAGGTTTGATAGAAATTGTCTGATTGAGTCCTCTTTGAACTTTCTAATTTCACGTTTCAGTTTTTGTGTTTTGTTATTAAGGATATTCTTATCGTCTGGGTGCCTTGTTTGCTGCCATATTCTCCCAGCTATCCTTTTCGATCTGACTAGGTTTCGTATTTCGGATGGATAATTGACTGCTTTTGTAATATGTGTAATGTTCCGGGTGTTGTTAAAGTCTACTGTTTGTAAAATTCTGGTAAATTTTTCAGGTTCGTAGTCCAGTTGTTATTTTATTTTTAAGTTTATATCTAGGTTAATTTCATATTGTATATTTATTCTGAAGCTCTCTCAGTCCGAATTTTTTTTAACGAGGCGGGGTTTAGCTTCTTTCTTTAATTATTCGTTTGCTTAGTGTTAGAATGACAGCTGAATGGTCGGAATTTGGATCTTAATTTTCTTCGGTATCTAGGAAGTTCGGTGATATTTTTCTTGTCATGAAGAAATATAATAGATCAGGTATCTTATTTCTGTTAGTGGGCCAGGATGTTGGTTTTCCTGTCGAGTGAAAGGTAGCCCCTATCATTCTGATTGCCTTTCTTAGTTGTCTTCCTTTAGTTGTATTAAGTCTTGCTCCCCAGTCTGTGTGTTTTGCATTTAAGTCTCCTCGAATTATGAATCTTTCACCCATGTGTTGTAGGAGGATTTTGTAGTCTTCCTGTTTTAAGTTGTATCTTGGTGGACAATAGATTGCACCAAATTTTACGTTCTGTTTGGCGGATTGAAACGTTATAGTAGTAATTTGGAATTCTTCGCTTTGTATGTGCCGTTCTTCGTAATGTTGAATAGTTTCTCTGATTAAAATTTCACTACCACCTTTTGCTTAGTTGTGTGGATGAGTCACATGATAAATTTTATAGCCTCTAATTTTAACGCATGTTTGTGTCGTCATGTGTGTTTCCGATACCAGACATATGTCAATATGCTGAGAGTTTAGAAATTCTTCTAGCTCAGCTTTCTTGTTCAGGAGCCGTTAGCATTCCAGGTTGCTATCTTTATTTCGTGTTGATGCATTATTTACGTTTTGGAAATGCTCCTGTCGCTCTAGCTTCTATTTTTTCAAGTCTTTCATTAAATTGATGTAGCATTAACATCATCTGCTTCATCATTTGTTTCATAGACTTGTCTTCTTTTGGATTGTTTGGTTGTGAAGACTTTCTTTGTGTCAAATTGTTTCCTTTGGCAGCTTCTGCAAAAGAGACTTGCCCTGTCACTCTTTTGGATGTAAAAAATTTTATTGTTTGCTCTGTACTTTGTTTCTTCTGTGTTTGCTGAAGTCTTATTTTTTGTAGTTCTTTTGCCATAACGCACCCTCTGTAATTAGCAGGCTTGTACACTTGGCTGGTTATCCCTTGGCTCAGTGCATGTTGCTGTGAGATGATTTCCTGCACATTTCACGCATTTAGGTATTCTGCTGCAGAATTTTTGCATATGACCGTATCTTTGGCATTTTTTTGCACAGTGGTATCGTTTTTCTAGACTTCCATTTTTTTATTTTCATTTGAGCTAAATATTGAAACTCATAGATCTTTAAAACATCTTCTGTGTTTTCAATTGTTGCTATGAACAACGGCAGCTTGATGTATTCAGGTTTTTGATCTTTTTTAATTACATTTTTTATTTTGTTTTCAAAGTTAATAATTTTAAATCATTTTTCTCTTAATTCTTCTTCCATTCCTCTTACGTCACATGTTGGATGTAATTTTTTATTACAACTCCGCTTGGCCTATTCTGTTTATTTTCGTGCCATTCATGGATTTGTTCTCGCATATTTTTAGTTAAAATACGATATACGTCCTCATCACTAACATTAAGTTTTAATTGATTATTATTCATCAATGAGGCTTTGTAGTTTACCTTGATATCTTCCAGTTTTTGCTTAATTTTCTGATAATCCTTAACGTTGCTGATTATCACTGGAGGAGGTTTCAGAACTTTAGTTGCAATGATTTTGTTTTTGATTTGATTTGGCTTAGTTTGTTCAGGCTTTTCTCTTCTTATTCTTTGGGAGTAGCCATTCTGTTTCTCTATTTAGTAGCTCATCCTCTTCATCCGAATTTTCAGGACTAATTTTTCTGTTGGAGGCTAACTAGTTCTTTTCTAATCGTGTTAACTACGTCTAGAGCTTGAGTTAATTTCTTTTCTAGCTCCTTGACTTTTTGTTAATTTTATAGGGTTTACTGTCAGTCTCACTTTCATCTACGAACTCCATACTTTCGTTTTCGCTCTTTGATTACGCACGGCCTCTTGCGACCGCATTCCATAAGACACGCGTATTACTGACGTATTACTAACTTTGCGTATTCTGCGGAGAGTGCTGAGAAACGCGTCCATTCGTGGCGACTGCTCGTCGACTACGAATCTATATGGTGAAATTTATTTTACAAAGTCCGTGCAAATTCAATGTAGTTTGATTCCACTCTTGTAGTTATTACCTTAATTGATATTGGCGTTTCAATATTTGATTTATCAGAATTTATTTGAATTAAATTAATAATAATCATAAAATTTCCCTTTAAGGATTATTAACTCTTTACCGGGGATTTTTGGCACGCAATTTCTGTACTCATAAGTAACATGTTACTATATCCGTATATAACAACTTGATTAATGACTTTTGTAAGACAAAGGAAGACCTCTAGACTTTAAGGGACTCCAAACTTGGAATTTTAGTCTTTTTTTTAAATATCACTGACAGTAATTTACATTTTACCACTAAACTAACTATTCACTTCTCTCAGAAACTAGTTTCATTGTGTTAATATTTTATCCGCCAAAAAATTTAATCGGTAGCAATTTGTAAAAAGAATAAATAATTAATAATTAACAAAGTTTTCCGGAGCGTTTGGCAATATTGTCATAATTGTCTATACATAAAAATATATGGACGTATAATTTTACATTATACAACCAGCTATACTACAATTTTTGAAAACAGTTTTCTTATTATACTAACGATATTTGCAATTTTATTATTATAAACACCATCAATTTGCCCTTACAAAATATTTTTACTCTCAAAATATCTAGGATTTCTTGGGTCATCTCGGCCTAAAATAGCAATAAAAATTATGTATATATAAATAATTGCGAAATGAAAACTTAAAGCTGTGTATGATTATAAAAATATGATAATGAGAATTTTTTGACAAATAATTTTATTTTTTATAATTGTGTAAATGGGCTTCTGAAGTAATTAAAATTAAATTAATTTTGAAAACTATGAAATCATTTTTAATTTACAATTTTTGATTAATAAAGACACCGGGGAAAATATAAACAAAATAAAACGTATATAAGTGGAAACAAATTTAAATATGTTTAAATAAGGCTAAAACAGAAAATAAAATAGTGCAACATAAAATATAATTGAAAAGTACAAAGATATTGCAGTAGAGACAAAGAATACAGTATATAAAGAAACCAAAGAACAAAAATATTAAAAAAGAAACAAAGATAATAATTATACATTTGATAAATTACAATTCATAAATTAATATATTATATATACTACTGAGCAAATCAGTGTCAGTTTTTACATTCAACATTAAATATGTTGTGTTTATGTGAAGCATTTAAGAAACTAATCGGGATTTATAGTTACTGTCTTGGTCTAAAATTTGTAAATTGTCCCAGTCAATAGTGTGGTTATAATCTAAAATGTGTTTTGAAATAACGGATAATCTGTCTTGTGACAGCTTAATATAGATCTGTGTTCCTTGATTCAGGTGCTGATGGCTCTTTTATTTTGGCTCGTGTATGCACTAGGACAGTCATTCCAAATTAGTTTATAAACAACATTATAAATATTGTTTTTATCAACTGGGTCTTTCAATGTTGGATAAATTTTTGGATGATTTAGTTATGAGCTGGATGTTGTAGGAGTGCAAAAGATTTTTTCAGAGAATTGTGTAAAAATTGGTGGAATGGCAAAGTAATATAATTTGTTAAGGGTTTCGTGGGATTGGTGTTGGATATTTGGCCTTTGTGTTTAAGTAATCATTTTTGAAGAAACGTTTGATGAAACTTTGTGGGTACGAATTATCTATTAATACTTCTTTGACTCTTCCAATATTGGCATGGTGAATTTTGTGATGAGACAGCAAGATGGCTGTATCTGTCAGGCTATATATAACCGAAATATTTTGTTGGATAGGATGAGAAGAATAATAGTTTAACAGCCTGCCTGAATAAGTTGGTTTACGATACCAGTTTGTGTAAATTGTGTTCTTTACATAAGAAACAGACACATATAAAAAGTAAATTTTTTTCTAACTCGTGTGTGAATTAAAGTGAAGGATGATAATTGTTAAAAGTGCATAAAATAGTATCAATTTTGTTATTGGGAATGACCCAGAAAATGTCATCAGCATAACGACAGTAATAAAGAGGTTTGAAGTTGAGTTTACTGATTTTTATAAAAGATGGTTGTGGCACGGGATTATGTATAAGAAATAAATAACAGCGCAAAGTACGTAAAATTAAGAATTAAATACGGTGGAATAGTTTTGGAAAAGTAACATTATAATCTATGTACCATAGATTCATATTCAGAATGTGTGGATAATTTGGCCTATTATGTGTTTAATTGCCGAGGATTGTTGGTTGTAGTTAATGCGAGTACATACTGTGGTGGCCAGATGGAGGTTTATTAAAGCGCTTAGGGCAGCTGCGGTGGTTCCGATTGGGAGTCAGCGGTTTGCCCGGAGCTCAGCAACAGGTTGCGATTTCTAGAAACGACGAAACAAAGGAAGAACCATTTGAGTGACCTTACCTTAAGACGCACATAGGCTTTCCGGATAATCCAACAGCCCGAGGAAGGAAAGTTTACGCCTCACAATATCAGACGTGAGCCGGGAAAATTGTCTTAAGTTGAAAAGGGAAGGCGAGAAAATAAAAGAAACGAAATAGAGATAAGTTCTATATAAATCAGGAGATAAAGAAGTAACCTCAAACAACAGAAAACTATTGTTCTTTACAAGGTACAATGTTTATCAATTGATGTTTCAGATGTTTTTCACTTTTTATCCTCAATGCGTAGTCAGCAAACTATAATATATCTACATATCAATGAAAACTAGTATATACCTACAGTTCAATAAATTATGAACTTAAAGAATGTTTTGAGTGAAAGGTTACATAAGAGTATTGGGAAAGTAACTTTGGTTACAACTTCCCTTTAATTGCTTACGAAGGAAATTGAAAAGGGGGATGAGTAAGTGGTATCAAGTCAGACCAGAGTTAACTAGGGTCCTGAGATGAGGTTAAAGATCTTACCTAAAAGAGATGCAGGGCAAACTCTAGAATACCTGCATCAGGCTCTTGATACTTGTTCCACGTCCTTCCGATCACGGAAGAGGCAGAATTCTCTTCTCCATGCCTCGACCAGTTCAGGAGGCTGCTGACTGACTCTTCCATTTGAGTCAGATAACTACGTGATAACTCCAAGTATAAAACCTTTCTTGGTGGTTGAAATTGAAAGAAATTTTCTCCAACTTTTAGTCATGTGTGTGCATTAAAATACTACACGATTAGGGGCGACTAATGCCATCAACGGAAGATAACGGCAGAGGTTTCGTTTATTACAAGTATTATAAACTAATTATTAATTTGTCTTTTCTACTGGATTACTTTCTTTAACAGATTTGTAGACCATTTGATGATCTGAGACACAAGTTTATACGTTTTATATATGAGCAGACTTTGATAATGGTCTCGATGAAATATAAGTAATGAATGAGGATACCCTTTAAAAATTAATGAATTAATATAATCGTAAAACAAAGTTTCAAGCCAATGTAAGGCTTTTACGTTTAATAACATTTATTAATTTTCTATTTGATTTATTTGAAATTCACATAACAAAATTAATTAATAGATTATTAAATATATTAGCTCATTGTATGTCATCTTTTACTCACGTTATTCCTTTTTATTTTTTGTCCAAAGTTCTTACTATGCGGTTAGCGACGCTGACTGATTGTTTTCTCCAACTTTTATTTCCCCTCTGATGCTCCAACAGCGCCAAAGTAATCTACGTTCGTTTAAAACGTCCCTCTGTTGTGACTATGTAAAATAGATTAAAAGCTTTGCACTTCTTAATTATTGAAACCGACCAAGTGAACTAGATATCACTAAATAATACTAGTTTTTTCCATTAAAAGTCCAATATATATTTCCACACACTCCTCAGTCCAATTTGATTCCTAATAATGCTTACCCTTACAACTGAAGTCAGACTTACAAACCCAGTGTGCAGGCAACAGACTTCAGTCAACATTTTGTGTCGCAGTCACACTACACGGATTCATCTCTGCATGTGTAAGAATAAACTCTTGTACTTAGGAATACACTGCTACTACTGCGTCTTTAACGTAAAATGGCTCCTAAAACGTGATTTTATGGTATCATGAGCAATTAAAACTGCGGTGCAAAAGTAAGATTTTATTGTATTAAAGAATTAGAACGGGTAAAAGGTAGCATTTATTGTTGTTGTGGTTTTCACTCCCAAGAGAAACAAATAACCAAATTTAAAAATGCTGGACCTTTAGACGCGGCTTTGTGTCTGTTTATGCGCTGTAATAAAAAGTCGCAGTGCAATATAGAAACGTTCTGGGTATTAAAGTCGTACGGTTTATACTGAACATTTCCAACCACTATTGCATTGCATTTGAAATATTTAATTAACTTTAGAATTATTATTTAGTAACAGTAATTTAACAAGAATTTGTTATGAATTTGATAAGAAAATATATCTTGGTTAGCTCTATAATTTATATGGAAACCTGAATACAAAGTACTGAACAAAATTGGCTCATTTCTGTTTTTCCAGTTACCTGAAAAGGAGTATATTATAGTTTTCATACTTCACGTGAATTGGCAACTCAATGTTTCAAATATAACATAAAATAATTGAAAGGTAAGACTTTTATTCAGCAATATTGCAAAATATGAACGATTGTATGGAATAATTAAGTGTATTTAAAACACAAAATGTCCATTAGAGCATAAATAACCCATCGGGAAATGATAAAAATAGACGATAGCGGCGACTTTTGCAAAAATTGAATATGACCCGCTCGGGCCTCGATATAACGGACATATGCAAATTATTGCAGCTGCTATACAGTTCGCAAACCTCTCTTGTTGTCAGGACTCACGAGTGATACTGCATAAGAGCCTGTTTTTTTTATGTAAACTGTCAATCATCTGGTGTCAATTTCAGAAACCGTCAAATCAGTGAATGCATGCTAATGCTTCTGCCACTCTGAATTTAAAAAACTGACAGCTGATCCTGGAAATGAATAAAAGGGGAAAACAAAATGGATCGCAATTATACTTAATGTTGTTCACAACCACAAATAATAATATGATAGTGGTAAATCAACAGCGTTAATATGTTTATTTCTATAAATATTTAACAAAGTAATTGACTTTAGAATTATCTTTGGTTATCCCATTGTAGTAGATCGAATCGTACAGATAATGTAAGATCCTGATATATCAGAAAAATATTATTCTTGTAGAGTTACACAAACAGTACAAAGTTAAAATTAAAGCACTGCATCCCCTTGTTTACGTGTACATAAACCCTAATTTTTAAATAGAATTGCAAATAAACATTCAGAATTTAATATTAAACCGATTAAACGCAGCAGAATGCTAAATTAACTTTTACTGAAGTTAGCTACGTAATTTAGTAATTTGCATCCATTAGCCAGGACTTCTGAGGGCAGCTATAAAGCAGCGCCTTCTACTTAACCGGAGTAAAAATAAATAAATATTAAGGTTGCTAGACCCCGAAAGCTTCGTTTCCACTTTTAGTACTTCTTTTATGAGAGCAAGGAATTCTATAAAAGCAAGCGTCCAACAAGTGTGCAGATATAAAATTCCAAGTATAAAAGTTTCAACATTTTATTTCCGTAGAGACCGGCAGCGGCTTTCTATTAGAATACTCTATCGGAAGCAGTTTCAAAATATTGTTCTCGATATTACAGAGGTTTAGTGTTGGGTAACAAGCAGGAGCATAGTATTCGGAGAATTCAGCTCCGAACTATGCATACGCGAGAATTTTCACGAATCCACGATATTTATTCTTGAACTTTTATAACAACTTTATTGCCTTGAAATTTTATTTTCTTAAAAAAGGGTGTTTACTGGTGCATGGGTAGTAAGTTTTGAGGGGAGTAGTTGAATTGTTCGCCAAAGCAATTGCAGAATAAATAGTTTAAAGAAAGAAGATTGACCATTGGCTCAACTAAAATAATAATATTGTCCTAACAATCCCAAGAATCGTGAAATTTTCATGTAATTCTTAGAATCATTCAATAGGATATCGAATTCCGATAAAGCCTTTTCTTCGATTTTCATAAGAAACCTGTTATTTAATCTTTTTGGGCCGACAGGTTGTATGAGGGTGATACAGAAACTAATAACCATCCAGGAAGGGAATTGACAAAAAAAGGGGGGTAAAATGTAGCGCAAAGTTAGCCAAGAGTTGGCCAAGGCCCCCGGGCCTTAGTTTAAGGATCCTACCCGGTAATCATCTAAAAAGATACAGATACGGGAGAGGAGTCGGACCGACTTACATTAAACTATTTTCTTTGTTTGATAGAGCTCAGTATCAGGAGACGAAACGTTATATTATTGTTGTTATATAAAGCTGTAAGAAAGTTAAAACGGTTTGTGGAAAAGGAATCATACTGCAACGAAAAGAAATAAAAACCCTATGGTTTTCAGATGATATTGTAGTATTAGGGGAGTCCGAAAAGACTTGGAAACCATAATAAATGTAATGAACGAGATCCTGGAGAATTAATAGAGGTAAAACCAAGGTAATTGAGTATGGAAATTAGTGGAATAACAAAGAATGTTAGATTGAGAAGGTATATTTTGAAGGAAGTTAAGGAATTTCGCTACTTGGGAAGCGTAATAACTAGGGATGGAAGAAGCATAGTAGACATAAGCAGTAGGATATCACAGACAAAGAAGGCTTTCGCAAAAAAGAGGAATTTACTTACATGTAATATAATGTGAATATTAAGAAATCATTGCTAAAATGTTCGTAATGGAGTGTGGCGTTATACGAGTGCGAAACGTCGACGACAGGAGTTGCAGAAAGGAAAACTATAGAAGCCTTTGAAATGCGGTGCTATAAGATAATGCTTAAAATCAGGTAGAATCACTAACGGGGAAATTCTAAGCAGAATAGGGAAGGAGCGAACAATATAGAGGACGTTGACTAAGATAACGGATAGATTATTAGGCCACGTTTTGAGACACGAAGGTCTTGTAAAATTATTATTAGAGGAAAGTGTGTGGGGTAAGAACAGAAGAGGCGAAGGGTGGAATACGCTAAGCAGATTAGGGAGGATGTGGTTTGTACTAGTTATGATGAAATGAAAAGACTTGCGCAAGATAGGTTAGCATGGAAGGTTGCATCAGAACAGTCATAGGACTGAATACAACATATAGGACTGTAAGAAGTTATAGATAAAATAGTGAGATTTTTCCCAGAAGATTTTCCCCTTATGGTATAATAATAATAATTTATTTATTTTAATGAAAACATTTAGATGTTATTTTATTCATTACTTTATTTATTCTGCGACGAAACCAAAATAAAATTTGTTATGAAAATTTCAGCGCTGTATCTATAATTATTTCCCAGAAAAAATACCTATTATTATAAATGCCTATTAAAATTCGTTGCAATTAGTATATTTTAATGTTGTACAAAATTTACTGCATCAGTGGGCTCACTGATATTGTAACCAAATTACGAAATTCCCATAGATATATATGATCTGTATGTTGGGGAACGTGCCAATTCCATATTGACCATTTGTAATGTGTACTAGCTTAAAACAAACAAATATATATAGATTGATTTGTATAGGAAAGATTGGGCTTCCGAACCCTTGAAGGGGCAGGTGCAGCTATCCCGTCTGTCATTTCTATGATTTTATACGTTTATTTACTCTTAAAATACTCACCTATAAAAATTTAAACAATTTCCCTGCATTACGTACTATTATTTTAACATTTAATGATTTTCCTAAATATTAGTTTATAATGTGTTAATTTTTCGTTCAAACTGGTCGATGCGATATTTCTATGCACTCACAATTTAATTGATAGTGGGTAAACTGATTTGGAATTATTTCTAGTTTTCAATTTTAATTGTATGAAATTTATTAACGTACAATGTGAACTAAAATAATAATGATTGCACTTACAGTTGTTGCAATAAAAGTATTTGTATTTCTGAGTTCTGAACTTAATCCAAAGTGCGGGTGTAGCCAATATTTTACAACAACAAAAAACTCAATGGATGTTTGATGTTCATTTCTAAAAATAAATATATGTAAATTCTGAGTATATTTCAAAGACATTGATAACAATAGTCAGGAAAATTTATTAATAGATTTATTACACAAATTATTCATAATACTCCACTTCGTTGAAGAAAATTTTATTCTTACACTAATAACTAAGGTCTCATAAATATCTTCTATTTAGAATTGGTGTACATCAGAATTTTCTAAATCATTGCATATCTATTTTCTTAACAGTTACTATACTCCGGATGAACGAAATGCCGTGATATATTTCTATTACTTTGTTAATTATTAAGCTTTTGATAATTGGCGGTAGGTTTATTTATTTTTGCAAAAGATGTCAGCTGTAGAGGCGTTCCTTTCAGACCGCAAAAGATTTACAAAATATTGAAATACAGATAATTTTGAATAAATTAATAGACGACCGAAAAGTCAGCAATTAAATTTATTACTATTTACTACGTTTCGCTTCCCTTTTGAGACTTCATAAGGCATAAAATTTAGCAATTTATGATCTTCACTCCCTCGGCCGAGGGAGTTATGGAGTGAAGTTTATGAATTGCTGAATTTTATGCCTGAAGAAGTGTCAAAAGGGAGACTAAACGTCGTACTTCTATTAATTAAATAGTAATCAAATTAATTGCTGACTTTTGGCCGTCTTTTTATTTATTTAAATTTGAAGTTGGAAAATTATATTTGGATTAACAAGGTTGGTTTCTATGAGATATTACGTATTTGAAAATAGGCGATATAATAATAATACTAGCTTAAGAGTGACTAATTGCAACAGCGAATTGTAATTATCACAGACTTCTTCCCGATTTTGAAAATCGGCATTAGATTTATGCGTAAAATTCAAAATGTATTTCTATTTTCATATCTATACAAAATTGAGATTATAAATTAAGACTCAAAAATTGAAGCAGCATAACTAATATGCAAAGAAGTGGGGAGATTTAATGAATGACAGAAAACGGAATAGTCTCATATTATCCTGAAGTACTGACTAACGTTGCTTTCAGCTTGAATACCGTATAATTTACATCAACTGACACACACGAGTTACGAGTTTGAAATTTAATTATTTCAGTATCAATAAAGTTGGGAGACATGATTCATGTTGAGTAGGAGAACAATCTTAAGCGAACAATCGTAGATGAAGCTCGCACGTGAGTTTTTCTCTGCGGGAAATGAATCGCTGGTAAATTAATTGGCCGCATTTCTCGCGCATTGTTGCTGCGATATTAGCGCGTAATTGGACCGGATTTAGCGAAATGAAAGACTATTCACGCGATTCATTTCGGACGCTGCTCTCGACGTAATTAGTTTGTGTCTGCATTAATCTCAGCACGTGTAACTTGAAATTCCTCGTAGTTGTGTAGTTTATGTAACCTTATGAGGGTTAAGTAAATATACTCTTTATTTTGGTGCTGTTGAATTACCAGCAGCTGCGAACATTACTTCAAGCCTTCATCCCTTCCTTAAGGATTTAATTAAATCCTTACTTGATTCTAAGCCCTAGTAAATTTACACAACAAAAGAGGGAACGCCACAGTGCTGAGGATTTAATAGTAATTCGGTGCTTCCGAAGTGAAATAATGTCACTTTAATAAAATTACACTGCAAACAGTTGCATTTCAATATTTAATGACACTTTTCTAAGCTATTAAACAATTTTCCCTCTAAAAATCATACAATTAATTATGTCCTTTCATAATAACATATACCGCACTGCGTATGGTTTTCTTAGTTTTTCAAGGATTTATAAAAATAAATTAAATGGCCACAAGTTCTGCGACAGTTTTGTGTTCGTTTTATATACTTAAAATTAATTTAGTATTCAAATATAGTCTTTGGAAACGTTAACAGAAAAATCCTTATTCTTCCGAAGTATAAAAACGCCACTGACCGTTTCCACATTCAGCGGTTGGTATCATGCATTGAATGTCATCTACAAAACATTTTTCATCTATAGATATCTAAAATCCTTTGTCAGTTTATATATCACAGCTACATGCGTCCAAACTACTGGTCGTAATTTGAACAAACTTGGCACATGTGTTTCTTGGGGCACGAATATGTACATGATCCTTAAATTTTATATATACTTAAGTTATTTAAGGAAAAAAGTGAACAACACTTAACGTAAAGGTTTTCGTGTCCCATACACGCATCGAGATCTCCTAATTTGAATGCAGGTTGCCTATATTCTTAATCTATAATAGAGTAGTTTTTAAATTATATACATTTCTCGTCGTAATTAGCCTTTCGTTGGCAGAGAGCTAACTCCCTCAGAAATAATAAACTTCTTTGGATCGTCGATACTATGCAGACGTACATAAGTTTTATTTTTCGCGTCAGGTAAATTTTAATATCTAGTAATTGCTCATTTGTAAAATAAAATAAAATATTATTCATTCCATAGTAATATTCAATAATGTATTTACGAGGGGAAATTGGATTTTAATTTAAACTATAAACAATTTATTTAGTTAAGTTTTAATCACATTAAATTTTATAACAGAAAAAGGAATAACTTAGGGTCCATTAAAATTTACCCAGACGAACTCAGCATGAGACTAAATCTAATAAGGGTAAAAAATGTGGGGATTTTCGCAGCAGAGCGATAGACATTACGCAATTTAGACAGTGGCACAGATTCACACCTGTTCTACGTACTTGGCTGATTCAGTAGTTCACGTTAAGTACCTGATCTATTTTTCAATAATTATGGTGCCCGGATTACTTAGCCACCTTGCTGCTGTCTTCTCCTGGTTTGCCTCGAGATTTAAGACAAACTTCTCTCTCTACATATATATATAGTCTAGCCGCCATGGTCCAACTACCACACTCTACTCTTAAGCTTACTCGGAGATTATTTCTCAACTCATCGCCGATGTCCCGCCTGGCTGTCGCCTTGATGTTATTGCGACTGAGTGTCTCCAGTTGGGGATTTTCTCAGCCAGTGATGAAATAAATGGTGATTGCCACATACACTCATTACAATTCATCACTGGTAAAAGTGTTCAATTAAATAAACTGTAATAAAAATACTGTATATATGCGTGAAATTTTCAGTAAACTTCCGTTTTTCCCCACTTTTTAAATGTGCATTTCAGTGGGTTTCCGCCTTTAGCACAAAACGAGTTAGCGCTTATTCTCTTTGTGTCACTAGACCTATCAGTAGATATCTTTATTTGTCAGGTGGACCTACACCACTCCCACTCCAATTTTGGAACTCCTCCAACTTAAGACCTCTGTAGTTCAAAAACTAAAAAGCATGTTGTGAAAAAGAAAACAGAAAATTATTCCAAATATATTAACAATTTAGCTGCTAATTTTAGGTCATCCTTTGATAGAAAAGTAATTTGGTTATTTTTAGTATGTTATTCTTGTTAGGTCTTGTTCAGTTTCAATTATCCAAGATTTGCATATTTTATGATTCTGATGTGGAAGGGGCTTGGGGTAACGAGTTCATTTATTGAATAGCATGTCCCCTAGTTAACCATTGGCCACCTTATGCTCCCTTCTATACTTTCGTGTACTATTAAAGGGGAGAGGTCACAAAGTGGATGTGCCTCAGGTAGCTTGTGTAATGACCTTAAAACCATCCCTCATACATAAACTGTAATTAGAAGTAGATTAAAACCTTATACGTAACTTATATGTAGCTAAAGACACCTAGTTTACAAATATATACCATTAAAGAGTTAAAACGGAGGAGATGTGTCAATTTAATTCTCTTAAAATGATGCAAAAATGATCAAGTCACAGGTGTTAGACGCCAAACTAATAAGGTGGGGTCAAAACTTGGTCAAGTCAGCTGCGAAGACTTCTTCCTCTACCAATTACAATATTTCATCCGTATGTATGAACCACAAGCAGTATCAAGTAAAAAAATTGCATCCCGTTCCATCCCGTCTTTCACTAATATACCACTAAAACTGGAACATTCTTTTATACATATTTGTGCAGTATTAAATAGACAAACCAATTGTAATTTAAAAACAAAGGTTCAAGAACATATTGTCAATCGATATTGTCAATGGATACTAATCGACTTGATACTGCGTACGATATTTTTTGAAGTCTCCTTTTTTATTTATGGTATCTTATTTTGTATTTGAGTTAAAAGTTCTCGGAGTTTAAGCATTGCTATGGTGCTTGAAACAATGTATTAAATAGTTTTGGATATAAAAACACTTTTTTTCTCCATGGAGTTGCACGATTCTTCGAATTTATTTTTATGAAGCAATATCTATTCCAATCTTTTATTATTTGGAAATATGTAATTGTTACGCCCAGAGTTGGATCATCGTAAATGATGTAACAACCACTGCGTCCCGACTCCATAAAGCGCGAGTAGGCTTTCATAGCTTGCTTGATATGACACAGTAAAAATGGAAAGAGAGCAAGCAACAGCAACAAGCAGGGCAAATCAATATACTTGGACTCGGCTCCGGTTAATTGCCTTTCTCCTAGAAGACAGATGACGCCTCATAACCCCGAGTAAAGCTGCCAGGAAAATCTGTTCTTTTACTGCGGGCCACGGCTGCTTTAAATTCATATTTCCTTTGAACGTATCCACACGCATTGATGCTATTTATCAGAGCTCGGTGCCACTTCCTGATGTCTGACAACGAACGAAAAATATTAAGTGAATCGAGATGCACTATAACAAGCACATTTAGTTTCACTAATTATAAGTTTGTATGCATATTCCGAAACTGTACTTACACAATGTAACGTAAAATTTGGTAGTCGTGACGTTGTGAAGGATTAATAGTTCTGTCAATTTGTACTCTGTGTATGACTTTCTACGAATTCCGGTTTTGGAGAATACATTCATTGGTTTGATGTATCTATACAGTAATATATCTATCTTTTCAGGATGTGTTTACAGTTTTATTCTCGTTTCATGATAAGCTTAATAATATTATCTATGTATAATATTTTGATTAAGGTTCTAAATAACAAATTGGTAGTTTTTGATAACATCGTCCTTAGTAGTCCCCGCCAGGAGATCCGTATGGAGGACTATTTTACCTCCGAAATATTTTACTCGAGAGGCTGCCCTCATATTATTATGCATGTAGCGTTGCATGTCCGCTGGAAATTAAAGACAGGACTGTAATTTCCCCTTTTTTCAGTCATACAACGGTAACACAACCATTAAAGCTGTTCCAACCATGTTTTTGTTTGTCCTACATTGAGCCATTCCTGGATCACTATTCTCGTGCCTCAAGTCCTTCACAATGCTAGCTTTTGTTATATTAGTTTGTATATTCTTTTAGCGTTTCATTATTTAGATAATTTCTCTTTATATAACAGAATTGAAACGGTAACGGTAAATGTTTGGCCATTGCGAATTTAATTACTGATGAATCAACTGTTGAATAATTGTTTCTGATTCACTCAATATTTATAAAGTCCACTAAAAAATAAGTTTTGAAATATTTTTTATTTGTTATAAAACTTAAACTTACAGCAATGACTTCATACTGTGCTATTTAATATTTAGTGGAATAATTGTTACCATAATCAATAAAACGGTCAATATGTCATAAAAAATTAAAACAAAGTAACTCAACGTTACATTCTTTCTCTTTTGGAATCTATTGAGATGTATAAGAATAAATCAACTCATTAAGTAAGATGAATTTTGACATTTACAGACATTTTGCCAGTTACCCGTGAGAATAGTTATGTTTTTATTTAAATTCATACCATTATTTAAAAAACTGACCTTTATGGCTTTCAGATTTAACTGTTTAATGTGGTTTGGTATAAAGTTACATTTCTTATCACTCATGAGGAATTCAAATATGTGGTCTTGATTGAACCAATATTTTTAAAAACCACTAAGGTTTTTCACTAAAAAGTCCACATAATTTCACAAGGAATCACTGTTTATTTTTTCCATTCAGTTACTAACGCACACAGAGAATGAAATTATGTGGACTGTTAAGAGACAAACCTTGATGTTTTTTAAATTTTAACTTAAATTACGAATGTTTTTGTAGATATTACCGACCGATTAGTTTTTGATGAGCCAAATTTATTTTTGAAATTTGAAAACAACATACTTATATTTCATTTATTTGATGTGAAAAAAGGATTTATGTTTGTAATTATTCATACAGATTTAAACGCGTGGGGCGATTGCCACAAAATTAGGTACACATTTTCTTAAAAATCCGAGGAAATCACTGACGGGTGGAGGTGAAGTCCCCCTTGCAAAAAGGTGGAAGGAATTGAAATAAAATATAATATGTCCGTAAATGTCAGTGAGATCATTGTCCATTGACACAGACATAATACAGGGAAATCGGCAATTAAACTCAATATAGCATTAATTTGCTTGCAGTGTGCCAATCTCACATTTGATGAATGCAAAATACCAACAGATGGAAGGATGATGATAAGTATGAAAGATTTTTTAAATATATGTTTGTATATTCCTTATCGTGTTCGCTTTTGGCATGCTAAACATTTCACTGAAGCATTGGATATTAGTAACTCGAATTTTGTCCAGTTCTATTTTGGGATACAAAATTAAGAAAATATCATAGGCTGATAGAAACCATAGGAAATTTTTTTAAAATTATTATAAGTAATAGATTTGCTGTCAATTTTAATTGATTAATAAACAGTGGATACCCAAATAGTATCATATATAATTATATTAATAGTTTTTACAATACTTCATTTTATTCTATATGTGCTACGTACGTATGTTGTATTTTATCATTTAGTATTAAGTTTATACCTGTTACAACACAACTATAATAATTTCTACTTTCGTTTTCTTAAACAAGCTTACTGTTTAAGAAATATTTCATTGGCATCTCTCCTTTATTTTTCAGGCTGAAGCTCTGATGTGAGGAAGATTGATTCATGCATATCCTGTATGCTATCTCCTACTTTACTCGCAACGCCAAGCAAATTGTGGTAAGAACTAAATTATGTTTAAATGGCTAACCTGCCCTCTGTACTTCTAAAGTCAGCAGTAGTGGTCACTTATTCGAGAATATCTGATTTGATAATATGTAATGCATTGTATAAATTTTCCTTCCCAATAAAATTAACCAATATTGCTTCGTACTGAAGGATGCGCAAATTGACGCTGCAGGTGAAGAGCTAATACCAAATACGCAAACAACCGCTCGACGACGCTGCAGGGATATTATCACGAAGATGTAGTGTCTGATCTGCAAAACAGTAATCTGAAATTTCAATTAATGAAACTGTTGGTTGTGAAAATTCTCCAACTAAATTTTTCTTCATAAATAATTATTATATCTGCTTCTGTATTCTTATTTTACGACTCCATCATGAGAATCTAAACTACATTTATTATAGAATAGGTCTGTCTTCCATAATATTTACCTTATATATAGAACAGGCGATGAAGAAAGTTAAAACGGAATATGGAAAAGGGAATCATACTGCAAGGAGAAGAAATAAAAACCCCACGCTTTGTCGATTATATTGTAGTATTAGGGGAGTCAGAAGAAGGCTTGGAAACCATAATAAATGGTATTAACGTGGTCATGGAGAACATGAGGATTAATAGAGGGAAAACCGAGGTAATAGAGTGTAGTATGGGAAACAGTGGATTAGCAAAGGGAAGGGGTATTTTGAAGGATGTTAAGGAAATGTGCAACGTGAGCAGCATAATAGTTAGGGATGGTGGATGTATAGTAAACATAAAGAGTAGGATAGCACAAGCAAGGAAGACTTTCACAAAAAAAGAGAAATTTACTTACGGGAAATATCAGTGTTAATATTTGGAAATTATGACTATAAATATTCGTATACAGTGTTGCGTTATATGGTTGCGAAACGTGGAGAATCGGACTACTTTCAAAATATGGTGCCATAGAAGAATGCTGAAAATCAGATAGGTGGATACAGTAACCTGGAAAGTCTATGCAGAATAGGAGAAGAGAGAACAATATGGAGGGTTCGATTAAAGGCTAGGTTTTGAGACATGAGGGTATTGGAAAATTCGCATTAAAAGAAAATATATATAATAATAACAGAAGAGGAAGGCTAAGGATGGAATGCGATAAGTAGATTAGGGAGGATGAGTGATGTGTTAGCTATATATAAACGAAAGTCTTGCGCGGTATAGGATAGCATGGAAGGTTGCATCAGATCAACAACAGGTTTATATTGTTTAGTTATGAGCTAAGCATATCTTCATAGTTTGACATTTTCCGTGCTTTTCGCAATCCAATTCTTTTTTCTGACAAGTGTGTAGTGTCCACGAATAACTGTTAGTTATCCTTGCATTTTGGTTTATGCTGCAAACTTTTCCTAATCCTCATCAATATCACTAACTAATAGAGGCAACTTTTTCTACAATATCTGGAATATAGTTAATATTGATTTCTTGTATTAATTTATTAGAGTGAGGAGGAACTAGATACGTAGTTCTCAATGTGTGTATCAATCTAATTTACACTTCACTTTATCCTGACACATTACGCCGAGACTAATGATAATTTAATTATAAACAAAATTATTGAACATATTTATTGACATGGAAATGTTTTCCTCAGCGCCATTTCTCAGTTCTATGATGTGAGATTTTTTTTCTGGAAGCAAACTGTCTGTATGTGTAATGTATATTTGACTTTTTTTTACTGAAATCGGAAAAAACTTAAAAGCATTAACATATGTATAAAATTCAGGATTAAAGTTTTGTTATGGAGACTGCAAATGTCCTGTTGAGAACGTTTTAGGCCCTGTTTGTTCCGTCTTCTAAGACTGTATTACCTGAACTAGCGCCGTTTTGAGCCGAGTAAATACTCCGTGTGATGATCTCCATGGTCAATACTCGTACATTCGAATTTTGTGGGCTAAATGTTAAACTCCCATTGTTCGGAGTCCCAAGGTAATAGTAATATGAGGAGTGTCTTTCGAATATCTGGGGATAAAAAAAGGTACTGAAGCAGGTGAATTTGATCCGAAAATGCGAATCAAGTGATGTAAGAAATTGAAAAGATCTGAGGTTGGAAGATGATTCAAATAACAGAACTGTATAAGATTGAATGTTAAGTATATGTAAATTTAACAGAATGGAACGGAAAGTAGTGGTTGGTGCAGTTGCAGTTAGACGTACGCAGAAGAAAAATTCACGGTTCTAAACCACCCATTACGAGTTAAACGACGCTGGAAAGAGCAGGAAACTTTACAGTGCAAAGTACTGGCCACAAGGTTTACTTTATTATAGCCGCAGTCCAGAATTTGGCGACCTCGGTATACTGACATGCAATATTGGACCTAAGGTAATTTAATATTTTTTCCAAAACAGTAAAATAATTTTATACTGTATAAACTAAGTAAATATATCACTTTAAGTATATACGATTCCACTCTGCTTTTAGTTCACATTTCTTCCAATCAATTTAAAGTTCCAGAATTGGAACCCGGTATCCCTTGTTTCTTTAGGTGTATCATGGTTATAGACTAACGAGTATCGGCGCTTCGAGCTTTAACTTTCTCTCCCTATCCACGAGTCGTGAAGGGGAGCCCGCTAACTGATAAATGAGAAAGATAACTGACAGCAAATTAAACGCACTTCTGGATTATCAAGAAAAAACAGGCCGGTCTTTTGACAACGTACTTCCAGCATTGATCGTTTTCTGTACTGTTATTGCCTCTCTCAAGTATCTAATCTATGCCGTATCAAAATCCAGCATGTGTAGTTGTATATTTCGATGATTTAAATGAAAATCTATTTGCGTGATCGGAAGAAACGATATAGTATAGAACAATGGGACTGAAGAATATAAATTTAAAGTAGACTTAAATTATTCCACTTCTCTTAATGAAACATGTCACATTAATCGCTCGGCTAGGCATTATTTCTCGATATTTTGGTAGTCTTACAATAAATAAACAGTTAGTAAAATTCGAATAAGTGCATCGGGAAATTAAATATGTAAGCCTGTCATTGAAACAGTGACAGTAAACGTGGGAATCCTTAGAGGTGGGAAGAAATGAGGGAGTTGTGAAATTGTTTATGGAAGTCACCATCACGACGACTCGTAATTCGCAGTTTTCTGCAATTTACAGAAAGTTGATCCAGTTCACATTATTTGTGTCATTTGGCTTATAAAATTTTGATATTTATCGAGTGTAAGAATCAAATGTCCACTGTTGACGCGACTATAATTTCAATTAAAAAAAAGAATCAACGATCAAAAGCAGGTCAGATCACATTAATGAAACGAATGTAAAGTTTCAGAAAAATTGTTGACGTTACTTTTGGATACAAAAATACTTTTGAATGTCTACTTGAACTTTTTAATCGAAAAAATATTTCTTGAAGTCAGAAACTAAGTTAGGAATGAAACGGATAAAGAGCATATTGTAAACTAGTTACTTCACAAGTTCCGTGAAGTATTTCACATTTTGGAACAGTCAGTCAGTCGATTAAGTATCCGAATAGTCGAGAACACTTTGGAATGATTTCTAGTGTATCAAAATTGACGAGAAGAGATTCAACTTGCATTACAACTCGAACCCAAGGGTTTCAGAAAATAAAACTTACCAGAGAATTCTAGGGCCCTGAAAATTTACTGGTGGGTTTACTGTGAATTATTGAAGTAATAAAAGTAAGGTACTGATGATCTTAGCTGGTTATTGATCTTAAATCTCCAATCGTATATGTATTTGTATTTATTTGAGAATCTGCAATTGGAAGTAAACCCGGTAGCAGACACATAATTAAATTTTCTTATATACACATCACTCCTCATCCAAATAAATCATTGTTGATTGAAGAAATAAGAAACACTAACTTTTTATTAAATGGATTAAACATTAAAATTGACTTTGCATTACTCTTTATTTTGTTGACGGAAGCCAATTCACACGTTTTCTTAGAATTTTATTTACCTGAAGAGGAACACTTCCACAGGTAAGTTATTCCAGTTGTTGATGGTCCTATTTAGGAATTAAAATTTGCTTACATATGTTTTTTGTTCTCTACATTTTACCTTTAATTGATGATCTGACGATATAATTGGGCTTTTGTATTTTGGAGTCAATTCCAATCCGTGTTCTTTGACCTACCGAGAGACAGTGCGTTCGGCCGAGTACTCGGCTAATGTAATATGGTCAGTCAGTTCTCGACCTAGTAACGACCCAGTAACTCGGTCGACGCAGTGGATAGAAGATGTCTCTGACTACTCGGCCGAGTGAACTCCCCTCCACTCACCAGACGGTTTATACCTGCTTCTAAACCGGTTCTTTTTCAACCCGGGTACTCTACTGAGTCTAGCAGACTGGTGTGCCTGAAGTAAAAATAAAGTTATAAATTTTAGATGTGCACATAATCAGGAAAAGTATAAAGTTGAATAATTATGGAAGAAAATTCCATTCCATTTATGAATCTCATGAAAAATGGCCAAAGTAACTGTAATTTAAGGAGTTACTGCTGTAATCTGAAAAATGACTGACTCGTCCATCTTACAGCACTTAATAGGTGTAATCCGGGCTTTTCTGGCAATAACTCCCATCCAAGTTTTTAAGTTCTTCATTATGAAATGTAAGGAATTCCACGCTTTTATTGTCATGAAATTATCCTGTTCCTTCCATCCAAGTCTATTTTTGAAATATGTTATTAGATATTTGCAGCTCGTACCCCACATTGTCTATATTCATTTATGTTCAATAACCAATCGCATGTTGCTGTCGCACAAGTACAGTATTCTAGTTAATTGAGCCCTCCAACCCGTCCTACTATCGCAGAGGTTCTTTCCCCGTTAAGGTTAAATTATCGGCACTTTTTACCCTTAGCCCTACGCTCTTCATTCTGTCTCTCTCACAATCTATCTCCGTGAACGACCGTATTAAAGGCTATTATGCCCTCAGGTACGGATCAAACACAAATTCCCATTCCTTGTGTTCCAGTTAGTTTACTAACAGCACGAGCAGAAGGGATATAGAAAGTGTGGGAGGTGCGTGCTTTCAGGGGCACCACCCTTGGCGTCTTTGGCCCATTAAAAAATATATATGAGTCAGGAAATGAAATTGTCATGCTAATTAAAACAATTAATGGGGAAAGGACAGAGAGATAGAAATAACGTGACTTACCCGAGGTTCATAGATTGTAGACACCTTGTGAGGTTTAGAGTACTTGAATTTTCGGAGGCACCGCCCCCTTCATCAGAAAGTAACCTCACAAGGTGTCTACAATCTATGAACCTCAGATAAGTCACCTTCTTTCTATCTCTCTGTCCTTTCCCCATTAGTATATATATATATATATATATATTCATTTATCAGCATACGTTCTGTAAATGAGATTCAGTTGCTTTTCTTTCATATTCTTGTAACACTATTTTTCTGTAGATGATGTATGTAGTCGTCCGCGAAAAGCCTGATGAGATTCAATAACAATGTTTTCGACGAACTTAAAAGGGTTTCAATAATGACCTAGCTAGGTTGATGAAAGCGGCATTGTAGACCTTATGGGAAATGTTCTGTAGGGCATAGTAAATGATTGCAGAATGAATTTTCATGCTCAGAATCCTTATAAATCCATTCGTCTGTAGATGGAAGGAAAGAGCATGAAAAATAAATTGCTACAGGATGACGCACCAGATTACTTCAGTAGTAGTTCTACTTCCCGGAAGGGATCAGGGAACTGTAGCAGCTTTGAACAAATAAGTTAACCGTTTATTTTCTTTTCCTTTTGGAGCGGACTTTCCACACTTTCCTCGTGCGTGTGTGCAGCTACAACTGCTGTGTGATAGTCATGAATATTCACTAGTACATTCCATTAGTGTCTCTTGTGGCCGTGAATGTCCGAGAGCATGCGAGTGTATGACGTTATTAACATCTAACATCGCAGGTGTGTAAGGTGTCGGTGACAGGAGTCGCGTGGCCACTGCAACTGGTGTTTGTAAGTGCTGAGGAAGTCCCGCTATCGATCCCCCGTGCACGGCCTGGGGCTCTAACCCCCTCTTTTGTTTTCCTTCCCGCGCTCAGTTCTCTGGCTAGCTTAACCGGTCCGCAAATAAAAACCTTCTGTAAACAGTTTCTCGCCCGAGCTCTACTTTACCAACGCGATTCTTGTACCACCAGTTTTCACCTCAGATGTAGGAGTCCTTTGCCTATTTCGTAAAACTGTGAAACCTCCTCAAACTCACGTCAAAATAATTAACAGCTTAATGCACGACCATCACTCAGTCGAAAACAATTTTAAGAGTCAACATTTTTATGCGACTAAATAATTCATCTTCATAGATCCAATCAATTCTAGTAATGATTCAGTTATTATTTTAGATGCAAGGAATTGAAAACTTGCGAAGGATTAAAGTTACATACAAAACCATACAAAAATTATATTTTCGATTGAATAATTTTTATTGAACACAAGTTACATTTTACAGGAATTCGAAAAAAATTCTCAGGGGTCAAATCTGTCGTATTTAGTTGACGAGGCAACTAATGTCACCTATCAGATTTGCAAATGTGTGTACCCGTGAATATTTTGATGTTCCTTCTTTGCAAACTGCCAGAGATTTTTAGTTGTGCTTTAACGGTCCGACAACGATACAAAACAGTCTCCAATTATCGTTCGTCCATTTTTTAAGTAGTCTACGATAATTAATCTACGCGAATTTACTAAAACAGTGTCCATCATCATCGTTTTTTTCTTTGCCTGTTCCCCTGAAAAAGCTCACTTTTTACTCAATATTTGTCTCTCGAGTGTTTAATCAATAATGTATTAATGTTACTAATGTTTTTCATGTAAAATTGAACCTGCTTAACCATGCGATTCGTCTGTTTTCTCAAAATGATCATACATTTTTGCTTTCTGATCACAAAACCCTATATCTAAATGATTTATCACTTGTTTAACTACGCCCCTACTTAAATTTATGCGCATTTTCAATCTCTGGGACAGATGTGTCGTGACCATAACCTATCCAGGCCCTGAGTTATATAGACAACTTGATTTTAAAATATAAAAACGTAAACTTTTCGAATCTCGTTTTTTATTATTTGAAAATACTGCAAACGATTTTCTTTGCCCCTTGATACAATTAAAATCACGCAATTGATACATCCAAAAATTGGAAAGAAAATTTTTGGAAGAAAATACTTTATTCCGTGTTGTATTTATTGACATAGCATTAGTATACACGGATAGGGAGATATACGGCAGTATCCGTATTTTATTTTTGTCTATAATTAATACAGTAGTAATAGTAATTTTTGGAGATTTTTTACGGTATTAATGAATCACAAGAAAACAAAACTTAACCACATACTTATTCTATTATTTATTAATTTGATATATAAAACTCTTTATGTCGTTAGTATAATTTTCCTGTTTAGTATGGTTTTCCTATATATGTTTAGTAAAAATTTCAACAGCATACATTTGGCCTCTTTTTTTCTCTACGAACATTTAATTATTCCTCAATTTATCGACAGTAAAATTAGCGTAAAAAATTCTTATACCTTCAATTGGTTAATGGACTTTTCATAATAGAGCGCATTATCAAATTCGAATTCGCCCACTTCCGTCGTTTCAATTGCACTTTCATCCTAGGACAACATTTTTCGTCAAAACTGAGAAAAGTTTGAACATTCCAACTGTGAGAACTTCAATGTGTTGATTTGAATAAAGAGAACTATGAACTTTAATAAACAACCCTTAAATTGAGAACAATACAGGAAAAGTTTAGACAGGCCGCACACGTTGCGACGAGAACATAGCGTATCACTGTAACGACTACACCTGAAGACTTAATTTTAAAGTTTGTTCGCTGAAGGTCGGCTTTCTCATTATTTATACAGGCGTTAATGTTTACGTTCATTTTTTAGTTAGCCATTATTTTATCTCTGAGCGAACCACTAAAACTTTTCAAAGAGGAAGTGAAGGCTCAATATATAAAAATGTATTTGGTAGCAATACATTAAAATGAATATATAGGTTTATATTGATATAAAATAATGAATCTATGTATAAATTTATTAATTGATATGTTATAAATTATTAACCTAACACTTTTTTATGAAGTTGGCCTATTTTTAGGATGATACAATATTTACACAAATCAAATTACTTATAAACAAACATTTAGAAAAATGAAACCTATTTTCTTGTCATATCAATGGGTCTTCTTATAAAAGAAGATTTAAAAAAAACTACTCGAAATTTTTTAGTAAAAGGAAACAAAAGAAATAAAATTTACAACCACAGTAATAACCGTCTTCTGCTTTATGTGAAACTCGCCGTGGACTCCAGATCTTGTGCCGGTCCCAATAGGTTCCTTTAAACTTCCATGTTGGAAAACGAACACCTCGCTAATTTAATCTTCTTATCTACAGCCACGATCAAAAGCATGAGCCATACCATTCACGGCAACTCAACAGATAAAAATAGTCTCTCTATTCTACTCTTAGTTACCACACACACACTATCTCCCCATCTGCCACCATTATCAATATGCCAACTGCCAATTGCCAATCTCAAATTGCCTCAAAAACAATTTTCGTCACAGTTTCATAACTTTTCCCCAATCTAATGTTTAATTTCTTTGGGTGGAGAGGAAAAATCATCTTCATAAAAAGTATATACCTCCAGAATTTGGAGGAGCCATTTATCACACTTAACACCCATGTTTGAGGACAATATTAGACCTCGTCACAGCAGGAGTCACAGAGTCTCAACGATTTTATAAATCTCAGGTCAACGCCAAAATGTCTACGTTTTATTATCCTGTTTACAGCATCCTATAATTTCTCTCAAGCCGACCGTCTTTGATTTTGTACCACCAAATTCTGTGTTGAGTTGTGTTTTACTATTACAATATGAAAGTATCAGGAATGAATCCAGTAAATAAGTCTTAATTCACATTTAGAGTAATTATTTAGGGGCTTGAAAGTTGCTACATGAGCAACTGTTAATTTATTTAACCCAATTTTACAATTAAATACCACGTTATACAATTATTTTTAAAGAGTTACGTACAATGTTTTTAATAAATATATTAGCATGAAATAAGATACTGAGAGAATGACATAAACTAAATAAAATTAAATTCAAACCTTTCAGTAATATAAAATCCTTTTTTAAAGTGGTTAATGTTTTCAAAACAAAAATATTATTAGTGAACTTTATTTACTGTGTAAAATCTCAAATTAATGTTATTGTAAAGAGAAAAAATAGAATAATTGCATCATACTGAAACAGTTTGCTACATGATACTGCATAAAATACTGCCAGCATGTTAGCTTTATTTAAAAATTACAAGGAAAAATACTTTGGTATAAAAATGGACCTTAATTGTTTTTCTCTTCAAAATTAGACACTATTGGAAGCTAAGTAGACGGAATTAGAACTGTAGCATATTACGAGTAGGATCATTAGTCGCGGAGCATTAGTAACTACATCGACTGTTGGCGTGTTATTAATATTTGACATAGTTGTCCTCGTAAATATTGATGCTTTGTGGGATGTAGGACTATAACTTGAAAATCTTAATAGCTACCAAATTGAATTTTTACTACTATGAAAATGATTTATGACCACTGTGCAATGAACTCATTTAACTATTATAATTTATTCGTAAAGTAGTTTTCTATAATGTATTTGAGAACACGGGCTATATTTAGAATTTTTTAAAGTAAAGTTGTCGCACTCAACTTATGCAACCAACGCTTTATCCGTCCTGCTGAAGAAATCAATCAACATTGTAACAGCCCGAGTGTCGGAGAAAGGTTAATGTTGATAATGGCAGATGGTGAACGAAAAGACTTTCCATAAATATTTGGTGAGAGCGCGGTCAATTTCCTACATCAAGCCATTAATGCGTCGGCAGAAAAAGCTTTCAGAGCTGTCGGATACCTGATGGAAGCCCTCTGAGTGTGTTGACAAGTTCAATATTACGCAGAACTCAAAACCTCACCTCTGTTTTCTCGGATCACAAAAATTTTAAACGCTATTCCGTCAACAGATTCTGTTATGAGGTTCAACAACCCAAACGAAATATACACTGAGGATCAAATTATTGCTCGTACATATTTTAGCCTATACCTTTAATTTTCCCCTAAACTTCTACAAATCCAATTGCTTTTCAATTTATTGAGAACCTGGACTGATATAGAAACAGTCAATTCTGTAAAAATTCGGCACCGCCAGAAGAACCTTGACGTGATTGTCCATACGCGGATTCCCATAATAGATTTCATGACCAAATTTTGAAATCTGCATTTTCTATTCTGAGTCGAAATACTAACAGTCTCGCGATTACTTGACGAATTCCAGCAAGCTATCATTGTTGGAGAAATATGTCTAAATCAGGGCACTACAGTAATGGAGGTTCCGACTGATGCCAACTGTAATCCTAAATAAAAAACTGACGCTTTGCCGACGATTTTGTAGTATTAGGGGAGTCAGAAAAAGACTTGGAAGCCATATTAAATGGCATGAATGGAATCCTGAGAGGGAGTTCGATATGAGGATTAACAGAGGTAAAACCAATGTAATGTAGTGTAGTTTGTGAAACAGTGGAATAGCAAAGAGCGTTAGAATAGATGGGATATTTTGAGGGAAGTTAAGGAATTCTGCTACTTGGGAAGCGTAATAACTAGAGGTGGTAGAAGTAAAGTAGACATAAAGAGTAGGATAGCACAGGCAAGGAAGGCTTTCGCGAAAAAATGGAATTTACTTACGACTTATATAAGTGTGAATATTAGGAAATCGTTGCTAAAAATGTTCGTATGGAGCGTGGCGTTATATAGGTGCGAAACGCGGACTATAGGAAATGGGGAAAGGAAAAGAATAGCAGCCTTTAAAATGTGGTGCTTTATGCGAATGCTGAAAATAAAATGGGTGGGGAGAATCACAAACGAGAAAGTTTTCACAGAATAGGGGAAGAGCGAACAATATGGAGGACGTTGACTAAGAGAAGGGTCTTGTAAAATTAATATTAGAGGGAAGTGTGTGGAATAAGAACGGAAGAGGGAGGCAAAAGTTGGAATATGCTAAGTAGATAAGGGTGGATGTGGGTTGTCCTAGTTATAAGGAAATAAAAAGGCTTGCGCCACATCTCAAAACGTGGCCTATTAATTATCCTTTCAAAGTCCTCCAATTTTTTTCCTCTTCCCCTATTCTGCTTAGAACTTCCTCGTTAGTAATTATATCAAACCATCTGATTTTCAAGATTCTCCTATAGCACCACATTTCAAAGGCTTCTATTGTTTTTCTTCCCTCAACTCCTACCGTCCACGTTTCGCACCCATATAACGCTAAACTAAATCCAAAAATTTTACGAATGATTTGCTAATATTCACATTTATATTACCCGTAAGTAAATTCACATGTTTTGCGGAATCCATTCTTGTCTGTGCTATCCTACTCTTTATGGCTACTACACTTCTACCACCCCTAGTTATTTAGCTTCCCAAGCAGCCTTAACTTCCTTCAAAATATTCCGTCTTAATCTAACACCTGTTGTTATTCCACAGTTTCCCATACTATACTCCATTAGCTTGGTTTTCTCTCTACAATCCTCATATTGAACTCTTCCTCCATGACCACGTTCATGCTATTTATTTTTGTTTACAAGTCTTCTTCTGATTCCCCTAACACTACAATATCATCGGCAAACCGTAGGGTTTTTATTTCTTCTCCTTGCCGTACGATTCCTTACCCATATTTCGTTTTAACTATCTTCATCGCATGTTCAATGGACATAGGTGACAGACTGCATCCTGGTCTTTTTTCTTTCTTGATTTCTGCTTTATTTTCTTGATCCTCAACTCTAATTACTGCTGACTGCTTCTGTCAAGGTTATAAATAAGCCTTCTTTCTCGATATTTTATTTCTGTCCTCTACAAAATCCTTAATAGTGTGTTCCAGTTCACATTATAAAAGGAGTTTTCTAAATCTACAAATTCCATGAACGTTGGCCTGTTTCTTCTTCTCCTGTCTTCTGAAATTCCCTACATTATTCCTAAAATCAAACCGATTTTTCCCAACTCATATTCTATTTGTCGTTACATTCTTATGGAATATATTTTGCCGAAGATTTATTTGGTCCTGCATTTGAGACTAAATTTGGAGTTTTTGATATATTAAACGAAAATGTACCAGTAATTGTAGTGACAAATTGTATTTAGATCTATGTTTAGCAGGACTGTGACGGGACAAATGAATAATGTAGTTAATTAAATATAATAGAATATAATTCTTCCACAGCAGATGTGAGCGGACCAGGTAGATGATCCATTGTTACCTGGGGGTAGGTAGCAGCCGTTGTTTATGAATTGGGGGGGGGGGGGTTGGGGTCCAGGTGAAAAAAAGGTAGGGTGTCAACCGGAAGGCATCCATTATTAGTACGAAATGCACATGTTGGTCGTACATTGAGTCGTATCTGCGGTCCAACACATGAGTGCACTTTATCTGCCAGTGGTGTGCAGCCGCGCTATTTGTTTGCGGTGGTCATAGGTATTTGTTATCGCGTAAGCTTGCACAGTTACACGCTGTTTATATTGCCTTGTTATCCGCTACAGTTGTCGAAGTTGTACGACGGTCAGTATTTATTGCTAGGAGCCACTGAAACGGCGGTTATCCGGGTGGACAGGGCGCATTTCACGCTGTCCTGAATGCTTCCATGATTTACGGACGAAAATCGTAACGTGTCAATGAACATCACCGCATGAATATCAAATTCTTTAAAAAAATCCTGTATTAAATTACACATGTATAATTATCAACAATACAAGTGGAGAAATTTGAACAGTTTGGGATAGTGAATATATTTTCACCCTTATTTAACAAACTTATTTCTTTATGTAGCAGCAATATTTTTTCAGGTCTGTTTATTTATTAAATCGTGTAAATTATTTTACTTTTTAATTTCGTTTTAATTGTGCCAATCCAAGATCCTCCGGAAAATTATAAACGCCAGATTAAAATTTTCCAGCGTAACAGTATGTAATATATAAAAAAGATATCAAGCATCATGCAGCCTGTGACAATCATCCAAACCCACTATCAGACAAACTTTTAAAACCAGAGATCAATAAAAGACTCAAAAATATATGTGGTCCGGTGAACCGTTTTGTTTATTTAATTTTAACAGCCGATACCATTGGATATTATTTTACTTCATAAAATTGTGTATTATTCTGATTGATAAATAAATAATGATTAAAATATTTAATTCCATCTACCTTGATTTATCTGGCGAAAATGAAACACTTGTATAAGTCGGGAGAAATAGCGTGACTTTTGAGGTGCGTAGTAGTTGGTGGAGAAGGGATGAACAGCCGTTGGAGACTGGTTTGATGCAACCCTCCATGCTAACCTATTCCTAGCAAGCCTTCTCACTATACACTAGCATTTAAAAAATATTCATTACTTATTAATTATGATCTTACGAACAAAATAGTATTTACACATCCAAGTTGCCGTAAGAAAGGTTCATGTTAAAGTGAAACTCACTGCTGTTACAGGGCAGTGGACTACTGAGTATCGTGTTTTGACATTATTTATTTGATATATTAAATTTTATATTATAGTCTCAATTAACTAATTCAATAAGCTTTCGGTTAAAGTTATAATAATCTTGTTGACAAAATTAGTTATTTTAGGTTAAAACCAAAGAGTAAATTATCTTGAAAATGTAAATTGTACCTCCTGAGAAAAAATAAAATTTAATTTTAAAATTATTATGTAATGGCTTTGCTTTTATATTTAATACTGCATCATACCATCATTCCATACTTTTGGGAAATATCAAGCACACTATTTTAAAACTTTTTATTGATTTTCGCGCGTGATTTAATATAAAGCTAAATATTTAATTCACAGTTCAACTGTTGATTATATTCCTACATAACTGTGGCCAAGATAATCGGCACTAACTCAATTAAGGATTTCCGAATGACCGTGGAATCAGTCGTATTCCACGAATTTCTGTACAATTACACTGATTTTTTTCTTAGTTATCCATGGAACATATAGCAACATTTAGGTGTGTATAGTAAGATAACTTTACATATTATCATGTGAATTTAAATCAATAAACATTTTGTTTAGGAATCATTCCAGATATCGAAATCAGGTCACGTTAAAACAGCATACACCCACTTTGTATAAATAATTGAGGAGAATTTAGTAAAAGTATTTTTATTTTTTACTAATATATCAGGGGTGGATGCTTACAGTAATTTACAGTATTTGATACTTAATTAAAACATGCACATTAAAATCGGAAACTTTTTCAGGCATTTATAAAAAAATATTTTGAATTATTGACAATAAAACAAAATATTGAGTAAATATTTGCACTAGGATTAAACTAACCTTATTTCTGTCTCTTCCAATGTTGCATTTGTATAGTCATTCGCCATATTATTAGAACTACCTTCATTCTTCTATAGAAGTCACATGAAAAACCACAGTTTCGTGTAACACGACAGATTATTCCGATTGATGGAAACGGAACAAAACCTTAGATTCTTCGTCTTCTTCCATAATTGTGATCGTACAGTCGAAGAAGAAGAAGAAAATTTTTCGCGAATAGACGAGATGTATATTTGAAAGGTTTTTTCACAGAAGCTTGGCGTTCTGTTTTTCGTGTTACGATCTCAGTCCTGAGAGATTTTATTACAAGCCATTTTTCATATTTGCCTTTCAAATAATGCACGTTATTGAGACGGTACGAAAACTGCCCCTAAATAATGAATTAGCTATTTATTGCATTCCTGCATAATTCAGACCCTCGGTGTTGTCTTAAACGCTCTTTGAGTAGAAATAACTTTAAAAAAATATTTCCATAGATTTAGTATCATCTTACAACCAATCTTATTATTGTTACTTTAAATACACACTAAATTAATTTTAGTTAATACTAATCTGTACTAATATCTGCCGATTCATTAAAATTCCTGGAATTAAATGAGTAAAAATAAATATAACAGAAGTAACTTCAAATACGTCAAATAGTGTTTCACTTTTATGTGTGAATAAACTATGCATTTGTCTCAAGATTTATTAATTCCCTTAACTTTTTCATGAAGGTAATGTATGACTAAAATAAAAAAAATTCTTCACCCATATACGAGAAAGAAAGGTTATCATCACGTCTAGCGGAAGATATAAAAGCGAGGTTTTCTGATAGTGAAATGACAATATAAGGAGAGAGACGGTCGATAAATATAATATGTTAATGAAAATTATTGTGAAGCATATAACAATGAATTGGGTCAATATTGTATTGGACAATTTAAAGTTTCTTAATTTATTTTGCGAAAATTTATGTCAACTTTATTCAATTGGTAGTATATTAGTTTATTTGGTTGGAAATGAAGCTACATATTAACCCTGGGAAAAAGAGTTGAAATTTTGTTTGTGAGACTCGTTATGACGGCACCAGAATTTTTTCTCATAACAACGAGCGTAAATATTTAAAGTTAAAGTAGTTTTGAATTTGGCACACGAATATGTTTTTGGTAATGAGGGTGATCCTGAAACAGGCAACTCCCATTTAAGAACATTGGAAGGGAATTGAGACGGGGGGGATGCGGAAGGTAGAGCAAGGTAGCCAAGGATTGATTGCGGCTCCCGGGCCATAGTTTAAGGATCCTACCTGGTGTTTCATCTAAAGAGATGCAGGGAAACCCTAGAAATCCTGCATCTGGTAGGTCGGGCATTGGGTACTATTCTTACGCCCTTCAGAATGACGGGAGGCAAGTTTACTGTGGGGTCGCAGCATTCCCTTCTCCGTATCTTCATCAGTTTTAGGAGACAGTTGGCGACTGATTCAATGCGATCAGGGGACAACACTTACCTTATGCCCAAGGTCTTCGACCCCAGTACATATATCTGCTAAAATAGGTGAAGATGTGTCGGCCCAGAGAGAGTACGAGGCATTCCCGACATTGTCAGGTGGCCCTGCAGTCACTCTGGGGGGCAAATGCCTGCGAGAGAAACTCGCACAGGCACCCCTCTTCTATTAGTATAGTAACTTATTGCGCTTATTTTATGGATTGCAATTATACAACTTTTATAATGAAGGTTTCAATTATCAAATGCAAACTAATGTCGAAGTATTAATTAATTAATGGAGAGAAAATGTGTTTTATTTTATCACATAAACACTAATTGACCAAATAAAACACTTATAGTTTAGTTACAATGTTTGACTGTTTCGAAAAGTGTAAACAGTACAACAACAACCAGTACGTCTAGAAAAAAAGAATATAAATTTTTATTTAATAATAGTTATTACACAATGTTACTGGGTTATTTGGAACCTCATCTGGAGTGATTTATACTCGAATAAATAAATGAAAATGGTTAAAATTTTCTATTTCTGTTGTGTAATGGAAGTTTATTATAAAAATTTGTTTCTGATTAATAGGTCGATTGATTAACTTCTTTATTTCCAAACTATCATAATGTAATAATTAAAATACATAGTAGAAAATGTAGTAAATATGCCAACTAAATATAGTTTTCTTCTAAAAATGATTCTCCGCGAGACAGTGTTTTACCACTGCCATGACCAGGATTACCATAATTGTTTCAACTGTTTAACTTACAAAGAAATTTCTATTTGGTAATTTTATCATCTTGCTTCCCTAAAATAAATACGTTAGAAGAGAAACTGCTCTGTGACGTTTTTTGCCCCATTTTTATTAGTTTAAAACATGCAAAAGCATCTCTGCAGACGTTTTTATTGTGTTTTCGTCCTTAAATTAAATTAACTATAAAGAAGAACGTGTAAGAATTATTTAAACCATTTTTAGGTTGTTTACTTAAGAATTTTCTATGAGTAATTCCATAAATATAACAGATGACTTTTCGCAGTGTCACATCTTAAATTACACCTACCCTCACAAATTTTTATTCATTGGATTATTGTTACTTTGAGTAAATGACCTGATTTATTGCACATTTGAATGTAATTCTATGAGAAGTGCTAGACTCTGGTATTAATGAGAACTTAGTTCATCGCCAGTAATATCCACGTGCTTGGTAATCCATTTGGTGAATCAAGAAACATTCCTCAAGTGTAGTCATGGAATCAACCCGATGTGGATTAATACTATTCCGAAATTATTTCTACTTCTGTTTAATTACTGAATTTGACTATAATTCCGACCACAATTGAGAATCTCCGGACATAAACAGAAGTTAGTTGTGAGACTAGAACATTGTCTCATTATGTACTTGCCAGAGATTTTAAATAATGGTTTTGAATATGATTAGAAAGTTATAAATAAAATAATTACATTAAACTAGCTTGAAATTATAAAAAGAATAGAAATAATAGCCAAAATTTGTAAACAGAAAAATCTAATTTTAATTGTAACGCTTCGTCCCTATTTTTCGGGACATTCTTCAGTTCATTGATTAAAATATTATAAAATTTTGTGCTTCTGCCTCGACAATTTCGGCAGAAACATGAAATTTTATTTTTAAAAATTATTAATGAACTTAAGAGGTCCCGCAACGATTTAATTCAGATAAAGTTCTTCTGTTTATGACTTTGATATCTTATCAATGATAATCATTCATTTTCAGAATATGACAAGTAGACCTGAATTATTGAGCTGTTTTATTTATGAGGAATCAACTGATTCTTTTTAATAGGTGGAGTAATAGTTACTTCTGATCTGGTGTTATCTTATTACTTGAAATTTCAGAAATAAAACAGGTTATATTTCGTTCCCAATACAATATCGGAATGAGAATTCCCGCTATACCCGTAGCGGTCGTAAACGGATTCTCCTGTGGTTCAACAATATCTCGGAATTGAACTGGGAGCACACAATTCTTCGCAGATAATAATAATAACAACAGATCGAGACAGAATTCGGGGAGCGGGAACGGCAAGGGAATTCTCTAATTAGAAGGAACGATTCATATCTAGATTTCCGATTGGAGAATTTAAATATTCATTATAATTTTTGGAAAAGTGTGATACTTAACCCGCACCAGCGGATCCAGAAAAGTAACTGAGAGAGGGGGGGCAGTTTTTAATTGATTAATAGTCCAACCCTAAATTATTTCAATCTATTTTATTTTACATCTGCTACTTTGTATTACATGTTAATAGATAATAATGGTTTTGAATATGATTAGAAAATTATAAATAAAATAATTACCTTAAACTAGCTTAAAATTATAAAAAAGAACAAAAATAATGGCCAAAATTCGTAAACAGAAAAATCTGATTTTAATTGAAACGCTTCGTCCTTCGGGACATTCTTCAGTTCATTGATTAAAATATTATAAAGTTTTGTGCTGCTATCTCGACAATTTCGGCAGAAACATGAAATTTTATTTAAAAAAATTATTAATGAACTTAAGAGGTCCCGAAACGATTTAATTCAGATAAATTTCTTCTATTTATGACTTTTGGACATTTACCCTCCCCACTCCGTCTATACTTACCCGTGTATGGTATTGCGCATCTGATCTTCTCTCCCGGATGGCGGACAGAGTTTCCTTATTGTTCGAAACGTTGGAGTCATGTTTCCTATTCTTTTACTCTGCTTTCTTTCTTACTCCGCTTTCCTGCTTGACGTTTCACTGTGTCACTTTCACAGGGATAAACCCAACCAGTTCGCATTGTTTTCCCTCTTATATCCTTCGTTCTTATTTCTTTCTCTGCTATCCTTCGTCTCTCTCCCCCCCCTCGAAAAGACCCAACTTTATTTGTTTTGGTATCTCTTCTCTGATATCCTTCTCTCTGACTCAATAGCGATATTACCCGTCATATTGTAAATTTCTTTTGTATTTTAAATTTAAAAAAAACACATGATGATGTTTCAAATTTAAGAAAAGTAATTCAGCGTTACTGCTGCGTATTGAAAGTAAGTTATTAATTTTAATTTTACTAATATGCAGATTGTCCTATTTATTTACACTGCATCAGGACAACCATGTTTCATTTTTAAATAAACATTTGCTCTGTAGCTTCAGTTTGTCTTAAACCAGTGTTTGAGAAAGACGTAAAAGGCAAGACGAAGGATAGAAGAACTTTAATTACACATAGAATTTTGTCTGTAATTAAGATCAAAGTTGTCACAATTTACCATTAGACTTATTATTTCGGTTAATTGGCTATTATATATCGTAATAAAAACGAAAAAAAACAAGTAGGAAAAATGTAAGGATGAACATTTTTAATGAAAGCGATAGACACAAACAAACAAACAAATAAAAAAAAATAAAAAAAAGATAAGAGAGAGAGAGATAGCTTCCCCACTCTAGGTCTTCTTTAGAATTGAGTCGTCTATATTTAACAACCTCCAGGTAGCCGTGATCGTCTAGTGGTTAGGACATTGCGTTGTGGCCGCAATAACCCAGGTTCGAATCCTGGTCACGGCAGTGGTAAAACACTGTCACGGTGGGAGGTATTTTGTTTCAATTCATAGTGAATACTTAAGTCGATATTTTACATTTATATATAAATATACCTTTTTGAATTTAGTTTTCATCTTGTTTTATCCATATCATTTCAACAATTGCAAATAAAGTTCGCTATGGAAATAATCATTTATTTATACAATTACAATAAGTCTCCATGGTTGGATTGTAATTAAAATATTAAAAAATAGTTTTTGAAACTATACTTAAATTAATCAAGCTTGTTGCTGTCGTAATGAGGTATCCTCTTCTGGCTTGTAACTTAATTAAATAATAATTTTAAAACTAGGTTTTCTGCTATTTTATTATTATCAATTATAAAGACATAAGTAATTAAATAAAAATATCTAACAATATAGTACAATAAGACAATTTTTAAAAATATATATTGAGAGTAATTTATTTGGGATAAATTTATTAAATTTTGATTAAAAATTATAAGATTATATTTGCAATTTTTTGTGGAAAACGTTTGGAAAAGATTGATGTGATTTTAAGTGATTTGGTATTACACTAATTTATTCGTGAATTTAACTACGATTAAATAGTTTAACGTGCTATACCACCATATTTGAATTTAAGAAAAATTTACAAAACGAGTTGAATATTAAGAATTCTTACTTATTTGTATGTTTATTTGTTAATAATTATCACATCATCGTAATAATAGAGCCTCATAAGATAAAATGTAATTTTCTTCAAATTATTTATTTCACAGTTAAAATGTTTTTTCTGTTATCCATCATCAGTTCCATTTCACTTAACATTTTTTGATAAAATCTTATATGAATTGAAGTTTGACTAAGCTATTCATTAGTTAATTAAAATTTATATAATTTCTTGAAGGAATTTTTGTTTTAAAATTTTAAGCGACTGATTTTTACTTTATATGATAATGGTGAAATCAATATGTTTTATCAGTCACGCCATTTAAATAACCAAAACTATTCATTTTTATTTCAAATTTATTCAGTTTTTCAGTAGCGCTCGGCTTTGTCATAGTCATATACAAAGTTTAAAATACAAATTATTTGTAACATTACAAAAAAGATAATGGAATTTTTCAAATTGAAAACAAATTTGGTTTTTTACATGATTTAAATCTCAGTTGTCAAATAATTTTGTACATTTATACATGTTATTTGAAACATTATAAATATTTGTAATATATAATATTTTTAATATTTCAAATAATATGCATATTTATAATATTTGTATTTTCAAGTAATATATATATATATTTGTTATATTTCAAATAATATGTATTTTTAAATTTGTAGATGCCTATGGCCACTTCGAATTTCCTTCAAGATTAAATAAATTTGAAATCAAAATTAATCTATAATTTTGGTTAATTCACTGATAAAACAAAGGAATTCACCCTAATCATAAAATTGATATTTGTACAGTACTATGGAATATTATCCGGAAATATACCATCCTTTTGAAATTTTTTTCAAACTGTGTTTTGGAATATGAAATTAACGATGGGGAGCGCTGAAATTTTTTCAACATTGAAGTAAATAGTTTGAATAAAATAACCTTGTCACTTCTTTATACGACTGAGAAAAATGTGGACTTCATAATTAAGAAATTATGGCAGTTGTAAAACATTGTCACGGTTGAGGCTTTCTTATTTTAAAAAATCAACTACCCATGCTTAATAATCAATGTGTTACAAACTTCTCTGATTTCTATTGAGTAGGAAATGGATACTTAAATTCTTTCATGCAAATTGTGACGCTGGCGAACGAAATTGAGAGTTAATATTTTTCATAAGTGAAAGTTTTTTAATGTGTTGAAAATGGGCACATATTCCATCAGTCTATTTCGAGTCTGTAAAGTGTTTCACGCGGGACACCGACGGGGCTCCAGTAGAGCGTTCGATAATTACATCCTTGGAAATGGCTCTTTCTGCGCCGCCAGTTCGCAAATCGGCTGCTTGTGGAAGCGTCGATAAAGGGAAGTGGAAAGAGCCTGAAGCCTTCTGTGTGCGTAATTGGTGGGCCATCTACAGTTCCCAAAATAGCCAGTTCCCTCGATGATCCGTGCGTCGAATTTATAGATTACGTGGCAACGATTCACCCGAGCGTGAGAGGAGACATAGATTCAGAAACGCTTCCACTGTGCAATTTCACGGGCTGTAACTCAGTTCCTTTGATAAGTGATGATGACTAGTCACGGAATAGTCTGTTTCTGGTCTCCGACAACAGGAATCCTGTGCAGAAATTTACACGAAGAACCACTTCACTGTTACATAAACTTCCGTCGCCACATTCGTTTGTAATTGTCCCTGCAAACTCAAGCCCTTCACTTCTCTTTCTTTGACAGAGTTAAAAAAAACGTGTTTCGCTTCAACGACTGTGACCTGAAAATCTCAACCGTGGTTGAAGTCAAGGACACTTGTCTCACTTATTGATCAAAGTTGATAAACTGTCGTCAGGTTCAGTGGGGGGTTGTTATTTTACAAAGTATCTCGATTACAGCCTTTATTAATCATGAATAATTGCTACAGTTAGGAATTATTAATTTCTCAGCTTATTTTTTCTACCATTGAGCGTCATTAAACATATTTGTCTACTCCTGTTACATCTGTATTGGACTGTCTAAAAATCAAGTACTTTTAAATTTTTGCATTTTATTTACATAGTTTACAGCATTTTACAGAAGAAATAAAAACCGTACGGTTTGACGATGATATTATAGTATAGCCATAATAAATGGCATTAACCTGGTCTTGGAGAAAGAGTTCAATGTGAAGAGTAATAAAGAAAAAAACCAAGGTTATAGAGTGTAGTATGGGAAACAGTGAAATAACAAAGAGTGTTAGATTGGAAAGGGATATTTTGAAAGAAGTTAAGGAATTCTGCTTTTTGGGAAGCGTAATAACTAGGGATGGTAGAAGTATAGTAGACACAAAGAGTATTATAGCACAGGCAAGGAAGCCTTTCGCGAAAAAAGGAATTTACTTACGGGTAATATAAGTATGAATATTAGGAAATCGTTGCTAAAAATGTTCGTATGGAGCGTGGCGTTATATGGGTACGAAACGTGGACGATAGGAGCTGCGGAAAGGAAAAGAATACAAGCCTTTGAAATGTGGTGCTATAGGAGAATTCTGAAAATCAGATGGTTTGATAGAATTAATAGCGAGGAAGTTCTAAACAGAATAGGGAAAGAGCGAACAATATGGAGAACGTTGATGGGATACATTAATATGCCACGGTTTGTGGCATGAGGTTCTTGTAAATTAGCATTAGAGGGAAGTGTGTGGGGTAAGAACATATGGGGAGGACAAGGATGAAATACACTAAGTAGATTATGTAGGATGTGGAATAAAGTAGTTATGCGAAAATGAAAAAAATGGATTGTCGTCGAGGGTGGCATCAGTCCAGTCTTAGGACTGAATACCACAACAGCAACAGCATTTTATACTATAACTTATTCTTCCTCCTGTTAGAGAATTAAGAATTGTGCCTAATTTGATTACATTTTTTTCTACAAAAAATGTTATTTTGAATTCTAAATAAGTGGAAATATTTAATAAGTAGGGAGCTGCGTGTTGTTAGAATGCATTGTATGATTATAATTAAATGATAAATTGTGATATATTAGTGGTTTAAATGAAATTACCGAATAAATGCTTTGAAATCAGCCCTTTTTTATATGCTAAATGTTTGAACTTATATAATTAATTCTTCGTTTCGTTACAGGAAAAAAAATAAACAGCAAGTAAAACTATGCTCTCTCTCTCTAGGGCCAAGATGAAAATAGTAAAGTCCATCCCTTCAAGAGTTTACAGCCTCTTGAACTGTAAATGTGAAGGTTCCTCTTTATCTAATGACGTACGCTAGTTGTTGTCCGAAACGTTGAATTAATCATACTTGTGCGTACAATATAATTTCTACTACATAATAATCACGTTCTTTTGTGTTGGTTACTCTTTTTAACCGAATAATAACATTAATAATACACTTTACGTCTCATGTTAATTTGGGAAAACTTCGACATGGATTACAGAAAAAATCTATCTTTGTTAAACACTGGTTGAACCAAAACTAATATTGACTCAAATCGACAAAAGTTCGTAATATAACAAGGACTTAATAAACCTCCAACGTAACAGTGTTTTACCACAAAATGTTACGTTCTTAAATTTGGAACGTCTCGTGGTGTGATTTATACTTGAATAAATAAATGAAAAAGGTTTAAATATACTGTTTCTGTTGCGTATAGGAAGTTTGTTATGAAAATTTGTTCTGATTAATAGGTTTATTGGTTCATTTATTTATTTCGAAACTGTCATATAGTGTAAGTATTAAAATAGAAGATTGTGAAAGATTCAGACAGTAAAATATAGTATCCTCCCAACAGAAAATTTAGTAAATACGCCAGTAAATTTTAGTTCTCTCCCAAAAAATGTGCCTCAGCCGTGACAGTGTTTTACCACTGCCGTGACCAGGATTCGAACCTGGGTTATTGCGGCCACAACGCAATGTCCTAACCACTAGACGATCACGGCTATCCTGAGGCTGCGTTCAAAAGGCCGTTGGCAGGATAAAGAATCCCGGTAAAGGAGAAGTAGTACATATATACTAGTTTACTCTTAGTATTTACTAAAAACAATAACGATATTTTGGTGTTTATCATAATTTAATAAATTATTCACTTGTATTATCTGTTTTCTTCACAATTAATGTGGGTAATCCTAGTAAACACGTAGCCGAAGAGAACAGTGTAATAACTATTTTGAACTCTAAATCATGGATTTGGACGTAGAACTAATCGAATTTCCCGATTTGTAAAGTTATGATTCATGAATTTAACTATATATTCATTGCGACATTACCATAATTGTTTGAACTCTTTACTTCTTCAGGAAGGGAAAGTTTTTTTTCTAATTTTTTCAACCACATGTTAGCATAATACACGTCATTCTAATGGGAAGTCACCAAACTAAATAAAAAGGGAATAACCAAACAATACAGCAAATACACTTGTTAAATGTCGCGATAAATAATTTCTTAACACTGCCATTTGGAATATGTAAATTATGCGGGATAACGTTGATACTTGGTCTGTTGATTGGCAATAATTTCAAATGGAATCACCACGCAAAGAAACTCGCGGTAAAACTCTGCAAAATCTGCTTTAAATTACGAGTGTTAGCTCGGGAATCCGATGTGGCTACATTAAAATTGATGTACCGTGCGCATTTTTATTCCGTCATGTCTTATGGCATAGAAAACTGGGCTAACTTCAAATAATATCCGGTACGGAGTGGAATATTACTAAACAACTGTTATCGTTTTTACGTATTTCTAGTGTAGCGTAATACTGAGTTTGACTTTTTCGTGATAATTTCACGAACGACTACCAGTTCTAGCACAAAGACAAAGTGATTAGTTCCTGTTTATGGACATTATGCGTGAGCAGAGAAGTATAAACCTGCATCACAGTTCTCTGCCCTTTCTCTCGTGAGGGCAACACTGCCACAGAGTTGTCAGTGAAGAAGTGGGCAGTTATCTGCCCAATATGTAAACGGTACGCAGTGCACAGCGAACCCTACTTCGACGAACATCACTACCCGTGTAAACCTTGCTTTAGGCTGGTTTCACATATTCCGTTTTTTACTCGTGCGCCCGGGAGTTTAGTCTACAGAAGAAGTTTATAGCCCTTTCACATTGTCCTGTGACGGCAAAAAACGGACAGAGGCGACGTAACTGCCACTGCGTTCGTCTGGGATAACAACAATGTTAAGTCAACCCCTGTGTTGCGTTTCTGTCTGCTGCGGGCTTCGTCTTTTCTCATCTTGGTCAAGACGCGTCCACATCTTGTTGCTGTGTTCCCGAGATTAAGGTAAGATGTTTGTAAGTTTTGTTGTTTCTTATTGCTAAGGTTTAACTGTTACAATTCAAATTCCTTTTTTGTTATTTCTCTTTCAACCGGCCACCTTCTTTGCCGAAGGAAATTGCTCGTACGGAAATTTCTGTGAGGAGTGAGTATCAGATATTACGCTATTTACGTTTTTCTCCATTTTGTATTACTTCCTTGTTGCTAGAGTTTAACTGTTACAATTCATTGATAGCAATTATTTCTTTTGTCATTGGGCGATTCTGACGCACCACTGTCATTAAGATTTCTTTACACACGATTAATTCCGCATCAAATTATTTCCTTCCTTCAATTCCTTTTTAGTTCTTTCTCATTCCGTTGTTGAAAGAAATGGTTGACTTCTTCAAGTTTTTTCAACTTTTCTTCACTTCCGCCCTTGTGCGTTCAACGTATCGAGTGAGTATTTAATTCATTCTGTAACTGGTTTCTAAGTAATAATGCATTGTTATGGTGAGAATGTTACGTTAATTATGTTAAAGTACTTGTAATACACATTTTTATATTACAACAAATGGCGAGCAGAAGTCAACTGACTTTTATTTACGGACACTTAATTATCCAACACGGACTTGGACGCGTGATTGAATCGACAGACAGATCTGTCCTGTGGGTCAAATATTCTTTACGTATTCCATCCTTGGCTTCCCTTTTCTGTTCTCACGTCACACATGTCCCTTAAATGCCAATTTGACCAAACCCTCACGTTTAAAAACAGTCAAAGACCTCCAAATTGTTCTCTCTTCTATAATTCCATTTTCTATTTCTTCTTCATTGTCACACCTGCTGTTTACATTAGTTCCTATATATGTGAATGAAGAGACTTGCTGGAACACACTCTCCTGCCCGCAGGGGGTCCATATTTTTGTAATTTCTTCCCGATATGATTATAAACTTGCTTTTTTTCTTCATAAATTCGTAACCCCATTTTTTAGATGTGGCTTGATGTGCAAGGAAAGCATCAATAAGAGAGAACTTGGATCTAACTATAATGTCCACATCACCTACATATATCGGTAGCTGTACAGTTTTATTGAATGTGTGTGCAGTTGTTTGTATTTATGATTCCCCAACTGCCTTTTCGAGTACAATACTAAAAACCATGCACGCTAGGGCATCTCCTTGCCTTAGACCGTTTTGATAAGGTGGACTGTATTTGTGTAACACTTTTCTTCGTCATTCTTGACAAGCCTAATGAGTTTTTGTGGTATATTCAACTGCTGCATTGCTTCAAACAATTTATTTATTTTTGACGCTGTCATAGGCGCCTTTAAAATTAACAAAGAGGTGGTGTATTTCCATATCATATTCACTTGCTTTTTCCCTTTATTTGTCTTAATAATTCTTTTTATCTGTAGTAGATCTTCCATTTCTAAGTCCCGCCTGGTATTCACCTATTTCCCTCTCGACATATGGTTTTAATCTTTCAAACAAGATATTGGAAATTTCTTTACATGAATAACACCGGAGTGAGATACCTCTATAATTTTTACAATCTAAAGGATCACTGTTCTTAAGTATTGGATACACCACACTTATTTTCCGTTCTTTTGGTATGATTTCCTTAGTCCAGACTTTTTTGACCACTCAGAATACTTTTTGTTGTTCCTGTCTTTATTAATTCTATTTGTAGACCATCCCTACCAGGAGATTTATCTCAAAGAATACAGGAGATTAATGACGGCCATATTAGTCAAAATTTTTCACACCTGAAGAGATTCCAATGATAGGAATGAAACGTTGTGTTATACTCTAGTTAATAAATATTGTTTCCTACAATTCTGCATATATTGGCCGTCATTAATATCCTGTATTCTTCGAGACATAGAACAATCGTCACATTTAGTTTATATATATAATATTATATTTAATTAAGATTCCAAAGCAGCTGTAATCAACAATACACATATTTGCAAATGAGTAACATTTACAGTAACTTAATGAAAAACTTTCAGGGGAAATGTAATGCTTAATTTGACTATAGAATGTATTCAAAATTCATTCAGTCAATTTATAAAATTGTAAAGTATAATTTGTGGTTCCGCTAGGAATCCTTCTGCGTGTAAAGCAGACGTGATAACCGCTACACCACGTAACCGATGTGCCATTAAAATCATTACGAATAGGCTGTAACTTAATGAATGGGCCTAACGACAGTTTCGTACTATTGCTATTTTTATTCCTTCACATCTTACAACCTCAAACCTCGCCATCTGCTCTTCGTCGATTGTGAACAATGAATCTTGTTCTTGGTTCCCTTGGGGAAACTGTTCGTATTCAGCTTCTTCAATAATTTTAAATCGTCCGAATACAATGGAGTCTCCTTCTCAGTCGATTCTCGCGTATCCCGCATTGGTCTTTTTAAAAATGACCCCTAGACATTTCTTACTACAGCAAATAAATCGACTCCGGATTAAAACTGTGCAATAAAGAGACGTCTACCTTTAATAGAGACACATAATGGTTACTCTTGTGTGATCTTCCTAAAAGATCGCTTTACACAAGAACTAAGGTTTTTAATACAAAATTATCCCTTTCATAAATCATATTTACTAATTTACTACCATATGCTTCTCAAATTTATAATTAATAAAAAGCGGCAGCCAGAAGTATTTCTTCTAGCTATCTACATCAATATTAAAAATATTTCATTCTTTAGAATTGATCAGGAATATGAATATGGCGTATAATCGAAATTTCCTTAATTTGATATATTAATAGACTAAGTATAACGATGGATAAAGTTTTCTCGGGATTCTAACCGGGTAGCGTTGTTCATTTGCCACAACGTTTCGATGGCTTGCACCGCCATCTTCTTCAGGTCAAATGTTGTGGCAAATGAACGACGCTACCCGGTTAGAATCCCGAGAAAACTTTATCCAGGAGTTACACCGGGAAAACCTACGCTCCTTATTTAAGTATAACGAAGTCAGACTTCATAATAATAAAGACAGCAACAATTAAACTTAATATTTGAAATTTAAGAAAATTGACAACATTTTAAGTTAGTTAATATTTATCTTAAGTGTTTGTAAGTTATTCACGTGAGATATCATGTCAATAATTAGTTACATAATTATCCCCATATTAATGTAAATTTAAAAATTTCGTAAAAAAGTCAGAGAATAAAGATTTTAAAAAATAAAAGCAACTAATTTTCTTAAGCTCGTAGTGTTTTGTGCTGCGACATATTTTTATTCGTCCCATCTATTTTTCTTATTGAGAAAAATTACACGTAAAGACCGCAAGCACGACTGTTTGTAAAATATGTGTTGGAAAAAATTATAAAATAAATTATAACATTTTTGTTTAAATAATTTAATCGCTATGTAATATTTTATTCCTTTCTGATTTCTGTAGTAATAAATAGAAATGTTGATTCAGATAATTTTTTTGTGGGAGTGATTCGTCACTTGCCATTGTCCACATAATCAATAACCTTTTATTTCTCTTGGAAACGCAGAAAATTTTATTTGAATTTCATTCCACTCGACTATATCGCGGATAATGAAATTCTGCTTCCCTGAACATTTCATTACCGAACTTGTTCCTTCGGGCCTCTCGATTTTCTGTCGAAAATAGAGCTCGTCTAGCGGCAACGAAATATCCGTAGTTCTTTCGGAATATCATTTCCTGACGTGACGTTGCGGAGGAGGATATTGCCATACATCACACGTGAAGAAACTTCGGCAAATACCACGTTTCTAAAAAGCAGAATATACCACTGCGATCAACTTCAATTACAACACAATTATGAGGATTTTAAACATTAAATGCAGAGATAAAAATATCATATTTATTACGTTATAATAAAAAAATTCAAGGCATAAATTGGATTAATATATTTGGTGAAAATGAAGTTAAATACAAGAATATCAATGATAATATATGAACATATTTTGTTTTGTGATTATAATGTTCTATTAATGGAATTAATTTAAATTGTTATTAAATTTACGTGAACTAAGAAAGAATACAAGAATATCAATGATAATATATGAACATATTTTCTTTTGTGATTATAATGTCTATTAATGGAATTAATTTAAATTACTATTAAATTTACGTGAACTAAGTTCGACGATGCATTAAAGATTAATATTTACTAACAGCTAACGTCCCATAAGGAACAAAATTAAATGCCTTGATAATTATTGATCTCAATTTGTATTGAATACTGTTTTATCAGAAACAATTAAAATTAGACATAGCTGCATGCCATTTCTCGCGAGAGCGTGACCTTGAATCCACCAATCAGAATGTTTAAAATGAAGGGTTGGACAAGTAGCCTTGTCGAACAAACACATTACGGTTTTCAGAGATCTGTGTATTAAACCCAGAAAATTGAACTTTCCTATGTGAGGAATGCGTCTCTCTGCATGCAGAAACCCCTATTGACGTCTAATTTTATCGCAATATAATGCAGCAACCTCCCCAGGAGGACGTAGAGTTGGCTTCTGTTGTTCTCTGATAATTCTCCTCCCTTACGGGTCAGTCGAAGCCAAGTGGTCCAGCATTCGTTGCCGCACCATCTCAGAAAAAATTAATATTTTGTTTGTGCATTCCCTCATGTTTTGGTAGTTAGAAACTAATTTTGTTTAATTTATATTGGAAAGGTTTAAGTTAGATATAGTAGGAATTAGTGATGTTAGATGTCAGGAAGAGTAAGATTTTTGGTCAGGGTGATTAGAACAAAATCGAATACAGGAAATGTAGGGGTAGGTAATGAATAGAAGGTTGAACAACGAATAAGTTATTATAAACAATATAATGAATCAAGAAGGGAGTAAAACAAGGATGTAGTCTGTCGCAAAGGCTGTTTAACTTATATATAGAACAAGCGACGAAGAAGGTTAAAACGGAATGTGGAAAAGGAATCATACTGCAAGGACAAGAAACAAAAACCTTACGCTTTCCCGACGATATTGTATTACGGGAGCTAGAAGAAGACTTGAAAACCATAATAAATGACATGAACGGAGTCCTAGAAAAAGAGTTCAATATGACGATTAATAGAGGGAAAACCATGGTAATAGAGTGTAGTATGGGAAACAGTGGATTAACAAAGGGTGTTAGGTTGGGAGGGGATAATTTGACGGAAGTTAAGGAATCCTGCTACTTTGGAAGCGTAATTACTAGGGACTGTAGGAGTATAGGGGACATAAAGAATAGGATAGCGCAGGCAAGGAAGGCTTTCGCGAAAAAGAGGAATTTACTTACGGATAATATAAGTGTGAATATTAGTAAATCGTTGCTAAATGTTCATATGGAGCGTGGCGTGGAGTTGGGGAAAGGAAAAGAATACAAGCCATTGAAATGTGGTGCTATAGGAGAATGCTGAAAATCAGATGGGTAAATAGAGTTACTAACGAGGAAGTTCTAAACAGAATAGGGGAAAAGTGAACAATATGGAAGAAGAGTAAATGAAGAGGCTTGCGTAAGATAGCTTAGCATGGAGGGTTGCATGGACCAGTCTAATGACTGAAAATCGTAACATCAACAACATATTGTGTCCGGTTCAAAAATAGCCCCCGGTTTTTCTGTAGCGCGCACTCCGTATTTCAAATGTGTAAGTAAATACGAATTAAAAAATGTCCACGACTGTGTTGACGTATCCTTTTCAAATAACTGCATCGCGCTTAGTACATTCAGACCTACAAATTAAATCCCTATTTAATAATCTAAATTTATTTTTCATGTATTTTGTGTACCACGAAGTTGTTGATTCCAAATGAAAGTAAACTGAATATCCGTAAGCTAATTTCTCCATGAACTAACAGTTTTTGAACCTCAATAATTTCCGTGCTTTTAGACAAAATAGTGTAGTTACTCTATATAAATTATCAATTGTTTTTGGCGTTCCCATTACAAATCCCACCCATTTTAAAAATAGGATTTTTCATATTTTTCAATGTTTGAGATGCTATATCTTTGTTGCGCATGTAGATAGAAATCTGAAACTTGTTCACATAATATGTCTCTATAGTATTAAACTACAATATAAATTTAAACTTTCAGATTTATCTCAAAGATAAATTGTTAAACATAGTAATAAATGTGCGAGTTTCACATACAGAATGAGTGCATATATTGTAATAGGTGATTTGAGATAAGTGCACGGTCTGTCGTTGCAGCAATCCACGGGAAAGGACCATTGTGTTTGGCAGGTCAAATGTTTTTGATCGTTGACGGTCGTTGACCTGGGAGCGGTGTGAAGGCATCTGGACAGGAAGCTGGATTTGGAAACCCTCAGGAGGTTGGGGCAGGCCTGGGACCTATAAAACAGAGTGGACTGGTGTGGTTTTTACTATTATTATTGATGTTAGCTTTGGACGGCTGTGTGGAGTTTATTATTATGATTGATTTTGGCGGTGAACGGCGGTGTGGTGGTGGAGATTTTTGCTGAGAATGGCAAGATGGACAGGAGTTTTTGGAGAATAGGATTGCAGATTGACGCAGAAATGGAGGTAGAGATTGCCGTGAGCCGCAAGTGAGGAAAGCATGTTTTGGTTGGAGAGCAGACACCAGCCCGATGAGCTGGGAATGAATGGACCTAGGCGGAACGTGAACATCTTGGCTGCCGCACCTGGAGCTGCAAACAGTAAGCCCTCCCCTTCCCCTTTCTTACTGCGTGTGTGCAACGACAGATAATATAGCATTTCGCCAGTGACGGTGAACAGTTTAATATTAAGATGAACTTTCAAAATCTATTTAATCATATTCTAGATTAGGTTATTTTGGTTAGTTTTAATGGTTAAGCATATGATTGTGAGCTACATCCAATGATTGTGGAGTCGGATTGGGCTTTGGCCGGGATTTAAATATTGAATTAAATGGTTTCAATTGTTTAAACCCTTGTTAATTATTGAATATATCATCCCTCCCTTAATTAATTCATTAAAGCCAAGACCCCTGAGAGTCTCATGCTCGACTAATAACTCACGTGTCTTGGCTCGACGCTGACCATCTCCCTCGGGATCTCGCGGATCGAGATTGTTGTTTTATTTATTTGAGAAATATATATATTAATTCTGCATATGCAGTGGCGCCCTGGCCGGCATTGCGAAGACAAAAGATCCGAGTTGGAAGGGAGCGTTACAATATAAATATAATATTTCAAATATTTAGTTATGTTAATCTAAGGAAACAATTTTGATAACAATATATAATATTATATTACAATTTTTGTTTCTTATTCTTTCACTATTATGGTTATATGAAGGTGATTCAAATAGCTTTTTGATGTCCGGAAAAAAGTACTGTGTGTCATTGAAAGAAAACGGGTCTGAGGTACAAAAACAAAAGTGTTTAATGGTTTATAATTTAAATGAACTATTTTATGAGTTTAAAAATAAGTACCCTGATATTAAAATTGGAATATCGAAATTCTGTGAGGTTGGACCAAAGTGGTGTGTTGTTGCGGGTGTATCTGGTACTCATAAAGTATTTGTGTGTTTATATCACCAGAATGCAAAGTTGATGATTTATGGTGCTAATCGTAAACTTGATTATAAAGATCTTTTGGAAGTTATGGTATGCCCAACAGATAATAATGAATGTATGATGGAGAAAATGTCAAGACCTGGACGTTCTTGACGATGCAGTTTATTTGAAAAGGATACGCCAACACAGTCGTGGATAAATTTTAGATTCGTAGATACCTGCACAGCGTGCGCGCTACAACAAAAGCGGGGGCTATTTAATGAACCGGATACAATAAAAATGAAACAAAATTAGTTTCGAACTACCAAAACATGAGAGAATGCACAAACAAACGATTAATTTTTTCCTGGGATGGTGCGGCAAGCAATTCCCTTTCTGCTGGACCACTTGGCTTGGATTGACCCGTAATGCTAATTAGTCGGCTGACTGCGCGAAAAAGTCAGTCAATTGTCGTTAGTTTACTTGGATTTAGAATTTACATAAGCCTGGCGTTTGTTTATTTATTTTGCTGAATTTAGACAAGGCTGTGTAACTAAATACCCCTTTACAATATAATCATGATCACGTGATTCTTACTAACATACTTTACATTATGAAGTAAGTTGTAAAATACTTGACAAAACCGGAAATCGAACGCGGGACCACTGCAGAGTATTACGCATCTGCTCCGCCATATTTAAATTTCACCAAGCTTTCTAAATTAGCTTTGTAAAAGCATTTGTGTTTGAATATTAATTACATTATTTTAACAAATATGTTTTTTAATTTCATAAGAATCGTTTCTGTTCTGTGAAACATACTAATTTTGCTTATCAATTCAGACTACGTGAAAAGTTTGGCAGTATAATTTCATTGTTGCCTCGGTATTTCGTACTCCTCGCCGTACTTTATTCGCACGGAACTCTTTGTGCTCCACCGCACTCATTGTTCGGTGTACCACAAACTTTCGTCTTCTACGCTGCGCATTTTTACCGGCACCCTTTCGGAATTTGTGGCGACAGAACGGGCAAACGACCATTGGTATTATGTACCTTTCATGCTTTGTTCATCTGATCGAGGAATTTGTCGTCGATTATTCTACATTTTTTGCGAATAAATCAACTATAGGCAAATTACTTTTACTGTCGTATACAGTAAGATGTAAAGATTCATAATGAGCTGTGAAACAAAATTCCCCAAATGGGTTTAGGAAAATTTGCTACGAGTGTACCCGTAGTATTGCATATATTTTTAGTTTGTCTCTATCAGGTGATTATAAATCAATTAAGCTGTTTTTTAATCAATGAGAGACTCGCGTTCTGATTTATATATAATTAACTGGTTACTCTTTACAATATTTTTAAGTATATACCAGAGTTCAGCATAATTTTTAGCTTTGGAGAGAAACGATTAATTGATATCAATATTATAACAATCCTATCTCGAGATGTGTTAATTACCCACCAACAATAATATTTCTTTATGAAATAAGTCAAATAAGGTCTTAAGTAAGTATTGTGCCCAGATCAACAAGATTCTAAAGCGGAGGTTTATTGATATTTTCACATATATACAGTATTTAAATTATTAACCCCTAACACTGGCTGATATTTTTCAACAAATACGTAAAAAAATATCATATTATTTTATTACGTTTATTTATTACCTACAGATAGATAAATAAATATATTCCATTAAGTGCATTATAATATTTTCTATTGACCCTAATTTAAAAAAAATCGCGTAATTTTGCATAAAAATTAAGTTAAACGTTTCACAATAAATACAGTTAAAAATACTTCACACTAAAAACACTGCTGTGAGAATAAAAAAATTCTCTCTGTACCCTAGGATAGTAAAAATTCTCCCAGTATCTTAAAACAGTAAAAAATAAGGGAGTTAAAGAAATCTCCGGGAATCTTATGAGAGCCTTTAAAATTCCCCGCACCTTTACAGGAGTACAATAATGTAACAGTTTCCTTTAGTAATTTATAAAGTTCTATATTAAACTCCTTATGAATTGAAAAAGGGGGATGCGGAAGGTAGAGCAAGGTAGCCTAGGGTTAACTAGGGCCCCCGGGCTGTGGTTTGAGGATCCTACCCCATGTTTCACATAAAGAGATGCAGGGAAAACCCTGGAAAACCTGCATCAGGTAGGTCAGGCATTTCCGAATGACGCGAGACGAATTTGCTGTGGGGTCGCAGCATTCCCTTCTCCGTGTCTCCACCAGTTCTGGGGAGAGTTGGCCGGCTGATCCAATGGGATCAGTGGACTACTCTTGCCTTATGCCAAAGGTCTTCGACCCCAGTACATAAACCTCCCAAAACAGGTGAAGGTGTCTCGGCATGTGAGAACTTTGAATGCATTCCCGACATAGTCAGGAGAGCCCCGCACGTATAATAATAGTGTTCCTCTCCTATGCATTTTTATGTATATTAATCATACTTAAACAAGTGACAGCATTCATCTCAGCGGCTCCGAATTAAACTATAATTTCAAAGGAATTTTCAGTACTGCATATATGCCGACTGTGATTTGGATTATGCGGTACAATGTTTTCCCAGTCATGTTAACATAACGAAGAGGTACCTATGACAATGGAAGTTGGAGAAGCATGACATATGTTTTTTTTTTGTTTTGCGAGGGCAGGTGAAAATCTTCTAAAGACACTATTTCAGGGTCCGCACTGGATAGTAGTGTGGGATTCTACCCACTAAAAACACCTCCCTTTCCAACGATGACTGTGTATCTTCCTGTGGGACCGTCGTTAGACATTACTTCACAGGAAGCAGTCGTAGCGTCAAGCTCTCTCTGTCTCCTTTAAACATATTATTTCTCTCTTTTTCGTAATTTCTTAATCTTTGAATTACCGTAGAGGCATATGCTCTTACTTTATTCCAGGTATTAGGTGAAAGCAGCATATTAGGTACCAAATTATCTTGTATTATTGAAGTTCCAATATCGCTTTCTAATGCTCGTCTCTCATATGAAAATTTCGAGCAACTGAAAAACACGTGTTCTGGTGTCTCTTTAACTCCACATTCAGGGTATGCAGGTGAATTATCTATGGCAAACCTGTAGAAGTATGCCCTGAAGCAGCCGTGACCGGTCAAGAGTTGAGTGAGATAATAATTCACTTCTCTGTGTTTCCGATCAATCCAGTCTTTAATTGATCTTATTAACCTATGGGTCCATCGGCCTTTATTGGACTCATCCCAACGGCGTTGCCATTCTTCATATGTTTTGAGCCTCTCAACTCTCTTGCCTTCCAGACCTCTGTTTGTTTGTAGTCTGCGGCACTCATCGGCCAGAATGTCTACCGGAGGCATTCCTGCCACCACACAGACTGCATGGCACAGGTAACGCGTAGTGCACAGAACCTGTCATTACAGTACACCATATCGTAGCACCATACAAGATCACTGATCGCACAACATTCGCGAAAAGAAGTCGCCGGTATTGTCTTGGACCTGCAACATTTGGCATAATTCGTGACAGTGCAGATACTGTCCCAGCTACTTTACGTCTTACGTAATCAAGGTGGTGTTTAAAAGACATCCTATCATCTATCATTATACCAAGATATCTGATAGATATAGATTTCGCAGTTTCCGACCGTAAGGGTGATGGATTCTCTATATTTTCTCCCAGTGACAAGAACTGCCTCTGTTTTTTCTTCCGACAGTTGCAGTCCCATTGTCCGTAGCCATTGCTCAATCACATAAATAGCCTCATTGGCTATCTGAACTATTTTTTCCTGGTGCTTAGCGACGACGACAATTGCTATGTCGTCTGCGAAGCTAATAATTTTGCTTTCCGTGGGAATCTCAAGTCTTAATACATCATCATACATAATGTTCCACAACAGGGGTCCTAGAACCGATTATTGTGGGACGCCACCTGTGATTACGTACTTTTCCACGAGCGTGACATGTAATTAATATCATCCGGGTGTATAGTTTCTGTATCAAGCATTTAAACCAATATATTATAAATATTTTATTCACTTTCAGGTCGTTAACAAGCAATGAGATGGTGTGTTTCTTACTATATTGTAACAAATTTATAAATGGAATGGAATACGCCATTAAAATTAACTTATAATATGCACATCTTTATTTTCAGTTGATAAATTGTGCGTTCATCATTTTGTTACAGGGATGGGCATTTAATTTATAAAACAAAATGGTTATCACCATAATTAATATTTCTCATAGGTTAACTCTTACTAAATCGATTAACAAGTCATTAACAAATATATGTATTATTCCATACGCTTTTAATTCAGTTTTAAGCTCAAACATGCTATGATGAAGTAAATAGCTCATACTAAACACGAGACTTTACCGATATTTTTCACGTATGTTATAAGGACCTGAGGCGGTCCGATTATAATATCACTCATTTTCAGTTGTCAGTTTATATGTGAATTAATATATTCACACCCCGTTTAATCATTCAGTACGTGTGAAATAGGTTACGTAGTCAAAGTATGTAAATCAAGACCTTGCCCCTTTGTCAGGGACCACGTGTGTAATATGTGAAGTTGAACCATGTTTCAACGAAAATAACAAATCATGATGCTCAAAGGGGAGAGGAAATGAGGCCTGTGTTTATAGAACTCCAATTTCAGCGATAGCTTCAATGGAAGGCTTGTAAAGCGAGTACAAGTTAAAAGTTGAAACCGTTTCCCAGTCATGTTTACAACACGAAGCGGTACAAAGTTAGTTGTTGCTGAGAACTTTATGAAATGCGGCCTCTGTGTTTCGAGTTTATTAAACGCAATATTGTAGCTTACGCGAGGAAGACCGCAAAGGAAGGCTCTAAAACGTTAAGGAAGCCAAACGAAAACTCGTTACCTTCTGTCTTCAAATTTTAAAGGAATTAAGGGGATGAGAGGATTGTAAAATGAGCAAAGATTTAAAGGGAGATTCCTTTAAGGACGCCGTTGACGAAGATTTCGTTTTTATTTCAATATCTAAATTACAAATTATTGCACGTGAACAAATATTTATAAAATAAAATAAACGTTTCACAATTTTACTGAAGATAATCAAACATACGTTTTACTTATGCGTTTTTATTTTTATATATATATAATTAATAGCTCAATAAAAAATATATATATATAATTCCGCTGTGGCGTGCTATTAATTATTCTCCTTCTAAAAGGCTTGACCGATGTAAATGATTGTTTTGGTTGTATTTATGAATTCATCTGGTTGGTTCTTAGCTATAGTTGGAACTGATAGTTGAAGCTGTTGTCAAGATCTAGAAATTTTTTACTTTTTCGGTCAAAATTATTTTTTATATACATTGCTTGAATTTCTCACGTATAATCCCAAATTTGACAATTTGAATAATTTGAGTCATTTCACTTAGGCATCAATACATGCGCATATTCATTGCGTCGTAGCCTGGCATTGTTTTGAGATTTTCATTTAGGTTTGCTGAGTTCTTAGAGAGTATAGGAAAATCAAAGAAACATGCCGAAAGAGGAAAAATATCAGCAAGAACATTAGGAGAAACCAATTTTGGATAAAGTAGAAAAGCAGAAAGATGGAAGGAATATTTAGAAGAGCTGTATCACGGTGGAAACCTATATCAACCTATACAAGAGAAGAGGAGGTGGATGATGAAGAGTTGGGGACAAAATTTGAAGGTTGGAGGTTGCTAGGGCATCAACAGAACTGAGCATTTGTAAAACGCCAGAAATTAATAATATTACAGCGAAGTTGATAAGATCATCGGGCAGAGAAGCAATATCATGGTTTTTCAGGATAGTTTGCGAAATCTACGCCACAGAAAGGATAGCAGAAGATATTAGGAAAAACATAATTATAGTCATACTGAAGAAGACAGAGGCTGATAGGTGCGATCTGCACAGGGCAATTAGTTTAGTATCCTTGCATGCAAAATATTAACGAAAATAGTATATAAGAGGATGGAACATCAAATAAAATGCGAGTTAGGAAAGGATCAGTTTGGTTTTAGGAAGAACGTAGGGACAAAAGGAGCAATATTGACTTTGCGTCTAATTTTAGAAGATAGAATAAGAAAAAACAGGCCTACTTTCATGGCATTTGTAGATAATGTGAACTGGGACACACTGCTATGGATTTTGAAGACGACACATATCGAGAAATAAGATAAGCTTTACAAAAGCCAGTCAGCTGCAATTAGAGTTGAAGATCAAAAAAATAAATCAGAAATCAAGAAAGGAGTTAGACAAGGATTTCATGAGGTTTAATGAAAAAAGTTAAAACAGAATATGGAAAAGGAATCATACTGTAAGGAGAAGAAATAAAAATCCTATGGTTGACAGATGATATTGTGGTATTAGGGGAGTCATAAAGAGTCTTGGACATAATAATAAATGACATGAACGTGTTCATGGAGAAAGAGTTCGATATGAGGATTAATAAAGAGAATGGGATATATTAATAGAGATATGAGGGTCTTGTAAAATGAGCAGTTGAAGGAGGTGTGTGGAGTATGAACAGAAGAGAAAGGCGAAAGATATAATCCGATAAACAGATTAGGGAGAATGTGGGATGTGGTAGTTATACGGAAATGAAAAGTCTTGCGCAAGATAGTTAGCATGGAGGGTTGTATCAGATCAATCATAGGACTAAATACCACTACAACAACGAGTGCTTATATGTTACGTGTTTTGTAATTGCGTACATACTGAGAGTATTATTTATCGACTAGCTATGCCCGCGACTTCGTTCGTTCGGAAATATTTCTTTTTATTTTGCCCTATAAACGAAACAAGAGGTACAGAATTTAGAAAAATTTTAATTCATTGAAAGTATAAAAAGTTCGGTTTCATTATTTATGATCGATTCGGGACTGATTTTGAACCAACCCCGCTTTTACAAGTTTAGGCGGTTCGCTTCCTATGCAATTAAAGGGGAGTTGCCTGTTTCAGTAACACCCTCATGTAGCCTTTTAACCCCAAAAAAACCTATTTTCTGGATGATAATAGGCGCTGCGGGATTTTTCTCGCAGGCGCTTCACTCCAGAGTGACTGCGGGGCTCACCTGATTACTTCGGGAATGCCTCGCACTCTCTCTGTTTTTTTATCAAAGTTCTCACATGCCGAAACACCTTCACCTATTTTGGGAGGTATATGTACTGGGGTCGAAGACCTTGGGCATATGGCAAGAGTTGTCAGCTGATCCCATTGGATCAGTCGGCCAACTGCCTCCTGAAACTGGTGGAGGCATGGAGAAGCGAATGCTGCGACCCCACAGAAAATTTGTCTTCCGTCATTGGGAAGGGCGTGAGAATAGTACCCAATGCCCGACGTACCTGATGCAAATTTTCTAGGGTTTTCTCAGCGTCTTTTTATGTGAAACTCCGGGTAGGGCCCCTAGTCAAACCTTGGATACCTTGCTCTACCTTTAACATCCCCCTCTTTTCACTTCCCTACCTATGCTATTAGAGACGAGTTGCGTGTTTCAGGATCACCCTCATGTAGCCTATTAACCCAAGAAATAAAATTCCATCTAACACAGAGAAACATTTTATATTCAGCGTTCATACGAGGTATTTAGATGTTTCTGATGTTAGGTATAAATATTTGTATGCCATATCGCATTAAAATAATAAAATATTTGACGGTTTCCGTATATAATAATTTCTGTTGAAATTAATAAACTACTGCGTATGAGTATAGCTCGTAGAAATAAAAACGAGATTTCCGAATGCATGTTAATTTTGCGATGAGATGGTTTGGGTGGTGACTGACAATGATAAACTTTAATGCAAAGCGGGAGAAATTAAATATATAATAAATGATTCTATTTTTTCTGAGTCTATCATGAGTGAATATTACAGAAGCTATTTGTGATGAACATCTATATTATTATGGAGAAACACGTTATTGCAATATCCTAGGGGTTAATACTTTAATGTATGGTGGAGCATAATCATTGGAAAGACAGTAAACATTAATTGGAATAACTAAAATGCAGTAAGTTTAGCAAACGGGAGAAAGAGATCCTATTTTACCGAATCCGGTATAAATTTCACTGCTAAAACTTCTCAGAACCCAACTCGAATTCACTAAAGTAAATATTAGCACCCGGAGGCATTAATCTGCTGTTTCCTTCGTTCGTTGATTTAACATTGAATATATTTTTAAAGCTATTAACTTATAATTCTAAATCCAACCTTTAACATACATTTTAAATACGGTACTTGAAAATCTGTTCAACTCTAAAAACAAGTAGATATTTTAAATAAATATCTTCTCCTTTGTTGTTGTTGTGGTATTCAGTCCTAAAACTGGTCTGATGGAACCTCCATGCTAACCTATACTGCGCATAACTACCGCATTCTACATCCACCCTAATCTGCTTAGCGAGTTCCAACCTAGCCTCCCTCTTCTGTTCATACACCACACACTTCACTCTAATGTTAATTTTACAACCTCATGTCTCAAAACGTGACCTTTTAATCTATCCCTTCTCTTGGTCCCTCCATATTTTTCACATTTACCCCATTCTGTTTAGAACTTCCTCGTTAGTTGACTCTGATATTCAGCATTCTCGTATAAAAACACATTTCAAATGCTTTTAATATTCTCCTCTCCGCAGCTCCTTTCGTCCACGTTTCGCACCCATATGACGCCACACTTCGTAGGATCATTTTCAGCAACGATTTCCTAATTTTCACACTTATATTACCCGTGAGTAAATTCCACTTTTTCGCGAAAGTTTTCCTTGCCTGTGCTATCCTACTCTTTATGTCTACTATACTTCTACCATCCCTAGTTATTACGCTTCCCAAGTAGCAGAATTCCTTAACTTCCTTCAAAATATCCCTTCCTAATGTAATTACCTTTGCTATTCCGCTGTTTCCCATACTACACACCATTACCATGGTTTTCCTTCTATTAATCCTCATATTAAACTCCTTATCCATGACCACATTCATGCTATTTACTATGGTTTCCAAGTCTTCTCCTGACTTCCCTAATACTACAATATCATCGGCAAAGCGTAGGGTTTTTATTTCTTCTCCTTTCAGTATGATTCCTTTTCCATATTCCGTTTTGAATTTCTTCATCGCTTGTTTTATGAACTGAAAATTAATATTTCAAAGCAAAATGTAATCACGTGGAAGGTTGATGATAATAAATGTAGCAGAATTCCTTAACTTCTGTCAAAATATCCCTTCCCAATGTAACACCCTTTTTTATTCAATTGTTTCCCATACTATACTCCATTACCTTGGTTTACCCCCTATTAATCCTCATATTGAACTCTTTCTTCAGAACCACGTTTATGCCATTTATTATGGTTTCCAAGACTTCTTCTGACTTCCCTAATACTACAATATCGTCGCCAAAGCGAAGATTTTTATTTCTTGTCCTTGCAGTATGATTTCTTTTCCATTTTCCGTTTTAACCTTATTCATCGCTTGTTCTAAAGTTAAAAAAAGCATGGGCAAAAGACTGCATCCTTGTTTATGTGATTATAATACAGGCTATGAATAAAATGTCAAATTATTGCTCATCTGCTTAATTTGACGTATGTTAGTTTATTTTTACAGCTATTTTTAATTATGATATATTTAATGACCAACTCAAAAATTGTGTATATACCCGATGAAAGATTCTAAATATATTTTCCATACTATAATGCAAGTAATATTTTGATTAAATAACGTATTTCCATTAGTGTTACTAATGAATAATTGGAAATTGAAGAAATCTAAAATGTCCGTAACAGCGGTGTGTAACTAAGCGACTTTTTTTTCTTCAGATAAATACGTTTCGAGCTCAAATGATGAGAGTTCTACGTCATTACGAATCCATTTCTACACTTTGGTCGGAATTCGGCAAACTGTGAATGGTTAGGGTGTAAACAAGCACCGTCGCATTTTCCTGCGGCAGTTCTTTAAGGAAAAACGTGATTGAAGCTAAGGAAGGCTCTCCGACGTACCGAAATGGAGTCAGATAATAACTGAGAGTCTTTTTTTGCCCGTTTGCAGCTCTTCTGGAGACACCTCTAATACTAAAATCAATACTGCCTGCACCCCGGGTTCTGTATATGCTAATACACTTCCAGCAGGTAACGTATTTAACAAGTTCCTCCTAAAATTAATTAAATAGAATTCTGAAACATCCGACTTAAAAGTCTATTTGGAAAATAAAAATAAACAGATAACGTGTTATATTTTCTATGAAACATCGATTATCCATTACACGGACTTGTTCAAAATGGAAATGAAATTAAGGAAATATTTGTTTTAAAAAATAGTTCCAATTATAATTTAACGAAAGTGTAACTAAACAATTGAGTAATTGTATTAATTTATAAAAAATAATTTGTTTAAAAAACTCGAAACTTTTAATGGACATGTGAATGTTTAGAAAAGAGCTGTTTATTTTATTTTCCACATTTTAACTATATTCGAAATATTAAAATGAAAATTTTCAACCATTTTTTCCAGATAGTTTTTCATTTTTCATCAAAAAACGTTTCAGTTCATATTCGCAACTTCTTCAGGTTTTACTCTTAACAATCTGTGAAATACATATTTCAATTTGAATGTTAACTTATACATAGCCAAATATATAGAGGAAATTGACTAACAACAATTTTTAAAAATTCAACAAATAAATTTCATAATGTGTTGAATTTCTAAAACTTGGACGTAACAATAATTTGGTAAGTCCTTACACCACACACTTCCCTCAACTGCTAATTTTACAAGACCCTCGATGTCTTATAACGTGGTCTATTCATCTATCCTTTCTCTTATTCAACGTCCTCCACATAGTTCGCTCCTCCACTATTCTGTTTAGAACGCCGCACTCCATACGAACATTTTCAGCAACGATTTCCTAATATTCCCATTTATATTTAAGTAAATTTCTCTTTTTCGCGAAAGCCTTCCTTGCCTCTGCTATCCTTCTCTTTATCTTCACTATACTTCTACGATCCCTAGTTATTACGCTTCCCAAGTAGCATAATTCCTAAACTTCCTTCAAAATATCCCTTCCCAATCTAACAGCCTTTGTTATTCCACTGCTTCCCATACTATACTTCATTACCGTGGTTTTGCCTCCACTAATTCTCATTCTCTTTCTCCAGGACCACGTTCATGCTATTTATTATGGTTTCCAAGTCATCTTCAGACTCCTGTAATAGTAGGCAAACCGTAGGTTTTTTGTTTCTCCTTCTTGCAATATGTTTCGTTTTCCATTTTCCGTTTTAACTTTCTTCATCGCCTGTTATATATATAAGAATGAAATCACGCTAGCACATATCATTAACTGTTTTCATTTCAATCACATGGGACACTAAAAGACCCAAAGCACTGCGGTTTGCTCGTCGTAGACGGACTTTTCTCTAATCAGCGTTTAATCAACTGTTCAGTGAATATTTGCTGCAATAATTGTTATCAGACATTAATTACAACTTTTGCCAAATGGCACGCCTACCTTCGCAGTCCTGTGTTGATTAGATTAATTCGCTCATTCACGTAACTGTTACTCTTGAAACAGGTTATCAAACACCAATAATTCGAATTTATTGCTGTGGAATAAATTACATTTAACGGTGGTGCATTATCCTTGACCTGTAGCAAGTGTAATTGTGTGTGATAATTAGAATTATTACACCAAAGAGAATTAATATTGCTTCGCTTTAATATTGTTTCCGAAAACAGAGGACTCGTTCAACTGAAATGTTCCCGTTACAATAATTAAGCAAATTGTTTCTAGTTTACAATAGAATGTAACGATCGTTTCTATGTGATAATAATTAATCCCGCGGGATGAAATTAACAATTTATCAACTATTATCGTAGATATGTTCATTTTTATAATTTAAACGAAAAAAAAATCATATTTCCAGGTAAGTTTATGATTTTTCAATGAAAAATCTAGTACTTCAACATACATTTTACATTTTATTTTAAGAAATCTCTGCCTAAAAGCAAAGAAAACTGACGCAAGCGGTATAAATTAATCTTTAATTTGTTAAATTGACCGTTTCAAGGTTTTTAGTGCTATTAAACAGTCATCCGCTCTTGTATAGAAAATACCGGACGTTCTGAAACCTACAACCTTTCCTCTTTTCTCGAGAAAATTGTCAGACCTATTTCCAAGATGCTTTATTTCCTTTTTATGCAGAGCCTTCAGAAGGTTTTCAGTTTAATTTATCAATTGATCTTCCATGTTCAGTCATAATGGATCTCTTTCCGAAACTTGACTTTGTTAAAGTTTCTCCAGATAACGCTTAGACTGAATTTGATTAACTCTATTTCGTTGGACCATAAAGATTTAAGAAGGATTTTAGCAAAATCAACTTAGTGGCTGCATATTTGGAACCATGACCTTTCTTTTGTGAAATTATAGAACCTGACCAACAAGCATTTGTTTGCAATTATACAATTATAATTCAGAGGCACTTTGCTATTATTTCTCGCGATGTATGTGAATGAAAGGCGGGACAAGCGGCGTTACCGAACAATCACAGGGTGATCTACAGCTTTCAATGATCTGTACACCGTATCTATTTGTATCTGTAGCGCTAATTTTTTTATTTACATTTGATAAATTTTATCTAATTGAAATATTAATGACAAACAGGCTGGAGCTGCCTTTAGCTTTTAATAGCTTTAATTTCAGTACCCGAAGTTTGGTAGACAAGAAGACTATTTGAATCATTACTTCTTTTTTATGGTACGGTAGCTTAACGGGACGAACGTGATATGTTTTGGCACGTCTGATTCATGGCTCAACACATAAAATTCGTTTATGATTGTTCACTGTTTTATTTCTTAAGAAATAAAATTTCCTTTGGGAGGCTGTATTAAAGATATGTTATATAATCATATCTGGGGGGGATGAAATTCTTTTATTGTAATTTTCAGTCCCAAGACTAGTCTGATGCAACCCTCCAACCTATCCTATCTTGCGCAAGCCTTTTCATTTCATCATAAATAGCATAACACACATCCTCGCTAATGCTAATTTTACAAGAGTCTCAAGTCTCAAAACGTGGCCTATTAATCTATCCCTTCTCTTAATAAACGTCCTCTATATTGTTCGCTTTTCCCCAATTCTGTTTAATTATTCCTCGTTTGTGATTCTATTCACCCATCTGATTTTCAGCATTCGCCTATAGCACCACGTTTCAAAGGCTAATATTCTTTTCCTTTCTCCAACTCCTATCATCCACGTTTCGCACCCATATAACGCCACGATCCATACCAAAATTTTTAGCAACGGTTTCCTGATATTCACAATTATATTACCGTAAGTAAATTCCTCTTTTTCGCGAAAGCCTTTCTTGCCTGTGCTATCCTACTCTTTATGTCTACTATGCTTCTACCACCCCTAGTTATTATGCATCCTCTTATTGAAGTATTTCTCCAGGACTACGTTCATGCCATTTATTATGGTTTCCAAGTCTCCTTCTGACTCCCCTAATACTACAATATCGTCGGCAAAGCGTAATGTTTTTATTTCTTCTCCTTGCAGTATAATTCCTTTTCCATATTCCGTTTTAACCTTCTTCATCGTTTGTTTATATTACTATGTATATGTTAAACAGCTTGAATTCATGTCTTACTCATTTCTTGATTACGGCTTTCTTTTCTTGATCTTCTATTCTAATTACTGCTGCCTGTCTTTTGTACAGGTTATGTTTATTCCTCCGTTGTCGATATTTTATTCCAGTGCTCTTCAAAATCGTTATTAGTGTGTTCCATTTCTATCTATCTAAATTTACAAATGCCATAAATGTAGGCTGGTTTTATTATCCGATCTTCCAATATTAGTCGCAAAGTCAATATTTCTTCTCTTGTCCCTACATTCTTCCTAAAACCAAACTGATCTGCTCCTAACTCGCAATCTATTTGACGTTCCATTATCCCATAACATATATTATTTTCGTTAGTATTTTTATTCTTTCATTCCTGAAATATTATTATATTAGGTATATATTAATTATTATCTGAGAATTGAAATGAGTTGAGAATTATTGTGTTGAAAAGGAGAGAATTTCCTCATCTCTTTGCCTAAAACAGGTAATTCAGTTTCTTCTTCTTTTTCTTTGGATATAAACCCATTGAGAGCCTTGGTTGCCGGGTCGAATGCGGACTGCAATCTTACATGAGACATTTTGAATTTGGAGTTGTACGTGGTTAGCGTATCCTTTCTCCCAGTCTCTGTGGCCGTGACGGCACAAACATCCAGGCACATGGCAGGATTCGAACCCGGGACCTCTCCTCTGTGTTGTGAGGCAGCGACTAGTGAATTGAAAGTTGTTACCCAAGTCAGGTTCCGTAGTTCAGTCTTCATCATTTCTTCTTTCGTGAAACCATTAAGAGCCAATGTGAAATTAATAAAGAAATTTCTATTATTTAATGCGTAATTATATTAATGGGCTAGATATGGAATCTGTGAAAGATAGGACTTGTTGGGGGGGGGATGATGAGGAGAGTAAGAGGGGGGGAGACAGCGCCTTCCAGTCGCCACCATCAACGGGCTATATTTCCCTGCATTTATTTAGAATCGATTGCTGCTCTTGAGTTTCCGAAGTATTAAACGATGTGCGATAAAGACTTCTGATATTATAGAAAGCTGTTCTACCATCTTACAGGAGCGTGCTTGTTGGAGCACGGTTTGTTGACGTCTTCAAGTTTCAAATGACAAAAGACATTTCATTGCGTCTGGAAGAATTTCAGCCGATAAGACCGAGAAAAAGTTCCGAAACAACCGCATTTTCATCTGAATTGTTCCAAGTTCTTGGAAGACTAATACAGGAGCTTTCGGTTTTCTCAACAATATCCTTGAGACTTTCTCCGTTCCACAGACCACCATGGATCTTTAGGGCTCATTTCGTAATAGTAGCAAACTTTGAGAAATGCGCAAACTGACAATGAAAGAAAAATCTAGTTATCTTCTTCGAATTACCTGATCCGTGCGTAATAGTTTTTCAAAGTTGGGCGTAAAGCAAATACGGAATTTGAGAATACAATAATGGCAACTAATTTAAATAAATCGTTCAATAATCTGAGAATGATTTGAGTTTAATAACTGTAAAAAACGTATCCTGTAAATATAATAGGAGAAAAATGTTATATTAGATGACTTTTAGTTCACTTTACGAAAATTAAAATATTATTTTTGGATTTACTTGACCGATTGTATTTACCCTTCATGACACATTAAATGTCTTTGTTACTCTAGTTTGAATAGAATCTAGAGTATGGCAAGGACGTGATCAAACTTATGTATTCTCTACTATCTGGTTACCCGGCGTTGCCCGGGTACTTATTTATATTACCGTGGTGCAATATTTGATTCAACAATAATCTCTTGATAAACACGTAATTAAATCGGCATCGGAAGTGTAATATTTAATAACCTTTTCTTTTCAGGATCCCTACCATAGAACAGATGACTGCCGAAAATACGGCTATCAACAATCCGGTTTCCTCAATTTTCCAGCATGGATTTCGGGACGAGATGATTTAGAACGCTTAAAATATTTTTTCTCGTGTTGTTTCGTCATTCTGGAATTTAGTATAAAGGAGTGAACAGGTTGTGATTTATTCAGAATATATAGTTATCAACAATCAAGCAACAGTCAAGCCCACTGGCTATTTAAAACAGAAGTCTAAGTAACCGGTACATTTATTTATTCTGTTCATTAAGAGAGTCAAAAATACTCCCGGTACACTGAGTCATAACTAGTCACTCTACTTTAAGGAAGTCCCAGTACATTAAGGAGGCTTAATAGAACAAGAAAATACTCTCGGTGGCCTAAGAAAGACAAAAACATTCTCTGTACCAAAATAAAGTAAAAATATTTGCAGTACCATAAGAGTGTCAAAAATAGTTTCGGTACCTTAAGAGAGCGAAAAATACTGAGGACACATCCAGTGTTTTCTCCCGAAACTTAGAATCATGTAAAAAAAGTTTTTATATTGTCTAAAGAATATACAAACAATCATACAGCATTTTTTACTATGGAGGTACGGACAGTTTGTCCAAATACAAAAATATTCTTTCGGTAATTACTTTGTAAGAAGCAAACACTAAAAATTAAAAACTACTATATCTAAATCGAGGAGAGTATCATTTTCTCAATTTTACAACGTAAACGTAAAGCCTAAAGGTTACCGTTTATAAAATAGAACTATTTACAATACAAAAATTGATTTAAAAATCCAATTCGGGAATTATTTTGTATATTCGTTAATTTAAAAAATTTTTTCGTCTATCAATTTAGAGAAAATATTTTATACCTGATATGGACTCAAAGCTGTTTCATTCTTAACAAAGGATTCTAACCGGGTGAAAAGATTGTAGAAACACGACGTTATAAAGGAGGTCACTGGCATCATCTTCGTCTTCACTTGAAGATGATGGCAGTGACCGCTTTCGAAACGTCGTGTCTCTAAATCACATACACCGGGAAAACCTTCGTTACTTTATTCTTTTCCTGAATTTTCATAAGATGTAGTTCTCTAATTTGTGTTAATAATAATTTTTTCTGATTTTATTGGATGGTTTGTTTATTAATCCTTTATTTTTGTAAAACTAAATACCAAATAAATCAAATTACTTCATATATTTACAAAAAAAGTACCGATAAATTTCACAATTTCTCATCATTTTAAAGACACTTTTTTCCTATACGGAAAGAGAACTCGGAAAATGTGTGAAAAAATCCAAGTTCTAATTTTTAATCTGAAATGGTCCTTAAATTAATCTGAACTTAAAATGTTAGCTTGTTTAAGTAACCCATTGAACATTTTTCCTCGTTCATTTTATGCTGCGACTCCTTTGTATTTGTCGATGTTAGAGCGAAATCATGTTGGAAATGGGAGCTTGTCTGTTACTGAAGATAGATCATCTGTCAATATTTTTGTGTGTGCGTGCATTCGTGTACGGACTTGCTTGAACTACAAGAAAGCTTTAAATCCGCACTCAGACTATTTCTTGCCATTATATCTGAATATGATATGCAAATAGGCAGAACGTATCGAGGGAAGAGAAGTGGGCGATGGAACGACCTATAAAATCAAGCAAGTGCATGATAATTGATAGGACAAAGTCACTGAAACGCAAAGGGGTAAAGGAATAATTGAATGCAAGCAGTCTAATGTAGTGAATAATGACGGATAGAAAATCATTCGTATAAAGAGTTTGAGTTTGAAGTTGAAAGTTGGTTGAAATTTATGATTATTATCTACAATTTATTAATATATAGTATTCGTATACAAGTAACTAAGAATAATCCAACATTACCACTTTAATCATTATTGGTAATAAATAGAGACAGGGGCGAATGACTTACCTTAAAATGAGTGTTGGTGTCGCCATATTGAATATTAATCGTAAATTGTTCTAAATGAAAAATAATAATTTTGTCAATATATTGTCTATTTGAATTTTAGTTTGCCACCAATTCTTTTTTATCACGAAGATGATTAAAAGTGTAAATTTTTGACATACAGTCCAGAAATGAAATAATAATAGTAAATTAAATAATCAGTCCTATATTAATATTTAATAATATACAGAAGACTAGTAGAATTATTTATGGCCAAAAGGTCTGCGCTATGTTACACATTATACATAAATTATTATTAACATATAAGTCGAATAAATTGATTAAATTAAGAATGGTGCATTATAGGCATAATTAGTACTTGATGTATGTATGCACTGAATTAGGTTAACCAAGACGAAAATAGGACTTTCGCTGTTATTGGTGCATTAAACGGTTGAACCACTGACGCTCAATAAGGCCTAAAATTAATTATGTTTCTGATCTACTAATAATTGCCGACTGTTTTATAATTAGAATATTTCGTTACTTCCAAATTACACTATAGCTTGTGAATGGAAAGAGCTATGAAATTTAGAAAGAGGAGGGAAAATAAAATCAAATAGTTTAATTATTCCCAATTAATACGGAAAATGTTTTAATTAGGTCTTTAACGAATACGTTGCTATAATACAACCGAGAATTTACAAGAAAAAATCCCAACCCAATACTTCATTGCTTATGGCACAATAATTGTAAAGCAGCAAGCTTTTAGTACACTTTCCGAGACAGGATATTTGTCAATAAGAATCCAAATAATTTATTAAGTGTGAAAACGAAGTAGCTTGGATTAAACTACAAGTATAGTTTTAGAACCTACTCCAAAATTACAACAAATTCTTTGTTACCGGCGAAGAAAAACATGGCTTGTAACAGCCACGTCATTAGACGCCAAAAAGTACAGGAAATACAATAAATGCAATTGGAAAGAAACTTGAACAGCGTGTACTGATACTTAGCTTATATTGTAGAATTGTGTTGTTTTGTTTGAATTGATGGCCCGATTATAAACATTATAATCACATATCGGGATAGCTTATAAAACACGTGCATGCCAACAATATGGTCTTTGTTGAGTCTCGTTCCTCGTCACAAAATTAGGAACTTCGATGTCCATTGAGACAGTTCTTTGTACGACGCCCCTAGTTCATAGTCATCACTTCTACTAAAATACAGGTCAACTCTGTAACAGCTCAACACTCAGACTAGTCTGATTTTATTCGTACTTAGTTGGCAATCATTACGCAGTGCTACTAGTTCACTGCCAATATATAACGGTAATATACAAAAATTAAATAATTTATTTACTATGTTTTGATACAAGTAAATTTATTGCTATTATCCTACATAAACGCGGCAGATTTAGTAATTTTTCCATAAAAAGGAATAAATTTAGTAAATATTTCACCAACAGCTTGAGATTAAACGAAATGAGGGCTTTTCAATTTACGTTGCACACTTTCACATTAGGAATCAGTAAAAGAGTTTTAAAAGGATGCAGTCTGTCGCCCATACTATTTAACTTATATATATGATGAAAGTTAAAAACAAAATATATAAATTGAATCATACTGCAAGGAGAAGAAATATAGACCCTATGGTTCGTCGAAGATATTTTAGTATTATGTGATTCAGAAGAAGACTTGAAAATAGCTGTTAAAATAAACTAACATACGTCAAATTAAGCAGATGAGCAATAATTTAACATTTTATTCACAGCCTGTATTATAATCACATAAACAAGAATGCAGTCTTTCGCCCATGCTTTTTAACTATAGAACAAGCGATGAATAAGTTTAAAACGGAAAATGGAAAATAAATCATACTGCAAGGACAAGAAATAAAAATCTTTGCTTTGGCGACGATATTGTAGTATAAGTCAGAATAAGACTTGAAACCATATTAAATGGCATGAACGTGGTTCTGAAGAAAGAGTTCAATATGAGGATTAACAGAGGGTAAACCAAGGTAATGGAGTATAGTATGGGAAATAATTGAATAAAAAAGGGTGTTACATTGGGAAGGGATATTTCGACAGAAGTTAAGGAATTCTGCTACATTTATTATCATCAACCTTCCACGTGATTGCATTTTGGTTTGAAATATTAATTTTCAGTTCATAAAACAAGCGATGAAGAAATTCAAAACGGAATATGGAAAAGGAATCATACTGAAAGGAGAAGAAATAAAAACCCTACGCTTTGTCGATGATACTGTAGTATTAGGGAAGTCAGGAGAAGACTTGGAAACCATAGTAAATAACATGAATGTGGTCATGGATAAGGAGTTTAATATGAGGATTGATAGAAGGAAAACCATGGTAACAGAGTGTAGTATGGGAAACAGTGGAATAACAAAGGATGTTAGATTGGGAAGGGATATTTTGACGGAAGCGTAATAACTAGGGATGGTAGAAGTATAGTAGACATAAAGAGTAGGATAGCACAGGCAAGGATGGCTTTCGTAAAATAAGAGGAATTTACTTACGGGTAATTTAAGTGCGAATATTAAAAAATCATTTCTCGGAGTGTGGAGTTATATGGGTGCGAAACGTAAACGGTAGATGTTGCAGAAAGGAAAAGAGTACAAGTCTTTGAAATGTGGTGCTATAGGACATTGTTGAAAATCAGATTGGTGAATAGAATCACTAACGACGTTATTTATAAGCAGAATCGGGGAAGAGAGAAAAAATTGGTGGACGTTGACTAAGAGTAGGGATAGATTTAAAGGCCACGTTTTGAGACATGAGGGTCTTCTAAAATTAGCATGAGAAGGAAGAGTGCGGGGTAAGAACGGAAGAGGAAGACCAAGGATGGTATACTGTAAGTAGATTAGCGAGGATGTGTGTTATCCTAGTTATAATGATATGAAAAGGCTTGCGCAAGATAGGATAGGTTGGAGAGTTGCATCAGACTAGTCTTGGGACTGAAAATTACAATAAAAGAATTTAATCCCCCTCATATATGATTATATAACATATCTTTAATACAGGTGAAGGATGGAATACGGTAAGCAGATTTGGGAGGATTTGGGAATTGTTAGTAATGCGGAAATGAAAATTCTTACTCATGATGCGTTAGCATGGAGTGTTAGAGTGTGGATTTGAAATTTAATTCTAAGACGATTTTCCAGGGATTCATTTTTCTTTTCCCTTAGCAAGTAATTTCGTTGTAACGTTATACTGTATATGTTTGAGATTAGTTGACTGACCGCCAGCTCTCGTGAATAAAATTATTTTTAATAAATGATGTTTGTGAATCTGTGTGAGGCTGTTTGTTCGTTTACACTTCCGTATAGTGAGTGTTTGCATGTCCGTTGAAAGTCGTGAACTGGCTTCCTCGCGAGTGTTTCCCTTTAATGAGAGGCGGGACAGCCTCTTTTAGGAGCCGTAGTGGCTTCCTGCGGTGCTGCCCGCTCACCTGTGGCAGTAACGACCCCTATCTTTAGCCACGTCGCTGCAGCCCTGTAAACAGCGCGACAGCTCCATCTGCCCCGCCTTATCCCCGGGGGAGAGGGGGAACTTCAATCGAAACTGCTGTATTGAAATGCGATTCCCCGCAGACCAAGGACGCACTACTACAAGTGTCAGAATTTACGTAAAAAGTAGCTCAGTTAGTAAGTTCCAGGACTGTGCTCTTCTAATGAAAGCGTAACTAGGCTCCTTTTTCTTTCTGTACCGTGTCAATTGCTAAAGGGAACCCAAATCATCATAAAATTATCTACGTATTGATATTCAGCGTGTCATATATACCCGTAATGATTACGAAAATTTGAGTCGTAATAAAAATTTTATTTTATTCAACGAATCCAAACCGAGTTATGAAATCTTTTAAATATACGGAAAACAGAATATGCTGTATGGTAGTTTACACGCCAAATATACACACCATTATTTTTTTTATTAATTTATAAAAACTATTATCTTTACAGATTTTCAGTTGTGCTAATTTCAAAACAGTATATACAATATGAAAACACAAAAAAAACATGAAAATAAAATATTGTATATAATTTACATGGTTACATGAGGGTAGGTTAATCCATTTGATTAACCTACTTTAGCCGAACAGGTTGGGTTTAATTGTGAATATCTGAGGGGCATACGACGTGGGTGTGTGAGGATTGACAAGCAGTGAACTGATTTTTGGAGGATTAATGAGGATGTGGTCTGCGGGCATGATGGTAAAGTGGGTTAGGATGTGCCTGAATGATCAGAGGGAAGGATGAGGTCAATTGGAAGTTTTCTTTTGAGGCGACGGGAGCGTGGAGGTGGAGGAGGATTGTTATGAAATTGCTGGATCGTGGGGTTTGGGTGGTTGAGTGCGCTTTTGATTAGGTTTGTTATGGATTTGGAGATTACTGAGTTTACATTGGGAATTTTGATGTTATGGTGGATGACGGAATTTCTTAGGTACAAGGGAGAGTTTGTAATGGTGTGTAGTATTATGTTTTGTTTGGTTTGAATTTTGGTTGAATGGGTTTTGGCTGTTGTTCTCCATATGGAGAAACACCATTATTTATTTTAATGTATAATGTCTCGATAGAACTTTCTTGTTTTCTATTCTCATAAATGTTGTGTTTTATACTGTCCTTAGACTGGTCTGATGCAACTCTCCATGCTAACCTATTCTATGCAAGCGTTTTCATTTCTACAAAAGTACCACATCCCAAATCCAGCCTAATATGCTCAACCTATTCCACCCAGTTCTCCGTCTTCTGTTTTACCACACACGCTTCCCTGTAAAGTTGATTTTACAAAACCTTCATGTTTCAGAACGTGCCCTATTATTGGTCAAAGTCTTCCTTATTATTTTATATCCTCTTATTCTGCTTAGAACTTTCTGGTTAGTAACTATATTCACTCATCTGAGTTTCAGCATATTCTATAGCACCACATTTCAAAAGCTACTATTCTTTTCCTTTCTGCAACTCCACATTTCTCAGTCATATAACGCCAAACTCCATACATAATGATTTCCTAATAGTCACACTTATTTTAGCCGTAAGTAAATTCCTCTTTTTTGTGAAAGCAGTTCTTGCCTGTGCTATCCTACAATATTTCTACCAGCCCTAGTTATTATGATGCCTAAGTAGCAGAACTTAATAACTTCCTTCATAATATTCCTTCCCAGTCTAACGCCCTTCGTTATTCCACTATTTCCTATACTACACACTTTCAACTTGGTTTTCCTTCTATTAATCCTCATGTCGTACTCTTCATCTAGGATCATATTCATGTTTATGGTTTCCAAGTCTGCTTCTGACTCCACTAATACTACAATATCATCGGCAAATTGTAGGGTTTTTATTTATTCTCTTTTTAGTATTTCTTTTCGATTTTTCCTTTTATAACTTTCTTCTTGTTCTAAATATAAGTCAAAGAACATGGGTGACAGACTGCATCCTTGCCTTACTCCTTTCTTGATATCTGATTTCTTTTCTTGCCCTTAATTATAATTACTGCTGGCTGCCTTTTGTATAGGTTATGAATATCTTTTCTTTATAGATATTTTATTCCTGCCCTCTTCAAAATCCTTAGTAGTGTATTTCTGTTTAAATTATCAAAGGCTTTTTCTAAATCTACAGATTCCATAAATGGAGTGGGAATATTATTGCAACGGACAACGAAGAAACAGATTTACGGAAAACTGACTGTATATGACTTTACGTGATGAAATTATTTCAAAGTGGTAAATAAATTTCTAGGTGCCGACCTCCTGTGGTGTAGTGGGTAGCGTTGCTGCCTCACAACCCAGAGGTCCCGGGTTCGAATCCTGGCATTGGCTTGGATGTTTGTGTTGTCATGGTCGAGAAGACCGGGATTATGACTGTTGGAGGATCGACACGCTGACCACATGTCACTCCAAATTCGGAATGTGTCATGCAAGATGGCAGTCCGCAGTCGACTCGGTAGGCCCAGGCCCTCAATGGGCTGTAGAGCCATGGAGAAGAAGAAATAAATTTCTAGGCTTGCAGTTTGTCGTTCCGAACGATGTATTAACCCGTTTACAAGGTGGAAGTCTGGTTCCCGGTGTATATGGTTCTGTTGTCTATTCTCCAGCTGTCGACGAATCTCTGCTGTTGTGCTTTGCTTAGATAAACGTGCCAGAGTTTCTAATTTTATCTTTAAGCTGAATAACTCTAGTAAATATTACACCAACAGATTTAAATTAAAAGTTTGAAATAAAATTCGAACAACGATCCTTCTTCCCCGGGCTATAAAATTGTGGTATTTCCTCCTAGTCTACGCCGGTTACATATTAGCTCTTAATGTCATCCAGCTTTTTATCATTTGCTCCCGGGTATCTCCGTAGCGTCTTAACCAATTATAAGTAACGTTAAAAATAGCTTCTGATACGGGTAATCAATAATTTACTCTAACCAGTCAATAATGAGTCCTATTTAAAATGTAAAAATAATAACTAAACAGTTTTTACTTGCTCCGAAATGTAATTAATTGACGATATCGAAACAAAATAAACTCTGCTTATCATGAATCCATTCTGGACTATCACGAATTCAGCCGAAAAATTTCGAAAAACCTTTACCCCTACCAACTAATTAAATGAGTCCCAATTATTTAAATTTTAAAATAATTACAATTAACTTACATTAAAATAATTAATCCACATGATAACTGTATCTTAAAATACCTGTATTTTCATTCATTTTTCCTGGAAACATGAGTACATCCGTGAATTCTATGTTAATGGCATACAGGAAATTCATTGGTGTTGTAGCCAGAAGAGAATCTCATATTACTGTCGTTTCTAAAAATATACTGGTAACAATTTTTAAAATCTGCAAATTATTGGAGCATTGGGACGACGATTTTTTGATTCATGTAACCGATTTGCTACTACATCGTATCGAATATATTCCTTATGGGAGACAGATGAAATTTCCAAGAGAATTGAATAAAAAACGAATCATTAAAGTCATATAATAAGGAGACTTCAGTTATATTATTCCAATTAACAGCCAAATAGCCCCAATCCAGAACAAGCGAGTCAGTTAACTCAAAATACGTTCACCGTGGTATTTGTTTATATTAGCCCACAAATGGAACTAATTAACCAGTAATTGCTTGACTATGACGTAGTGAAATACAAACAAATAGTCGCAACATTATGCGCCATTAAATATGAAGGAATTTATTTTGTTCTCTCTCTCCCTTTTTTTTCGGTGACGTTACAGTTCTCATACACCTTTTGCCACACATTTAAAACTTTTCAAACGTTATTTATTTCAACGTCTCCTTTTTTCTTTGAACTGTTAGGAACATTTGTACCACGTTCTGATGCAATTTTTCCACGCTTTTAGATCCATGAAGAGTATACAGACATACAAATATAGAAAATAACATACATTCTTTTTATTACATAGAAGATCGTGTTTTCTTTAAAAAATACTGTCACGTAGAAATCGAAACGTTGGAATAATGAATAAAAAATCAGGTTAAACGTAGAACACGTTTATTTATATTGCACAAGGTTATACAAGGTGTGAACCGATGTTCGCTCACAACTCAACTCATCGCTGCATGTTTTTTTTAATAGGCCAAAGACCCTAAGGGCGGTGCCCCCTGAAAGCACGCACTACCCGCATGGGGGTCTCCATTTTCTACACCCCCTCTGCACGTGCTGTTAGTACACTAACTTGAACACAAGGATCGGGATTTTGTGTTTGATCCGCACCTGAGGGCATATACCCTTTAATACGGTCGTTCACGGAGATAGATTGTGAGAGAAACAGAATGAAGAGCGTAGGGCTGAGGGGAAAAAAGTGCTGATAATTTAACCAGAAGGGCCTCCTTACCGGGAAAAAAACCTCAGCGATAGTAAGAGGGGTTGAAGGGCACAAGGAGCTAGGGTACTGCTCTTGTGCGACAGCAACATGCGATTGGATACTGTTAGTAGTTGTGCTTGGGTATCATCCTCTTCTTCTCCGTCTCGTCCGGATCGCCGAGCATGTCCTGTAACAATCCGTTAGCAAGTGTGGTCAGTAAATTACGTTGAGACAATCATGGGGAGTTGGGTTGGAGGTGTTTGGGGTGTTTGTATCTAGTGTCGCGAGTGTGATCATAGTTGCCCAGACGATTTATGATTATGTTGTGTGAGAATTGTGTCTTGCTGTACAGACGTACAACATGTTCTCTGATAACGTCCATTAGTGGCAGAATATTCCATTCCCGATGGACGTCTTTAGTGCCTTGGCGATGATTTTAAGGACCTTGTTTTGCACAAACTGGAGGGTCTTGGCTGCAAAGCCCCAGACTGGTCCTGCATACGTCAGAATTGGCCGTATGAGTGTTAAGTATAGGGCGCGGGCAGTGGAAGTGTTTATGGTGCTTGTTCTGTTAAGCATAGGGTTTAGCAGTTTTAGTTTAATGTTTGCTTTTCTGATGGTGTCCGTGGTATGAAGTTTGCATAATAGGGCCGGATCCAGTGAAACTCTTAGGTATTTAACCATGTCTCGGAATTGAATCGGGCGATTGTGTAGTGTGAGTGGACGAGTGTTTGTGCAAGTGTACGTTCGTGCCCCACGTATCTAGTATCGCTGCATGGTAGAACACAGTCGTATATAGACAAAGAACAGGAAATGATGAAACACTCTGAAACAAATTAAACGAAGTAGTGAAAATTGAATTAAAATATTGGTGGGTGACGGGAAGCGATCCTTGTCCCTCCGGACCTCAGCGCCGTCTCCTCGAGTGATCACAAATGTAGCTATAAACTCTTTTCATAATATAAACATTGTTCACACAGAGGGTTCAATTATTTAGAATAAATTAATTTATTGTAACTTCATGTATCTACCACTGAGCAAACTGCTGTTTGTAGATTTGTAACGAATCGTCTTTATCTTGTATACCACAGAGGCCATTTGCCTTTGTGGATTAACGTATTCTTTAAGACGTTTGCAATTTAGGTCGTTAAACACGGCAGCGACGCAGAAATGCTGACATAATGTGGATATGTCAGCTGTCCTCGATATTTCGGAACAATGACATCTAGCACACGTTTTCGGTGAAATCGATAATGTACAACTTGCTAGTAGGTTACGTCGGTTTCCCTGTTAGAGTTCTAACCTAACAGTCTTTCTACTTCCTTTCAGTGTATATTAGTGACTGTAGTGACTAAAACCGTCCTAATCGTTCCATGAATCTTTACAATCCTTCGAGGTAAGTTTTATCTCCTTTTCTTTTCACGTTCCAAGCCAGCTTAGAGAGCAATGTCAAGGTCTGACTCTGTTACACTGAAATCCTGACAAAGGATCCCTATCTCTCTTGTTTACGGCTCTCTGAGGATTTCTCAAGTGAACACGTGACAGATTAAATTAAGTGATACATCCGTACACAGAAATGTTTTATTTTCAAATACGTGCAGTCGGTAGGAACTCATATATTGTTTGAGACCGTATTTGGCCTTTTAGAAATCCGTCTCGGGTTTCTAATAATTACTTTGCAACGTTTCTATGCGAAAATACCTGTGAATTTGTTACTTGAAGCGTCCCGGAATAATTGATGTTTGACCCGGGTGCGAACCCGAGAAACATTTCTACAAGTTTTTTGATAACAGGTTACATGAGGGTGATCCTGAGACATGAAACTCCCCTTTAATAGCGTAGGAATCGAATTGAAAAAGATGTGGAAGGTAGGGCAAGGTAGCCAATGATTGACTAGGTCCCCCGGGATACAGTTTAAGGATTGTACCTGGATTTTCACCTAAAAAGACCCAGAGAAAACCCTATAAAATCTGTATAAGGACATCTTTGAAAATTAAATATTTGCTTTTTCTAGGAAACAACTTGTGCTGTCAGGAATGTAACTTTTCACGATGGCTTCAATCTTTGAAGTGAATAATTATGCTTCTTCCCCGTAAGCGTGTCCTTAACGGATTAAGAGCATGATTATTTTTTATGAAATTGAATTACGCATTTAAAATAAATTAAGAATTGATTCTATTATCTGCCCGTTACAACTGATGAAAAATATATTGCTGGGTACTTATTTGTATGAGACTGGTACAGTATCTAATGCGACACTAATGCAATTTAAGCGGTATAGAGCGCGTTGTCTGGCCTCCCTAATTACTGGCTCTAAGAACGATATTAGAAAGTCTTATTAACAGAGGGAGATTCATGTAATGGAACTATGTGAGTCTTACCATATTTGCCATCATAATTCCAATATCCGCATTTTTTTCAATTTCTACTCGTATATCACTGCTATTTCACTATGTACTCCGCTACAATCTCAAACCGTTTATATGTACTCACTCTACCAAGAAGATAATCTCTAATCTCAAAATTGGGGTTTAAACAAAACCAAGGTACAGAGATTGCATTTGAGTTTAAAGTTGTAATGTTATTTCTACTTCTATAAAGTAAACACTTCTATAAATTATTTTACGAAATTGAACATAATATCATCATCCAAATAAATATTAATATTGATCCTAGCAGTGTTAATTTAATAGATTGGCAACTTATTTTGTGTTGTTGTGGTATTCAGTCCATGCTAAACTATCTTGCGTAAGCCTTTTCATTTCCGCATAACTACCACGTCCCACTTCCTCGCTAATCTACTTCTGTCACTCTTCTGTTCAAAGCCCACATACTTTCCTTCAACGCTCATTTTACAAAACCCTTATGTCTTAGATCGTGGCCTTTTAAACTATCCTTTCTCTTGGTCAACGTCCTCCATAATGTTCTCTCATCCCCTATTTTGTCTAGAACTTCCTCGTTAGTTACTTTATCCACCCATCTGATTTTCGGCATTCTCCTAAAGCACCACATTTCAAAGGCTTCTATTCTTCTCCTTTCTGCAACTCCTCTCGTCCACGTTTCGCACCCATATAATGCCACACTCCATACCAACCTTTTTAACATTGATTTCCTAATATCCACACTTATATTACCCGTAAGTAAATTTCCTCTTTTTCATGAAAGCCTTCCATGCCTGTGCTATCCTACTCTTTATGTCTACTATACTTCTACCATCCCTAGTTATTACGCTTCCCAAGTAGCAGAATTCCTTAACTTCCTTCAAAATATCCCTTCCTAATGTAACGCCCTTTGCTATTCCGCTGTTTCCCATTATACACTCCATTACCATGGTTTTCCTTCTATTAATCCTCATATTAAACTCCTTCTCCATGACCACATTCATGCCATTTACTATGGTTTCCAAGTCTTCTCCTGACTTCCCTAATACTACAATATCATCGACAAAGCGTAGGGTTTTTATTTCTTCTCCTTTCAGTATGATTCCTTTTCCATATTCCGTTTTGAATTTCTTCATCGCTTGTTTTATGAACTGAAAATTAATATTTCAAACCAAAATGCAATCACGTGGAAGGTTGATGATAATAAATACGAAAGATATAATAGCCTTATGCAGATATCTTCTTATTTGCCGATTCCAATAACTTATAAAATACATACATGACCAATTTTATCGAAAATTCTCTGTTCTCCAATTATCAAAAAATATATTTAAATATACTGATTAAAAATGCTTATCTTAGTGTTTTATAAGTCAGTCTGCGTGATAATCGTTCGTATTTATTATCATTCTTCAATATGTTTGTATTTTGGTTTGAACTTCAGTGTTATTTGAATAGTTTCTTAACCTGTTTTGGTTAAGAAACCATTGAAATAACACTTATATTTTTCCTTCTCAGAATAGAGCCTGAAGTGTGAAGGACTTTTAGTAAGGGCCGGGGAAGAAAACGTAGTGAGCATCTGAAGTTTGTAAGAGCACAAACGAATATTGGCAGAGGATCAGTCTTCAACAAGATGACAAGCTCCCATTACCGACATGATTCCGCACTAATGTCGACAAATACGGAAGACTCACGGCATAAACTCGTGAGACAATGGAGTGTGGTTGGACAAATACCATTCACAAAATGAAATATTTAATTTAATTGCCTGTGAAATAGAATCATACGTTCGTCTAAAACTTTATTAATAAATAAGTGTCGTTTCCCGCACCAATCACATGGTTAAAATAAATTAAACTTGTTTTAGAAAGCGATAAATTGAATAAAGGTAAAGATAACAATTTAATCCATTACTGATATTTTACTCATATTTATTCTAGTATTAATAAAATATATTTTATAAATATTATTGAAAATTATTGCAGCTGGAAAAAAACTTTTTTAATAAGTCAGACATTTAAAAAGATTTTAATAATTATCAATGGATAAACAAGTCAGAATATCGGAGTTCCTGTTGTGACGAAACGTCAACGAGGAATTTTTAATCACTTTTTAAAATATTTTCCTCTGAATGATTTAATCATTAATATTTGCGTTATTCCTCCCAAAAATGTCATATAATTTTCAATTTAAAAGAAAGTTATTTTTCAATATTCCCTCTGTCATTAGTGAAAGAGACGAAAATTATGTAGCTGTAGAGCATTATCCTTCCATCATGCTATCATACATCATAGACAATAAAAAGAAATTTCTTCATCAATATCAGAGAACAGATGGAAGGAATTTAATAGTCATTGACAATTGTCTCTTGTCAACTGTTCTCAACTCCAGATAAATAACTATTACGTATGAAAAGCATATGTTAATGTTAAGGATAATATATGTTTATAGAACATGAACTTAGAAATTAGGAGAAGAGCATCGCAAATTATACGAAATTGACAAATTAGTAACCAATGAACATGCTAAATTAAGTGTGGTATTTATATCACTTTATTTTTTCTTTCATTTAAATAATTAGTATACACTTGACACAAACGTTTTATATTTATATTTGAGGCTTTCATCAGAAGGCTTGAAAAATATGACCTTTCCAAAGATTCCATTCAATGGGCTTAATGATAATTTACGCGGAACTGAAGTCAGGATTAGTCTATTTAAGACAACCTTCACTGTTTATACCATATTCTTTCTTTACATCTTTGCTAATTTGTTTGACCATTACCTAAATTGGGCTTATTGGTAAGAAAACTGCATGTGCGTCTGTTCTCTCATAACCTGTACAGAGAGTTGTAGTCCTTGCTATAAAAGAAAAACTAAAAGGCCCTAGAAACCCTTATCAAAGAACAAATGTTTAACATCAAAATCGCCGTTGATAAACAATCTGTGTCGTATCCAACAAAATTATTGATTATAAATATTATTTGGGTCAGAAAACCTCCGAGATGGTAATACTTGGCACCCTATATTATTCTATGTTTATATCCGAAATATATTGCTGGCTAATCTAGATTTCCACTGTGATACAGTTCTTCTAGATATTTCTTCCATATTTCTGCTTTTTCTTCTCTAACCAGAATTTGTTTCCCATCAGCGCTCCTGATGTTCCTGCTAATATTTTTCCTCTCTCCGAATGTTTCTTTGATTTTCCAATAAGCTGCATCTATTTTCCCTTTCACCATAAAATCTTCAACCGCTTTGCATTTCTCTTGGAGCCAAGCCTCTTTGGCTGCTTTGTAATTCCTATCTATCTCATTCTTCAAGCGTCTGTACTGCTCTGTACCTTTTCATCTCTCTAGTTTTTATATTTACGCCTTTTATCAAATATTTTAATTATTTCTTGTCATTTCTTCATTCAAGGGTGCTCATTTCTCTTCTATATTGTTTCTTACTACTTTCTTTATTAATCTACTCTTGATATCTTCTTTGAGACACGGAGCTACTCCTTTTGTTTCAGTTTTTCTAATTCCCATCTTTTTGTTTTAATTCCTTTCCTGAGTTTCTTCATTTTCAACCTGCGTTTCATAATCATCAGATTATGGTCGGAGTTTATATTTGCTCCTGAATACATTTTGTAGTCTAGTACCTGATTTTCTATTATATAGTCTAATTAATACCAGACCGTGTCCACCGGCTTATTCCATCTGTAGAGTCTTCTTTCATGATTTTTAAACCAGATATTCGTCAGGAATAATCTGTGCTCAATGCAAAATTCTACTAGCATATCTCCCCTTTTATTTCTTTCCCCAAGTCCATAGTCCCCAACTACATCACTTTCTCTTCCCTTTCCTATTACTGCGTACCAATCACCCATTACTATCAAATTCTCAGTTCCCTTAACATACTTAATTATTTCTTCAATTCTTCGTAGATTTTCTCAATTTCTTCGTCCTCTGCGAACTTGTGGGCATATAGACTTGAATGATTGTCGTCGGCTGCGGTCTTGTTTCTAACGTTATCGTAATGCTTTATATTTAATCCCTGAAATTAATGTAGACAGAGATGCTATGAAACTAAAAAATATATCGGTGATTCGACCATAAACAAGTTGTAAATGATGGGGGAAATAATAATAATGTATTTAATAATTGTATTTAAATATATACATTTATTAATTGTAAACACAATAATTTTAATATGGGTCGTGCGTGTATATATTATGTACAAAAATAATGAATTAAAATGGAGTTATATTAAAGATCTCAGGGTAATTATGGTTTGGGTGACCACGTGTAGCAGATTATCCGTTCGTTGACGAACCTGAGTTGTTTTCATATGCGTATCACTGTAAGTTCCGTGTCGTGGAACTTGAAGCGGCTGGTCGACAATAACACAACGTCGTGCTGCCGATATTGAGGAAACTCCGTTTTTTTCCTCTTTCTTCCCTTGTTGTTAAGACCTTTCTTCCCTGCTTCCTCGACTGATCAAAGCATGGTCCACCTCTCCGCTGCCACCTCACCAATCTCCTCTCTCCACCACTCTGCTGCCAATCTCCTTTCGCCACCACCTTGTATCACCAGAAATCTGTTTCTCCACCACTCTCCTTCAATCTCCTCTCTCCACCTCCTTGTATCACCAGCAAAAATCTGTCTCCGCCAGCCTCTTTAAAACCTTGTCCCCACTTATCCGACACCTATCACTAAGGTGGTAGGGATGGATATTCTCCAATAATATCCCTTGTTTCATTTGGGGAACACGCGCTACCCGGTCACCAAATTCCCAGGCAGATTAGGACATTCCGAAACCGGCGACGAGGTGTCTGAGCTTTATGGTCATAGTTTCAGCCGCAGTCCCTTTGTTTTGATTCCGTGCCGCCAAGACGGCGCGCGGAAAAACCCCTTCTTCCTGGCCAGCGACTTGCTCATGCCGAAATATTTGTTATTTAAATTTCAGTAAATAATAAAAAAATTGGACGCGGGTTCTACTGCGCTACAACGTTCTGAGGATATTCACGAAATTCTATATCGTGTAATGTCTAAATTAAAACTTCTAATTTCTTTGGATGTTGAACATCATTTTAATTTGTCGCCATAATGTAGATCAACTTTGGTATTCACTAATTCTAGTGGCAAGTGAATAGGATATAAACGTATATACGACTTGCGAACACCCTCAATACTCTGTTTTGGTTGAATCAACTCATACAATAAATACAGTCACAATTGTTAAGTGAATAGATTCTGCAATAATTGAGCTTATTGATTATTTAACTTCCTTGATTTTAATGGACGTAGACTTTCCTGGCTAATAATTCGGATAAATATTCACGGTTAACCATCCGGGTCAGGCTAGTAGAAACACATAACGTTTCTGCGGACATTTTCCTCCGCCGTCATCAGGCTATATGACCGCCTGATGATTTTTACAATGAATAATTAAATTAGCGTCTTTGATAACAACTGACTGTGCAGACAGGACATATTTTTGAAATTATACTCAAATTTAATTTGTGTAAAATAAATATTTGATTACCAGTTATACAATAATTTTGGAATGTATACATATTATTTTTACACGGTACACCTGACGAAGTCCTAAATTAAGGACGAAACGGAGTGCAATAATATATTATTAATTTCTGTATAATATTTTTTATGTCATGACTAATCTACTTATTTTTTGTAAAATTTAAATACGCCAGATGAATACAGTTATTCGCTTTCTTATATTAATATCATATCGTTTGAAGTTCTCAAGTCTCCACACGGGTAACACGACGTTTCGACGACCGTAAGCTCTGTCGTCGCGTTTTAATAGCTGTGTTGTCCGTGTGGATACCCGATAACTATATCTTCAACAACTGCACAGTGAAAGCCATCAACCCTTAATCATATATTTTGTTTAGTACGCGTGGATTGAGCCGTATGAATTTTAAAATAATATGGAACTTATCTGAACAATACTGCCAAAGGTAGTAACCTAGCTTGCAGAGACGCTTTGTGGTATTTATTTTTATCCGTAACAGATGAAGAGCAATGTCTTGCGGGATTGGGAAAAGGGGGAGGGGGAGCGTTGTAGGAATGTGGTGACGAGTTGTATCAATTTTTATATTTGATTATTATAATAATTGATTAATTATCTAATAATCCAACTATGAATCATTTCAGTTTATTATAATTAATAACATATAAATACGAATACGGTCAAATAAGTAAAATAATAAATTTAATTAATATAAATACGTTTCATCCAACTTTTTGGGCTTCTTAAGTTCAAATTTTAAATATTTCATAATTAGTTCATCCATTTAAAAATCCACAAAGTTGGATGTAACGTCGTATTTCTATTAATTAAATTTATTTTCTGACTATTTGACCGTATTTTTATTTATTGATTATTAAACTGAATGTCAGTAAAATGATTTGTTGTTGAGTAAAGATTTATTTAACAATAATTAGTGTTGTGTAAATGTTGTAGACTGAACGTCGCCTAAACATTTCCAAATAATATAACATTTATCCGAAAATACAACTTTATATCGTTTAGTATAGTGAGAGGTTTCATATGTGTATTATTTATAAATTTGATTGATTATTAACGTAACTGTTGGCAGTGTAGCTGTGATATGGGTATTACATCAATAAAACATATACCGATTTACTGTTAAGTAAATTTTTAATCAATTATTGTACATGAAAACAAGAAACGATAAGCTATATATAAGTTGATAGCAATTATATAATACCTGAATTTTCATTTATGACTATTAATGAAAAAAAAGGCAAGTTCATCGTGAAAGTTGTTAGGCTTATTTTAATAATGACAATTGTCCCATTTAATGTATTAATTAATGAAAAATTACAATGTTTTCCCTACTCCCCCCTCTTTCCCGCTGCTGGATCCACCACTGGTATTGTTGACTAATTTATTATTTAATTGAGGACTATTTTGCCGTATACATTCTCCGTCTCCGCATTACCTGGAAATGTTGCGTCATAATTTGATTCCGGAATTTAACCTGAAATTTTTTCCTCTCTTGAAAACGTATTATATTTAATTGAGCATGACAAAGGTACTTATATATAAGTAGAGCCAGCAAACTAATCTTTTCGTTTCAAACAGGTTATGATAATTATAAATGTATAAATTATATAACTTAATATTAGAAGCCTCTTTCCTAAAGCATAGTAATTATTTTTAATTATTAAGTAAAAGTTACACCTTTAATGAATGACAACATTAACTGGCATAAAAATAAATGTAATCAGTCTCAGTTTCGAAATTTTTCGCCTTGTGTCATGACTGAAAAGTACATGCTTGCACAATATCAAAATCGTGACATGAATGCAATTAAAATATTATTGACTGGTTCATGCACTATATAAAAGATAACATTTAAAAGAAAAAATTATTCCAATTTATAGAAAGGCGAGACTTCAAACAATTGAAAAAAACAACAAAAAACTTTAAGACGATCAAGAAATCAAGATTAAGAAATATTTATTGGGATATTTCGGCAACTAACACACCTTAATCATCTTTCTTAATTATGGGATGATTTTAGTTTCTAATATGATTTAGCTTTTACATTATTACGCACCTATTTAATTTAAAAGTTGATAAACTAATAATATGCTAGTTAATTAGTTTTTCAAATGAGACTTCATGGTGATGCGAGATAATAAATATGTATTGTTTATTTTTTAATGTTTGTATATGCTTATAAATTTTAGTTTTTATATTGTTAGTAGTATAACCGGAATTTATACACGATAAAAATATTGGTTATATTGTGCATATCTACATTATCATACAATAAAGGTAACTGAATCTTAATAAGATTTACACGTTTCAAAGTAAATTTAATTCCGTTCATTTCTGTAACGAATTGTCGTTTCCGTCGCTACAGCAAAAGTCATTTGCCTTGGTGGATGGACGCATTCCTGAAGACAATTGCAATACAGTTTATCAAACCCGGTAGTGTCGTAGGATTGCTGACGAACGAATCGACATATCACCGGCTCTACTTTATTGGGCAATGAAATCCACAGCGCATCTTTAAAATCCCTCCCACTCCACATTTCAAAGAAGAAGATTAACGTACAGCTTGACCGCAGGCTATCGTTCGCTTGCCTGTTAGGTTTCTCACTAAGAGCCTTCCTTTACATTCTCACTCATAGTATATAATATTGATTGTAAATAACATATCTACTCATCTGTGTTTTAACTGGTAAAAACCTCAACTTTCGGGTTCTTACCTGATACTCAGGTGTACCTATCCCCACACTACTCAACTTTTCAGACCTATCTTGCATCTTTTCAACCCTTTGAGATAATCCTCACATCTCATTTCCTTTCTACGTTCCGAACCAGCGTCGATTGAAGAGTCAATGCCAGATTCTGTAACGTCGAGAAGCTGCAGAGTATCACTTCTTTTCTTGATAATGGCTCCCTGAGGATCATAATCTCAAGTAAACTCGTGACACTTGAAATCGTTTGAAAATGTTTATGATTTTATATGTTAATGAACGTACATCAGTGAAGTTTATGTAACTAGACTTTACTAATAAGTCAGCTATTGCCGAACATGCCTTGTTCACTGGTCATAAAATAGCTTTCGATAAGACTCGTATTCTGGACAGAGCTAATTGCTATTGGGATAGCATTATTTTGGCGGCAACAAACATCAGGTCCAGTGAGAATTTACTGAATAGAGATTCTGTATTCCAAATGAGCCTAGCTTGGAACCTATTGTTTTACCGGAGGAACGCGGGGCTGAGACACAGGACCCCAGATGTAACGCAGCCACTGGAGACTAGAGCATGAATAAGCAAGTGGACCAATGGGAGACGCCCTCGCTCCCGCGTCAACATCTAGCCAATCACAGGCGGTCTGTGCTTGCACAGACTTGCCTCGGACTATATAAATGCTTACACTTACCGAATTTGATACTTCAGTCTGAAGATGATGGCAGAGCAAGCCATTGAAACGTCACTGATATTCTCTTTGACTCGGCTGGAAACGAGAGGGGAATTTATACATGCCATTCGCCGGGAAAGACCTCGTACTTTTACTAGTTTGGTTGTCTTCTGTCATTATTACCGTGGTAATGTATATTATCATTTTTATGAGTATTTTCATTATGCTCGATTATAGGTAAAAATAGTTGTCGGATGTGTTACGGGAAGGTATTCTTTGAAAGTCTATAGTTATATTATTATAATTATTCTCAAATAGCTCGTTAAGTGTATTTGTAATATTAAGAATTTGGTCTTTTCCAGTGCTATGGAATGCAGACAAAACTACGTAGAAAAATTTCTGTACGTGATCACAACAATTTTTATTTAAGGTTATGATTACAGTCAATTCTCGTTGTTCTGGTAGGTCATAAAATGTTAACACGGTGCCTGTGGAGGTTGGAGTTCTCCCCGACATGCCCAGTCTCCATGAATGTCAAATATCAATCAAGCAAGTAATTGTATCGTCAGCCGCAGACAACTGCTGTGACAACTAGGTCACCGGTCTAAATAAACGACTTCACAACGAAACTGTGTTCTATGAATTACTAACGGCAATCAGTTTTCTGTTTGTAAATTGTTTATTTAATATGGGAAATAGTTTTTTCCTATGAAAACAGGACACTATTAAATCAGATAACATTCGTCATAGAAATTAGATGATGGGGTCAGACCAGGAGAATGGGATCAATTTCCACGTATGATTCATATGTAAATAATTACTTCAATTCCCAGCGTAATCATGTTTGAATATAGTGCAATTATGTGTAAATAAAATCATACTTCATTTTATGGGAGCATGGTTTGTCCATCTTCAAAGTCTATGGGCGTTTGAAATAAATTATGAATATGTTTATACATATGTGAAGCATATTCAAGGAAGCATAACTACACCATGGGGACTAATAAAAATAAACGTGGCATTATTGCTCAATTCCTAATCCCCTTTAAAAAAATTAATTATTCATAGGAAGTTCAGCTGATGCTCAGGTAAAGAGCGTGTAACTAAATTTAAAGCAAAGAAAATAATGAAAAAATTCTAACCGGAACCAGGACTCGAACCCAGGACCTTTTTTACTGAATTCCTAGAAATTAGATAGGGAAGAATGTGATTAGTAAATTGCAGGTGAACCTACCTGAGGCTTATAGAAGAGGAGGGATGTTGAAAGAGAAAATATAACCATTTGGGCGTTCCATCTCACCACAGTCGATCCGATAGTTCCAGAAGTTAACTTTACAAGAATTCACTGTTTTGCTTTACGGTCTTTCAGTAAGACTATATTTAATGATACAAGAATCAAGTAGCACGGAACGTCAGCCAAATTCAACCACAGTGAAATGAAAAAACCCTAATCAGTCCTCCAACCGCCAGCCACGCGTGGGAAAACACAGTATGTAAAAGAGAATTGAATAAACGAGAATTTAGTTTGTGATTAAATGACTTAATTTAAAATGTTTATAATAACAACTTCTTTAATTATTACTATATTATTAACTGATAAATACTGGCTGATCAAATTATGCGACAATAGAACCAGGTAGTGGCGATGAATTTACTAAGTCTTGCGTCAATCCATCGACATAATTAAGTCATCATAGCTCTCTAAGTTACACAGAGAAAAGATACAAGCAAATATCACGTAAAATAAAGAAAAGAGACTAAGGATTCTAGCTAAATAATTCATAGCGGCATGAGGTAAGATTCCTCTTTTGGTTCATGAGGAAGTACTACGACGTTAAGAACAAAGGCATCCACGAGTGAAGCAAATGGAAATCATACAAACCAAAAATTGCTGCTAAAGAAATGCCAATGTCGAACGGCAGAAAATTTATCGTGGAAGAAAGAAGAACGTTGAACACCCTGTGCCGCTGCCGTCTACTTCAAACTAAGTATTAAAATCAACTAACGTGTTTTCTTAATCAGGTTATAAATAAAGCAATAAATATATAGTCTGATTCGTTTACTCTGTTCATTATTTATTAATATGACGCAGTTCAAGATGGAGCGTATAAATTATTACAGAATATGTGTGCTGAAGTAAATTAGTTTATTAGATAAAGAGGTGAATGCTATTAAAAGATATTTTCCCCCGTTATTGATGAAAAATATTCGTTCCTAAAATGCTTAAAATAAAAGACGGATCTATAGGAAGAAATAGTTGAGAATATTTCTGATTCCGTGGAAGACAAAAAATACAAGGTTGTGTGAAGAATGAATGCAACTACCAATGCAATTAAACCTTATTTATTTTAATAATGATTATGTGAAGATTGTCGTATTTATCTTTAAGCAAAATTATTTCTTTATCAAGAATTAGACTTTGGGATTTGTGGATGTATGCAGGTATCTGAGCTATGACATTATTAAATAAGAAGACCGATGACTGTTAGTTGGCGCGAGGTATGAGGCCTTGGTGAACCAATCACAGCACTTGAAACAATTGACGGGATAAGCAACGCTACCGTTAATTTGTACCGCGAGAGGGCCAGGAGACTTCTTATTTATTATGACCTATAACATTGTATTAGGTGTTACATTCATATATGGGTTTTCAGTTTTAGTGGCAAGAAGTTTATATTTTATTATAATCTAGCTATACCCGAGACTTTTTTCGCACGGAAATAGATCTTTTTATTTTTCTCTAAAAACGAAACAATAGATACAGAATGGCATGAACGTAGTCCCGGAGAAAGAGTTCAATATGAGGATTAATAGAGGCAAAACCAAGGTAATGGGAAACAGTGGAATAACAAAGGGTGTTAGATTGGGAAGGGATATTTCGACGAAGTTAAGGAATTCTGCTCCTTGGGAAGTGATGGTAGAAGTATAGTAGACATAAAGAGTAGGATAGTAGAGGCAAGGAAGACTTTCGCGGAAGAGAGGGATTTACTTACGGGTAATATAAGTGTGAATATTAGGAAATCGTTAGTAAAATTGTTCGTATAAAGCGTGGCGTTATATGTGTGCGAAACGTGGACGATAGGAGTTGGGGATAGGAAAAGAATAGACGCCTTTGAAATGTGGTGCTATAGGCGAATGCTGAAAATCAGATGGTTGGATAGAATCATAAACGAGGAAGTTCTAAGCAGGATAGAGGAAAAGCGGAAAATATGGAGGACGTTGACTAAGAGCAGGGATGGATTAATAGGCCACGTTTTAAGACACGAGAGTCTTGTAAAATTAGCCTTAGAGGTAAGTGTATGGTGTAAGAACAGAAGAGGGAGGCCAAGAATGGAATACGCTAAACAGATTAGAGAGGATGTGGGTGGGCAAGTTATAAGGAAATGAAGAGGCTTTGGCAAGATAGATTAGCTTGGATGGTTGCATGAGACCAGTTTTAGGACTGAATACTACAACAACAACAGGAACAAAATTTTGATAAAGTTGCATTTATTGAATATATAAATACTACGGTATTATTTATTTATTATATCTTCAGGGCAAACATTATAACTCGCAGTTGGTTTTTAACAGGTTCTGCTATTATTCGTTTGTGAGCGTCCCTAGTCAAAATAAAAGTCCCTAGTCAACCCTTGGCCACCTTGCTATACCTTCCGCATCCCCCTTTCCAACCCGCTTTTCAATTCCTTTCCTATACTATTAAAGGGGAGTTACCTGTGTCAGGATCACCCTCATGCAGACAGCTAACTAAAATAAAGTAAAACGAGAAATTACTAAATATTAAATTCAGCTGACGCGACAAAAAAAAACAATTTATGTATACACCGAATCGACGATCCAAAGAAGGTTATACTTGTCAGGGAGTTAGCTCTCTGCCAACAATAGGTTACTTATGGCGTGAATCCAACTGCAACAATAGATGTAGTGAGAATATTCGCCTCCCCCCTCTCTCTCTCTTATGCCTAATAGGACTTACAACTTACAGTTGGTTTTCACGCCACCTTTCGAGTGGTATTTCAGTGGATTTATAAATATTTACATTAATAACTTCCGAGTTCTGAAAGATATTAAAATGAAACATACACGAAAATTTAAGTTAATATTTCCATTTCATTCCCTGAAATTTTCATTTTAATTCGTTAAGCCGTTTTGTAGCATAAATAGATCAATATTTTAGGCAACCCGTATTCAGTTTGGAGTCTTGAATACACGTATGCGAAGAAATATTTATATAATGTAATAATATTAATGTCTTCTACTATACATTGAAATGAAATATGCAAGAATATTTAAATCAAATATCCTTTTTTAAAACCCTCAACTTTCATTGAAATCCGTTAAGCAAACATACAGGTAGACAGTCAGTCAGACAGACATACACTTCTATTTAATTTATTGGTATAGATGTATCTTTTATATACAGTTAGATAAACGAGAGATAATTAATTCGAAAACTGAATTAGGCGGAATAATATATTGTTAGTGTAAGAGTGGTTTCCTGCAAGTTTTATAATGTATTTTTTAAACTGTTATCAAAATTAGTATTTTGGAAGTAACATGAAATATTCAGGTAAGGGACAAATAAACGTTACAGTAAGAATATAAAATACCAAGAATGCGGAGAAAGAGTAGATTAAATTAACGGAAAAATATTCATGTTAGCCAATTTCGTAAACATCATGAAAGCCAATATGGGGCAGACGTTCAGTGTATACTTTTCATATTAACGCAAGTCATTATGGGTGTATTATTTGTAAGTGCACCGACTAGCATGGTGTTTCCAAGCGAACAAATGAGATGCGTAGGTCGATGTAGATTCTTTCCTCAGTTTTATGCAAATGAAATGATAATTTACTGCCCCAGCTGCGGTCGAGGAACGTAAGAAGAAATCAGTTTCAGAGAAGAGCAACTGCCTTTCAGAAGGCACGGCTAATTTGCAAATTCGTCGCGCTCCTTTTCTAGTGTAAGCTCCATGGAGTATCTAAAATCAATTTTAAAGTAAATGAAATGTTTGGAAAGGAATAAAATTAATTTTGATATCATATTCTCCTCGTTCAAAGGGGAAGGTAGTTAAAATAAACCGTTATGTAAATAAAATGAAATTTTTCTGTACTAATATATACAGTTAAAATTTAATTTACTTCACGTTTACTATTAACAGTTTTATTTAACAGTAACAACTACTTATTAAATATTTATTTTATTAAAAAAACTTGTGTTGGTCCATAAGTGGACCTTCAAAGTTGTGAATAAAGTAGAAAATTAAATATTTCTTAATTTAATTCAAATAGATACGCCTGTATTTCTAAATAATTATAATATGTCACACCATAAATAGTCAAAACAGTATTTTTAAAACATTTTTCATTGTTTAAAAGTTTTTAGGCCTTTACGGATATTGAAATTAGAGAAGTGTATTATTGGTTAGTTAAAAATGGAACTTCAGAATAACGCTGTTAGTTATTTATTTTACTATGTTTGGAGCAATTTTTTCGCTAATCTATTAAAAAGTTAGAAATATTTTCTATTAAATTTATGATTTACTAACCTCACACTTGATTATTTATTTTCTGAGAGGAGCCACATATATTTGACTCTTAAAAGGTACAAATTCTTTTGAATTTCAATATATTGTTAACACGACGTAGAATTTATCTCAAAAGATGGCTGCCTAAACATTAAACAGAGATCAAGAAGAAATATTTAGTGTAATAAATTTCCTGAAAGACAGGAATATTTTCAATATTATCTAATTGTATGCTTCAGTTTAAATGTTTTAAGTTGTTTGATGTTTGCTATGGAATATTGTATTAGTAGTTTGTACCATCGGAAATGATATACACGTCGACCCTACTAAAACTGTAATAGAAAAATTATTATTAATTAAAAATTTGAAATCTTGTACCAAGGAAAGTAAATTATAATTTATAGATATTTCTCGTTCGCTTACATGTCATCCCTTCGTAGATATTCGAAATTTGTGACAGACTACACGCTTAACATATAATCTCGTGCAAGTAGAAATAAATTAGCTATGGGAATTTAACCTGAAAATAGCACATTATCGGACGATTTCTTATTTATCTATCGAGTTATCGGTATAAAGCTGAAGTTATTCACTTTACATTGCTCATCACAAAAATTGAGCGGTCCTTCGTGAATGCAACACACAGTACACATTATTTTGCGAAGGTTTTACGGTTTAGAGCAGATCGTAGGCAGTCTCATGTTTCCAGGTTCAATTCCTATCGCGGAAATGATTAAATTCTGAGTTGAATTCTTGGATTTTTTTAAATTGTCAGCTGGAGACACCAAAACAGCTGATTTGCTGTTTCAGTACCGTTTTCTGGAAATTTAAATGGAGTTTTAATTTAAATTACAATTAAGAGGGAAACAAATATTATAACTGTGTGACTGCAAAAAGTGTCTTACACGTTGGACTCCTTGCAAAACGACGAGTTATGGGCTCTGGCGGGATTTACCTATTTTATGAGCCGCAGAAAGGAAGAATGTGATTGTTCTGTTACAAAAGACAGAATGGGAATATCGAGTGCAATCCTTCATCCTCAAGCATTAATCAGGTTAAATCAGTTCTAAAAGGAGCATGTAACTTGGATTCATGCTTTGTCGGTGCATAGAAATGAAAAAATGATTAGATAATTTTAATTTTAATATTAAGATACTCTGAAAATAAATTAAAATATGAATTTTTTCTTCAGGCTACAAAAGTAAATTTGAGGTTCAAAAATTAATCTTATGCAGTAGTGAATTATGGCTCGTAATAAAATGATATTAATACATGAGTATTACAGGTTCGTGATCCCCCGAAAGAAAATCAGGGAAAATGTGTTCTCCTGTAATTAGGATGAAATTGAAGTAAACACTTCACAGGAAGGTAAGAGTTATGATCATTAGGGAAGTAATCGACTTTGGGTGCGGTTCACCGGAGTAGCGGGAACACAGGAAAAGGGTCGTTAATAATTCCAGAGTAAATGGAAGAGGTTCCCGCGATTCACATAAATTTTCCTGTCCATTCCGACTGTGATTCACCTCTAAGAAGACATAAGTAAATTGTAATTTAGAGGATTTTCTCCGGTGATTAAGTTACTTAATTTATTTCTGAATTAGGCATTTCGAAGGATATCGAAGATGAATAAGAACCGGCACGATGTAGACTATTTTATCTACCATTTATGTTAGCTCAATCGCGTATAAAACAAGATTACCAAAAAATATTGAATTAATATTTTGAGTCATACAATAAATAAACATAAATGAATATAATGGAAAATAAGTAAGAAGAAGTTTACAATTAAGCAGTTATTTCAAAGATTTCATTGCATTGAAATTAATTCAAATAGTAAATAACTTAATTCCGTTCTTTGATATAGGACTTCACCGTATAAAAATGAGACCTAGTTAATTAATTTTTGCTATATAAATTTAATCAATTACGTAGAATGTTTATATTTATACGATTTTATAAAGTGCCATGACTTTCTATTAGTAGGATAGTTATTTAATATGATGAAAAATAATTTAGAATATAATTTAAAATCTATTTTCTGGAGTCCAAATATTTTTTTTGAATCTACAAACTAATTTCTTAATACTTTATACTATTCAATAATTACAGAAAATCAAAAATATAGAAAATATTTAATCAAAAATTAATTATTATTATCCCATTCTTTTTTAAATATTTTTACGTTCACCTAATGAAGTCCTACTTGTTTACTTTTAATGTCTTCTAATATCAATGCCCCCATTCAATCAATTACGTAAAATTTTTATATTTATACGATTTTATAAAGTGCTGACTTATTCAATTACGACTTTTCATCTTTAAAATTTTGTTTTTCATAGATTCAAATCTATTTTAGGTTGCAACTATCCGTCGATACAGTCCATGTCAAAAAAAGTATATTTGGGCCTGTTTTCAATAATGATTAGTGTTTAATTACATCAAAATTTTAAAACCGGAAGAATTTATTTGTTCATTATTATCATTGTAATCAAATTAGTAATATGATGAATATAAAATTCCTGATTGTAGAACAAAACATTTATAGTATTATAGTCTGTTAAGACAAAAAGATGAAGTCTTATTTACAATGAATATGCTTCATTCGAATATAATGAATCGTGATCATTACCATGACCATGGACGCGTCATGATAGGGCATTTATATGAGTGTAAGATGATACATTCATATATACAAGCTGTTGTCCTCGGGTTCACTTGACGTAATTGGCTTATTGCATCCAACGAAACACACACGCATGTTTTTATACTTCTTTTATACTAACTGGCTAAGCCAACGACATATCTGCTATTAAAAACATCCAACAAATTGATTGACAGAGACATGAAAGACATTTATTAAAAACTTATAATAACCATTGTTATTTATTTTGCACACGACAATCATTCAAGTTTATATGCCCAGAAGTGCCGCAGAGGAAGAAGAAATTGAAGAAACAATGAAGTATGTCAAGGGAAATGAGAATTTAATAGACGTGGATGAGTAGAACGCTGTAATAGGAAAGGTAAGAGAAAGTAATGTTGTTGGGGACAATGGACTTGGGGAAAGGAATAAAAGGGGAGGTAGGCTAGTAGAACTTTGCATTGAGCACAGATTAGTCGTGACGAATACCTGGTTTAGGGATCAAAAAAGAAGACTATACACATGGAAGGAGCCGGGGGACATGGGCAGGTAACAATTAGATTTGTAATGGTTTGACAGAGATATAGGAAAACGTACCCAGGAGCACATGTACACTCCAACTATAATTTTCTCATTTTGAAATACAGGCTGAAAATGAATAAAATCAAGAAACGAATTAGAAAAAAAGATGGGAATTAGATAAACTGAAACAACAGGTCATGCTTCAGAGTCTCAAATAATATATGGAGTAGATTAATAGAGAAGGGAGAAAGAAACAATATAAAAGAGAAATGGGGCGTCTTGAAGGAAGAAATGAACCGATCAGCGGAGAAAATATAGGAATAACAGCTCAGACCAGCAGGAAAGCATAGTTAACACAAGAAATAATGTGAATGATTGTTGCGGATGGGGAGCCAATTCTGAATAAAGAAGGAAAAGCAGAAAGATGGAAGGAGTATCTAGAAGAGCTGTATCATGGTCGAAATGTAGACAGTCAGTAATAGAGCAAGGAGAGGAGATGGATGATGAAGAATTGGGGAATAAAATTTCAAGGTCTGGAGTTTGATAAGTCGCTGACAGACCGGAAAAATTGTAAAGCGCCAGGAATTGATTATATTCCAGTGGAGTTGATAAAATCATCTGGCGAAGAGGTTACATTATAGCTGTCCAGAACAACAAAAAATAAGAAGCAGGAAGAATATCAGATAATTTTAGTAACAATACAATTATACCAATAACCGAAGAAGACTGGGGCTGATGGATGCGAACAAAAGATTAAGTATTAGGGAGGATGTGGGATGTAGTAGTTATGCTGAAATGAAAAGGTTTTTGCAAGATAAATTAGCATGGACGGTTGCATCATAGCAGTCTTTGGACTGAACGCCGCAACAACAACAAAACAAAGCTTTATAATAGACTGACAAAACGTTTCAAACTACCTTTCTAACGAACCTTCTTTGTCAAAATAAATAAGTACCTCTCCTAACCTCACTCAATCGTGGCCCCAATGGAAGAGTCATTGCCCCCTTCCTATACAACATCTCCCACGATATCCCACAACATCTTCCCAACACTAGATTAATATTTTTCGCAGGCGACATAGCCATCTCCTATGAAACCTCCTCTCTCACCTCCATTTTACAACCACTCCAATCAGCGCTCAACAACCTAGAACAATGGTCCAAACAATGGCGAATAAGTATAAACCCCTCCAAACAGTAACCGTCCCATTCACACTAACAAAAAGCCCTCCTCCCCAAATCCACCTTTAACTAAACAGTTCGTTAATCCCTACAAAAACAGAAACCACCTATCTAAGAATTATGTTTGATTCAAATCTTTCTTGGAAACCTCATACTAATCTTCTCCTGTCCAAAATCAACCATAATCCTAAACAGAAAAGCCCCTGTCACCACCAGCACAAACCACCCCCTATACCTCTCCATTATACAACCCATCTTGTCCTATGCCTCGTTCATATGGGGAACAACAGCCAAAATCCATTCAGACAAAATTCAAAGTAAACAAAATATGATCCTACGCACCATTATAAACTCTCCCTGGAACCTAAGAAATTCCGTTATCCGCCATAACAAATTTCCCAAATTAAACTCCGTAATCTCTTAATCCATAACTCCCCTAATGAAAAGCGCCATCAACCAACCAAACGCCACGATCCAACAATTCCATGACAATCCTCCTCCAACTCCTCGCTTCCGTCGCCTCAAAAGAAAACTCCCAATCGACCTCATCCTTCTCCCTGATCACGCAGGCACAACCTAACCCACCTTACCATCATGTCCGCAGACCACATCCTCATGTATCATCCAATAATCAGTTCACTGTCTGTCAACCCTCATCAACCCACGTAGTATGCCCTTCAGATACACACACAGAAAACCCATCTACTAAAGTAGATGTCAACATGTAAATTATATACTATCTTTTAATTTTGTATTCTTTATTTTAATATTGTATATGCTGAATCATTATTGTCTAAACTGATAGTCTTTACGACAAGTTTTTATACGAATAAAAAAAACATTTCTACCTTTTTATTTTTGACATACAAATTTATACCGTTTATTATTATTATTACATTATAAGAGGAGTGCCATCATATTTATTGAAGTATAAAAAATAAAATAATACTTTCGTATTGTTTACAGTAATATTTTATAACACTAGCAAGGACCTTAGATGAGAGGACTTTTGAATTTACTTTTAACTTATACTTATTTCTCAAAGTTTTATAAAGATTAAATGGCGTGGAATCGTCTGGAGTGTGATTGGTTTATTGGCACTATTGTGTGTTATGCGAATCAGAAACTACAACAAAATATGTTCCATTGGTTTATAATTCGTTTAAACAATATTTTCGTATATTGAAAAATATTTTTCTGTTATTGTCTAGAGTTGGTAGCGTTTACTGGAACAATTTTCCGAAACTCGGCAACATGTATTTAATCTAGAGCGTTATTATAGTTTACCTATAATGATTGATAATTTTGATAATAATGAAGTATTTTGTTAAGTAATCTTTCAACTTTTGTCTTATGTGAGAAAGTGATTTTATTTCCTCACAAAGCCCTTTTATATACAGTCCGTTGGCAAAGAGGCTATGTTAACTTAGCCTCTCGCTTGTGTGCACACAGATAGGTTCGCGGCTTCACTAATCTCGTGGTCCAGGCCCACTAAATTGAGTCAATAACGTATATTGAGACACGAGGGTCATTCATCCCAGGACACAATTTCCGGTGTAGCCACCCACACGCTTTAACTCAGGTGCGAAAAGAGGTGGGGCCGGAATCGTCGCCTTAATACGAACTCGACGAGGATAAAATGGCTCCGAAGTCGGCGGCGAAAGGTAAGTAGCTTTTTCCTCAACAAAGAGGATAATTAAATTTCTGAGTTACTGAAGAGAAATGTTATTCTTTGCTCTCAGAAACTTTATCTGTCTTCCAAAAGAGTTAACTTGACTTTGCATGATACTCCTTGTTTTATGAGACATTTTAACAAATGTTTACTATTTAATGTTTTGATGGAATAAAATATTAATTTCTACAATAACCAACAAATTATAGTAGAAGTTATCATTTTCTCCAGAAATTCAGTTACAACAAAAAATATAAATATTTGGCTTTCAATAGCATATATCGGCTCAGGAGAACGTCTAAAAATATATTGAGGTAATATTTACTGTTACTTACTCTAAACCACGGATAATGAAATAAGATACGTCACACATTACATCAAATATTCAATAATTATAAGATCAAAATAAAGTAGCATAATTCAGTACTATAGTAAACAATATATAGTATAAAATAACCGAAAACACGACACACACGCTAAAAACACAAATACACACCTAAACAATGGAAATATGCACGTCGAGGAATCTGACCTTCCCTAGCAGTTCCAGGCAATAAATAAAATCAACAAACGAAAGAGCAGAAAAAACTATATAGAAAGTTTAAAATTATGTAATAGGAAATTTTACAACACTTTTTGCGGGAACATTAATTTCAAATATTGGGGCAAAGATCAAAAACTCCTGTTCGGAGTAATACACTCCACTGAATAGAATATTTCTTACACTGATTCACGAAACGTTTGCGATTATGAATCTTCTTAACCAATGGAGTACTGTTGTTATATAAAGTTATCCCGGTATGGTGAATACTTTTCCGGTAATGAGCAAGGCGTTGCTTCTCCGACCTTACAACTGAGCGTTTTATAGACGTTTATTCGTAAAAATTGCCATTCGTTTGAAACACATTCGTGTTTCGTTTTATAAACTTTATAATTTCATGGACGCTTGGTTAAAGTAAGTATTTCCAAGCTTTGGATTGCAACTCGATCTCAAACTCGCACTTGAAATTTTTCAAATGGCACGTTTTTTCAACTTAAATAATTCATTGCTTTTGGAGAAATTTCCTCCATTTCTAGTGCCATAACACATAATTGAATGAAAATATGCAGTCTACACAATTTTTATGTATTTTATATCGACATGTTACATTAATATTCTAAGATGAACTTAGTTTCCCAGCAAGGAGATCTATATGGTCATTCAACTTTAATTAATCATCAATCCGAAGGCATCGGAAAGGCGCATTGGCTGAAAATTTGTTTTCGGGTCTGTTATTAGCATCAGCGTTAAACTAAACTAACTTAGACGTTTGTGGGTTGAGAAATAATTTATTTACCTTAAACCAGACTTAAAGACCGTCCAGAGTGTTATCCCTTTTCTTGAAAAAATTATCGAAGTTTTTATCTGCTATAACTATATTTGTGTAATCCGGGTAGAGACTTGATTTTAGATTATGTACGCTTCCCGGAAGATCGTTTCTGTATAGAATAAAATCGTCTAAGAAATGATCCTGGAACTTCCAGTTGGATAAATTAAATTGGCCGTCTTCAGTTTAGACTACTACCTGAAGTTTTCAGTTTGTAAGATACGTTCTTAATAGAAGTGACGCATTGCCCTGTATGCCATATTAGTCCAAATTTTTTAGTAATATTTGGTGGTCTACCGTGTCGAAAGCCTTAGTCAGGTCAGCTACCTCAAGTCCTGCATTCAATGAATTCTGGATATTTTGAGTGTACTCGTACTTCCTTTAAGGAAAAAATGCTGTGGAAATGTATACTTATATAGGCTACGACCCGTTTTCTTAAAAGTACAGTACATCGCAGTCTCCGTTTGTCTTCGTTCTCCCAGAAAGTCGCTTTGGCAGTTCCCAGCCAGGACCGCGACTCGAACAGCCGGAACCAAAGTGATTCTTGTTGTTAGTAATTTAGGAAAAGCGTTTACAGACGCTCTCTGTGCACTAATAGTAATGGACTGTTCAAAATTTTTATATTTATTGCGGACCTTCACACATCGATGTCCAGCGGTTAAGTCTCCTTAGTGGTACTTCCTCGTGAGAAGCTTCCAGAAACTCGCCTTTGATCCAATCAGACATCTTTTGGATAGAAAACATAGAAACTTTTCCACCAATAAAATTGCTGTCTTTCTTACAGACAGTTACATTTTCTCTGCCATGAATTCCAAAAAAAATTGTAGCCTGTTAACCGCCCTCCAAAAAAACTATCATTCTCTATCTTCCGCATCCCCCCTTTTCAATTCCCTTCCTATGATATTAAAGGGAAGTTGCTGTAGCTTGTTTACCCAAAAAAGAGGATAATATTTTTATAGTATACTATATACTATTTATAGTAATTGACATAATAATGATAATCTATTGTTAAAAATGATAAAACTGCAATTAAATATAAATAAAATAGTGAGCTTAATCTGTCCTAATTTTAATAGATAAATATTTTATTTTGACAATTAAAAATGTTTAAGGACCTATAAAATGACAATAAATTGGAATTTAAACAAATGTATTATTTTATGACTTCAAGGCGTACCAAAAATGAATTACAAAAATTATAGATTTTAATGTGAGTATTATATCAATTAAAATTATGGGAAATTTTCTAGAGAAATTTATATTTAGAAGTCAATCTCATTTAAAATCGTTAAATTTCGAGTAAAGTAAAATTAAATTTTTTAATGTTTCTGAAATAGGAATTTGGTTTTGCTGTAATCTGGAACTATGTAATTTTTTTCCAGGAAGACTTTTTTCATTTAATATGTAGGCATTATTTCAAAGGTGTGAATAAAAATCGAACTTCAACAAAACAATTATCGTATCGAAACTGAACACGTGAAACGTCTAGATGAACCCGCCCTTCAGTCTCCATAATAATTCCGACTGTACCCCCCTCCCCCCCAAACAAAGGCTGAGCCAAACGTCTTTACCTTCATCGAAAGGTGGCTCACCTGTAAGACTCACAGTTTCGACTATCTTGCGTGTAGTAATGGATCCTTGTTTCATCTTTTATGTACCAATTTAGAAACTCCTAAGAAATTGTATGAATAACAGCATAAATTCTACCATAATATTTTTTTCATTCTACATTGCGGACAAACGCTCAAACTTATTTAAAATTATTTTGCATGCCAAATTGAAATCACCGAGCCAAGACATATGACAGAGTAACGAAGCTTGGTACTTCCCAGGTTGCAACTCCTTCCGATACTGGCAGTTTTATGCCATAATTTTTTAAATAGGTATTAACCTTCCACTGCTCACAATGTACATCAGTAATACTGGAATATATTTAAAAATGCTGTTGCGGAAACTCTTGACTCTCTCATCTTTTCCAATTTCAGCATGGCGGTGCTAGAAGAAACTAATTACAAAACCGTGATAGTTTACGGGAGTTTTGGTGCCCCCACAAACTGAGAACCGCTTTCCATTTCTCATGCAAACATCAATCATCACTCTACACGTGCTGACATCATACACGGTTTTACTTATCAGGGCCATGTGCTGAGCGTCAGATATATATCTCAATTGAATTCCGGCTCATGTAAGGTAATGCCATCTGACATCCGGTCATCCATACTGACAATATCTCGCTTTAGTTCAGTGCTCCACCGCTTAGCTGTCAGGACTTAACTCTCTCAAACAGGACTAAGCACTAATATTGATTTCAAAGAGACAGTGATCAAAATCAAAATATTTTTATATGTGTCTGCAATAATGAAAGACAAAGAAAATTAACTCTTAAAATATATGGACGAAAATCGTTTCGTGTTTAAGCGAAAACTTTGGATTTAAACATGATGCCGGAGACAATTTTGGGTAATTCTTAGTCACCTTGTAACATTTGTAAGCCGTGAAAAAAAGTAGGAAAGGTGATCAAGATGAAAATCAATATGTGCATTGAGAAGAAACATGGTCATGCAAGCGCGATTTCCTAAAATAGTTCAAGCGAAATTGATTAAATGTTTATACATTTTGACCTCTACTTGTTTATCAAGAGTTATAAATACGTACTTCATAGTTGCAAGGTTTATAATTATTTATTTTCACTTACGTCATTAACAAACTGGAACGTTACTTAATTGATATATAATTTGTTACTTTCTCAACTTTTTGTAATATTTTAGAAGTAAAATTTGAATAAATAACCAGATGAAATCAAAAAATATGGAAACGAAACGTTGAATGAATAGAATAAAAATTTATTGACTAATTTTGTCGTTAATTTATTCGATTTAAAAATTTAAAAAAACAATTTGGTAATTAGCTAAAAATTTGATATTATAACCATTATAACTTTCACGCTGCTTCTGTATACTATCTCTCATGGACTCCGTTTTTATTATTTACCTTTTTCAAGGTGTACATTGACCGTAAATTGAGTCAAAACGTCTGAAATGCTTGTAGTGGAACTACCTGTGAGAAATTATACAACATACATTAAAATTAAACGGACGTAGTATCAGAAGAACGTATAATAATATTCGTTTCGAACAGAACTAAGGAATTGAAACGATTGACCTGCAAGTTTTTTAAAGAAAGGGTTTAAATAAAAAATTCAGTTATTCCTAGAGTTTATTATAGGAAATTTTTAAGTTGTATTTTATTTTAATCAATATAATTTTGATATATTTGGAAATCAAATGTATTGGATATTCATTTGGAAGCTATTAAAATTTTATGTTTATATACTGCACACATTTTAAGATGAACATTGTAAAGTTCATAAGTAAATAAATAAGTAAAATATTGCAGCTGATATTGGGAGAGGTTTTAGTTATAGAAATAAAATATTAATTATTCACCAATTGGATATTAAAGATTGAAAATAAAAATGGGTTTACATTCTTCTCGCGTTGTTGGACGTTTGAAATAAATTGTGGACCTTAGTTTCTATGAGTTCAATCACAGTTAAAACTGAATAATAATCGTAATATAATCTAAAAATATAATGCTATGTATAATAAATGTAACAATAATCGAAACTAAATATTTGACCTTTTCGAAACCATAAGCTGGTATTAAATAAAAATAATATATCTCGAACATCACAGCTGAATTTAGGATGAAAGCTTCTTATAATTTATTTTATTAATACATTATGAGAAAAAAATCAGGCGTGAAATCAATATTTCGTTAAATCCTGAAGATAACTGGAAATTAGGCCACGAATTAAAGGCAGCTGTACTTACATAAGGTCGGAATAGAAAGAGAGAGACTTGAATGTATATCGAATCAAGGGATTAAATGTATTGTTATAGCATATGCGTATTAATAAAAGCACATTTAACACGACATATTACGACAATATTATTCATTTCAACGTAAACCTAAAAGTTTTATGCTATAATTATTTTAACTATTATATTCAGACGAATGTTAAATATTTCCACAAAGAGCCAAATTTTAGTTTTGCAGCGACTATACTATATTATACTAGATTTGAATAACTAATTACATTTTTATGACTTGGAAGTGGTGCGATATTATAACAATACAACTTTTGTATGATTAATGTTGACAATTAATGGACTCTTAAGCTAGATCTCTGTATTAATATTTCCATCTTTCAACTAACTTTATAGCATAAAATTACCGCGATATTTTTTTTACTTTTAACGCTGAGAGGATTTTGTTAATTTGTGAAACGACCGTTTTCCAAAGCATCTTCTCCTGGAAATTTATTATCCAGGCTTAAATAGTGCAATAATTAAATACTCTCGGGATTGTAATCCGCCTTACATTACCAACCCGAAATTGAGAATTTCCTCAGTCTGCTGGCCACAAATATAATGAAAATACCTCACGTTATTAGATCGGGATTGGCTATCCCGTGTGCAATTTTCCTTGGCCCTCCTACGCACGGAGCAGGCCATCCGCAGATTCCTCGGGACCAGCAATATCTCTGCAGATGGATTTATGGTTTTATCCGAATCGGAAAAAACTGCGACGCACTTACGATTACTTCCAGATGCTTTGGTCAGATCAATATTGAAGCTAAATTCTTATTTTGGCATTAGCACGATAAAATCCACTCTGGAAATGATATTATAATAATCAAGTTTTTTTAATAATAACAAAATTAGATTTATAAGACGAAACTGTATGTGTGTGAAGTTTGCATATTTTGTGTAGATATTACCAGACGAACAAAGTAATTTATAATAACTAACTCTAAAAACGAAAAGAGTTTGGTGCCTCGTCTAATGATGTAATAGGCAAATTATTCGTTACGTTACCTGGGGAATATTAATTGCAGAAATAATATTTGAGACATTCATACGTGAATAATAACCTACATTTGAGTTACTCCATGTAAACCAATCTTGCGAAAACCTTTACATTTCCGCATAACTGTTCAGATTGTTGGATAGAATCACTAACGAGGAAGTATATAAGCAGAATAGGGGAAGAACGAACAATATGGAGGACGTTGACTTAGAGAAGGGATGGATTAATAAGCCACGTTTTGAGACTTGAGGGTGTTGTAAAATTAGTAATAGAGGGAAGTGTGTGGGGTAAGAATAGAAGAGGGAGGATGGGGATGGAATACGCTAAAAGATTAGGGAAGGGTATAGGATGTAGGAGTTACGCGGAAATGAAAAGATTTGTGTAATATAGTTAAGCATGGAGGGTTGCATCAGACCAATCTAAGGATTAATTACCACAAAACAATTAAATTTAATTATTATTTAGTCAGAATACCAATTACGCATATTAAGGATTACATATATCCAAGATTATAAAGAAACTGATGTATGAGATTTGTGAGCAAGTTACTGTGATTATTTTAATATAGTATTTGCCTCATAGTGTGGTAATAAATGTTAATGTCAGTCAGTATAACATTAAAGTACAATTGTACATCACCAACGTTTGAGTGCAAAGAACTGTTAATTCACATGGTTCCGTAAGCCTCTTCCGTAGAACGGAATTGGAGTGACATGAAGAGTGGAGAGGAGCTTGCTCCTGAATTAGCTGCCGCAATTAATCGGAGTACTGCAAGTAAACGTAAAGAGTCGCTTGGACTCCGATTCTTCGGAGCGAGACCCAAATAGTTTCTCCACCTAGTTAGGTGTAAGCGCTGAGTCGCTCTATTGAAATGAATCGCTCCGTAGCGACCCATATATTCTGGTATTGTCTACAAGCCGTATTGAGGGGATTACAGTGTCGTGCGGGAATTTTCCGTTTGACTCCTACTGATAATTTATTCATGTTTAATACAGATCACTTCTACACTAATTGCATTTTTGAGTGAATGGTATGAGACGGAAAGCTTAACGTATTTCTTTAAAAGGACAACTTCTATCTTATTATGTTCCTTTACTTACTTAATATTCTGAATATAACAACTGAAATAAAATAAAAATTCCTCTAAAATCTTTCTTTACCAATCCACCAAATTCACAAAAATTTGTAATGGCTGTGTTCCTGTTAATATATTTATTAATATATGTACGAGCATAAATATGTACGAAAGCAGAAATCAAGATTGGAGTAAGTCAAGGATGCAATCTGTCAACCATGCAGTTTAGCTTATATATAGAACAGGCGATAAAGAAAGTTAAAACGGAATGTGGAAAAGGAATAATGAAGCAAGGAGAAGAAATAAAAACCCTACACTTTGACGATGACATGGTTGTATCAGGGGAGTTAGAAGAATACTTGTAAACCATAATAAAGGGCATGAACGTGGTCCTGGAGAAAGGCTTCAATATAAGGATTAATAGAGGGAATACCAAGGTAATGGGGTGTAGTATGAGAAACCGTGGAATAACAAACGGTGTTAGATTGGGAAGGGATATTTTGACGGAAGTTAAGGACTTCTGCTACTTGGGAAGCGTAATAACTAGGGATGGTAGAAGTATAGTAGACATAAAGAGTAGGATAGCACATGCCAAGAAAGTTTTTGCGAAAAAGAGGAATTTAATTACGGGTAATATAAATGTGAATATTAGGAAATCGTTGCTAAAAATTTTGGTATGAGGCGTGGCGATAAGGGTTGTAGAAAGGGAAACAAAAGAAGCCTTTGAAGCTAGGTGCTATAGGATAACGTTGTAAATCAGATGGGTTGATAGAGTAACTTACGAGGAAGTTTTAAACAGATTTGGGGAAGAGCGAACAATATGCAGAATGTTGGCCAAGAGAAGGGATTTTTAATAGGCCATGTTTTAAGGCACGAGGGTCTTGTAAAATTAGCATTAGTGAGAAGTTTTCTGCGGTTAGTACAGACGAGGGAGGCAAAGGATGGAATGTGCCAAACAGATTAGGATGGCTGTAAGATATGCTAGTTACGAGGAAAACAAAAAGTCTTGCACAGTGTAGATTAGTATAGAGGGTTGCATCAGACCAGACTTAGGACTGATTAGCACAACAACATGTACGAGGGAGAGTAAAATGAAAACGTTAATTGTGTTTTTAAATTTGCTTTTCTATTCACATACATGCCTAAAAATGCTACAGGCTTGTTACCTGTAGCATTTTTAGACATGTTCTCCTCTACCCTCAATGCATGACTGACAACGCTTCCAAAGTAGAAAAAAATTCAGTTGTGATGCGGTGCAACAACACGTGAAACTCCTAATCGGATGAAATTTAGCCCCTGAAAGCACTTCTCTTAGGAGTTCAAACATGGAAATCACTTTTGACAAGGCCAGGCGAGCAAAGTGGAAGAGGCAAACGTTCAGACCGCACGCTTACAATTGTCGCACCCGTGGCACGAGCCGTATGGGGCCCTGCATTGTCATGTTGCAGAAGAACGCTTGTATATAGCAATTCAATAGTTTTGTTCTAATGGCAGACCGAAGATGATTTTTGTGGATGTCTGTGTATGTGGTAACAGACCCAAAAGATAGCTGTATTCCAAACTTCTGTGTGAACGTCCTACCCTTGCTGCTGTGACAAACAGGCATCCACATACTGGACCTCCATTCTACGATAAATGTCTATAAGTTTCACACCTTCCGTTTTAAAGAATATAATCAGCGAACGTTGTTCGTTTCTGGTGTACGATGCTATTGAGGCAGCCGCCTTATTCAGAGCCTTATATATCGCCGGTGTTTGCGCATCCATACTCTACTTCCACCTAAGGCACGCCTATCACCTTACTGGCGCCCACTTTAGATTTAATTTTTTTTTATTTAACTCTCCGCCATACATATTTTACAGATGAATATGGTTTAGAGAGAGGAAAACTTCTTTTTCTTCTTCTATGACTTTACAACCCATTGGGGGCCTAGGCCTACCGGGTCGACTGCGGACTGCCATCAGCGTATCGATTCTGCAGCAGTCTTAATCCCGGTCTTCGCGACCATGACGACACTATCATCCAAGCTTATGCCAGGATTTGAAACCGGGACAACTGGGTTGTGAGTCTAGCCACTAGACCACAGGAGGTCAGCGAGGAATTCTTATAAATGACATAATTTTAAGATATTATTGTAAAAAAAGAGTTTAATATTTTATGAAGAAATAAATAAAAATTTTAATCGAAAGTTATTTTCTTTTCTGGACGACTTGTAAATGTTTAGTCGGATGTATTAACTTGCAATAAATAAAATTCGAATGGGCCAATTCCGTAACCCAATATTTCAATGGTAACTTCAACGCACGAAGAAGGTTTACGAAAGAAAGTATTCCTCATCATCCACTTGACAACAATTAGTAGGTTTGAAATTATATCAGGTTGAAAATTAGGAAATAAAATATTAAATTACATTATCCTGGTTTGTTACTTTATAATAATTAATGAATTAAATTCCAATTTATAAATATTTCTTTGGTCAATCAAAATTATAGCCTGCATTTGTGGTGCTAGTTCATCGTTATAAACCAGTTCATTTGTTTCTTGAGCACCATTCCGCATATATTACTTAAAGAAACTTCTGAATACAGATTTAATTACACCAAATTAAATTAAAATATTTCCCGAAGCCTTGGAAACATTTCAACAGAAAAATGGTTGGTGAAGTTGTTCGGAGTAAGCCAGCAGCAAGCAAGCATCGATTCCAGAGACAGAGCCAGGATCAAAGGCATATTCTCCCTCGTACGCGACTTTGCTGTTTTACATATTTTTTAGTGTACGACCCCGGAAATGAACTGTTCATGAAAGTTACCCGCCGACACAGTTTCTGTGTGAGTTTGAGCGTTGTGCTGCTTTTGGAGGAGTGAACAAAACTCGTCTCTTGGGGCCTTTATGTCTCAAACGAAACTACGCCATACTTCGCTGCGCCAGTTGTCGTACATGCCTCGGGAATTAATTCTGTCTGACTCTGCCTTAAATCGACGAACATTCACTTAATATTTTAGTTTGCAAAAACTGAAATGCAATTATTCCGTCTGAAGTTATATGCTGCTTCTTTTCATATATGCCGGAGAAAAATTATTTCTTCTATAGTTTCTCTTTTCAATTCTTATTTTTATTACTAGATAAAATTCTGAAATTTTATATTCTGTCTAATTCAGCTAAATAATTTATGATTTATAGCCAATTACGTCTGAAAAGTTTGGTTAAATATATAAATAAAATATATAATATTAGAAACAAATTTTCAATATTTCTGTCACATCACTCGAAAATACACTTTTATTTAGAAATTTATTTCCCATTATTAGCATTTAATAAATCATTATCACAGGAAGAATACCAGGCGATTTTAGTAAAAATATAATTATACCCATACCGAAGAGGACTGTAGCTGATAGATACGAAGAGCACAAAACAATTAGTTTAGGATCCCATGCATGTAAAATATTAACGAAAATAATATATGGGAGAATGAAACGTCAAATAAAATGCGAGTTAGGAGAAGATCAGTTAGGTTTTAGGAAAAAAGTAGAGACAAGAGAAGCAATATTGACTTTGTGGCTAATTTTAGAAGATAGGATACGATAAAACCAGCCTACGTTCATGGCATTTGTAGATTTAGAAAATGCGTTTGATAATATGAACTGGAATGCACTATTAAGGATTTTGAAGAACACTGGAATAAAATATCGAGAGTGGAGGTTTATACATAACCTCTACAGAAGACAGGAGGCAGTAATTAGAATAGAAGAACAAGAAAAGAAAACCGTAATATATATATCGAACAGGCTATGAAGAAAGTTCAAACGGAATTTGGAAAAGGAATCATACTGCAAGGAGAAGAAATACAAACATTACCGACGATACTGTAGTATTATGGGAGTCCGAAGAAGACTTGGAAACCATAATAAATGGCATGAATGGAGTCCTGGAGAAAGAGTTCAATATGTTGATTAATAGAGGGTTTATTTTGACGGAAGTTAAGGAATTCTGCTACTTGGGAATCGTAATAGCTAGGGATTGTAGAAGTATAGTAGACATAAAGAGTAGGATAGCGCAGGCCAGGAAGGCTTTCGCGAAAAAGAGGAATTTAATTACGGGTAATATAAATGTGAATATTAGGAAATCGTTGCTAAAGTTTTGGTATTGAGCGTAGTGTTTTATGGGTGTGAAACGTGGACTATAGGAGTTGTGGAAAGGAAAAGAAAAGAATTCTCTGAATTGTGGTTCTATAGGCGAATGCTGAAAATCAGATTGGTGGATAGAATGACAAACGAGGAAGTTCGAAACAGAATATGGGAAAAGCGAACAATATGGAGGACGTTTATTAAGATAAGGGATAGATTAATAGACCACGGTTTGAGACTTGAGAGCCTTGTAAAATTAGCATTTGAGTGAAGTGTGTGCTGTAAGAACAGAAGGGGGGACAAGGATGGTATACGGGAAGCATATTAGGGAGGATGTGGGTTGTGCTATTTATAAGGAAATGAAAAGGCTTGCGCAAGATAGGCTGGTATTTAGGCTTGCATCAGACCAGTCTTAGGACTGAATACCACAACACAAAAACATTACCGTACAGACAATAAATTTTATTAATCCATATCCAACCTGTTTTAGTATACTTCTACGCTTGATCATGTTCCAAACAGGAAAAAAAACGTTGCGTAATTTTGTATTTAATTCATAATTTTATTTATCAATGTAACTGATGTCAGAAAAATGTAACTATATATTAAATGAGTTGTATAATAAAATTAACATTACGACACTATTTAGATAATTTAATAATTCAAATTACAAAACACCGAAGATTAAATCTAAAAATTTTAAATCCGAATGTTATATACTTATGTTGATTGGTTGTAGTTTAAAGCATGCTATATTGGTCAGACAAACAGAAGGCTTAAAACTGGAGGCGAAAGCATTTCTCAAATTTAATGAAATAAACTTATATAAAAATTTCTGACCTGACTATAACATGTTTACCTGTTTTACCGTTACAATTTTTTTATTTTATGTAGCTGTATTTCTGAAAATATTCTCCTTGTTTCTTCCTTTATGGTTTAATGAAGTCGTAATAACCATTTGAAGAGGTATCTTTTTCTTGGTTATTGTCCAATAGACTCACCATTAAATGTAACATTCGTCAATTTGCAAGGCAAATAAAGAGATCTTCAACCGCAGAAGCTTTGTAATATGATCTCTCATTTTATGATGACTTAATTAAGTTTCAAGTGCAGGCGTTGAATGTACCAATCTTATTTCTTTTAAGTATGAGAGACGGAAAAAATTCTGAAGTTACACACGAACAATGAAACAGAAAATATTATTTGACGGTCTATTACCAGGACATTTCTATGATAAAAATATTTAGCATTTAAATTGTAACTAACATTAATGGAGTATTAATAGTTATATGAATATAAGGATCAGGTTTAATAATTGTACGTTAAAATAATCTTATTTAAATAAGAACATTAAAATAAGCTTTTATCAAAAATATTGACTGGACGAGACCTTGTAATTGCATGTTTATTAACAATATATAATGCATTATTAGTTAAAAAACGATCATTAAATTTACAAATAATATTATGCTGAAAACCAAAGAGATGAGTCAACTATCTTCTTCCCATAAAAAAATTCACCGGTTCCCTGCAAAAATAATCTTAATTTTAGTATGTATACGTCTGCGTGTCGCGTGAGGCAAGAACGACCAAATTTGGTACAAGGCTTCCTTATGACCCGGAAACGAACAAACTGGAGGCGAGGTACGACATCGTCCCGTAGGGATCGTATCCACATTCATCATGGGGCAATGGAGTGAGTATTCATAGAGATTGACTTTTTTGGTAACAGTCTACATGAGGGTGATCCTGAAACAGGTAACATAGAAAATGTTAGAGACGAGTAAGGTGCCGTTACATAAAAATAACAAATAATAGTTACTTCGGGTCGGAACCGGTGTTTCGAAAGTCGAGTTATATTTTTACGATCAATACGACGGTTAAGTTGCATGTCAGCCCGTAATAGGGGGATGGGAGAGGTAAATCAGGGTTTCGCGTACAATCGCGTACAATTTCGTTCGAATGTTCCCTTGACTCAAAAGAAAACACTGTGGGGGAACACACAACTAGCACCGCTCGAGCGGAATTTAGGCCCCTGTAATTTATTAACATGTAGAAATAGCCGTTCAGTATTGACTTTTTTGGAATCAATTAGTTTTATAGTGTTTCTCAATATGTTGTAGTTTGCTAATAATGTGAACCCTATACGACATTAGAGATGGTCATTGAAGAGGGGTATGTAGAGGGCGTTACATAAAAATAACGCAATATATATATTGTAGCGGAACCGTCGTTCCTCTCAATTCCTTTAGGGCGCCAGGTATTTTTCATAAAACACCAAAAATTGATTTTAATCTCAATCGGAGCATGAAAAATAATTATATCTGCAGGGTGTGGTCATTCTCTCGTCGTCCCGCCGACACAACCTACTTCTCCAATCACCCCATGACGACTCCCTAGGTCTCGCCAGGTCCCTATCGTTGGCCCGGGTTGCGTCAGTTCCTCAACAATTGCAACTCGCAAGCTGGCCTGCATTGTTCATCGTAACTTTTCATATATATATATATATATAACTTCAATTATGACAATCAATGTGTAGATCAGCCATATAAGTTTATAATATACTTTGTTAAATAACCCTTTCGGTGCTAACGAGTCCTATGTGCGATTCATAAAATCCATCCTCGATTTGAAGCACCGCTTTCACATAACAGCAAAAGATCTTGCCCCGTATCCTAACGACACCTTGAGGCGTAATGTATATAGCCCTTGGATATTATCCTTCTTTATGATTTGTTCGATTCAGTAGAGACATACGACACAATCCACGGGTTCGCTAAGAAACCGAAGTGTATTCGAATGCCACTAAATCGCACAGATCTGTCGCAGGCGACGGTAAGTGGCACAGTACGAGACTTGTAAGTTAATGAAAAATTTAATTTCAATAAATCCTGACTCATGGTAGTTATTGTGTTATTCAGCCCTAAGACTAGTCTGATGCAACCCTCCTTGCTAAACTATCTTGCGTATTTCTTTTCATTTCCACCTAATTACAACATCCCACATCCTCCCTCTTATGTTCTTACTCCACACATTTCCCTCTAATGCTAATTATACAAGACATTCATGTCTTAAAACGTGGCCTATTAATCTATCTTTATATGGTCATGATTCATTTATAAGTAAAAGTCAAATTGAATTTTTATTTATTTATAATGTTCAATGAAATAAATTAACGGCCATTCATAAAGTTATTTGAGAAAAACAGAATTTAATGGATTTATTATTTATAAAGTTATTTAATTTGCTAATGTGTGAAATTGGTATGTACATACTGATTGATTTTACGTTTCGAGTATAAAATTATTGTAAAATCATAACTGAGAGGCTAAAACATTTTATTTGGTCTTAATTATCGATTTTGAGAACCCGTGAACCACTGTAGAATACTTTTCCTGAAGAAATAATTCGCTTCGTTACCGATTGTTCAGAGAGTAATTATAGCTTGCTCCACTAATTGGAATGGTTGTCCGTGCACCACACAAAGATAGGCAACTAACCGCAAGGCTAGTGACATTCAACGGAAGATCAAAGCACAGGGCGTGGCAAATAATAACGCTATCAGTTTGAGATTGGTGATATTGTCCATTTTTAGGGGATTATGGTTTCTGAGCTACAGGAGCAACGTCTGGGTAACGTACATCATTATGCAGTGTGATTAATTCGTCATACAAGAGTATGGGTAACAGCTAAAGAACGAGAGAATCTGAAAACTCCTTAATTAAAAATGGTACCAACAGAGCACACCGGACAGCGGGACACATATTTTGGTAGTCTCTATGTTCCGATCCCGAAGGAAAATCAGTGGTTGATATTCTGGAGAAAGTATAATATTTACTGTTATGCACACGTATTACTACTCGATCAAATATAGAAGAGAAGGGACGGAGACTCGTAATAACTACACTCGACTCTGTTCAAATCAAACTTGTGCCTCAACGACGACATGAAATGTTATGAAGCTATTGCGCTGAAGTTTCCTACCACTTGAAACGTCTGAGGCTGTGTCTTCAATTTACAATACCATAAGAAAACAGGGGAACAAACTTTTAATATTCAAGGTATGAGAAGAGACCTTTGCATGGTTTTGTTTTTAATACATACATAAAATTCCTGTTTGGTTATTTCACCCACAACATCACGGTCGGGTTCAAGTTATAGGGCATTTGAAAGAATACACGAGTCTGCCTTTCTTCCATTTAAACACTTTTTGGAAGGGTAAGACAAATAAGGAGAGTTTTACAAATAATAAAATAGAAGTACATTACAAAATATAAATCCAATGGGATTTCATCGACTTACTTCATAATTATAATGTTGGTGATGTTTTTAAATCAATGGAAATCTAAATTTGGAGAGAAAGCATAAAATGGACAAATATAATGAGATTTATAAAATTAACTGTTGATGTGCAATGCACTTTATATTAGTGAAACTAAGTGAGACATAAAAACGTGGATTGTTCCTCGACCAGTCAACCAAATATTGAGGTCGTTCTTTTTGTTCAAGCGAAATACGATTTTCAGATCATTCTTAAAAGAAATTTAATGAAATAAGCACCAAAATATAAATATAGGATATTCAACGTAAAATACTAAAAATATACTCATTAAACTATTATTTATATTTAGGATAAAATATTATATTTTAATATGTGCAATGATATATGTTAATACATTTTAAACTCATTTTAAGTGATTTTGGACAGTTGGTACGACATATCTTAGTTTTCTTTTTGCTTTTTTATTCGAATATGCACAATAAATTTCTTGCAACTGTAGCCAATAAACTTTCCTCGTAAAGCGTGTGGGATATCTAAGTGGCCGGGATTTTATCGGAAGTTTTCATTAATTAAATCCAACTTTACTTTCTTATAGCACTATAATAATCATTTAACCAGTTTCCATTCTTCAAAACTGAATATTCACCCATTGAAATAAAACATATAGTTATTGTTGCTGTTGTGGTAATAAATTATTGGACTGTTCTGATGTAACCCTCCATGCTGACCTATCCTGTGCAAGACTTTACGTTACTACATAAATACCACATCCTCCCTAATCTTGTTAGCGGATTCCATCCTTGTCCTCCGTCTTATGTTATTACCTCAAACACTTCAATCTAATACTAATTTTACAAGATCCTCTCGTCACAAAACGTAACCTATTAATCCAGTCTTTCTTTTTCTCAAAGTCCTGAAATTCCCCTATTTTGCTTAATGTATTTTTGTTGACAGGTTGTTTAATATGCTACTGCAATGAAATTTTACAACTATGTTTTTCTTTGTTTCAGGTAAGCTGGCAAATTTATTCTAAGGTGTCGCTTTAGGTACGCCGCTTTTACATTAATTTATATGATTAACATATAATAATTCATATTTTTTCTCAGGCTTTATTTTACATATGCTTATGTGAATATTTTATATTCTGTCTAATTCAGCTAAATAATTTATGATTTATAGCCAATTACGTCTGAAAAGTTTGGTTAAATATATAAAATATATAATAGAATATTAGCCGTCGTATTATTTGTGTTATACTGCCTTACCAATCTTATATTTTAAAGATATGCTGTTGAATATAATGTGGACTTGAACTTCCATTCTACGTATTTGTCGTACGGCTCATATTAAGGCTGAATAACAATTAAAGATTATCGGGTTTATAGGAATAATTTTTAATATCCGTAAGAGAACGGTACATATGTTAGCGACAGTTATATTTTGAGTCTAAGAAGTTTTTATTCCTAACTAGCTATGCCCTTCACTTCTTTCGCGGAGAAATAGTTCTTTTTGTTTGCTCTTAAAACGAAAGTATGGTATTATATATTTATGATCGCTTCACGACAAACCTTATAACTCGCAGTTGGATTTGAACACATCCAAATTTCACACGTTAGCAACAATAGATGGCGTGAGAATGCTCGCCCTCTCTCTCTCTCATATGCTATCAATATTACGCTTATAATAATACTGTAAGTGGGATGAATGGCATAGGAACGCATAATAGAACTTATAACTCGCAGTTGGTTTTCACGCTGCATTTTGCGCGCAATTCAATGGATTTATAAATTTTTAACTCTACAAGGTATCTAAATGAAACATACACGAAAATTTAAGTTAAAATTCATGTTTCAATTCCTGAAATTTTCATTAAAATACGATAAGTCTTTTCGGAGCATAAACAGATGAAGGGTATAGGCAACCCGCATAATAGAATCCTTCCTGTAGAATTAATATTTAAATGATACTAATATTATTATCAAAATGAAATATGCGCTAATATTCACATTGAATTTCCTGTTTCTAAACCATCAAATTTTCAATGAAATCCGTTGGGCCGTTTCTGATTCTATTCGAGACACATATATAATAGAAATAGACAGACAGACAATTTTATTTATTGGTATATACTAGTGATATTGACTCGTTACTTTCTAATGCATCTTGGTATTGTATTTTATTTCATCATCTTTTCCAAGTAATGTGGTTGACATCGAGGAATCAATTTGAATAAAAGCGACATATAATAAAACATATTCATTTTCTCGTGTTTGCTTGTGAACGAGAATTGCTCATATCACATTCCGTCTACGGAAAGAAATTTACCCCATAGCCACATTAAATAATATATAAATTTCACAATGAAGAACAGTAAAATATTTTGGACTAAACTTGGATTATAATGCAAAAATTATATAGTAAGAAAAGAGAAAACAAATTAAAATGAAGACAAGGAAACTATTATAGCTGACAGGATGAAAATCACGGTTATGTATGGACAATTAAATTCTGATATATATATATATAAAGACGTACCAATATGTGCTTGTGGGATTGAGCTATGGGTATATGCAACAAAGTCAAATATATTAATTATTCAAATATACCAATCCAAGATCCGCCGGTAAATTGTACATAACCAACCACACACTCCATAAAGATTTAAAAGTTCCAACCATAGAAGTCATCCATAAGAAAGCCATAAAACATCTTAGTCTTAGACAATAATCAAAACTCACTACTAGACAAACTACTAGAACCAGTGATCAATATAAGACTAAAAGTGTGGCCTAATAAACTATATAAAGATAAACTAGTCGTTGATTATTTAAATTCAAATGTGATATAATTGGTTATCTCCCTGATATTGCTATTAGATACTAATACAATTAGTATTAGCATTTTAAGTTACAGGATTTTATATTTTTCAGATTGCTAAATGTATTATGATAAAAAAAAATTTCCCGTGTGTTAGGCTTCACTTAAAACTAATTATGTAATGCTGAGAGTGCGGAGATTTTGATTCAACGTCGAGAAATTTGTCCTGTGCCGTTCTTCCAACAGCTACAGCGGTTTTTCAATCAATAATGTAGGTGATACTGTCAAAGAGGAAACCTCTAAAAGGCGTAGTTTATTTGTGGTGAAAGCAAAGCGGCAAAGATGCTTACGGGCGTTTTATGGGCAGTTACTTGTGGCTGCTGCCGTTAAGGGAAACTCCGTCGCCCGTCAGTAAATTGCATAAATAACACGTGGTGGTGAGTGTCTAAATTAGATGTTTATGGTGACGAATGACCACTTTATTGGCAGAACTCGTAAGACGAACTTTACGACTCTTTTGGGAGAGCGTTATGACGGCAACGCCTCAATTTTTCACACAGCGTCGGTTGAAATTATCCTCTTGGGAAAAGCGTCGTCCACCTCGTCTAAAATCAAGAGACTCCTTAATCTTCACAACTGAAAGCATTTGTTGTGTTGTTGGTATCTAGTCGTCCTGTTGCCTGCGATTCATACTTTCAGAACTAACTTGTTAAGTCTGGAACATTTCAGTATATTTTATTCAGAATATAATTTAGATCAACTCACACTTATAAAAATTTATTAATTTAAGAACTAATCTACAGAAGTGTAGGTTCATTGCCGCCTATCAAATGATTGTAGTATCCCATGCATGCAAAATAATATATAGGCCAATGGAACGACAAATATAATGCAAGATAGGAGACGATCAATTTAGTTTTAGGAAGAATTTAGGGACAAGAGAAGTAATAATAACTTTGCGAATAATTTTAGAAGCATATTAATGATTTTGAAGAGTACTGCAATAAAATATCTAGAAAGGAGGCTTATATATAACCTGTACAGAAGACAAGCAGCAGTAATTAGAATAGAAGAACAAGAAAAGAAAGCCGTAATCAAGAAAAGAGTAAAACAAGGATGCAGTCTGTCGCCCATCCTGATTAACTTGTATATAGAACAGGCGATGAAGAAAGTTAAAACGGAATATGGAAAAGGGAAGAAATAAAAACCTTACGCTTTGTCGACGATATTGTAGTATTTGGATTTGGGAAGATAGAAGAAAACTTGGAAACCATAATAAATGGCATGAATGGAGTCCTGGAGAAAGAGTTCAATATGAGGATTAATAGAGGAAAAACAATGGTACTGGAGTGTAGTATGGGAAACAGCGGAATAACGAAGGGTGTTAGATTAGGAAGGGATATTTTGAAGGAAGTTAAGGAATTCTGCTACTTGGGAAGCGTAATAGCTAGGGATGGTAGAAGTATAGTAGACATAAAGAGTAGGATAGCACAGGTAAGGAAGGCTTTCGTGAAAAAGAGGAATTTAATTTCGGGTAATATAAATGTGAATATTAGGAAATCGTTAATAAAAATGTTCGTATGGAGCGTGGCATTATGTAGGTCCGAAACATGGACGATAGGAGTAGGGGACAGGAAACGAATAGAGGCCTTTGAAATGTGGTGCTATAGGCGAATGCTGAAAATCAGATGGATGGATAGAATCACAAACGAGGGAGTTCTTAACAGAATAGAACAACATGGAGGACGTTGACTAAGAGAAGGGATAGATTAATAGGCCCGTTTGAGGCTCGAGGGTCTTGTAAAATCAGAATTAGAGGGAAGTGTGTGGGGTAAGAACAGAAGATAGAATACTCAAAGCAGATTAGGAAGGATGTGGGTTGTGCTACTTATGAGGAAATGAAAAGGTTTACGCAAGATAGTTTAACATGGAGGGTTGCATTGGACCTGTCTTAGGACTAAATACAACAACGAGTGACTGACCTCTACCACCGAAAGTCAATGATAAATTTCAGTTGCCTTTAAAATTATTTAAATACTGAAAACATCGGAACATGAATGCGCGTTCCAGATTTGCTCAAAGTATGTCACTTTTTTTTCTCTCAGTCCTATGTTGTTCCTCTTTTTAAGCACTCACATAAATGCTGTATTTTTTAGCTACATAATTTAACAGCGTTGTCTTCTTTTTGGAGTGTAAAAAACATGTGGGTGATTCAGAAACTGGCACTTCCCCTTTAATATCATAGGAAGGGAATTGAAAGGGGAGATGCGAAAGGGAGAACGTGAAGTTTCAATTGATATGAAGATTTCACCCGGGTCATGAAACAGACGATGAAAGTTTACTGAATTACGTGCAACGCTTATTATATAGTTTATATTGCTTTCCTGCCACATAGAGATTGGGTTTTATACCGAACCATGTCTAAAATAAATCTTTAACAAGTAATTTAACTTTATTTTATCTATATAAATAAAATCCAAGGTAAACAACCCGCTCCTGCGTTCATAAAACGGTCCTATTCAGACACACGGCGAGTTATAAGTTTGCCCTCAGGCGTTCTTATACCTTTCATCCAATTGCCGTATTTTTTGTATTTAGAGCTGATCTAAGACCGTTTCTGTCGATCTTTTGGAGATTTAGGTTGCTTCCTTTCCCCTTTTCAGGCCAAAAAAGTTCCTACACATATAGAACTTTGCGACTGCATAGATTATGCATGTCAAACGGGATAATTAAATTTCTTTCTAGCGTGCAATAATTCTAAAGACTAACGTTTGATTCAAGTATTGATACTTTTCAATTAATTAAGAATAATTAAAATTTTTTATATGTCTCATTGAAAATGATTTAGAATTGCAACTCTGACGAACCAGACGGATTTTTCTGTAACTAAAAGTCACTTATCAGAAAAAACAATTCAAAGAACCCTTACTTAAATTAAATGTTATTTTACGTTTAATCGTAAGTAATGATACAGTTTAATAAGTAACGTAAATGAAAAATGTTTTATAAGACGCAGTGCAGATTGATTAAATAATTTTTCTGTTGGTGTATGTATCTGCACGCATTATTTCATTGTAATAACACCTAAAAGATGGTTCAACTATCTGCTCCTTGTAAATATAATTGACTGTCTGCGTGTCAGTAGATTTCTTGACTGAATATACTGAGTCATCGCAGTGGTTATGATCAAATTTAGCTCTCATAAAATAATATGCGTAGGAAGGTAAATTTAAAAAAAAATATGTGACGTTCTCGCTGATGGTTTAATCGCGTGTTGACAAAGAAAATTAAATATTATTTCGACTAGTTGTAAATGAATTACCGGGCATTGCCGGCCACCCATATTGTTTGCTAATATTTGCCTACTTTAATCAATGCTACTTTCTCAATATATTAGTTAATTTTTTTAGTTAACCATATTTCCAGTATAGAGCTCGTTGTTATTTAAATGTGCTATTTTAACGCAGTTTAACGCCATTATTTGCCTCATAATTTATTTCCTTTTACTTAATTATAAGTATTTGCAGGTTATTGCAAATATTGACAAGCTTAAGCGTTCAACTCGATAGCGCAACTCTGAAGAATATTTAATCTCAGGATTTTGTGGAAGAGCACGCAACAGATCTAAAAATATAACCATAATAAATTCGTGCCCGGTACCATGAGTATTCACTTAGTAAATTTGTGGTTGGCAAGACGTCTTAAAAAATATAATAAGTTCACAAAACACGTTATTGTTTGGACCAATGGAACTTCCAGTAATATCAAACAGACCAGTAGATAAAATACAGACTTCCAGGAAAGGCGCAGTAGAGTGAACGGACACAAGAAGGAAAGTAACTGAACAATCTACGGGGAAATAGATAATCCACGAAGCTGATCATGTGACAAACTGACGGTGGAGTTGCATGTTTATCTTGACACGTGGAAGAGTGAAGATATACCATTGTTTCTACGACAAAATAGATAGAACAAAATCCTTTTTCCTCTTCAAGTTCAATATTTAATTATAACCTACACCTGAGCATTTAAGCGTTTTTATGCTTTTGAATAATTGTGACGTGAAAATAATGACAACACTTTTTCACTTAAAAAAGGTGGGAAGAGAAGCGTCCTGCCGAAAGCTGCGCTTCCGGAATTCCAGCCTTTTGAGAGAAATCCCCTGCAGAGGAAAATAAATTGTGTCGTTCTTTAGAACGTTAACATCCGTAATATCGGTTTCCTTCGGGCTATAACCCCTAGACGTTCAATTAATGGCTCATTAATTAACCTAAGTTATCATCAATGAATACATTTTCGACGTAAAACGCGTCAAATCTGTAAGCCGAAGAAATCGTCTCATTATACAGCCATTTGTGGGCTTAATTGAACACCAAAGAAGTTGCTTGGACTACGAGGCTTAAATTACATATAAATCGTCTTTTCATCTGAAAATTATTATACGAATTTCAAAAAATCTGTAGGACACAATTGCTGAAACTTTTGCCCGATTTATTTTTACCGAAAGTTATAGTAATTATTTATATTTCTGTATCAATTAGATCAAACTATTTATAAATTTAGTTAATTGACGAAGTTTCGAAAATTTTTCATAGCCTTCTATAATTCATAATTTAAATTTAAAGATAATTTCAGTTGATATTAGAAGAAAAATAATAAATAAATATTAAAAAAATATATAACTAGAATTTGTTTATGATATTTGATGAAATGTAAATAGGTCCAACAAAATTTAAAATTAGTTTTTTGAAGTCGTGTCCACACTTTGCCGATCGATAAGACCGACGCGGCCGATTTTCGACTTGTCCACATTATTTAGTATATGTGGACTAATCGAGCGATACATATCCGTAAATTATGAATTTAAACAAAAACGAACAGAATATAATAATATAAAAAATTCAAAATCACTAGAACTCCAATACAAAAAAATTAAATAAGATTAAAATTGCCATTGTCAAAAGATCATCAAAAGTTTTCGACCAGCCACAATATTGATCTGAATATAAAATTAAACAACTAATAATTTTGTATTCTACATTAATGTAACTCAGGGGTGGACAAACCGGTCAAAACAAATGCAATTGGTAGTAGTTGAATTTATTAAACAAAGAGAAGATACAGATATTTAAGTATACATAGTGTTGGAATTAGGTAATAAAATAATTGTTTAAGAATTCTAACTAATGAGATACCTAGGATTGCCTTTATTTTGCAAGAAGATCTATATTTAATGAAAGTGACGTCGTTACAAGTGCTTTCCGAATTAGTATTGATAATTAACAAAAATTACTGCCGACATTGATTAGACTTGGAAGTAGTTCGTCGGCGTGACGCGGCGGTCCGGATTAATATGTGACAGAGACATATAGTGACGAGCAGGACACAACCTTTTCAAGCTCCGGATGTAACCCGCGAGCCGGGGGTTGCCCACCGTTGTTGTAACATATTCAAATTTCTGAACAGTTTTTATGCAGCAGACGCATATTTATAGATGAGCCATTGTAATCCAAAAAATAATTTCTTATGTAATTGTTTTTCATTGGTGGACTGGACTGGTATTACAGAGCTAATATTGTTAAATTTATGGGGAGAGCATAAAAAATCTCAAAATGTTTGAAAACATTTCTTATGTCCTTGAATTATTAATTTTTTGTTGATAGTTATTTATAAATTTATTTCTAGAAATGCTCATTTTTCTGTATTTTCTGTGTTACAGACATGCTGATCATTTTTTTTCACTCTATTATTCAGAACTTGAGAGTAATCTCATTATTTTTCGTCCTCCACGTTTATTCATAATATTTTCTTCCTCATCGTCGGTATCTGCAGACTCAGACTCACTGTCTAATAGATCGTTATCATTTCAAAATCGTATTTCTTTGTTTTCAGAGAGTTCGTCTTCATCATTTCCCGAAAACTCTTCGCCTGTTTTATTTATTTCTTCTAAGTACTTTGGACATTTTTCTGGGTATACGGTAACATTAATGTAACGGAATGGAGAAACGCTCTAGAAAGCAAAATATAAACTAGCTGCCAAAATATTTCGTCTGTTATTATCTTTCTTTCCACTAAAACGATATTTGCAACTTGAAAGTTTAGGCACTTTATTGAAATTCACAATTATCAAATATTCTTTATAGAGCTTACCCAAAAACAGTCTTTGCAGAAGTGTACCACAAAATTATGTAATACTACAATACAAATATAAAAACAAATGCGATTCTCTTATAAAAGGCTCTCGGTCAAATTACCTGTCGTAGTAAAAAGTGGCTAGATTACACGTGTTTCTCAGATTTAGCAAATAAAAATATAAACAAATGATGTAAAATTAGTTGTGTATATTTAATAGAAATAATCATGAAGTAAAATGAAGAAAAGCGAATTTTCTAATAAAACGTTTACAACCGGTCATGGTGCATTTAGTGTTATATGTATATAAGAAAAATAGAGTTAGGAAACCAACTTTTCTAACAATAAAAACTAATTCTTCATGATTCTACAATGTAATAATTCATGTATCTCATCTGCTTCTCTATTCTGAACATCCTTGATGGAAACTCGGAAACAACTTCTATTAATAACGTTTAACTTTTCACCCGCTTTTACTAACATTATTTTTTATTTTTTGGCAGAGGTATGACGACTATTTCTCATCAAGAAAGAAATTCTGATATGGTGGGCGAAATTGTTCTGTTTGTCATATAAAATCATAGATTTCAAACCCTAGCTCACAGATTAATATGAACGTACATATATTCTTGATCAGTAAATTCAGATGTTATTAAAATTCAAAATTCAGTACGTAATATCATGTTCCCTGTGATTTCTATTCAGTATCTAAAGTTTCTTCCACGTAACGAGGTAGATATTCGTTTCCCATGAAAAATAAGTGGCGCTTCTTTGATCTGGTTTCCAGGACTATCAAATTTCGGTCCAAACAAGGGCATTCTTCCCCTTGGAGGTCCCGTTAAGAAGTCGTGAATAACTTTTGATACCATTGCAACCTATGTTTCCTCTTTAAAATTAGAGTATGCCTCTATTCTGACTTGTACGTACGTATTTACTGACCCTGTTCACATATACGTGATGACAGCTGTTGCTCTTCCAACATCCAATTACAACTTTGTAATGCTTCTCGCCATGCTATTTTTGGAAATTAACTTGACGCTTCGATGAGTCCACGCACAATGCGAAACGTCACTAAAATATAAATGAGTGTAGGATTGCAGAGTTCACCCTAACCATCCGAAAAAAAAGTAAGTAATCGATCTCATAAGCATATTAAAACCGTGCTTATAATATAATTTTAAAGATGAGGATATTATGTGACAATATAATTACTAGATGCCCCACAGTCGGATTCACCAATAATTTTAATATTAAATTATCACCGTTTTGAATAAATAGTTACAAAAGACTGTAATATTAAATTTTTATTATAATTTTAATTTGAAATTCCTTAACGTTAAAAGAAATACACAAGCCTCGCCGATCACGTACAGTGTACAATATTCTTGGACAGAATTATTATTAATATGGTAGCGTTATAAAAAGTAATTTTAATCAATGAATCCGAACAAAACAAAGTATTTATTGAAAATGTACACACTACATCAATTACTTTTTCACAATGTAGTATGTTATGTTCATACAATAGTTACTGTATAGTCAAATATTTCTGTATTATGTAAAGGATACAGCTTCTAATTTTACAATATGCCTTTGACATTTTGTTTTCTGACAGTAAATATCTGTTTCTCAAGGGCTCTACATAAGTACTATAATATAAGAAAATAATTGCAAAGGACAACCAAGATGTGAATTTAAGAAGAATATTATGATATGAATTTACGGTATGAAAGTGATTCATACATGTAAGTGTTAAATATTTTCCAAGATTACAATATTTTGTCTTGAAAAAGGTCGATCTCACGTGGATTGTCTTGAATGGATGAAAATCTGGTTCCTGATGTCTCCAGGGAGGATGTGATTTATCGTTGCGTCAGTGATGTTCAGATGCTGGCTGATACTTCCGTGGTGCTACAAAAATGTGCCAGATTTCAAATTTTAACAAAATCTGTTTTGTAAACTATTTCACTGTCAGATTATGATGAATTGTTTTAAAGAAAACTTTATATATTGAAGTTATTAGAATGTCGCGGCCATTGTACCCCATATCGTGATCCTTCTCCCCACGTCACAGAATTCACACGACCAATCAAATTCGTGAACTTTACAAGATGGATAAATAAAACTGTATTTTTCATCGTGGCTAGAATGATTGCGCATGTAGCTTCTTCAAGAATTAAATACATGGTTTAGAAAAATTTTCTGAACCGGGCAATCATTGAAGTCTGGCCATACAACAATCAACTGTTTTTACGTGGAATTAAATATAATTAGTTACTGATATTTAAAAAAAAATAATGATGATAATTTTCCCCTAATTTATATCAGTCACTTCAAAAAACCAAATATATTTCAATTTTGATTTTCAAATTTTATTCTGAAGGAGCTTTCAGCAATTGTCATATTCATCTACAATATATGAAGCAAAACAAATACAGCAGTGTCACTACACCTTGAACATAAAACAGATTATGATAATGTAGAAATTATACATAACGAAATAAATACAATTAAAAGAAAGATTTTAGAATCCATCTACATTTTAAAGAACAATAATAGTATGAACTCTAGAAACGAAAGTGAGGAAATATTAAAACACTAAGTCTTAGAATAAAAAAAATATAAAATAAAGAATTTTAAATTTGGACGTAGACTTATCGAATCTCGTTCTACAAGATTCGATAAGTCGATTTAAAAATTACGGTTATGATTGGCATTTTGACAATTAAATTCGACGTGGCTAAATTTTAAGACTTATTGAAAGAATTTTTCAATGAAAATTTTGACGAGTCATTGATGTATGATGCCGTTTGTGTTTGGTGAGCACATGAGCAAGAACTTCTGGACCTCCCAAGTTCAAAAAATGCTCTGTGTAAGCCCGCACAGTCTGGAATCACATACTAATCCATAAAGAAATTTAGAAATTTTATATGCTTTCGAAATACATGAAGGTATGTATAGTATTATAATATTGTAAACATTAAAAAATATTTATGTATAGTTTTATTAAGTGACTGATATAAATTAGGGGAAAATTATCATTATAATAAATTATCAGTCTTAAAACAATTTTTTGAAATAAATTCCTTGAACGAAATTAATTGTTCATTCGTTGTGCCTATCCCAATATATTACATACGAAATCAGTCAAATTGATTATAAAATGTGGGGTATTATTCCAGAGTAAAATGTTTAAGGATACACTAATTGCCATAAACATTTGCGAATCTGCAAAGAGTTGTGGGATCGTAACGAAACGTGACAGCAAAACAAATGCAGCGTAGTGGTGCATTGGGTAATGTCATCAGAGGGCGTCGAACTGCGGTCTCGGTGGAGTAAAAAACAGGGTAGCAGAGCTGGTTTGCGTGTACTTCATCTGTAGCAGAAAGTCGCTTTGCCTTTACGCCACCATTGAAGACCATATGAGCTTCTGTTGGAGTCGGAGAGGGGACAAATTATATGATGGAAGTTGGATGGTCAACCCGGCCAAAGAGTATCCTAAATAGGTAGGAAGGCAATGCCAGGACTTGCCTACACCATTCCTGTAGGTGTAATTCGCTCGTAGGCCCATAAGAGCCCATGTAAAAACAGCGCTTTTTGAAGATCGGAGTTCCTGTGAGAGTTTTCTCTCGCAGGCGCTACTCCCCAGTGACTGCGGGGCTCAACTGAATATGTCGGGAATGCCTCGTACTCTCTCTGGGTTTTTTCAAACTTCTCCCATGCCGAAACATCTTCACCTATTTTTGGAGGTTTATGTACTGGGGTCGAAGACCTTGGGCATAAGGCAAGAGTTGTCCGCTGATCGTTTTGGATCAGTCAGCCAACTGCGTCCTAAAACTGGTTGAGACACGGAGAAGGGAATGCCGCGACCCCACAGCAAACATGTCTCCTGTCATTTAGAATGGCGTTAGAATAGTACCCAATGCCCGACCTACTTGATGCAGGTTTTCTAGAGTTTTCCCTACATCTCTTTAGGTGAAACTCTGGATAACCACAGCCCGGGGACCCTAGTCAACCCTTCGCTACCTTGCTCTACCTTCCGCATCCCCCGTTTTCATTTCCCTTCCTCTGCTATTAAAGGGGAGTTGCCTCGTTCAGGAATCTTCATGTAGCGTAACCCAAAATAAAGCTCTTTTTCAGCTTGCTAAAATCCTTCTTCAAGCAGAAAATATATAAGGTAAAAATATTAATTCAAATGGGAATACTAAAATTTTTTAGAATCAGCATATTTCTCATTAAAATGTTAACAATATATAATTTTCTATTCGCAAATGTTGGAGGAGAATGTATATTGTTTTTTCTTGGGTCTAAATTCTGTTAATAAGATATTTTCTATATGCTTGCGCCGATTGGACTTTAAAATGAAACACTATCATTAAATTATGGAAATGTCACCTTTTTTAATTAATCATAAAACATTAGAATATGCTATTTAAACATTTTGATGGGATACTAATTATAAAAATTAAAATTACGAAAATGTTTATTAAAATTATTGAAGTATGCGCGACGTATTCAGCGAGATTAAATAATAATAATAAAAGGACCTGCAACCGAATAGAACCAGGTCGCTTCAAGCGACGAATCCAGTTTCAATTTGGGAAGTGATGACAATCGTGTACGTGTGTGGAGGCTCCATGGTGAATACCTCAATCCAGCCTTCGTTTACAGCGACACAGAGATCCCACAGCTGGTGCGATGGTATGGGGTGCCGTCGCATACGACTCTCTGTTACCCCTAATAGTGATCCACGGCACCATGATAGTCCAAGCGATACACACGGATCAGCCACATGTTTTTCCACTCACGGCTGGGCTACCAGGAACCATTTTTCAACAGGACAACGCTCGGTCACATACAGCGAGGATGTTATAGGTCTACCTCCTTCACAGTATCACCCTTCCCTGGCCTGCAGGATCTCCAGATTTGTTAGCGATCGAGTATATCTGAGATCACATCAGACAATGTACGAGTTTCGCTGCATTAGAGGCGCATTTACAGCAATCATGGAACGAGATGCTGCAGGACATTACACGAGACAATTCTAGCCCGAATCGCATTGTGTATTCATTCTAGAAGGTACTACAACTTCCAATCATGTGTATTTTTTCCTGCAATAAATTATCATTTTGATTTGATTTTGTAATCACTTAATTATCTCAACCTTAAAAGTCCGTATGTCAAATTTTGTTTCGTACTGACAACTTTCTTGGCGCGCAAATTTTTATGGTACAAAACGTTGCTCTTGAATAAATAGTGATAAATTTATATGCTGATTATGTAAATTATAAAGTCAGAAAACTGTTATTATTTAATTATTGTAATTTAATTACACTTTTTTCTACTTTATATAATTTTAGTGGAAAATTGTATTTTAAATAATCTTTTGATTAATTTTTTCAGATTTATTTCCAATTTATTTGTTGTAAAATGAAAATATGTCAGATAATTATAATTATAAAAGAAATGAAAGTTATTACTGTGAAATGAATCTGAATCCTCGACGAACCGTACACGTATTAATTCGCAGGGCTTAAGCATCAACTCTATTACACGTAAAGTAATATTTGAGTTCAATTAAATTTATTATTTAAGAACGAAAGTAATTTGACTGCAGCAGTTGAAGTAAAATATCGGATGCTTAAAATTGAAATATCAGATTCGCGATCATTTTCTCATTAATATTCTATTCATGAACCCGAATTGCGTCTAATGTGCAGTGCGGCATCGAGCTGATTGCGGGGACGGACTCAGCAGAACAGGCGTCGGTGACTCAACTTCAAAAGCATTGTCCGTACGTGCTCCTAAATATACTAGTAGATACATGGACGTAACACCCGACAATTTTCTTGTTTGAGTCGAAATCACGTAACGTAGAAACAAATGAAAGTTTACGAAGGAAAATTAAATATGGGGGAAACAGATATAACTCGATAATTATCAGAGGTCAAGAATAGTGCTAGACCGTATCTCTTAAAGAAGGAATTCAATGAGATTCAAGTAGAATATGTCGTAACAGTTGTAAACAAGTACATCATATTTATTTTAGACATTTAAATTTAATTGTGATGGGGGTTTTTAATAATTTTTTTTGATCCAGTAAAAGGGAATAATTAATTTATTTACTAACAAAATATTGTTCGATATATTTAAATAGTAATGTGACAACACGATTGCAGTGGACCACTACCCCCATATTGTAGTGTGAGTAGACAGAAGCTCACTTATCTCCTTTTTTGTAAACTCAACTGCTGAGCGTAAAAACAATTCTGGAAACATTGGCACTGAAAATATATTGCTATCAGTTCGGGATATGTTGTACGTCAAGAAACTCATCTGTAAAATGTAACAGATGATAGGTATAGTGTTCGTTGAAAAGACGTTGCTGCTGTCTCCATATACCGTTTGTGTGAATACACTTAATGCTTTTAACAATGCTAGTAGCGTTGCGAAAGTCCTTTGAAGGGGAAGTTCCTCCTCAGACGACAATAATCCCCTTCCCTTTCTACTTTCCGTACAGCGCGTGTAAACATGCCACATAGAATCTCACTATATGCTCAACGGATTTATTCCATTTTAACAGGGTTTTGTTATCATTGCTGAAAAATATGGTAATACTACTCACTCGACAGTGAATTTGGTGACCTCTGCGCTCATTTGTAGATTCTGTGTTTTATTCACTTTATTATATCCTCTTTACTAAATTAAAAGCTATTTATGTTCGTTATCAAAATATTTGATTGACCTATGTCGATTAATTTGAATATTATTTACACACAAATCGGCATGAGACTAACAAACATTTACAGGGTAATTATTGCTCATATAATAGAGCACATTTTGTTCAGTACTTTGGATCGATAGTACATTTCTTAAACTCCTGACACCCACACTTGTGGTTTTAGATCTTGTAAAAGAACCGGATGGTTAGTTCTGGACGAATACCCGCGTGTGTTGAAAGTCGGAAACTCCAGTCTTCATTCCGGGCCACTAAACATCAACTCTGTTTACAGTTCCTTCTCCACACATATAACTTCTATCTCCTCAGGAAAACTAAGTTCCACCCAAATTGTGTGCACCAGAAACTGTCTTAGAAGCTATTCAAAACTGTGCAAAAATCTGTGCAGTTCCTTTTAAAAATAACGGTCATTTCTGGACAGACGTCAAATTTTTATTTCTTCTTTTCCTTAATCAGAATTTTCCATTTTGTTCAACTCTACCATCTTCTAGTTTCTACAAACAAGTCTGACGAATCGTCACCAATTTTTGGGTGTATTTTGTTCGCGGTTGGGGCCTTCTTTTATCTGACGGCGCTGAGAGTCTAAATTTTAATCTCCCTTTCTCTGTACACTAATCATTTGGTTTATTGGAATGGCGCCATTTCCCCACTTTTGGGATTCCATCTTCGACACCAGACGGTTCCTATCTAATTTCCAAAATTCCTGTCGTCGTCTCACTGACACAAAGCGAATTTTACACGCTGCCTACTTTCAATGTAAACTAAAAGTTCATTTAAACAAACTAAAATATATAAATTACCCCAATGAGTCTGTAAAAATTGGTTAATCAATAGAATTTTGCTGAGAAATTACAAAAATGGAAAGAAATGCAACATTTGATCCCAACTCTGAATCTCCTTTTCATGTATTAATTTTGATAGGGAAACTAAACTAAGCCTTTAAAAATTATTTTGACTTAATATAATATTATCTGATTATGGGAGGAGTTCAGCTAAACAGACGTCTTTTCCAATTAATCAAAAACATTTATTATGGTATGTGCAACAAAATCACCAAAACATGAAACAATACACATGCTTGCAATCATGCAAACAATTATAAATTCTTACCGCTCAACAGTTAACATAAGACTTTCTTAGGGTTTATTGTTGTTATTATTAAACGGAATTTAATTAAGATTTAATTACTAGACAATTATATTTTCAACTGCTTCTAGAACACACGATCTTCCAGTAAATAATAAAAATTGTGCAATTTTCTTACAAAAATTGAAATTTACGAGATCTCTGCTTAACCGAACATTTTGGAATCTTGGATGTTCTAAACATCATGTGGACGGGGCAACACGGCAGGAGCAGGATATCACTAAATATTTTCTGCTGCATTAGCAAGTTGAGTACTACTAAATTTTACGTTTAAGTGTTTTGTACCGTGTGACCGCCGGATGTATAACATTACCGAGGGTTTCCGTCCTGCGTCACGACAGCAATGTTGGCGCCGCCAAATACATAGCTAATACCTTCGGTGCATTACGATACACAAAAACGTATACAAAATTAATATACGAATCATAATTTCTTCATTTTTTTTGAAATTGTATTAAGATTCAAATATATGAAAATAAAAAATTATACATTACTAGCACTGCCCCACGTGCAAGTTAAGTCAGAAATATCAGAAAATATCAAATTTTAAATTAGTAATTACTTTTTACTTCATATTTTCTATACCCCTTCTAATTTTTGAATGAAAGTCTTTAATGTTTAGTCTCCTTAACTTAAATACTCCCTTAGGAACTCGGTAATTCAGCGATGTCATTGTTGTTTTGCCCTTTCTTACCCACTTATCTTAATATTTTTTTTATCGTCGATGGATGGTGCCTTTTGAATTGTTGAGTCATACCTGTGGGTCTTTAAAGAAACCTTAATTGATGATATCCACTCTATTAACCGATCCATATGGCGGGCCCACAGACCTCGCGAAGATTACTCCTGCTTTTATGGGATACTGTATTACACGCCTGCAACCTGCCAGTGGATATATCGTAAAAATACCGACGGCTCGTAAAGTAGGCGTCGCTAGCTTCCATCTGGTGTGAACGGAGGACCACTATATCTCATCACTGCCGACGAAGGCACCGTAAAATTACCGCTAAGTGAGTTTCGCTGAAAGCCTATTCCGTTATGCCTATCTGCCCGCCTTTATCAATCATTTATGACGCGCCGTCTTCTTGGGATCAAAGAAGTTACGCAGCTTCCGCCGTCTCAATTAGCCGACGAATCTTCCCGTTTCGCGCTGCTTCCAAAATAAGCCCACCCTCGGAGACTATTAATGGCTCGACAATCCAAGTAGCGAACTTGTAATGGAACTTGAGACGGGAAACATCAAAATGAGCGATAAACAGCAAGATCACATCATAGGTAATTTTTTCTCTCGTTATAAACATATTGAAAAAAGCATAATTGCAGCTGGGATCATTATTTGAATACAGGCAGACGAAATGTATAAACTTTCATTTAAAAAGTCTTGGTAAACATTTACATCGTTCTTCGACGTCACCAAAGGAGTACATTAATATTTACAAAGGCATAAGTTATATTTATCAGACAGCGACTTAATCAGTAATAAGTACATAATTCATCATCGCAGAGAGAATTTAATAAAAATTAGGAATATAAAGTTTCATTATTAAGGATTTTGAAGAACACAGGATTAAAATATCGAGAAAGAAAGCTTATATATAACCATGCTGTTTACCTTATATATAGAGCAGGTGATGAAGAAAGTTTAAACTGAATATGGAATATATAAGAAGTACCTGTTTTGAATATCATACGTTTCGGAGCCAATGAAAATGAGCTATTACTAAATATTAAAATCGACGATCCAAAGAAGTTTATTATTTTTAGAGAGTTAGCTGTTTGCCAGAATTTAAACCCATTAACCTGTACTTGCTTACTAAATTTAGACCAGATGTGTCCGCAGTAATTTCTCGACTCCTCTTCTTAATGGCTAAAAAAGACACGTCCGCCCGCATTGACGTCTAGAGCTAGAATCTCTCTTTTTTTATGTTCGCGTTCTTTTTTTATTTACCTTCCATGCAACAGAATACGCCATGGAATACATATCATGGTCCAATACTATTCTTAGAAGAACGAATCAAATAATCAAATTCCAGTGCATTTATCATCTACTTGTTTCCCGTGACAAGTACGATTCAAGCTGGGGTCGAAGACATTGTGCATATGGCGAGAGTTGTCCGCTGATCCCATCGGATCAGTCGGTCAACTGCCTCCTAAAACTGGTGGAGACACGGAGAAGGGTATGCTGCGACCCCACAGCAAACTCATCTCCTGTCATTCGGAAGGGCGTGAGAATAGTACCCAATGCCCGACCTACCTGATGCAGGTTTTCTAGGGTTTTCCCTTCATCTCATTAGGCGAAACACCGGGTAGGATCCTTAAACCGCAGCCCAAGGGCCCTAGTCAACCCTTGGCTACCTTGCTCTACCTTCCGCATCCCCCCTTTTCATTTCCCTTCCTATGCTATTAAAGGGGAGTTGCCTCTTTCAGGATTACCCTCATGTAGCCTGTTAACTCATAAAAGCGCAAACGGGTCGTTACAATATATTGTTGCAGTAGGATTCGCGCCGTAACTAACCTATTGTTGACAGAGAACTAACTCCCTGAGAACTAATAAAATTCTTTGGATCGTCGCTAAAATATATACGTAAATTGGTTTTATTTGTCACGTCATGTAAATTTTAGTATTTAGTAATTGCTCATATTTATTGACTTCGAAACGTATGTTAGCGGGAGCTGTTCAAAACTGCGACGTTTGCCCTGAAGTGATCATAAATAAATGATTGCCTGCATTTTATATATTCAATGAAATCAACTTTATCAAAATTCTGTACTTGTTGTTCCGTTGTTAGGGCAGAATAAGAAGAAATATTTCCGCGCGAACGAAGTCGCGGGCATAGCTAGTTTTGAATAAATTTTAGAAATCGTTGCCTAATTTCCATTCCTGATGCAACCGAAACAAAATCATTTTCGCTTTCCCTAAATCATGAACTGTTGGGATTGAAGCCTAAATTATTATTATTTTTTATTGATACTAGACAACAAATACTTTTGCTTACCCAAATAAGCATATAATTTCAAATTAAAATTCTTAGAATTTTTGGCTACATTAATAACTGATATAGAATACCAATAAAGAGTTAACAACCCAATGAAACTGTAAGTCCTGTAACCTATTGTCAGCTTAAATTCAATTTTCCGGGAATTTTTTATATTTTAATTACTGAAACATTTGTATGTGTATATGTACTCTGGTAAATTAGATTTTAATAAATATTATTCGCTTTCTAATTAAATTCATAATTGAAATTAATTAATGGGAGCGAACATGTTATTGAATCAACTAATTAGGTAAAAACGTAGTCGATATTTAACTAACGGACATCAGGCGTGAAAAGAGGTAGAGCTTGGTTGAGGAATGTATATGAACGTACTTAATTTATTATATAAGTACATAAAAGGTGATTACACTTTTGATATTACGTTACATTGTTGGAATTCATAAAGCGTAAGGTCCATTTATTTATTATTTCTGAAACGACGAATCTTTCACTAGAAAATATGATTATATATATATTATATAATATTTAATGTCTAATTAACAGAACTTTTAATATTAAAAATATGAAACAAACAAATTTTAGTGAATTGTGGAATAAATTATTTTAGAAGATTAATATGTTTTTAAATAGTAAAAAGTGTGTCGATTGGTTGTGAAATGCATTATAATAATATAATAAATATTAGACTTTGAGATATAATAATATGTATCTTTAATTCTGACTGTATTTATAAAATTAAAAGCCTGTTAGTGCAATCTGATTTTCAATTCCCTTTAGCAGACAGCTACGGATCAGTTAGTAAATAATTTCGCCACCTGGTGTAGGCTATATTCGTGCATCCAAGCAATTATTCGAAATCTTCTTATGGTATATTCAAGCATCTAGTCCAATTAAAGTCACAACTCCGACGAAGATGCCAAGTCAGCTTCCAATTACATCTTGCAAACTTGAGTTTAGCGGCTCAATTTATCACAGAGCTTCAAAACTTGCAATTCCATTCCTCATTCTTAGCAATCAATTAAACCCTGATGCGGACTTATCAACTGAAATGCGTGTGTAAAAACAAAATATTTAACTTAGGTAACCGTTGGAAACTTGTTCACCTGTAATTTATTTTCTGTAGCTAAGGTTTATTTACACTAAAATCTATTTTATAATTCTTTCAATTGACTATAACTGGGAATAAGTTGAGTTTATTCCAACTAGAGAATACTTCTAATATGAAAATTACTTACAGATTATTTTTGTATTCTCCAACTAGGCTAAATATAATTTAATCGTAATTGCAGATGCATGATTATATTCAATATCATTATTACAAGGCTGAATGAACTTTTTTGCATTTATGAGATTACGGTAGAAATAGCATTATTCAGGTACACAATAAATATGTATAAAAAAATTAAAGTAAAATGGAAGTGAGTGAAATAACACGGTAAAACACACCGCTCGCGTTTTTGTAACAACATGTGTATAATTTTTTAAGTATAACGCAACTGATCATTAATACGCGCATTTGAATTCTTATTATGATTACAAAACGTCCTTTCAATGCGCAGTCTAAATACGAAAATGCTGTCCCTATTGCACATTACTCGTATATATACATGGTGATGTTTATTCTGAATATTTCGCTTTACACCGTGAGAACTACAAAGATACATATTTGAAGAACTGTGTATTTTATGTGAAAACTTTCGAAATATTTTTAAGAATTTTTAGAAGAAAGACAAGATTGAAAAAATGAACTCGCGTGGAAAATAAACCAGTTTAATAAGAAAAATAGAGGATCATTCTGAGTTCGTCAATTTAGAACAAATAAACTAACTGTAAGGCAGAAACCTTTTGTTAATTAAAATAATTGACAAACAAGTATGAATAATAGATTGACTATTTAGCCTTTATTGGACGGTCAGTATTCAGTAATCAATATTCGACCGTTATTATACAGAGCCTTACTCTGTTCGAATTGACGTCAAAATGTGGAACAAAAAAACTTGGACGAAAGCTCATCTAATTTAATGGATGAATGTTGATTCATGACAATTTTATATTTTACGGGTCAATAAAGGATGTGTATTCAAATTAATAAATTGTTTTCTTAAAAAATGCATTTACAATATGTTACCAAAAATTACTAATACACTACTATTCCTCCACAATCCAAAGACTTCAACAGGTATGCATTAAAAAATATTGAAGTAATTTTTCGGTTTCTCCTATAAAAGGTAATGAACTGGATGTTTTATAAATAATATCAATTTGAAGAAACGTAATGTAATATTTATAACTTTCCGGAAAGCTGTAATGCTCGTTACATAGGACAAACAAAGAGAGCCTTATAGAACATTTTTATAACGTGAAATTGCATAGTAACAAACATTCACTTTTCGGTAAGCGCGTCAAATCAAATAACAGTTTTCATTGTAATAATGTAACATTATTAGATTTTTAAATCAAATATTGTGCGAGATTAATATTTGGACTTTAACACATTAAATCCAGTTGCTCATCAATTAATGTTGAAACTGATACTAATAATCTCAGCAATTTTCATGACTGTATTATAAAGCCAACTCTTTGGTCTTATCTTTGCTTCTCTTTATTTGTATAGGGTTTCTCAACAAAGGCGGGTCGTTCTTGAAAATAAAAAAGCTGTGTGTGAGGTATTAACGAAATTCTTTTTTTTATTGCCCTTTCGAATAATAACCGCACAGCTTGTTTTATTCCATGTCAACATCGACCCTATTGAAAACCCTATAGGTCACGCCTGATAAGGTTCACGGGTTGGGGAGAAACGTGTGTTGCCATTATTTGTCAATATAATGTAAAAGAAAATTTTCTCTGTAATTACTTTTGTAACTGACTTCTTTGCCAACTATACATTGTAGATGTTTGGAATCAATAGACGTACGTTTACTTGTACCCAATTTCGAATTAAAGTTTTGTGGTATGAAGTTGTAAACGAATATTGTGACATTTGATTTCAAAAGGTTATGACTTCTGAAAATCAAAGATTATCATATTATTGCACAACTTGTAGGATGAGAGAAAATCGTGAACAGTAGGAGATTTTCAAAAAATTCTGAAAGGACCAAAATTGCGTTGTTATTAATCTAGGGTAGTGAGTTTTGTGTAATTCTGTTTTGAATATTGACAGAAATACGGTTGCTCTTAAAACGGCTGGCAAGTTCTATCTAGAACCCAACGAAGTTTCGTATTTTGTTGCTGGTCTCTTATAGGAAGCACGAAGAAGAGGTTGGCTCGGGGGGACAATTGAATCTCACTAAGAGACAAGTAGATTTCTGGAAAACGTGACGAGAGTCTGCAAGCAGGGACACGTACGTTTGTGTTGAAAGGAAACAAGCGCCAGGAAGAATCGTGGGTCATCCATAGCCGCAAAAAAACGTGAGCCTCGTTAAATGTACTGTACTACAAGTACATCTGGACGTGACTCAAAAAGAGAGAGGTACTTACAGCATCCAGTGTATTCGTATCTGTCCGATTATTTATTTGCTCACCGAATGACATATAATATTGCATAATTGCAGCAAATTATAGACAGCACAGCATATTAATTACTAGGTTTCTATTGGGATAATGGGGTACAGATCAAGAATGCTACATAAAGATTGAAACAAATAATAATAATTTTGCGTGAGTTCTAATTTGGAAACAAGCTCAAATTTAAAACGGATTACTTAAGTTTTATATTTGTTTAATATCAGTATTATTATAGTTATTTGGTAGTTGTGGAAAGGAACAGAATAGAAGCCTTTGAGAGGTGGCGCTATAGGCAAATGCTGAAAATCAGAAGGGTGGATAGAATCAAAAACGAGGAAGTACTGAACAGAATAGGGGAAAAGCGAACAATATGGAGGGCGTTGACTAAGAGAAGGGATAAACTAATAGGCGAAGTTTTATGACACGAGGATCTTGTAAAATTAGCATTAGAGGGAAGTGTGTGGGGTAAGAACAGAAGCGGGAGGCCAAGGATGAAATTCGTTAAGCAGGTTACGGAGGCTGTGGATTGTGCTAGTTATGAGGAAATGAAAAGGTTTGCGGAAGATAGGTTTAGCATGGAGGGTTGCATCAGACTAGTCTTAGGACTGAATACCACAACAACAACATAGTTATTTACTGCAAATTTTATCTACCAAAGCCTTTCGTCAGTTTTTCCTCTTCAAAAGCTTGGTCCTTGTTAGTAATAATTCTATTTAAAATTTATCTATTTAGATATGCATTATCGTAGCCTGAAATATTAGATTGGGATTTAAAACCTTCCTGAGATATACGTTCTTTGTTGTATGGGTTATAATAATCAATTTTAGCAACTTTAGTGCGAATAGTTTATGCCCCTTATAATTACGGGTTGGCATCGCGTCATAGAACGACAATGATGTTGGGGTAGAAATTCGTCAAGAGGATGACAATGAGGCCCCGTACACATTTTTCTTATGGACATGTGCCGCGCGTTTTACCTGAAACGACAATGCCCTAGTGCGACATTATATAAATAAATATTTGTATCAAAACGGCAAACAACTTTTTATTATATTCGAACAAAATGGTTAAACCGTTTTATAATGCATGTAGAAAGGACGAGCACTCTATATCTCAGGCTTAATGGGTGTAATATTTTTGCCAGAAGTTTTTCCGTACCAGTTGAAGCTGGTTCTGTAGTAAGGTGGGCTGGAAAGAGGAGAGGATCTGGAGCTTTGGTTCGCGTCTCGGGCAATACAAGTGGGGCCTGGTCGTGACGTCACTGGTCGCCATTCAATTCAATTACCGCTGACTGCCTTCTGTAGAGGATATGGATAACTCTTCTTTCTCGATATATACGAAATATTGGAGAATAAGTATCAAAATAGTGTGAAATACATTATTAATTAAATAAAATACAGAATAATGTCGACATTTTTTATTATTATTATTACTACTACTAAGCTGCTATTGGACATTTGCCTGGTGGCAGCTATATACAAAGAAAATACAAATAAAACACAAATACAATCACGAAAAGTTTACACTAGAAAGAATTTTGAAGTGTAGTTTTTTATCTGAGAAATAAAACAAAGGAGCCACACAAAAATCACTTCACTGATTCTAAAAAAAATAAAACTACTCACTTAAGTTTTCTTAGCCTATTTCTAAACTGATTTACGCTACTCGAGAAAGTCGTATTTCTGCAGGCAAGGAATTCCAATCGCGTATTGACCTATTTACAAATGAAAATTTTCCTACGTCTGTACGTTGCCCTTTTCCTTTAATTTTGAACGAGTGGTCATTTTTAGAAATATAATTTGGCGCCGTTAGATGGTTTTTTATTTATTTCCAGGCCCTGTGGTTCACCCTTACAAGCTTTATATATTGCGCACAACCTGGCATGTTTCCTTCTATTATTGAGAACTTCTAAATTCTCGTGAGGATTGTTCGCGAATCGACCCCCAAACATTTTTTCAGCCCGTTTTTGTATTTTTTCTAGAGTGTGTTCATTTCGATATGGATCCAAGCACGTTACCCCATAAAATTGGCATGACCAGCGTGTTGTAAGGAGAAATCTTGGTTTTTCTCGTGCTTTTCCTCAAGACCCTGTTTTGTTTTAATTTACTGTTAACAATATTTCAAACATAATCAAATATGATATTTAATTTTATTCTAAAAATATCACCATATTTTTGAAGTGAAACCAACTTCTTATGTGTGGGTAGAGTAAGTAACCACGCTTAGAACACAAGCAAAGCGCAACACAAGCTCTAATCTCCTTGTTGTGGAGCACATCATAGCACCTCCATACAACGTGCTCAGGTTACTCATCGCACTCAGGAAACAGATGAGCTCTTAATTAATTTTAAAATCATCACCCTGAAATTTATAATATACATTATATTGGATATACCAATTATGAATCCAGATTATATAAGCCACACTTATAAAATAATCGAATGAGTAATAAATCTGGAAAAAGAAGGAATGAAAAGTTCTGGAAATACGAAAATGTTTGTACTATCATTAACAGTTAACAATATACTTTTATGTGAATCCGTATACATTTCAAAAAAATTAGGGTGATATTTAACTATGATATAAAACAAAAGAAAACGAAAGGGCTATTGGTTAGGTGATATAAATTTTAACACTCATTCGGCACCATTATAAGAAATATACATTAAATGGATTCAGATCGATTGATAAACTTAGGACAGAGTAAATTTAATGTCCGTAGTTTCATAAAATTTATTCCAGAAGGATAATTTCTAAGTATGCAAATTGTGGTGAATATTCTCTTTTTAAATTGCTATTGAAACATACAAGAATAGTAATTTTCATATAGTGTGAAAAATAAACGGATATCGTAACTAGGAAATAATACCGCGCTTTTAAAAGAGCATTGAACATTAAAATATAATCTACTACACAATACAGAAATATTAATTCAATTTTAAATAGAAATCATCAGATGAAAAAAACTTAAGTAATATTTTATTTAAGCAGTAAAACATGAGATCACTATACACAAAAACAGCATGGCAGAATTCACTCAATTATATTTATATTTCATCTTCTTCTTGTTTCTGCGTACTTTACGATATAGTGTGTTAAATATAGCACATGCAGCAAATCTTTAAGCATAAATATGTTTTTTTCAATACGAAAGACTGCAGTATTTTGAAGTTTATCACTATATTTGGTACGCATGAATTAATGATTTGTCGCGGATGGGTGATTGACGTTCCTTACATTGTAAGATTGAGCATTTTTCACTTAGGCTGAAAGGTTTCTTCTCCACTTTGAGTATTAAATGTTCTCGAAGGAGTATGACTGTATGACTACTTAATCAAGTCACTGTCTCCACTCAATTCAATGACAAATAGCATAGGATTAAAGTGTCAGCTGGCGCGCGGAAATCCCTTGCTCTCTTCCCGACTCCGCGTAATCCGTGATTGGCAGAAGTCGATTACGGGGCTGGCAGGTAGGGAGCCCGCAAGTTACGCCTGAATCAATCGAAGCCTATTACAGGAATGTGATAACAAAAAAGATATACCGATGCCTGGTAATCTCGTCTTTATTAAGTCTAACGAACAAGGGAACTTTACAGGAATGCTATAAGACTATTTTACATGTATACAATGAATAAATTTGAAAATCGATCGTCGGTAATTGTTATTTATTAACTAATCCAAACCAAACGTCATACGTTTCCTCTAGAATCGTTTTTAGTCAATTTACATATTAAAAACACTCATTACATAAGATAAAAGTATTTTAGTGACATGTCCTTTTAGTTGTAAGTGCATTAATGTTAATGTGTCTAATTCATGAATCAGTTACCAGACGTGAAACTTCTTTAATATAATAATTAATCTATTCCAATAAATAAAATTGAAGTGTCTGTCTGTCTGGAAAATTGTTTCGAATAGGCTACTAAACGGCTCAACGAATTTCAATAAAAATTTAACGGTTTACAACGGGATTCTTCACGTAAATTTTCGAGAAAGATTCTTTTCTATATCTTTCAGGGTTTAGAAGATATTAATATAAAATTTAAAAAACATTCTACGGGAGTAAGGCTGTAGTATGAAATTATTTCCTCCATTCTTAGCCAGTCAGTGTGTTTGAATAATATGTAGTTAATAATATATCAAATATTCAATTATAATGGCTAGTATCTCGGAAACCTTGCCTGATGGGGAAACGCTAGCATCAAATTGGAATTTAGAAGAAATAATACTATCAGAATCACATATCTTTCTTTCGGAGACATAAAACGTTCCTATTTTTTTGCTGAGTGCAATGGACGAAAAATTATTTATTTTAAAAAATTGAAATTGAATTCAAAGTCTGTGGTTGTTGGAGAAGTTCCGAATGTGCAACTATTAGCACTCGGAAGACAAAAGTCATGTTGACCAGTTATCAGTAGGTTTGGTCTTACTAATACGAAACATTCTTCGTTTGAAAATGATGCATCACATAATTACTGAAATTTATATCTAATTTTGAATTAAGACCATGGAGAAGTATTTTCATATATGTTGAACAGTGTCAAGACATGAATTTATTTATCTAAAAATTCACAAAAAAAACGGGTGCCACCGTTATATGGTCAAAACATCGCTGGTTTACTAGTCAACGGTTCTGACGCATACACCAACATGCGATCTCTATTTTCTTCTCTCACAAAGATATCGTAACAGATTCGTCACGTTACCTTCCAATTTTACAGTGTGAGGAAGTTTAACTTAAAAAACTTCTGAAATATAAGGGAACTGCCTTCACGTTTTTTTTAATTCTTTCTTGGTAATATTTTACAATTACTTTACGTTATAAACGTACGTTTGAGAATCTCTCAGATGTTGTGTGGCCAGGTCCGGATTTAAGGCGATTGGAGCGATTGGGCTCAATCGTGCCTCGCATCACCAACAAAATAATCAAAAAGTTACTTTTAGTAATTTGAAGCAATTTGCTTTTGACGATAAAGTATAAATTATTCAAATAATTAAAATTATATTTACTTCAAGAATTTAGAAATAAAAGGTTTCGGAAAAGAAATAAACATTTCAATTATGAAGGCGATGTATTGTAGATCCGATAAACGCATTCAAGATACCGTTCTTAAATTTTGTTTTAGATAAAGCTACAGAATCATTAAAAGATCGTTTTGAACAATTGAAAAATCATAATGATTTATTCTGGGTTTTTGGGAAAATAAAAAAATATGGAAAAAGATACACTTCAAAAACATGCAGCTAAATTAGAAATTTCTCTAACAGATTCTAGGTTCACAGAAAATGACGCACCAATAGCTAAGGAAGCTGATGGAAAAAAAAATGCTAGTTGAAGAAATGAAAGCTTTAAAATCTATCGTTCCATCAGAATTTTTTGAAAATCCATTTAAATGTTAAAATTATTATCGGAAAATGACAAACTTTTTTATCGCTCTAACAATTCCAGTGAGCGTTGCTTCTGGAGAGAGATAATTTTCCAGGCTAAGAGTAATAAAAAACTATCTGAGATCGACAATGACTTAGGATAGATTAAATAGTTTAGCAATAATGTCAATTGAAAGTGAAGAAGCAAGGAAATTGGTTATTCAAACTATTGTAGAAGAATTTACTGCACAAATACTTAGGTATATCTATATTCATATTCAAAAATATAAATTTATATTCTATAAAATGTAATTGTTTTGCATTTTGTGGATTTTTATGTTTTATTCTATGTAGATGCTTACCTATCTCATGATCCATGACATATACATTGAATTTGAATTTTATTTAAATATTGAATATATAGAGGGCCCCGCACTTACTGACAGGCTCACTGATTTATTATTCAACGCCTCCTGCACACTAACACTTTCTCGCTCTATATCTATTCCACTTCCTAGCTTTTCTTTCCTCTCATGTCGAAAAAGTTTCGTATCCGATTCTATATCTTACTGTCAAAAAATTTATAGTAAGCGTGAAGAAGATTCATCCAATATCTCCACTTTTTTATTAATGCTATTTCAGTATGATTTAAAATCATTTTTACAATCAAAACGTACTTTTTTTCGCAGTTACGCACACAGTTGTTGGCCCGTTGTAATATATCTCCGATGTTTACTTTTAACCTCCATAAATTGTAGAGTGAATGAAGACCTCTGCGCAATAACCATTTCACATCAATTCATGCATGAAACACACAGATGAAAAGTAAACAAGTTTATGTTCTGCGCCTTAAGGTACAAGATCGCGACAGGTTAATTAGTTTGTCTCTCTGGAAATTGTTTACTTAACTATTCCTCTCATTCTTTTGCTGCTCAGATATATGGTTAACAACAGTCGCCAATTCTGTAACGAATTTTGTTATATGCTTTTAATTTATAATTTTATAATTTTTATCTTAATTTCGTAATTATTATATTACTGGGAAATATGTAAACTGAACAAGTTAATTCCGCGACCTCAGTTTTCTGTTTATAGTGACCAAGGAATTATATTTGCCATTTAAAAAAGATGCATTAATTTTTAATTCCTATAATTTGCATCTACGAGTTATAAAAACCACTTGATTTCAGATCCTTCTCCCTTTTTTAAGTTTTATTTTTCTCACATAATTTGTTAGTTTTTTGTGATTAGAAAAAAAGAATTTAAGAGAATATAATTTTTTAATTCTTGTTTTATAGTTGCACCAACAATCAAAGGTCATTAGCAACTATCTGATTTGCTGTTTACTCCTGTTAGGGAACATGAAAACAAAAACAACTAGGCCCATGTCAGGCATCGATCCCTGGACCTCTGTGATGTGAGGGAAGCCACTAGGCCTAAAAATAATTTTAAATATATATATATATACATATATTTATTTATTTAAAACGCATGTACGCTCATAATTCTTTTTTTATTCTGTTCACTATTGACAAGAGAAGTTTAGTATAAAATAAAATATTTAAAAAATCATATAGGTAAGTTTTTGAAATCTCGTAATATGAAAAAATTCTATGGGAAGGCTTCTTTTTATCCATTCGTTTGCATCTTCATAAAGGGAATGCGAGTTGCCTATACACTCGATCTGTTTATGCTCCGAAACGGCTCAACGGATTTCAATGAAAATTTCAGGGATTGAAAGCGAAATTTTAACTTAAATTTTCGTAATGCCTCAGAAATTTCCTCACAATTTATTTACACAATGAATAATTTTGTATTATATTATTTGGAAGATTATAGCATTATAATTTTTCATAATACTACCTTCAATTGAAGAATATTTTCCTTAAATAAATAATTAATGGTTTGTAAATCATTTTTAACGATTAATGCATTTGAGGGACTGATTGTATGATTAATTATTTTTATTTTATTAATTGATTTATCAATTGTTAATTTCTTTTAAATTTAATGAACTATTATTTAAATAACAATATTTTAAAGTAAAATATAAATTTTCAGCATAATATTCCATCCAGTGTCCATAAAACAGTTTCAAAATACTATGGGAAACCGGAGCGTATATAAAGTTAAAATACTGCATGTGAATACATGATTATTGTTTGGAAAAATGTATGAAACTTACTTGAAACTCTACAATTTTGAGTACGTCAATGAAGAAATATGTTAAAAAATATTTCTGAAAATTTATTATTTGTTTTCACGTAAAAAATTATTATTTTTCGTATCAACATTTTCACCAAAGGTTTTAGTTTTATAGAACTGTCTCCTCCCAGGAGCAATCGACTGCTTTACAGCAAACTTGCAAAAACATTTCCAAACTTTTTCACTCGACCGATTCTCGTGAACGCGTTTAAAACCATTTTTATATGTTTGTTTTTGTCTTCGGAAAAGCAGAGGTAAAATTTTTAGAGCTGCAGAACGTTAAATATTGTTTTTAGTGTTCGGAACTAAAACTGAATACTGTATTGTTAGTTTTCGTATTTAATAATCATTAATACACGTCGAAGATATACTTATGCAATTATCTAATGAAAAACATGTAAAAAAATTATCAAGTTTGCAGCTTAAAATTATCATATAATGGACTTCAACGATGAAACATTCATTTTATTTATTAGTAAATCTGTGTTTGGCTTCTACGTCATCGTAAATATTATGTTGAGATATTTAAGAAATGCTAGTAACATTAAATTTGAGATATTCATTATATATTGTGATAACAAATGAACAGTTATGTAAATGATAGAAACAGTAAATTTGTCAGCACACAAATTAATATTTATTTAATATATTTATGAAGTTTTATTAATATTTTTGGACTTCATCAGGTAGCTATACAAAAATCTACAAAAGAATTATAATTTTGAATACAGAATATAACATTAAAATATTAATTATTTTTGTTTTTTAGGAAATTGCTCTTGGCTTCTTCACGTTGTTCGGTCTTTCTGCTATCTTCTATCAGCGCCCTCTATTTTTTACCTCTATTAATCACTTTTTAAAAGTTCTGATAATATAAATATATATAAGCAAATGTATGTCTGTCTGTTGAATGTATAAATTTATATTTTTATATATGAGATGAATATGGCAAAAAATCCGAAAGCTCCTAATATTGTGTTTTGAATAAAGTCTGTTAATTATAAAAAGTTTTTTTTTCGAACTTGTGATGAAAATTCACATTTTATCTGGTATTTAATATTAACGATATAACTGCACTTGCCAATAAGTCTCAATTTTAATTTTAATTCATTGTTAAGTTCAATAATTTTTATTGTTGATTGGTGTGGAAGTCAGACCATGCAATTTCTAATTGATAAATCCTAGATTCGATATAATCCATATTTAAGATACTTTTATTTACAGGATATTTATTATATAAAGTAATATTTTTTTCCGATTAGCATGATGTATCACTTGATGAAATCATGTATATGTTCAATGTAAATAAAATTATTTAGCTGAATATTTTAATTATTTTACATGTTTTGACTTGAGGCAGGTTTTTATCAGTAAACTAGTATGTTTTTCTTCTATAAATTGGAAAATATGTTTTCTTAAATTAGTAGTTTCTAACGTTTTGTTGCAGGACTTTTTAATATCTTGTTCTCATACTCTGTCTGTGCGCATTTATATTAGTACTTTTCTACTTCCAAAGTTTGATTTACTATTAGTTAAATACTTCAGGGTTAGATAAATTGATCTATTAAACTTCCTTCTTACTATTACAGTCATTTTCAATTTTTATAATTTCTGTCAATGAAACAAGTCCAGTCCGTTCGTTCCCTTTGTAACTGTTACTCGAATGTTTTCGGCAGGCTGTTCGCTGAGGCGCCGCCCTTCGGACGCCGCGTGGAGATGGACGCCGCCGTCGAGGCCTGAGCAGAGCGTCTATAATAGAGCGTCGCGGGCCTGATGAGGGGGCGGCAGAGGCGACGGCGCGGGGGCGGAAGGCGAAGGGGCAAGTAAGCCTTCCCGCCCGGCGTATGTGGCCGCCTCTGCTCGTGCTAGCGGGGGCGGCGCTGCTCGGGGCTGCGGCTCAGCAGCTGTTGGTGGGGGCGGGCACAGGGGGGCGGCTGCTGCAGGTCTTCTTAGCCGAGCAGTGCAGCGGCGGGGCCTTTGGGGAGCCGCCAGACCTGTCGGTACTGCAAAAGGCGGCGGAGGAGTTCCTTGCCCCAGAGAGGAGGTACACTCTGAGGGTCATGTCTCGGGAAGGTAAGTCAAATCCTCATAGTTTTCTTACCTAATCGCTTTATAATAAGACGAAACAAATATAGATACTTAAGTAGTGTACAATATTAATTCGTTACGTATGAATAATATTAATTTGGGTTTACCGATGAAGAAGAGTACTCTTAGTTTGAAGGAGAACATAAATTAACAGAACTTTCATGTGTATCTCCCATCATTTTAAAAAATTGCTTAAGTAAAGAGGCATAAAAAATAGTTTGGTGTTATTATGTCTACACCGACAATATTATTATAAGGAATTGTTAAATAAAAAGAATATATTTATTTTTAATACAATAAATTTAATTATGATGATTTGAATACGTTAATAAAATTATTTACAAATAAATATAACTCTAATTAAATATTTTATACACAAAAATTAAATACGAAAAAGAATTTTTAAAATTAGGGCTAGCACGGCATGGCAAAAATAATCTCTTTGCAGCTCCTAAAATTGCTGCTCTCGGGAACACGGGCGAACATTGAAGTTAGTAAAATAGAAAAAGGAAAATAAAATAAACGCGCTTCAAAATGAGAATAGTGTTCAAAACTATGCCGGATAAAAATGCCTCTACCAGATAAAATATGGTAACGTTCTTCCAGTGACTCGGACGCTGGCTGGTTCTCTGCTGGAGTACGTCTTCTGTGGTGATTCATGACCCTTACAGTCGGGTAAAGCAAAAATAATTTAGTTTTTGTTATTTACGTATACAGGACGGAAGACGAGAATGGTTTGGTGGGGCCGAGTAGGCGGGAAATGTCGGCGGGAAAACGTCACCAGTCTGCAACATAGTTGGCTGAAACATTGTTTGATGCTGGGAGTACGATTAGATGGAATTGGGTGCGAGGCTGCCTGAGAGAGAACGCTAGAGAACGAAAAGCAGTGCAGAACAAGGCGGACAAGTATAAAATTTAGTTTTCTGCGCATTTGAGAAAGGAGATTCCATTTTGTGGGAGTACAGAAAATAAAAAGATAACCTTGATCAGAAGGAGCAGGCGCTAAGAATTCTTAATATGAAGAAGACGTGACCCATGAAAGGAACAACCGGCCATACGAACAAAACGAAGAACGACGTCACCAGTCGTTAACATCTGGTCCACGGCATTTTACCCGGCTTTTCCACACAAAACCATTCTCGTCTGATCTCGCGACTTTTTAATTTTCTCAACTATATCGTTCGTCACCCACGTTCCCGGGAGCAGCCATTTAAGAAGCTGCGTAGACTATTATTTTTGCTTTTACCGACTGAGCTAATGATTAAATTGATATCGTAAATTTATATGTTTTCCACTATAAATTAATTTGAGTTATATTTCTATTCAAATCAAATACATTATTATTATTATTGTTCGTTTGATTGTACAACAATATTTTTGATGGTGTAAACAACGAACACCACACTTCTTTTGCCGAAATAATTGATTCTCTTTTCATCCTACCAACCACAGTCTTTTGTGGTTGGTCCCAAAAATTTGACATTTACTTGGTATGTTCAAGATGGAAAAATCTCCTCTCACCAAAGCTCAACTTTTGACGAAACTAGTCCAAGACGTAAATTTCTTTGCCAACACTTGTCTTTGACCCTCTCTCAGGCCAACTGTGCACCATCTGTCCAAAAACAACATCCCCAGGCCAAAATTTACCGTAACGCGACCTTGACGACCATCATCGTTTTCGCTCTCGTGTACGCGACTCCATAGAATATTTAACTAAATTATTTTTGCTTTACCGATACAATGTGTGGAACATGAGTCACCACAAAAATAAAAATAATAACTTATTGCGGAATGGGGTAAGACTATTGTTAATGAAAAATTGATTATAAAAAATAAAAAACAAATACTTGCTCGCAACTAAATTACGGTCTTTATGTCAGTATTCCGGTGCTAGTAGCAGAGACAAAACCAATTAAAAAATATTTAGATGGGCCAGTCTAGACTTCAAACTATAGTTCATTGTTAGCCCTCACTATCGTTCTTTGAATGATCTCAACATTCGTTAGACAGAGGATGCTTCCATCCAATGTCAAAGTAATGTCCACGACTGCGGTTATATATTTTTCACCCAAGTATCACAACAACGATAGTTTCCTCCAACCGGAATCGGCGAATCGGTGCATTATCTTGATTCATCTCTAAAACTAATATAACCGACACAATTTTAGTGATTAGAGATTCATTTTATTAATGATAAACATTATAAATACGCACACAATGTCTACTTCTCTCCATACATTTACTGCCGACTTCCTGCAATTTTTTCCCCTTGTCTTTGCTTCACCTTGACCATCAGATACTTCTTTATTCTCAACTTAACCAAAAAGCAGACCTCACACTACAACACGCTGAATAATGCTCGCTGTTGCCATTCACCCTTATGGACACCCGATGATTTATCATATGTCAGCTAGGGGCGCGTTTCCAGAAACTTATACCAGGGTGATTCTCGAACCTCCGTATTGTAGGAAAGCATTTAGAAAGTCCGCTTGTCTATTGCTCACAGGAGATTTTTGTAACGTTCTGAACCCATATCATTTGATTGTAAAACCCGTATCCATCGATATCTAGCAGATAAATGTATTTGATTTCCAAACAGTTTCCGTTCTACAAAAATATATTCGATTACAATATTTGTTTCGTGCAGTATCTGAAAAACGTTAATAAAATACGAGTTAAATAAAATTCGTTTCCTGTTTACAGAACATGATACTTACGTGTCAGACTCATTTTTATTATTATTCATATAAAAAACTTATCTTTACCACTAATAGTTAGTACTATATTGTTATTATTATATATATTATTCAATCCATTAGTCCTCGGTTGAAGAAATAGGATACGTCAAATATAATATTACAAGAAATATACAAAATTTTACATTAAAAATTGAAGGACAAAAAGAGGAAAGATAAGATTCAATCTTCAATTTTCAGTCGACGGAGGAGGCAGCAGAAGATGGTGCGTAGGTTCCCGTCGAACATGAAAAGGAAAATAAGTCTAAATTCTAGTAGAGTATAGTTGTAAAATAATAGAAGAATTTGATAAGACACCAGCAAACCGTTTTAGTCCTTCCTATCTACGAACTCTTTCAGAGAATAAGACGCTCCATTCATTAACAGAGATTTACAACTCTTTATAAATAATTCTTGAAACTTTTATTTGTTCCGGGAGAGTATTTTATAGATTTATACCGGAATAGTGAATGCTTGTTTCAAAAAGACTTAGACGATGTTTTTCAACACGGAGCTGAGAGCGATTTATTGTGTTGTACGAATGGCTTGAACCGTTTAGAGCATATAGATTGATGTTGCCCCTTGCGAATTTTAAAATTTCTAGAATATACGTACAAGGCAAGGTTAATATTCCAAGTTTGCAAAAAAAGGCTTGCAAGTGGTATTCCACTCCGCACCAGATACTATTCGTACGGCCCGCTTTTGTAGTTTAAAAATGTGGATCGCGTGATGCGAATGATCCCAGTTTGCAATACCGAAACACATGACAATGAAAATATGCATGGTACATCATTTTTGATGTAGCTATGTCGGCTTCTCGAGCTAACACTCGTAATGTAAAGCAAATTTTGCTGAGTTTTCCCGATAGTTTTTTATGTGGTTTTTCCATTTCAAATTATTGTCAATCAACAGGCCAAGAAAAGGCGCGTGCTCTGAAATGTTTTCCAAGTTAGAAGATAAACTGTTCGTGTTTGCTGTGAAGTTAACGATTTTGGTTTTCTCTAGGTTAAGAGAAAATTTGTTTGCAGTGAACCAAAGATTGAGACGGCACATCGCAGTATCAACTTTCTCGTATGAAGTTACCGAGTCGCTATCCGTGATTACCAAATTTGTGCCGTCAGCGTAGAGGACTGATTTTAAGGAATCTAAATAATTAGGTAAATCGTTAATTTAAATGATGATAAATAAAAGTCCCAAAATGGAGCCCTGAGGGACACCGCATTCTGACATTCTGACTGATACTCATATCCATCCGTGTTTTCAATTGCAACTTTTTGGCGTCTGTTTTGCAAGTACGATGCCAATAAAGAAAGGGGAACTCCTCTGATTCCGTAGAAGTCTAATTTTCTGAGTAGAATATTATGATCTACTAAATCAAACGCTTTGGAGAGGTCAGCAAAAATGCCAGGCACTTTAAGTCTTTCATTAAGTGCGTCAAGAATACTTTGAATGAAGTCGTATGAAGCCGTGTTTGTAGATTTGCCACTAATAAAACCATGATGCGATGTGGAAATAAGTTTGAATTTTGTAAGAAAATCTGTAATTCTCATAAGTAATGCTTTCTCAAGAATTTTTGAGAAAATTGGCAAGAGGGAAATAGGGCGATAATTGGAGACGTCTGTTGTAGAACCCTTCTTGTGTAACAGTATAACTTTCACGTCTTTTAGAGCATCTGGAAATATACTGGAGGAAAAGCATAAGTTAATTATAAACTGCATTGGAATTACAATTTCATTACAGCAATGTTTAATGAGCTTACTGTTCATTCCGTATAAGTCACAAGCATTCGAAGTTTTCAGATTTTTAATATATTAAAAATCTCATTTTTATTGACCGGGAGTAGAAAGAAAGACTAAGTAACTTGTGCAACATTTCGCTTAAGTTGGGCGTGTTGTATTTCTCTACACCCTGCTTTTCTAACAAATCACGGGAAACGTTAATAAAATACGAGTTAAATTCACATGCTGCTTGTTTACGTGATATGTGCTGTTCGGTCTTTATTAGTTGTATATCGTTACGGTCTTTAGAATTACCGGAAGTCTAATTTCCATAACGTTCCATGCCGCTCTTATTTTATTTTCCGAATTAGCAATATATTTTGCATTACCTAGTTTTTTGTGGCAGTGATAACTTTCTTATAAATACCTTTATATTTAATATAAAAAAATTTAAATTCAGTGCTTGTATTTATCTCTTTTAATTTATCAAGGCGACATAGATTTTCACGTGATATTCTAATACCTTTATTTATGCCCGTATTTCGTTTAGTACGTTTCTTATTACTTAATTGTAGTGGTGCAACAGCGTCGATGACTGATAAGAAAAAAATAATAAATTTAAGAAACATTACATTTGGGTTCGACTCGTTTTGTGTGTGAATAATTGTATTCCATGGTACATACAATATTAAAATAATGAATTAACAAATGACTGAGTTACCAAACTGTTAACCGTTAAATATTTTAATGTAAGTTTTGTTACAAATAATTTCAAGAATCATATCGATAATTTTAATGTTATGTAGTTACACGGTGTCACGGATCTATTAATGGTCTGTTTATTACCAAGGCAATAATTGCCAGGCTTGTCGCGTGTGTTTGCCATGTAAGGTCAGCCAGTACCCGATGGTCAACACTGTGTTTACAGCGCCCCACGTGATGTATACACTCTGCACATTACAATATGTACCTTGCAACTAACCATAGCCGTGGAAATATTTACCTTTTATAACATATTTTATACTCTACAAGTTTACATACGTCCAATTTAAATGGTCATTTATATCTTACCTTCTGTGAATGGATTTTTTGGTCACCCGTTATTCAGTTAGTCTCTTCATAGAGTGCTTCCAAATGACTTATTTGTATCACTGAGATGTCCTCATTTATTTTCTGAATTCTCGGTCGTAATTAAGGGACACGGGGACTGAAATTTGAAATTCCTGTAAATTAATTGCTACTGAGTTGAAATTTAGAGTGTTAACAACGCACGTGTGTAGTAATATACAAAATTTTGTATTTGTAAAATTGTTTTTATTGAGATATTCCTAATAATTTTTTTCAAATTTGGCAGATTTGAATATGTTCTTTGCGTTACGTACTTGAATAATTTTTAGCATTTTTTACATTTATATGTAGGGCTGACCATTTTTATCAATTGTCAGTATTATTTTTGAAATTGAATAAATCTGTGGAGAGAAAATATTTGTTTTTACTAATTGTTTCATAGGGTTACTTAAAAAGTATCACTTTTCAGCATATTGAAAATTTTTTTCAGCTAAACTACTTAAACAATTAAAAATATAATACTTTCATTTTAATGTATTAGCACTTAGATTATGTACAAATAATGAAGACAATATCTTAATATTTGTGACGCATAGAAAGTTTTTGGTAACAGAATTATGAAGCTGAAATAAAAACATTTTTCTGAAAATCAGTAATAATTTAATAAATTATAATCAAACATATTCATTTAAATTTTTCTTCCTATTTTCTTTGGAAGTTTATTTTTCAGTTTACCGAATTTATAGGTATATTAATATAAAAAATTAAAAATCGATTTTTTTCATATTTTGGCCGAAATTTCAGTCCCCGTGTCCCTTAAAGTCTCATGTTATGAGTCGTATTTACAAAAATGTGCATTACTTCATTTTATGTAAATAGTCATCAATATTAAATAAATGAATAGTCTTGATCGTTTAGACATATTTTACAAAGAAATAATTAATTTCATTAAACTTCATATCATAATTTATTATATCTAAGCTTATTCATATAGCCATGAAACTGAAATTTAGTAAAGCAGAATGGGAAAATCTCGACCGCACAGGGACTCAAAGGTGGGACCACTCACTTTCCAGGAGGATGCTCTATCGTTTGAGCAAATCCTAGTCGATCCGTTTTAAGTATTTAAGTAAAATTTATTCCATTATATTAATATATATATATATAGTGTAACGAAACTCTCCTTTGAGTTGTAATTTAGTTCAGAACTCTCCTGTTGCCACGCGACAGGAAGGAAGAAGCGAAAAACAATAACACAATACATATACTAATTAAGATTTATTCACGTGAATAAAAGAAAGAAAATATTATTTTGAATGTTCATAGATACTATTACAAAGTAGGTACACAATTTCAGACTTGCACCGTTATTTCGAGAGAAGCCCTGGGCCACAGCCCTGCATCACGTGCATCTCGGTTTTCCAGCCGCCAGATCGCTACCACCCATGTAATATTAAGATTCATAGGAAGGAATAAAACGGCGGAAAAAATATATATGTTGTAACATGTAAGTTACTTCTCCGTCCCAGAAAGCGGCAAAATCGGTCTCCAAATGGTCAGAATGCACTGTCGGGCACTTTGAAGATATGCCACCAGGGAGGCATTATACTGTGAGAGTTAAAGGTATGCATGTGATTGGTTATCGAGGTCGTATGACCTTTGTAGTTTCAAGATGGCAAAAAGCTAAAATGTCGGAGTTTGGGACGTGATGGCTACGCGAGCGTTCGCGACCACTAGGCTTTCGAAACAGCCCTAGAATCCTGGGTCAGAATCCAATACGTCTGCTTTACTCAGTTTGAATTATTTTACGACGACGAATATTGAGTTTTGTTGATTGAGGCGATTTGGCCGAAGTGTTTGGAAGTTAGAGTTTCTTGTGCCTGGGGACAATTAAGGGACACGGAGACTGAAATTTCGGCCAAAATATATAAAAAAGATTTTATAATCTTTCCCATATTAACATGCGTATAAATTCAGTAAAATGAAAAAAGAAGCTGCCAAACAAAAGAAGGAAGGTGAAAAATATGCTGCAGGACAGTTTTCATTAATATTTTTGATTCTAAATAAATAAATTATTACTTTCTTCACAAAAATGTGTTTTTTTCAGATTCATGATTTCTGGAACCAAAAACCTTCTATCCATCACAAATATTAAGATATTGTCATTTTTTGCACATAACTTCAAATGCAAGTATTGATTTTGTAATTATTCAAGTGGTTTAGGTGAAAATAATTTTCAAGGTGCTGGAAAGTGCCAATTTTTAAGTAACCATAAGAAGCTCTTAGTAAAAAATTATTTTCTCCCCACAGTTTTATTCAACTAAAACAAATACAGACAACTGATAACTGATAGCTCTACATATTAATGTAAAAAAAACTAAAATGTAATCAAGTATGTAACGCGAAATTGTGATAATATTTTTCAAAATATCCATATAAAAAACAAGTTTTGTACATTGCTACACATGTGTGTTGTTAACACACAGTTAAATTTTTCAGCTCAGTAGCAATTCATTTACAGGAATTTCAAATATCAGTCCCCGTGTCCCTTAAATGTTTTTGGCTCTATTAATAAATGTTTATGTTAAATTAAAATTTTTGGTAATTTTTATTTAAATAAATTACCTGGCGCCCTAATTTATCTATGGAATGAGTGTGGAAAGCAGCAGCGCCGTCGAGGCGGTAATGGAGAGAAAACCCAAGTTTCAATTACAATATATATATATATATATATATATATACAAAAAATAAAGATAAAGAGATGAATTAATCTTGGTTATAATATAACCTGCATGTTGGCAGTTCTGGTATAAATTAAGTTAGAGGGGTTTGTGAGATGTTCGGGAATTTAGGGGTCTGGACCTTTCTCCCCTCTTCCCAGTTTTCCATAGGCCCGAGAATTCAGTCACCGGGTTTGAGAATACATCATCCATGTTGAAAATATATAATAATGAGTACAGAAATGGAGAGAAAGGGGGAACAGCGTTTTTGGTTTCTTAATTAAAAATTCAACATTTTAACATGTAGAGATGTTTGTATAACTGAAAACTCCGATCGAAGTCAATTGTATCTGATATTGTAAAGGCTTAAATTTAATGTCTGATGTACATAATTAAACAATTGATGCCCTTTTACAGACCTTTTTTATAAAATTTATTTGTAGCAACGTTTCGGCATGTTTTTATGCCTTCTAAAGGTTTTTTCCTAGAGGAAAATGTACAGAAAATTCACAAACACCGGTATTCTAACCCGCACACAATTGATAATGTTAGGAATATAGATGGGAGAAACTATGTGTGGTGCTATCTTATTATGGAAATGCCATCGAGAAATTAAAAAAGTAAATTCTTTAGTTTTGGCTTTTCGGTTACTTTTACTATGACTAATAAACTGAATAAATTTATAAAAAAAAAGGTCAAAGACGATTTGGAAAACTATTCGCAACATAATGTGATTTACAAAATGAACTGCAATGCGCCCAACTGCCAAAAATGTTGTATAGGTCAAACGAAGCATGCGTTGCGAACATAAGAACTACTACAAAATGACAACCCATAATGTAGTGACCACACACAGGCTGCAGGAGAAACACGATTTTGACTGGAAAAAGGTTTAAATTCTTGATTTTGAACAAAATTTACACAAAAGGAACTTATCTGAAATGATACGCATTAGAACCACTAAAAACACGCTCAATTCGCAAAATGACGCGAGTAATTTAAGTTATACTTATAACACGTTATTTTCTTAATTCTTTTATTATTATATATAATTTTTATTGTATTATTTTAGTTTAATTGGTTTCATTTACTACTGTGTTATCTATAATTCAGTCTGGCAATAATTAAGTGTGGGAAAGGAGTTGAATGTTACTTTTTGCCTCGAATCTCTACCATATTGTTGGAATTCTGATGAAATTTTTGTTATGCTTTGACATTGGTGTGGTAAGTTTTTGTTTCCATATGTTTTTAAAAATCTGTTTCAATTTCACAGCCCTATGGTTAATTTTATGTACATTTTCCTTTATTGGAGGTAAGAACCTGAATAAGGCATAAAAACATGCCGAAACGTTGTTACAAGTAAATTTTATAATAAAGGTCTGTAAAAGGTCATCAATTGTTTAATGCATCTGATATTGTTTGTAAATATGGCAGTTGACTATGGACAACGTTACAGGAAAATTCTTACAGAAGGGGTGGAAGGATACTTTAATTCGTGTACTATTAGACATTCTTATGAAAAATATACTCAAATAAACAGCATATTTAAGGGAGAAAATCCATTGAATTGTATCAAATGTTAAAGAACCGACTCTTTTGGGAAAGCTACTACTATTTGACTAACAAGAGTAGTAGGATGGAATCAATAAATGCCGTATTATAAGCATAAAACTATATATTCGTTCTAAGATTTACTGCCAGTGTGATCGTCTGTTGGATTTCACGTAATGCAGGAAGTAAATGCGGATGTTAGGCGTAATGGAATTACCTGTTTGATTTGGGATTGTAGCCGAATCGATCTCCTCTGTAATATCGCCAAGTGATTGCTCACACTAATGCCTCCAGTAAATCACTCTGGTCCACAATGAAATCAGGCAGCGGAATGCCAATGGATACGACCAGACGTATCTCTCGCTATCTGCATTGTGCACAGATGTGGCTCGCTTTCGTCTGGACTTTTCAACCCCCCCCCATTCCTCCCCCTTCCCCCCCAAAAGCAACATAGTACCTAAGCAACGAATTTGGCGTCCATCGTAGCCAAGAATCGGCATAATAGTTTGACTATTAATAAAGTTTTAGTGTGTATAGTATTGAATCATAACACAAATCTATATAAATAAAATGATACATGTATTCGAATCCAGTGATTTAAGTATATATTTTCGTTACATGCCTCAAGGGGTTTACGACCAACTAAATTATTTCCTGTTGGTTACCCTGAAATAGTTCGTTTTCCTCAAGCTGTAGCCCAAACCAATTATTGACTATAAAGGTTTTAAAGAATATCAACCTGCCATCCGCCATTCAGAAACAAAACGGAGGTTTTTATTGCAACAGACACACAGGAATTGGTCATGTTTGCGAATAAGCTGCAAGGAAAACGCTCAAACTAATTCAGATAAAACTTTATTCGGCTCATATATAGTTGAGAAAAAAAAGAATTAAAGATTTTCCACATTTCACCCACCAGATATAAACCAACTAACGCACGTTCCACAATCTTAATGGTACTGATTCACAACGCGTTTTTTTGTTTTCAGAAAATCTACTAACAAAACGTTAAAACCAATTTAGACGGAACTTTATTCAGTTCTTATACGGTTTCTAATAAAAGTTTTAAAAAATGTCAACCATCTATAAACAAAATGGTGATCGTCTTAAAAACGTATTGAAACTTACTCATAAGAATTAATTTTGTTTGCAGAAAAGCTGTTAAAAGATTTTTCTTTGAATCATTAATTTATTTGGACGGTATCGTAAATGCCATCCATCATTTGAAACATACAAATTGTTAGAAATTATAACCCTAATGTAGAAAATAGTGGGCAATATTTTCATTCCTCCAAGGCTCAATAGAAGTAGATATGGAATTAATAACATGGGTTATCAGCTTATAGAGTAATTTTAAAGCTATATATCGTATATAATTAAAATTAGGATCGACGAATGTTATAATCTGTGGCGTTTGTAGTTCAAAATGTTTAATAAATTAAACTTGAAAATTCTTATTAATGTACTCGCAACAATTTTAAGTCCAGGGTAATGTTAAATTACAGTGAACTTTTTGTTACTTTGTTTATTTTCACTCCTTATTAACATAATTTCTGGGAAACATATAAAACATTGAAGAATGTGACTACTGTGATGTGTAAAAATTGTATTCTTACTCTTACAGGCAATCACTAACGATTTTTGTCAAACTTAATAATCACGTATTGACGTGTTACTCTGGTATGTATACTTTTAAAACAATAAATAAATAAAAGTACGGCCAAATAAGCCAATCAATAAATTGAATTACTGACTTATTATTTCATAGTGAATAATCAACAAAGTTGGATGAAAAGTTGTATTTACATTAATTAAATAATAATTAAATCTATTTGCTACCTAATTTAGCCGTATTTAATTTATTTCTTATGAAACAATGTCATAAACCCTTTTACAATTACACAGAAACGACTCCATTGAAATTTAATATTTTTAACAACCTTCAAGATAACATTAAACTGTTAAAAGATACTAATTAAGCTCTTGCATAGTTCCGTTGCTTAATTATATTTTTATAATTACATTTCTTTTCAATTATACCTTCTGTTAAAAATATGATACATAAAAAAATGTTATCTAATTTATAACGTAGAAAAATTTGGTATTATGTTTTATGAATTCCATTGACTTGCTACATGGTCTACGCAATATGACTCAACTCTAGTGTAATGTTTAAATGTTAAAAGCAGATGAGGTATCAATAAAAAAACGTTATTTACTTGTTAATTAATAAACGCAAGAACGTTACAAAAATAACCCTAATGGAACTGACGATTATTAGATAAATCTAAAATCGAATCATTCAAAATATTTAAACATTACTTCCAATTTATTTTTAAGTGTAATTGACGTAGAATTATTTTATAATATTATAATAAGTGTTGTTAACAATATTGAGGAATTTTCTTCTGCCTAACTTATGAATTAAAAAAATATCAATTATAAAATTAAACTTAGAAGGGAAATTTTGGAAACGATCTATATTTCTTAACTTAGGTACTATATATTTAATAACTAGAAAAGAAATTAGAATTTTCAATAATATGTATGAAAATATTCTTAATGTATTATTTGAATTCTAAAGAACTGATAATGATTGCTCGTTTATCAAGGTTATCCATTGCCACTATAATAAAAACAAAATTATTCATCTTAGTAGTGTGCACTAAATGTACCTAAACTATTAAAGTTTTTGGATCCAGTTTAAATTATCCGGTGGATATGGGCAAAAGTTTAAAATTAAACAACTTTAATGAGTCATTTCCTCCTGTGGTGTAGTGGCTAGCGTTGCTGCCTCGCAACCCAGAGGTCCCGGGTTCGAATCCTGGCATGGGCTTGGATGTTTGCGTTGTTATGGTCGCGAAGATCGGGATTAAGACTTTGAGGATTGATACGCTGGCTACGTGTCACTCCAAACTAAAGATGACAGACCGCAGTCGACTCGGTAGGCCCAGGCCCTCAATAGGCTGTAGAGCCAAGGAGAAAAAAAAATGAGTCATTTGAATGAATATTTAATGAGGCCTCTTGAATTATCATATTGTAACACATTTGAACCTACTGTACAGCGAACTACTCTGAAATTAAGCCCTGCGTCTTTATTCCTGGACTATTTTTAGCGGACGTCCTAGGATTCCGCGAATGAATAATCCGCGCTGAATTTATCTGCAGCTTTCCTATTCTTATCCCTGTTGTGCAAGACAAGTATCCCTGTACGAGCCAGATCTCTCTCTAAGTTCACAGGCCGAAGGCTTTATGGCGACCTTCTCCACTCAGATTAAACGGATTTATTGGACTTGGAGTGGTGGCCCAGACCCTTTTCTATTCGAGTAAGAGCTGACAAAAAAGACGGGAAAAAAGTAAAAGCTATTCAATCTATCGAAGCCTTTGCAATAGTAGTCCCGAGATTTATAAAACAAAATACAGGTGACAACTTATTTATTGAAAAAAAAAGATTAATAAATTTCTATATTTAATTGCATGAAAGGAGCTGTCGTGACTTATTTAGCAACATCTGCTAAATAAAAATTAGAACTGTATACGCTACTGTAGTATTGCCAATCGTACTTTACGGTCGATGATAGACTATAACATGATACCAACAGAGTAAGTGAATGAAATAAAACTTATAATTAGTTCTAATTTTATTTCATAGTATTTATTTTAGAATTTACCAAATATTTAGACCAATATAATTTTTACCTAATACTAAGAAAATAAATATCAGAACCAGACGCGAAAACGTTCTTCAATTCTCTGATTAATTAATTTATTTTCTTGACTTGAATAGAAATGAAAGTAAATTTCTGGGAGAAGCATCATCAATTATATTTGTAGGTTAATAGTTAAATTTATCTTAAATCAACCACTAAATAAAACGGGAAGTATGTGAGAAACAGTTTAATGCAAAAAAAATCGTTTCTGTTTTTTTGTAGCGAGATCAGGTGTACAAGAGCATCCGAAAAGGTTCCCAAACAGGTTCGAAATGTTGATTTTTTAGATAATCTACAAGTTAGTAGAGTAATATCAAAAATAGGTTAGAGTTTCATGGTGTCCCACAAGGTTCTATTCTGGGGCCTCTTATTTATCCTATGTATAAATGATATACCAGCTCCTCACAAAGGAACTCTAGTGTCATATGCTGATGACCTCACACTTATTAATTGGAGTAGAGATGTGGAATCTTTACTAATGGAAAATAAAATAAATTTTGATATGATACTAAACTATTTAAATGTAAATGGTAAACATCTCAAAAACTAACTTAATGTGCTTTGGATTCAATCCTATCCTCCCTGATAACTCTCAATTGGTGAAATCCACTAAATTCTTAGGGATCTATATGGATCAAAATATGACCTGGAAAGTACATGTTGATGCGGTTTGTAAAAAAATAAATAATAAAGCCTTTGCCTTGAAACGATTGTCATATGTGCTCACGGAAGACTTCCTATTAACCATCTACTATGGACTTATATATTCCCATTTAAGTTACTGCATTGAGGTATGGGGTGTGCCGCTACTAAATACATGAATAGACTAATGGTGATTCAAAAAAAACATTAAGATTTATCTTTGGCTTGAAGAAGTCAGATTCTTGCAAACCAATATTTCTAAAACAAAAAATTCTTACTGTTCATTCTATATATATATATATATATATATATATATATATATCAATTTGTATTGAAATATAAAGACCCTCAAATAGACAACCTACCACGATCATATTTTACAAGAGGAAGTTGTGACTATTTCAGAGTCAGAACAAACTAAAAAAAACAGACAATGACCCTTTCATAAAATGTTCCATGTTTTTAATAAATTACCTGTAAATATTAAGAAACGTAAAGGTAAAAAATTTTCTTCTGGATTAAAAATATTTTTGGCGGAAAAAGTAATATATAAATTAAGTGAATTTTGATAAATTCTTATTCTGTATTTTATTTTATTATTTCCTTTGTTATGTTATTTAATATTTAACTTTTAATCTTTTGATGATTTCCCGTGTTTGTATATAAAACTAATGGAAATAAAAAATACCAAATACCAAAATCTTCTTTGCATTAAATTATTTCTGACGTGTTAGACACGTCTAAATGTCGAATCTCTAAATATTCGCGTTTACTTTGTTTTCTGCACTGCTATATTGAAGCCGTTGTCACTGTTTCAGCCGTGTGTGAACCTATGTGGGGCGGCTTGCAGGCCCTCGTGGGGGCGGCAGCCGCAGCGGAGACCGCCGCCCTGCTGGGATCGCCGCCCCCGTTTCTGTGTGACACCGTGGCCAGGTTGGCGGCCTTGGGTCGTAGGCCTTTCGTCTCGTGGACTTGTCCTCAGGTATGCAACCTTACTGTGGCACTTCAATAAGATGTTAGTCAAGCTTTAAGGTTCCCACTGCGTTTGGGTAGAAATTGTATTTAGTACTACTTAGTATATAGACATGTAAAGTTCACCAGAAAAAATCATGATTCTTATAACAAGAATAAAATTTCGGTCTGGCAAAAGTGTTTAGTTCACAGGATACAAGTAGGTAATAGCACGACTAAATTAAATTTAAGGACCTTCGTGTTTTAAAATTTGAAGAATGATTAATGAGATATACCATCGACCATTTTTTCCTCTGTCATAAATTGTGATATGGGTGCCATAATTAAATAAATAAATCACTGATCATTAATAGATGCGATAACTGACAATTTTTATCAATATTTCTGAATATATATTTATAACAATTTTTTTCTATTATCAACACCAGGTCTTTTGCTCTCATAAAATATCATATTCCACTTTACACTGGATTAGTTCTTTCTTAGAATCAATTAATTATTACCATTTAAATACATAAATTATTTTGAAGGATGCTAGAAACCGTCGCTATTACACTTTTATTAGGTTTCGACAATCAAGAACAAATAGATGAAGAAGTATCGTACTGTACCTTGTACACAGTTTCAAATATATTAATTCTTCAGATATATCTTTGCCACTGTCATTCTCTGAATTTAGATTATGTATAAGAAAACTCTACCACAAGGTTAAATTTGAAGGAACAAAAAATCTCCACAGATATTAATCAACTATAATGTAGTTTGAGAAATAGCAGCACACTACACCGCCATATTAAATAAATTAACTATAATTGTCTAATGTAGGTATATGCTGTTAATACATTATAATGGTTGTGTGAAAGTATCCACCGGTCTATGTAACTTGTTTGTACATAACGAATACGTGTAACTGCACAATTATAAGTGACATAAAACTTTTATTTAAGAAAAAACAGGGATTTATTAGTTTAATTGTGAAAAATCTAAATTTAAAGTTACATACAAAATTATTAACTGTTCCATTTTATCAATTACTTTATTATACAGTATATAATCATATTTTACATCCAAATTCACTGAATGAATGTGACAAATATCGAAGATGAATAATGAATAAATTGGAGATTGTGTCAAAGGTTTCTTCGTTATTACTAATAAAAGAATCATAGGAGAAGTTTAGTACGAAATATACACTTCAATGACTACATTGACTTTGAAATAAATTTAAATAAGAAAAAAACTACGTCTTGCTCCTACAATGAGTTTTCATCATGTAAACATAGCTGTACAAAAGATGAACCTTAATATTTACTTTTCGTGATAAAAACTGGTTCCAAAATGCAGAGTTTTTCGTTGAATGAGCTATATATTTTTTGCGTATGTTGAGAAAATGGTTTACAATAAATAATATTAAATAAATTCCATCTCATAATATTAATGAATGCACAACCCATTCGGCTGCAGTGTGTCGGTAAATCTCAGACTTAGAAATTGTCGGCTTTTTAAGGGGTTCCAAAGAAGGAACTACACGCCTTTCTGGTTTTATTAATCTTCTATATTTTTCTATTATTAAAATGCGTTTCTGAAAAATTTGGCTGGCTTATTCATTTAATATTCAATGAAGTAATATGCATATAACTATTTCCTTATAATATGAATGCGTAAAGTTGCAAGGTCTTCAATTAGTAGATTCGAAAAAATATAATACTATAGTAAACAATTTTAAATATAATTTAATTTGAATAAATAAAAATACGACAAATAAGTCAGCAATTAATTTTATTACTATTTAATTAATCCAAACATGACATTTCGTCTCCCTTTGAGACTTCGTCAGACATACTTTAAACCTAAAATTTACAATAGATTATATAGATATACAATAGATTATACCTGATAAAGTCTTGAAAGGGAGACGAAACGTCGTATTTGAATTAATTATATGGTATTAAATTTAATTGCTGACTTATTGGCCGTATTTTTATTTATTTAAGCTTTAGGTCAGAAAATTATTTTTATAATTTAACATGGTATCTATTACATTTATAACCGAAAAATGATGTAAAAATTACATTTAAGAGATACATTTACAAATTATAAATAAAGAAAACTAACTTAAATTTTGTAACTGATTACAATTTAATGGTAACATTATTTAATTTAAATAATAAGCATAATGATAATTATAGGCATAATTGTTTTACAATTGTGGCTGTAGTGTTGCATCTAATATATAGTATTTCACTCATCATTCTTAGTGAATATTTATTTTTCTCATCTAAAAACTAATTTAAATTATGCCTGTGGATGTAACTGTGCTTTGACGGTACTAAATAATTTGGATTATTACTTTTAAGATGCGTTTCGTGTTCCTTTAAACGAGTAAGTTTTAAAGATCTGATAGTTTGACAATATAGCAAGCATTCAAAAATAATTATACCTCTACTTTTATTAGGTTCCTCAAAACGATCTTTCCAGACAGCAGGGATTTGTTAGCATAGTTCCTTCCCTGTCAACGTCGGCAGAAGGAATTGCTAATGTAGCAAAATTATTTCGTTGGAAATCTGCAGCAATTATTTCCGCAGGTAAGTGTTATACGTTATGTACACTTTACGACAAATTAATTTCTATGTATTAGACCAAACATTATTAGCAAATATGATTTGTAACCATTAATTTCACCTTACGTTTACTACAGATAATTGCAAGGTGTTATGAATTGATGCGTAGATCAATACTAAATTAAGAATATTATGAAATATCAATTATAAAATCGTAAATTTCAATATATTCGTTTTCAAAACTAAACCTAAGTGATTAATTAATTAACGATTTTTGTACTGTTTTTGTTAGTTTCTTTATTAGTCTTCTGCAATTCCGTGGAAAGTAAAATTTTGTATTTAGGCTAATAAAGAATTAAATCACGGATGAGCATATTAAGTAATTAATTTTTTAGTTGAATTCTCTTTGGCTATATATGGCACGGATTATATTAAAGTATTTGTGGTTAGATGAATTTTTGATCTTTATTTTATAAACACTGCACCATGTGAAATGAATAATTTAGTTCGGTTTTTGTGCTTATTTGTACGTAATTGTAATCTACACTGTCTCTAAGTTATTCTGGTTAGTCCCTGAAGATTTATATTCTCTTTATTCATTTGGAAATATAATGGAAGTCATCAGAGAGGGAGGGCGTAATATTGGAATGGCGCCATTTTTTCCTTCAGCAAATTCCTGCCATATGCAAATGAATTTCTGTCTAGATATGAAAAGTGATGAGGCTGAGAGCTCACTTCAAAAGACAAGGCCGACGTTTCTGTGATCGACATTGCAGTACCAGTGCTTTAGTAAACCTTCCACCCATTTGAGTAACGATCACGTCGCATTTAGCGCGCAAATTTCCCCGTATTTAACCAGGATTGGTCTCTAGCAAAAGTTTATTTTCAAGACAAAACTTTCATGTCACTAACTTTTATGGAAAAAAAATTAAACAGATTTAATTAATTATCTTTTTATCAAAAATAACCTGAATTAAAATATAAGTGAAAGATAATAATAATAGAAGGTAGCAAAAAATATTATTTTCTAATGGCGGGAAAATAAGGCAAAATTAAAAGATTCCTCTACATGAATGGATTGGCAAACAGCGGTCAGAAAGTTGCAACACAAAAAAGCAATTTGTACTTCACGTTCATCACTTTCGAAACGTAAAAGATATACCTTAACCTTTTAACACAATAATAAATAAGCGGCCGGAATTAAAGACAGTAATTTAAACATATCACAAATTAAGTTCGTAAACAACATCAAGATCTTCAAAATAAATAAGTGTAATATTAAATAAAATTAAATGAAATAATTTTCTACCGGTTTTTTTCAGATAGTTTTTTATTTTTAATCAAACTACGTCTCGGCGTATATCCGCACCTTCGTCAGGTTTCGCAATTAAGTTATTGTGTAAACTGTGGCTACGTAAGCTTCTTAGTGCTGCCTCGGACTCCATATAAAAAAATATTGTTGTTTAAAACATTTTATAATATGTTGAATTTTTAAAAATTGGATGTAACAATAATTTGTTTGTGAAGAGAAAACCCTGAATATGGTGAGAATATACGCCGAAACGTTGTTTGATTAAAAATAAAAAACTCTGAAAAAAACCGGTGGAAAATTATTTCAGTTTAAAAAGTATAATAATTCAATAACTCTGACATTTATTAAATTAATTAATAAGCAACAAATTATTTAATATGCCAGGTAAACACTATATATTGAACTCATTAAAAAGTTCCTTTACTACGTTTCGCCCACAACTTTACGACTTCATCAGATATAGACTTACGACGACAATTTTCTTCTGATACAGTCCAGAGGCCACAAATTTCGATTTTTGAACTTCTATTGCATACGAATTTGTAATTTAATTTCAGAATAATTTGGTCTATTAGTTGAAGACGTCCCAAAATTATTGTCGAAACGCTGTAAGGAAACTTTGTAATGTGTTGAATAGTTAGTTTTTTCTGAAATATTGACTGATTTGTGACTATTTATAAATAAATATAATGGCCAAACGTCAGAATAAGTTTAGCATAATATATAAGTAGATATTTGAAATGAGCACTACGTTCCATACTTAATTTGGAATTCATCAGATACTGATGATTCAAGACAGACAACTTTATTTAATTTTATTTTCTCTAATATTATACATTTTTGGAACCTAATCGTTTATAATATTGTCGTTTCATGCTATTAAATTAATACAAACGTCTCATGTTTTGGCAACGATTAGATGATGTCGAAATTAGGGACGAAACGTAATAATTTCTGATATTAGATATTAAACCAGGTCTGACTTCTAGGTTGATATAATTATTTATTTTATAATAGTCCTGATTAAATTGCAATCAAGTCGTTTAGTATCCAACATAATTTTTGTGATATGAAATATTTTTCCTATAGCCATAAATTCAAGTAGAAAAATTTTTTCTTAGTAGTTATATTAATCGTAATGGAAACCCATATTCCATTTTACACGTTTCAATCTTCAGTAGTTTCGGTTCCGCATTTGTCAGGTCAGTCAGGTATTTTTTCATATGGAAATATATATACTTATGATTAAATATTTGTCAGACTTTAATTATTATTAGTGGCATAAATTTGCCAATAATTTTTTCTTCTCAAATTTAATTTTATTTCTGACAAATAATGTTGTTTTATTGAAACAAATATTACTTAATTTATGAAATTTATTTCACTTGTAAATTTTTGAAGAATAGTTAGTAATTATAATTTTTTTGGCTTTAAGGAATTAGAAAACGTGATATTCGTCACTTCATTACGTTACAGCACTTTAACAATTTGGAAATGGTTGTAATTTAAACTGAAGTTCTGCAATTGCTCCAACTTTGGCTGTTGTTCCTCAAGGGCTCTGTTTCTCTGGCTTTTTAGCTCATTTGTACGTGGTAATTAAAAATGAACTAGAACGTTCTGAGTGCAATGTAGGGAGGGAAAATCAGCGGGTACCACCATGCAGATCTGGATTTAAACATAAACTTTCACCTTGACTTCATAATGAATGTACAAACATTCATTACCGGGAAATAAGAAAAAAATATTTTCATATAATTTTCGTATTTTATAGTGCTAATATGACATCAATTTCTAAAGTATATTTGATTTCTTCAGGCGATAACTGGTGGAAGACTCTGGCCCACGCCACTGATGTCGCTCTGAGGGTCCAAGGACTACACGTTCGTCATCACATAGTCCTGAGGGAAAACTTTCTTCCTCAACAGCTGAAGCCCATTGCTGTCAGCCCACCCAAATCGGGTGCGTTCAACCTCCGTAAGTCACCACGCTTCTGGGTCGGCTTCGAGTGTTTTTTCTTAAAAAAATAGACTCAGTGTCATTTTTTAGGCTTTTCTCAGATACATGTCAATAACGTTGAACATAGCTGCAGTAAACCAAAAAATAATAGTCGTAAATAATAGATGTTTATATGATGCGTAAATCCATAAACGTAATGTAATCAATTTGTTAAATATAAAAATTAATTTATTAATAGAGAAATTATTATCCGGTCAAATTTATCATTGAAATTCATGTTGTAAAGAAGTGGAATTAAATCGTTGGTTTCACTTACATAAAATTCGTATTCTTACCAGATAGTTTCCGCTTCTGTTATCTTCATGGAATAGCAATTGTTCTTTCTTCCATGATCGTCGAGAGGCGAAATCGATCTTCATCGCTCCTGGTCTCGTTGGCCTAGGGGTATGATTCTCGCTTCGGGTGCGTGATGTCCCGGGTCCAAACCCCGGACGAGCCCAATGGTTTCTATGCTGAAAAAGGCATCGAGCTCTGTAAGGTTCCACACTCCAGCATCTCCACGGTGTCATGTATAAATACATTGAGAATAAGTGTTTTCTTTTTGTCCTGTAAGTCTGTAACCTTATTCGGTACACCAGATCCATTACAAACCCTCTTGTGGTGTGATGTCGGGTGATCATGTGTCACCGAAATGGACCATCCCGGCTTTCTTATATGGAGTCCTAAGCTGCATCACTACTTGAGCTGTTTGTCACGTTATTTAAACAAATTGCTTAAGTCTAGAATTGTAAAGATAATTTGTGGTCACACTGACACCATCATCTGCAATTCATTCTACGAAAGAGCTATGGAGCATAACCTGCATCTCTCGGCTCACTGCCGTGTGTTATTGTTGTGGTTTTCAGTCATAAGACTGGTCTGCTGCAACCCTCCATGCTAACCTATCATGCGCAAGCCTTTTCATTTCCTTATAACTAGCACGACCTACTTCCTCCCTAACCTGCTCCGAGTATTCCATCCTTGGTCTCCCTCTTCTATTCTTACCCCACACACCTCTAATGCTAGTTTTACAAGACCATCGTATCTTAAAACATGGCCTATTAATGTATCCCTTCTCTTTGTCAACTTCCTCCATTTTGTTCGCTTTTCCCCTATTCTGTTAAGAACTTCCACGTTTGTGATTTTATCCACCCAACTGATTTTCAGTATTCACCTATAACACCAAATTTCAAAAACTACTTTTCCCAACTCCTATCGTCCACGTTTCGCACCTATATTACGCCACACTTTATACCAACATTTTTAGCAACGATTTCCTACTATTTACATTTATATTACCCGTAAGTAAATTCCACTTTTTCGCGAAAGCCTTCCTTTCCTGTGCTATCCTTCTCTTTATGCCTACTATACTTCCCTAGATATTACGCTTCGTGATAATATCCCTTTGTTATTCTACTGTATCCCAACTACGCTACGTTACATTTATTAATGCCATTTATTATAGTTTGCAAGTCTTCTTCTGACTCCTCTAATACTACAATATCGTCGGCAAAGCATAAGGTTTTTATATATTGTACTTGCAATATGATTCCTTTTCATATTCCTTTTTAAATTGCTTCATTGTCTGTTCTATATATGTTTAACAGGATGGGCGACAGACTGCATCCTTGTGTTACTCCTTCCTTGCTTACAGGTTTCTTTTCTTGATCTTCTATTCTTCTGTACAGGTTACGTATTGATATTGTATTCCAGTGCTCTTCAAAATCCTTAATAGTGTGTTCCAGTTCACATTATCAAACGCGCTTTCTAAATTTACAAGTGCCATAAACGTAGGCCGGTTTTTTCGTATCCTCTCTTCTAAAATTAGTCGCAGAGTCAATATTGCTTCTCTTGTCCCTATATTCTTCCTAAAACCAAACTGACCTTCTCCTAACTCGCATTCTATTTGACGTTCCAATCTCCTACATAATATTTTCGTTAATATTTTGCATGCATGGGATACTAAACTAATTGTCCTGTGCTCTTCGCATCTGTGCTTCTTTGGTATGGGTATAATTATATTTTTTATTTTTATACGGTTAATTTCAATATTTATTACTATACGCGTAAGAAAAACAATGTTAACCTGCCAAAAAATTAAATGCCTCAAAGGAGCTCATAGTGGCATAAATCGTGATCATTATTTCTATATTGTAATTGCCCAGTTATCACCACTTGCAATAATTACTCAAATTATTTTTTCTCCTTTATGTGACGTTCTCCCGCCTCGGAATACGTGATTTATTTCTTATTTCCTTTACCTACTTAACCTCAAAGGCTAGGCTGGTTTGGCAGCTTTCCCTGAAACCCCAAAAATCTTTTTTTGGCCGTTTTTATAAGGTTTACAATGTTGGGCACTTTGCATCTGTTTTATGTCTACTTTGTACGTTTTGTTGGCGTTATCATAAAAATGAAGCTCCATCGTAAATTAGTATGTGATTTTATTGGTCACATTAATTTGAATTAGATTATTGCTTATTGAAAAAGAACGGATCAAACTGTATTTAATTTTTCTATAAGAATTCTTTTGCAGTAATTAATGTGTGTGTGTCGTTTGTTGTTGAATGTTCAGTGGTGGTGCTGTCGATGGACGTGTCTCTCGCGATGGAGACCTTGCAGGTTCTGGACAAGCTGGGTGCTGCGAGACTTCCCGTGTCCGCCGCCGTACTGTTAAGTCCCACAGCGCCCTCGCTGCCGTCCCTGCACGAACTCAGCCTCGTTAACGCCTGGTCACTGCTGTTATTGGCGCCCAACGTGTCTGACGCCGGTGTTGACATCAACTCTACAGAGGTTAGATATGTGCGTTTTAGATCTATTTGTTCCCCCAACTCCACTTCATTTTCTTAATCGGCCGATATAAACGTATCATCATGTAAAACGACCGGAGTATGATCGGAAGTAGAAACAACAAAATTTATTTGAATTGTAATTGTGAGGCCATTTTAATATATACGATGAAAGGCTAATGAATAGTTCCAAAATCAAAATTTGACACGGCTTAATTCTAGAGAAAAATATCATATTTCGCTGCTATGGTGTCATATTCACCCATTTACAATGTTCTCATAAGACACAAAAGCGAGTTTATGGTTGTGATGAAATACTTCCACTTGAAAGAAATCAAACCCAACTTGGATTAAGTACATTGCATACCTTACACTGCTTTTATGCTGTTTATAATTGGACGTGAGAGTAATTTACATCGATCGGAACGTCCACTGGAAGTGAGTACGCCTGAAACTGTGATTGATCAATGAGACAAAGTCCGTGAACTTTTTTTAGGACAAAAGCATATCTGAACAGACAATAGTTTCCATGTTGCGTGATTAATGAAATTTCAAATGAATGTCTGTGACGTGAATGCCACGCTTGCAAATATTGAAGAATAATGACAACTATGTGGTTAAATCAGTGGGTGCATTATCGCTTTTTCGTCGCTACCTATCTTGTTCCTAAGTTGTGTCTGCCTGTCGAAGTTCGGACTGCAGAAACAATCATTTTCTACGAAACAGATCAAAAGAATGTTAAGCCGTTGAAATGGGATAGGATTTTTATTTTGGGATTAACGCCCAATTACGCAAATTGCTTATAAAAATAGCGGATGATCAATGGTGACAACAAAGCGTCGTTGCTGGGCAACATCAGCAAAGAAATAAACATTAAAATAGGTCCACATCTGGTCAAGGAAACGGTGTTTCTTGTAAAAGTGCACTTATTCTCCAATTTAAATTTTAACAGCTAACATAGATGATTTACCGTGGAACGAAATCATTGGCAAAAGAAAGATATATTTTGAGAACCTTTCTAAGTCATGAATCAAGTGGTTTGACCTGCAGGAAAAAGAATAAACGCAAGATTTTTTCTATTTTTATTTTTGTACTTATTAACATACTAAAGTACAATAATAACCCATTTGAGGGTTTTATCAGTGGTGAGCCTTTAGCCACGAAGAATCAGTTTGTTTCCGAACTATATTGAATGTTTAAAATGTCCAATCTGGGACATACGTAAGAAGCAAAGAATTCGCCAATGGAGGATTTTCTGTGATCTAGAAGAAACAGTCGGTTAACAGACAAGCATCTCAAAAGTCAATTTTTCCATGAAACATGTATGACAAACTATTTACTTTCTTTTATGTAAACTTATTTTCCAATAATTTTACTATGCTTTTTGTTTGATTAACTGTTTGTTATAAATGTAAAAGCTTAGTCTATATGTAATAGTTAAAATATTAAAAGTAATCCCAAAGATGGATCCACCGAGAATGACATAGTGTAATAACTTCAGTGAAATGTGTATACATTCTTGTATAAAAAAATTCAAATTTAGATGTCGTTGTTAGAACATGAAAATGTCATTAATAAAGATCAATACAAGATCCCTTGCAACGAGTGACCTGATTTGGCCACGGACAAAATTTCATCAGCTAGTATTCAATCTTAGATTATAATTGGTATATTATTAGAAAATAAATTTCAACTCACAAATATGTAAAGGTCGGGATATAATTATTTACTAACTATCTTGTAGCTCCAACGGGGTTTTCTCTCATGATGCTGCATGAATGCAAAACCAAGCGACCGCCGAGAAGTAGATGGACCGTGTGGGGTTACGTTACTCGATTATTTGCGCTTAGCAATCCAACTCAATTTCTCGATAAAATCCGCCGAGAGTTGCAATTTATTTCTCGTCATGTATATCGAGCTTGGGTTAATTATTTCTGTTCGGCTTTGATATGAATGTCAGTCTGTAAATATCGCAGCTCATTGAGTATTGATGCGTCCAGATTCGCATCAGATCGCGTCGTACTAATCAAAGCATTTACAAAAAAAAAGTTAAATAAACATGCATACTATTAATGTGCACAATCTATCTACAGTGAAATAAATTAAATGTTTCTTTTTCGTGCCATATCAATTTAAGTACCGTTCGTATCGGAAATGAATTTTTTTTGCATATCACAGTTGAAATTCATTGCGGTAAATTAAAAATTTTGATTCTATTACTCACTGTGACATTAATCGTGTTCATTATTTATTTAACTTTCCCAGTGTTCAAGCATTTATATCTATCTCCACATACTGCAATTTGACAATTTATTTTGTTATTATAACAGCACTCTTTTTTATAATACATTTCGGTCGGTGATATCTTAAATAAAATACAGAAATAAGCATCTTATTGGATTGAAAGTATGGAGACAGTGTACCAGGAAAGAAGTTCAAAAAAATTAATTTACTCTACTGAAATAGCTAAATGTGTCTTTATAAGACAGCTGATGTAAATAATATAAACATTTTGAGATCGTGAATTCTTAAGAGAAATATCCACTAGTGACGCAATACTATTCAAAAAGCTGAAAAATTTGGGTTGCATTCAAGGTTATTTTTCAACAGAAGTATTGTGAAAATGAAGTTGTATATGGAAGCTAAAGATAATGACATCTTTAACAAACCACTACTTAAAAACTAGTATCTACCTTTATTAATTAGTTCATAACCCTCGGCTTAAAGTAGTACGGCATTCTCGTTCCCGAGAAAAATAAAGTGAAAATTCTGAATAGTATTAATAATACTCATGAAGTAAGACTTTTCTGAACAAGTTGACATCAGCCTAAATAGCAGTATATAAAAGAAATTAAGGTATAGCTGTAAAGAAACAGTGCGACGAGTTAATAAATATATTAAAACTTATTTATGGTGGTAGTACATATTTATAAGAATATTTTAATGGTGATTATTATTATTGTCTTTCCTAATTGTTAAATTGAAATAAGACCAAACAGGGTCCATTATATTGCACGGCTAACTCAGATTTAAAATTTAGCAAGGTACTATTACAGGGTCATGAAATATTTGAGCATTGTTGTAGAGCAGGATTTTGCCGTACGCATTTTGATGCAATGGCACGCCTGATTGTTGCTTTCGTAGCCAGTTGCATTCTTTATTCTGAAGTTTGCATCTCGAGAGATTAAAGACAAATTTCTCCCACGAGTGATTCAATGGCGACCAACTATTCTCGACTGACCCCTCCTTCTCTTTGCTACTACGGCTAGTCTGACTTGTTGAATCTCGTGGTCCAATCTCCCACACTATCTCCTTAAATTCTCCTCTTTCAAAGATCTATTACAAACTGCTTCTCTCCACTTCGTCTTCTCCCCAGGTCACATTTTCTCATACCCCTACCATGAGGGTAAGTGCTAAATTACATGACCTCTGCTCCAATCCAATTTCAAGGATAGATCGTGGTTGTCACCTGACTTCGTGGAGGCCGAAAATTTCGAAATTTCCGAGGATTTAATGTCTGGTTAAACGTTCGCTAATCCCCTGTCCTTAGGACGCTTCGGGTCGCATCATCGGCGTCTGACTGACCTGTTATCGCTGTTATGACTGATACCAAAAAAAGGTATATGTCAACCAGAGTGATTCTGCTATCACCACTAATTGGGAAAACGCCTTACTTCATTACGCACCGTTCGTCATCAAGAACGTGAAAATCAAAATATTTCTTTTAAAATGCCTCTAAACAAATCAGAGGTTATATGCTCCGTGTAGTTGTTGAGAAACACATCTTATGGAAATAAGTATGACAGTTATTGAAATTTTCACATAATATTATAAATGTATTTAATGACTTGTTTTGAAATATGAAAAGACTGGTTATGAAGAATATGTACATAGAAGTCACTTACTAATTTTCCCTCTATTTTTGGTGTTATTTATGCTATATCTTGATGATAGTTGTCATTGACTCGGTTGTCACTCGTAGGCATTGTGGCAGAGACTGCGGACGTCGCTGACGTTGCTTCTGAAGCCAACGAATAGCTCGGGGCCGGCGCCACTCGTGCTTCTGGACTGGTGGGAGTCTCGCTGGAGGCCGCTCATGAGAATAGGCCCTTCAGGAACGCCGGAGGCTGCGTTCGTGGGGGCGGCGGACTGGCCGCGCTTCAAGCTCAACCTCAGCTCCGGAGGCGGAGGCGGAGGAGTCAGGCCAGTGGCCACGGTTTGCGAGGACGAGGACTGTGGGGGAGCCCCCATATCCACGGGTAAGAGGATCACCTGCGACACTGAGACAGACTCAAGTGTTCATGTAGTTAGGTTAACTATCAACATGTATAACCCCTGTAAAGTTCAGGTTAAATCCACGCAAACACCGGGTTATTTCTCCTCTAATACTTTTTCTTCATATACTTAACATGCACAGGGGTGTTTATCTCAGCAAAGCAATAGTAATAACAAACACTGATAAATATAGTCCGCATATTATGATTCCTCCCGCGTCCTTTGAGTTTGCAACTGTGGGCTGTGTACAAATACACAGAAAAAGTGAAGACGACACAAAAAAAATTGCGTTATTGGCCCGAGGCAAGTAAATGAGAAAATTTCACGAGTTATGATGGCAGACGCTCTTCTTTGTTCTATCTCTTCTCTTTTCATAAAGCATCCGCGGAAATTAATTTCTGGGGCAAATATTAAAACTGGTTTGAATATTGAGCATATATACAAAATATAATATCAGCAGATATTTCTTGTTTGAAAAAAATCTCGAGGATTATTAGAAACGATGAAAAAACATAGTTGGTGAACATTTTTTACCTGTGCTTTATTTAATAGATGTATTTAATTTATTTTAAAGTCATTTGTTACACTTAATTTGATTTCTTGTTTGTCTCCGCATGTGCTTTTAGTCTTTCATGTGGCAAAAATTGTGCACTCATTTTATGTAATTATTTCGTATTAACGTACAAGTTTTACATTGGTATTATTGTTCCTTCACCATTGTTACATTACTTTTGCTCTACTAGTATGCTTCCTCTAGTTTATGCAACGGAATATCTTTCTCCTCCCTTTAATTACATTTTCATGCGTAGAAAGCAGAATACCAAGTTCCAAGTTGGTCATTAGAAGACACAAAAGAATTAGGCCTACTAATAATTAAAGGTGGGACTATCATCACATCATTTTCAGCTTATAGAATGAAAAATGTATGTACATTCATATCAACACTACGCCTAAGATCTTAGCACATTCAAATATTGCGGATGAGAGTTTACTTTTTCTTGCATTAAGTTTTTGTGTCTACTACCATTGGAATAGTTGGTGAAATGTTTTCTATCTATTATATAAAAGAAGGGAAAAAGTGCAGCTTCGAGGACTCTAGTTAACCATGACACAGAACCTGGTCGCGTTTTGAACTGTACACAGCTCCATTAAAGGGACACATGTGTGAGACATGCGGGGGAGTGCTTTATGTAGCGAATCTAGGACGAGCAAGTGTCGACAAACGCTGGGACAAATGGCTATTGTTTCCCTCCCCTAATTGGTTCTGCAGCCCCGAGCCCTGGGCAGGGGTGACAAGCTTCGATCTCACAACAGACCTGTTCATTTTGTAGTTCACCGAATCAACGCCATTCGAACGCCCAAAACAACTAAATTCAGCATACATAATTTTGCTCACAACAAGGGGCAACTACTTTTCTCTATGGTGTAGTCACTTTTTTAAATGACTCGATACGAGACTTTAATTTATCGCATGTTCGGCAATTTTAAACACTAATTCTTCCTAAAAGTCGAATAAAACGAAGAGAAAAAGGTTTTGTTTAAATTCCATTACTGTCGAACCATTCTCAATACTGGCTCGTTGATTATCACTCGTCAGGTGCGTGTCATGTTTTCCAGTGCTGCTAACATTAGACACGTTCTATCGTTTTTTGATAATTTTGTTCCATTAATAAACGAGTGTGAACTGAGGATGAACGAGAAACCGTGGCCGCTTCACACTAAAACACCTTTATCATACAGCATTATTTACCTGACGACACGAAACAACTAATTTAGCCGCTTTTAACAGCTAGATTTTAAAATTACATCTAGCGAAATGAAGGAAAATGGGTATTATAAAATGGATATCTTTATTTGGATAAAACATTCCGCACATATAGTTTTCCTATTTTATCTTGTGATGTTCACCTAAACGACAGTTACTTCGGGAGGGGGGATTTGAATTTACTAATTTGGATCCATGGAAAGATCAACGAAACGATTTGCTATTTTTATTTTCTTAAGTTACTTTGGACATGTTGGCCTATTTATTTAGTATCCGTTCTTTCTCTTAAAAATATCATGATTTTCTTTGATTTCATTTTTCTCTCTAAATATACATTCCTAAATCACTTGGATATGATTTATTCATCTTTACAACAACAGAGACATACAATCAACGTTTTTTAAAATTCATTTATTTAATTCGCACCAACAGCTAAGGTCATTAACGACTGTATACAATTAGGGAAACTTATATCTCTATGTAAGAGCATCAGATTATGGTTATTCAAACAGCTCAACGACCAGGCCCGTGCCAGGATTCGAACGAGGGACCTCTGTAGTACGAGGCAGCGACGCAAACCACTACACCACACAAGCTTGTCCTATTACAGAATATTTTTTATTTTGCGTTGTATGCATATTGTCCACTAAATACTGCGAACAGGAGTTTTTGCGAAGTGAGGCCGTGCCACGTAACACCGCAGCTAAGAGAAATGCGAAGCTAATGTAAACTTTTAGAGCACAGCGATATTTCTTTCACCACATGGGGTACCTGTTTTGTGAACTTGATGAACTCATAAAACGCGGGTCACATTACGCCACTCATAATAAACGCTAAAGGAAAGGGTGGGGCGTTTATCTGCCTGCCCTCAGCCACAGGACAAAGCCATTAAGAAGACGAGTGTGAACTGAGGATGAACGAAGGGGCTCTGTCAACCGTGGTCGCATTCACACTAAAACACGTTTATCATACAGCTTTATTTACCTGACGACACGAAACACATAATTTAGCCACTTTTAACAGTTTAGGTTTTAAAATTACATCTAGCGAATTGAAGGAAAAATGGGTATTATAAAGTGGATATCTTCATTTGTTTTGAAATTTTAATTCACAAATACCATGTGTATTTCAAATAAAGAATTATAATTATTTTCACGGCTCATGACGAGTTTAGTGAAATGACACCATGTGTACCATAAACGACTGTTGTCAGAGTTTCTAAAGGAAGGGGAGTAATTAGCGACGACACCCGAAGCGTTTGTCTTCTCCCATTTGTAGGAGCGTGAAAAATGTAATCTGCGGGGCCTCTTGTGACCGCTTTTGGCTTGCAGAAATCAGACTTCTTCGAGAGGAGTTCACTTTGTCACAATCGAACCACCAATTTTATATATTTGTTATATAAATGAAATGCTTATTCTAATATTTTATGTATTCAAGTTCAGTATTCTTGGCAACAACTTGAAATAAAACTTTCCATTAATGTCAAATCTATAGCAATAAATAAAAGTGGAGCGTATGTTCGTTTCGAATCGGCTCAACCGGTTTCAATGAAAAATTCAGGGTTTAAAAACAAATAATTAACTTAAATATTCGTGCATATTTTATTTCTATAATGCTATTAATATAATATAAGTATAAATTAAACGGGAAGGTTTATTGACAAACGTGCGTTTGAAACTTCAAAAATTGAAGGAGGGTAGCCTTTACCCTTGAAATGTTTATGCTCCGAAACGGTTCGACGGAATTCAATAAAAATTTCAGGGATTGAAACAGGAATTTTAACTTAAATTTTCGTGTATGTTTCATTTTGATATTTTGTATATTTCAGAAGATATTAATATAAATATTTATAGACCCATTGGATTGCCAGCGAAAGGTGGCGTGGAAACCAACTGCGAGTTAAGATTACTCTTAGGCGTTCCACTACCATTCATCCCATTTACTGTGTTGTTATAAAAATAATATTGGCAGCATGAGAGATAGTAAAGGAAGGCGAGCATTCTCATTCCATCTATTGTTGAAAACGTGTGAAAGCGGGACATCTTCATAACCAACTGCGAGTATGCAGTTTAAGGATCCTACCCGGTTTTAACCTAAAGATGCAGGAAAAACCCTGGAAAACTTGCATCAGGTAGGTCGGGCATTGGGTACTATTCTTACGACCTTCCGAATGACAGGAGACGAGTTTGCTGTGGGATCACAGCATTCCCTTCTCCGCGTCTTCACCAGTTTTAGGAGGCAGTTGACCGAGTGATACAATGGGATCAACGGACAGCTCTTGCCTTATGCCCAAGGTCTTCGATCCCAATACATAAACCTTCCAAAATAGGTGGTGTCTTGCCATGTGAGAACTTGGAAAAAAGAACAGAGAGTATGAGGCATTCCCGACATAGATCAGATGAGCCCCGCAGTCACTCTAGGAAGGAAATGGCTGCTAGAGAAATCTCTCACAGGCACCTCATTCCTCAGCTCCAAATAAATGAGGAAGGAACTAAAGTACATATCCGGTGCGCTGCGGGAGTTTTCTCGCAGGCGATTTCCCCAGAGTGACTGCGTGGCTCACCTGTTCATGTCGGGAATGCCTCGTACTCTCTCTGGGTATTTTTTATCAAAGTTCTCACATGCCGAGACACCTTCACCTATTTTAGGAGGTATATGTACTGGGGTCAAAGACCTTGGGCATATGGCAAGAGTTGTCCGCTGATCCCATTGGATCAGTCGGCCAATTTTCTCGTGAAACGGAGAAGGGAATGCTGCTAACCCACAGCAAACTCGTCTCCCGTCATTCGGAAGGGCGTGAGAATAGTACCCAATGCCCGACCTACCTGATGCAGGTTTTCTAGGGTTTTCACTGCATCTCTTTATGTGAAACACCGGGTAGGATCCTTAAACCACAGCCCGGGGGCCCTAGTTAACCCTTGGCTACCTTGCTCTACCTTCCGCATCCCCCCTTTTCAATTCCCTTCCTATCCTATTAAAGGGTAGTTGCCTGTTTCAGGATCACCCCCATGTAGCCTGTTAACCAAAAAAAAAGTACTAATCCAGACAAAGAATAGACTGCAAGCAAACTAAGTGGATATCAATTTGAAAGAGTGCAGAAATTCTACTACCTAGGAGCAATCATAACGAAGACCAATGAAGAGAATGATGAAATTCAGAGTATTATTATATCTTCTAATTCTGAAATTCCGTGATATCCACAAGAAATCCAGACACACGTTCTATAAGGCACTTATAAGACCTGTGTTGACGTATGGCTGTGAGACATGGACGATGGCCTAGTCATCAGCTAACGCTCTGGATCTATTTAAAAGAAAAGTACTTAGGCGGATACTGAGCCCAGTGATGGACGAAGAGAGTTGGAGACAAAGATATAACCAAGAAGAGTATGATGTGTACTATGACAAAGCAGTTTCCCTATGGATTAGGTTTAAAAGACTGGAATGGGCGGGCCATGTCATTGGCATGGAAAATGACCGAATCCCGAAAAAGTTGTTAAACGGTAATTTTGATGGAGGGCGACGAAGAGGAAGGTGGGAGGAGATGGTGGAAAATGACGCAATATCTCTCCTCAGATCACGGACATGGAGAAGAATATGTGCGGAGCGAAAAGAATGGAATGAACTGTGGTGTTTATTGTTTACACCATTAAAAATATATTGTTGTACAATCAAACGAACAATAATAATAATAATGTATTTAATTTGAATAGAAATATAACTCAAATTAAGTTATAGTGGAAAACGTAAATTTACGATATCAGTTTAATCATTAGCTCAGTCGGTAAAAGCAAAAATAATCTACGCAGCTTCTTAAATGGCTGCTCCCGGGAACGCGGGTGACGAACGATATAGTTGAAAATTAAATTCGCGAATCAGACGAGAATGGTTTGTGTGGAAAAACCGAGGTAAATTGCCGTTACCGGATGTTAACGCCTGATGACGTCGTTCTTCGTTTTTGTTCGTATGCCGGTTGTTCCTTTCCTGGGTCACGTCTTCTTCATATTAAGATTCTCTAGTGCCTCTCCTTCAGATCAAATGTTGTCTTTTTATTTTCTGTACTCCCACCAAATGAATCTCCTTTCTTAAATGTGCAGAAACTAAATTTTATACATGTCGCCTTGTTCTGCCACTGCTTCGTCTCTCCCTAGCGTCTCTCTCAGGCAGCATCCCTGTACCAACTGTCCAATCTAATCTCTTCCAGGCCATCAACAATGTTGCAGCCAACAATGTTGCAGACGGTGACGTTTTCCCGCCTACTCAGCCCCACCAAGCCATTCTCGTCTTCCGTCCTGTATCCGTAAATAACAAAACTAAATTATTTTTGCTTTACTCGACTGTAAGGGTCATGAATCACCACAGAACTAATTGAGGAGGCAAAGGCCCGAATTTGGGCTAGAATGCCACAGGAAAAAGGAAATGTGAAGAACTAGGGTCGGATGTACTAAATTTTATTTTTCGTATTTATATATGTATACACAATATTTCATGCTAATCAGGCAGATGGCCCAAGTGCATTCTCCTTATAAATATAATTGACTGTTTCTGTGTAATTTTGTATAGGTATATGTTTGTGCTTAAAAATTTTAATTTTTAATCTAAGCCCCTCCACTACTTCTCCGTTACAGGACTTATCGTAAACCAGGTTTTCTAGACTAAAATTGAAATAACTGTATAACTTTATTTCTCTGTTCTAATACACTTTATTTGATTCATTGAATACATCAACAAACAACACGTCGATTTCGTTATAAGGCATACAATTAGTCTTACTTCAAGATCCGTTTAATGAAGAGTTTATAATTATGTTTTGCACAGACTATTCCAGCAAAGTGAATTGAGTAAGATTGCGACAAACACATTTTATAGAAAAATAGGTCAATTATATAGGAATACAATATAATGTTTGACTTGTAACGATGGACGTGATAATAAAATGAAGATGTAATCTGTAGAACCGAATGTTCCATGTTTAAATTTCTTTTCTGTATTTCAGCAGAAGAGGTAGGTCTGCACATGTTGAGAGGCGCACATATTGCGGCGATTGCTGTCTGTTCTGCCGTGGTCTTGGCAGCTTTCGTCGTTGTCGTCGCCATTGCGAGGTAAGAACTCTAAAATACATACGACTAAGGGAAGTATTCGGCATGATTTCGTGCCAGCTTATGTGGCAACGAGGGTTTTGTACGAAGAGAAGCAAAAACCTTCATACCTACCATTATCAGATCATTTTCAGAAAAGAAAATTACAGTCTTGTAAGGAAACACCAAACATCATCCAGCTTGTTTGGGCTGGGACTACTTTTCCTGGTGCAAATGGTCCTAACATCCCTTAAGAGCTTGTCGTTTCCGCTTTACGCAGCGATAAAGTAAATTTTAAAAAGCTGAAAAGTTAAAGGTGTGATGAAAAACGTGAAAATTAATGCTAATCAGGTATTATAAAATAAAATAAATTTACTACCAATTACAGACAAAGTTAATAATACCAACGTTTCGTCAGCACATTGTGGAATTCTAATATTAAATTTTGAAACTTTTTATGACCTTAAGTAAACTAAATGTATAAAATTCTAAATTTAACTGCCTATAAAATTTCGGTTAAAACTACCCTTGTAGTCAGGTTTAGATATTAATACATTTGTTTACCTTTTGTACACGAAATATTACAAATTTTCTGAAATTGCCTTAGGAAGTTCCAAATATGGTGATGAAATGTTAGTTTTCTAAAAACCCTATCTTAGGTTTTCAGGAGTGGAGGAATGTTGAATCGGTCCCCGAGGTATCGAATCTGACTAACTCAGTGGTAGAGTAGCCACCTGGAAAAAGGGAGGTACTGGGTTCGATTCCTGGGTCCTGTTGACATTTTTCCATTATTTTCTTCCTTCTTAATTATCTCTGTGCCCTTTAAACATCGGGAGTCCCCCAGGGAACGATTATTGCCCTATTATTGTTTCTCACGTTTATTAAAGATTTGCCCAATAATATGGTCCAACTTTTTGCAGATGACTGTTTAATTTACAGGGAGATACCTGGGAAACAAAACGCAGCTGCTCTCCAAACTGACGTAGATAGTTTAAGTACATGGCTAAGCGGAATAAACTCAAAATCAACAATAGTTAAAGGCGATTAGTTTTACTAAAATGCGCGTTCAATATGTCTTGATATATAAAATAGATGGGGAAACAGTGATCGAGGAGACAAACTGTAAATACCTAGGCTTATTTCAACAGTAAGCTGGGGGCAGGTCAATTATGCTACAAGGAAAGCACGGAATCCTTGCACTTTGTCATGAGAACACTCAACAAGGGGAATACGAAATCTAAAAAGATGGCATATTTGTCATTAATACGCCCACTTATGGTGCAGCATGCTGGGATCCGTACAGGATATATCAAATAGAATCTTTAGAAAGGGTGCAAAGAAGGGCCGTAAAATAGGTACAAATAGCATGGGAACGAAATGGTATAGCGGCTATGGAGGGATACGCTACAGACAAGAAGAGAAAGATCTAGGCTACACATTTTCTACAGAGCCTTGGCAGGGAATCCGAGATAGAATAAAAGAATTGACTTGGAGCGGGAGGAGTGATCACTTGTTTAAATTACAAGAAAGGCACCAAAAAACAAACGTTGGAAAATAATCATTCCTAAATAGGACAATTAATGACTGGAACAATCTTCCTGCGGGAGATTTTGGGGAACTTCCTCTAACAGAAAGAAAATTTAATGTAGTGTAGTGCAATACGGTGTAGTGAAATCTCTAAAAATACAGTGAAGTATATTTCCAGTGTTTTTTTCAGGGAAAAACAATATTATTCTTTTTTAAAAATTTATCTTCTAATAATATTATTCCACATATATTTATTTATTAGGTGTATATATGATTTATATTGAAAACAATTATATATTTAATCATAGGTTAAATATGGTTCTTACGACCACATTATTAATTATTGTTTAAGTTCTATGTATCTGTCACCGGGCATCTACCCATTTGTAGATTTAATATGTACATAAAGTAAAAATTTCCCCGTAAAGATAAATTATTACAAAATATTTTTACTAATTAGCTCATATCCTGTAATCTAAGCGTTTTGATTTAGTTCATAATGCTGTTCATATTTGACAATTTTTAGGAATGTAAATTGTTTCTAAACTATTACTGATTTTTTCAATACACTTTCGTTCGTATTATTTAATTCGATTATCGAGTTTAAACGTTGATAAATTTTATAATATTTTTTCACATACATAAATCTTTTAAGTCAGTGACCTTTTTTATTAAGAAAATATATTTTGACATATTTTTACATATATCTTCACTATTCCTCATGGCCGAAGATTCAGTTTCTCAGACGTCGTGTTCGTTGTTGTAAGTTCCAGCCAGTAGTCTATAATTCGAGGAGCCAGTCGATAGCCTTAGATCTTCTACTTTCTCGTCGTAAGCAGCTTTGGCCACGCACAATCGCGTCCTATTCGGGAGGCATTGCACTAGAATATGCCGTCTCAATTCTATGTGCCTGACAGTAAATTCCGTCTTTAAATATTTCTCCTGTTGAATAATCAAAACAAGAATGTTCTTATAACAATAGAGATCCTTTCTCGGAAAGGTAATTAAATGCAATGCTACCGTTTTAGTATTAATACTCCCTTACAATAGAATCCTTGAAAACATCTTGAGTTTTACACCAGTCGAATTTTAATACGAAATTGCTCGTTTATTGTGACTAAAACGTTCCATTGTCTAATAAATTTAAAAAAGTTAGCTGCAATTCAATGAGAATCCATAAATTAATAATAATTTTAAAACATTAGGATCCAAGTTCGATTTAATATTTTGTGTTTGATATAGGTTGTTTCTCTTTGAGATGAAACCGTTTCGGGCGGGGAAGATAAAAATTAATTAAACACTTGGTAATGAAAATAATTACAAAATATCGCAATGTGTTACATAACAATTATTATTGAACATAATCAATTCTAGGTCATAAATGACGTGATCTATTCCTGCAGTACCTTTAGTGGCTTATTCAGAGAACATTGAAACTAAATAATGAAGTGCTAAGCTATTATTCATCTATTCGCCTAGTCATACATGTTTTGTTCTGATACATAAATCGTGTTCGAGCTCTCTGACCTGCGCCAAACCGCATTTTGCTTTATTGAAATATATTGTTGCAGACTGCTGAACGTTACACAGACAATTCGTTATTACTATTCTTCATTGGCGTGATAATATATATAAATATATAATAGACTGAGAGTATCGCCCTTCGGGAAACGCTCGTTACACATGGGGCATCCTCGGCTTTAGCTTCGTCAAAGAAGCCACAGTACAGTGAATACGAGTACACTTGACTTCAGAGCAGTTAATTTACTTTGCTTCTACTTTCATAAATTATATACTTCGATAAATTAACCTATTTTACGACTGAAACTCAATGCGTTGTAGTAATCAGTCCTTAGGCTGGTATGATGCAACCCTTCATGCTAACGTATTCTGTGCAAGCCTTTTCATTTCTACATAAGTATCACATTCCACGTCCTCCGTAATCTACTTAGCGCATTAAATTATTTGTTTCCCTCTTCTTTTCTCACCCCACACAATTCCCTCTAATACGAATTTTACAAGGCCCTCATATTAATATATACCCTCTCTTGGTCAACATCCTCCATACTGTTCGCTAATCCCCTATCCTGTTTATAACTTCCTCGTTCCCTATTCTATCCATCCATTTGTTTTTTTACATTATCCTATAGCACCATAAACAAAGGCTTCTATTCTTTTTCTTTATAAAAACTCCTACAGTCCACGTTTCGCACACATATAACGCCGCACTCAATACCAAAATTTTTCGCAATGGTTTCCTAACATTCAAACTTACATTAACCGTAGGTAAATTCCTCTTTTTCCTTGCCTGCACTATCCTACCCTTTATGGCTACTACACTCCTACCATCCATAGTTATTATGCTGCAAACATAGAAGAATTCCTTAACTTACTTCAAATCTAACACCATGCTACACTCCATTACCTTGGTATGTCCGCTATTAATACTCTTATTAAACTCTTTCGCCAAGGCTACTTTTATGGCGTTTATTATAGTTTCCCAGTCTTCATCTGTTTCCCCTAACACCACAATATCATCGGCAAGCCGTAGGGTTTTTATTTCTTCTCCTTGCAGTTTAATTCCTTTTCCATATTCCGTTTTAACTTCTTTCATAGCCTGTTCTATACATAGGTTAAACAGCATGGGCGACAGGCTGCATCCTGGTCTTACTCTTTTCTTGATTTTTACTTTCTTTTCTTTCCCTTCAATTCTAATTACTGCTGATTGCTTTCTGTAGAGGTTATGGATAAACCTTCTTTCTCGATATTTTATTCCTGTCCTCTTCAAAATACTTAATACTGTGTTCCAATTCACATGACAAAGGCTTTTTCTAAATGTACAAATGCCTTGAACGTAGGTCTGTTTTTCTAATACTGTCTTCTAAAATTAGACACAAAGTCAATATTGCTTCTCTTGTCCCACATTCTACCTAAAACAAAAACGAAACTGATCTTCTCCTAACTCACATTCTATTTGTCCTATGTACTATTTTTGTTCATATCGTGCATGTATGAGATACTGAACTAATAGTCCTGTGCTGTTCGCATTTATCAGCCCCAATCTTCTTCAGTATGTTTTTACTAAAATTTTCTTGCATTCTTCCTGTTACGTAGATTTTGAAAACCATCCTGAACAGCCATGATAATGCTTCTTCGTCCAATGATCTTAACAACTCCCCCTGGTATGTTGTCAATCCTTGCTCAGATCTGTCAGCGCCCTATCAAACTTCGACCTTGAAATTTTGTCCCCCAGCATTTTAGCATCCACCTCCTTTTCTTCTTCTATTACTGACTGATCTAGTTTTCACCGCAATACAGCTATTATAGGTATTCCTTCCAACTTTCTGCCTTTTCTTCTTTATCCAGGATTGGCTTCCCATCGGCCCTCCTGATGTTCTTGCTAATAGGTTTTCTCTCTCCGACTGTTTCTTTAATTTTCCTATGAACTGCACCTATTTTCCCTTTCACCATGAAATCTTCAACCACGTTGCATTTCTCTTGGAGCCAAGCCTCTTTGGCTGCTTTATAATTCCTATCCATCTCATTCTTCAAGCGTCTGCACTGATGTTTACCATTGTCATCTCTCGCGTTTATATATTTACGCATTTCAGCAATTATTTTTATTTCTTGTGTTATCCATACTTCCTATTTTTTCGTCGACTGCTCGTCGTTTTTTTTCTTCAATAGTGTCCAACTTTCTTCTACATTGTTTCTTTATATTTTCTCCATTAAACTACTCTTGATATCTTCTTTGAAACTTCGAAGAACCTCCTGTTATTTCAGTTTTTATAATTCCTATGCTTTTGTTCTTACATTTCTTTTATTTTTCAGCGTGGGTTTCATAATCAGCAGATTATGGTCGGAGTTTACATTTGCTGCTGGGTACGTTTTGCAGTCCATTATTCATACATATCTGTCTCACTATTATATAGTCTAATTAGAACCTACCCTTGTCTTCCATGCCTAAAGTCTTCTTTCATGATTTGCATAAGTGAGAGTTTTCGATGAAACTTATTATTTGTGTGTATTTTATTTTATGCTTTTGACGTCATAGTAGAATTTCAAAGTTGTCTAGAATACAATTTTGAAGTTAGGGGTTTGTGTTGAGTACGCATTATGTAAACGGCTAGATATTGTAGTGAGTGGTGACGTCACAGTGACATATCTCCGTAATTCGGAGTAGGAATTTAAAAAAAGCATTTTACGGTTCTGAAATCATGATAAGTATTTCCACAAATGGAAAATAAAGTGAAATTCAGATAGTTCAATTACATATATCTCTCTGTTAATAAGACTTTCTAAAAGAATTTTTAGAACCAGGGGATATAGATGCCTGACAACGCGCTCTATACCGCTTAAATCACATTAGTGTTGTATTAATAACTGTACTGGAATAATACAATTACGTAACCGGGAATGGCGGAACACCCGGATAGTAAAAAAATAACAAACAAGTAGACGTTCATCGAGCAATTATCTGAAAATCTATAATGTTGCCGAAACCACTATATTGAATCAATTAAAAGTTACATCGTTGTTACAGATCTTATTAAGAAGAGAGACTCAATTTTTCCGGTATATCGTGGTTAAATGCTACTTCCATTAAATTCAATACTTAATAATTGTGAATATCGATTCCTGTAAGAAGATATACAATTTATAATCGTAGCAATGAACAAAAGATTATTTATATTATTAGAATTAAATGCAGTAAAATGGTTTGGAGTATTAATTTTATGATTCTGTTATATTTAAACTGCTCAAATACATGTAAGGTTAATGATAGGAAAAATTATTTTTCTTTTCGAGACAAGTTATAGGTTGGCTTTCGTTTCAATTTTGTACGACCCTTTTATTTATAGCATTTCCGACCTTGGTCTGCTTTCTGTCGTAGGCGGATAAGTAGTTTCCTTTTGTGTTTGTAACAACGTGTATTTCTGGACGGACTATTGTGCATCTTTTATGCGAGGGACGCATTACGCAACCTCAACGAACGCTCGACCAGCTGCTTCCATGACCTCAACACAAAAATAAATGCTCTATTATGACGTTTTTTTCTCTCACTCTGATACATAGATTATTTTAACTTAATCATAATTTGAGGAATTAATTCTGGGAACTCATCATTCAACCCTTCGTGAAGAGTCATTCTATAAATCTTCTTCTACCTTGGGTCTGCATCCCATTCAAGGCCTTCGCGACCTACTGAGTCAACCGCGGACTGTCACCCTACATGACACATTCGGAATTTGGAGTGACACGTGGTCAACGTATCGATTCTCCAGCAGTCTCGTCACCATGACGATACAAACATTCAAGATCATGACAGGATTCGAACCAGGGACATGTGTGCTGTGAGGCAGCGACGAGGGGGTCGACATAAATAATATGAATATGCTAAATAGTGTACATTATATACAAGATACTCAAAATTCCTCGGTAAATCACATTTCAAGTAACAGGTTTAATGTTATAAATAAGAGTATACTTAAATTTGTGTTTCTCTCTTTCAAAATATTTTACATTAATTACGAATACGTTTTTAACATGTGTTTTATTACAGTTAACCAGAATTTAGTTGACTCAATTTCATGAGAAAATAATAAATGTAGAAAACTACAATATTAACATTTACAGTTTCTTCAAGTGAGAAAATTTAATATTTGATATCAGAACTTTTTCGTTTGCGTCTGTTATTTTTATACAATTATTAAAACAAACAGTATTTCTCTGTCGATAACAGACATTTGTTAAACAACGTTTCATTATGTTGGAGAAGGCCTGCGGGAGTTTCCTCGCAAGCGCTTCACTCAAGACTGACTGCGAGGCTCACCTGATTATGTCGGGAATGCCTCGCACTCTCTCTTTTTTTTTATCAAAGTTCTCTTATGCCGAGACGCCTTCACCCATTTTAGGAGGTATATGAACTGGGGTCGAATACCTTGGCTATATGGTAAGAGTTGTCCGCTGATCCCAATCGATCAGCCAGCCAACTGCCTTCTGAAACTGGTGGAGACACGGAGAACGGAATGCTGCGACCCACAGCAAACTCATTTCCCGTCATTCGGAAGGGCGTGAAAATAGTACCCAATGTCCGACCTGCCTGATGCAGGTTTTCTAGGGGTTTTCCTGAATCTCTTTAGGTGAAACACCGGGTAGGATCCTTAAACCACAGCCTGGGGGCCCTAGTCAACCCTTGGCTACCTTGCTCTACCTGCCGCATCCCCCTTTTCAATTCCCTTCCTATACTATTAAAGGGGAGTTGCCTGTTTCAGGATCACCCTCATGTAGCCTGTTAACCCCTCAAGAAAAGTTTCATTACATTTTTGAACATTCAGGTAGTGTAATTTTTCGTTTTTTTAATTTATCCAAAATTGAGTATTTTCTAAAATGAAAGTCTTATATAAAAATATCAAAATAATAAAAAACAACTGAAAATAAAACATTTTTTCACTCTACAAACGTTAAAAAGTTGGGGCGTCTTTTAATATTTCTAAAAACTGTTGATTATTTTTTTAATATATTCTACAATTACTATGTCTATTATTTCTGGTTCTAATTGAAAATAAATATTTTTTAGTTTACAAGTTAATAATTGAGTATTGTTAATAAATTAATTATTTTTAGGTTATTTGGGTTTCCTCCACTCTATATTAAAATTGAATCCGTGAAAGGTTTAAGAAACTGCGCTACCTTACTTCAAGTCTTAAGTCTTCTACAGGTTTATTTCCCTCTGACAACAGCTGCAGAGTGCTGCTACCTGTCGCTAAATAAACAGATATCAGACTATTTTACTTACTTGATTGCGGTTCAGTATTAGTTGCTGTTTCTGTCATGAAAGTCATCTGCTAACAACAAAAGAATTTTTTTACTCTATATACTATCGGCCCCTTTAACAAAATCTATATAAAAAAATTCCAATAAATATAGCATTTTAGTATTTTAAATTATGTTAAATTAATGTGAATTACATTCTTCGTGAAGTACTGTAATGAAACACTGGCGAGTTTATTAATTTTCACGATTAGTCGCTATTTTGTGTCATTTGGTCATTTATTATCATCATATATTATATTTCTTTGAATTTATCTCATATTCTTATATGTGACATATTTGCCATTATCCATTTAGGAGAAAACATGACTTACTGAAAATATGAGTAAGTCATAGCTAGGCGAAACCTAATTAGAAACTTAAAACTAATATTTCATTTGTGCAAGATAATGTAGAATGCTTCTATTACATTATTTTAGTCTCGTTATCAGTAATAGTAAAATGTTTATATAAATAATGCAATAGAAATTGCGCATTATTTGAAATTGATTTACCCTCCATGTCCTCTTCCTACGTTTAATTTCCACCGGTTTGCTTCATTAGTCGAAACGTACGCTACACATGAACTTTTAACCTCTGAACTGTGTTTTCATTATTAAAAGCGCAACATGCTCAGGCCGATCCGCCAACTTCGTTATTTCCAAGTAATTTTACTTTGGCGATGTAGCCTGGAACTTAGCGAATCTTTGGTGGAAATTTTAAGATTTAGACAACACTTTCCTAACACGTAGCACGGAACGCCGAAAGAAAGTGCTTAAACCACCTAAGGGAAATATAAAAAAATACAAAGGCGGAAAAAGCATATTCATAACATTATTTATTTGTGGATTCAGTTAGTTTCATAACGAAACAAATAAGAAACAAAATTAATTTGGTTTGTTGTTTATCTACTCTTTTATCTTGTCTTGTGGTATTCAGTCTTAAGACAACCCTCCACGCTAACTTATCCTGCGGAAGGCTTTTCATTTTCGCATAACTACCAAATCCCACAACCTGTCTAATCTGCTTAGCTTATTCCATCCCTTGCATCGCTCTTCTGTTCTTATCCCACTCTAAAGCGAATTTTACAAGACCCTAATGTCTCAAAACGTGTTCTATTAATCTATCAATTCTCTTGGTCAATGTCCTTCATATTGTTCGCTCTTCCCCTATTCTGCTTAGCACTTCCTCGTTCGTTATTCTACACAGCCATCTGCTTTCAGCATTGTCCTACAGCACCACATTTCAAAACCTTCATTCTTTTCCTTTCTGCAACTCCTACCGTACACATTTCGCACCCGTCTAACGCCACACTCCATACTAACATTTTTAACAATTATTTCCTAATATTCACACTTATATTACTCGCAAGTAAAATTCTGTTTTTTTGCAAAAGCCTTCCTTGCATGTGCTATCCTACTCTTTATGTCTAATACATTTCTTTCGTCCCTAGTTATTATGTTGCTCAAGTAGCAGAATTCATTAACTTCCTTCAAAATATCCCTTCCAAATCCAACACAGTTTGTTATTCCACTATTTCCCAACACCATTACCTTTGTTTTCGCTGTATTAATTCTTATATTAAACTCTGTCTCCAGGACAACGTTCGTGATATTTATTATAGTTTTTAAGTCTTCTTTTGACTCCCCTAATATTACATCTTCGGAAAACCGTAGGCTTTTTATTTCGTCTTCTTGCAGTAATGTCTTTTCCATAACTGATCTTGTAACTCGCATTCTATTTGTCGTTTCATCGTCCTATATACTATTTTGCATGCATGAGATACTAAACTAATTGTCCTGTGCTGTTCGCATCTATCAACCCCAATTTTCTGCGAATTGGGTATAATTATGTTTTCACTAAAATCTTCTTTTATTCTTCTTGTTAAAATTTTGTGCCCCAACTCTTCACTTCATGAGACAACTCTTCTTCTTCTTCTATTCCTGACTGATCTAGATTTTCACAGTGGTACTGCATTTTTATATATTCCTTCTATCTTTCTGCCTTTTTTATTTATTCAGAATTTGCTTCCCATCATCTCTGCTGATGTTCTTGCTAATATTTTTCCTCAATCGGAATGTTTATTTGATTTTTGTCATGAGCTGCGTCTATTTTCCCTTTCAACATGAAACTTCAACCGCTTTGTATTTCTCTTGAAGCCAAGCCTCTTTGGCTGCTTTTTAATTCCTATCTATCTCATTCTGCAAGCGTCTGTACTGCTTTTCCCATTTTCATCTTTCGCGTTATTTTATTTACACCTTTTATCAACAATTTTTATTATTTCTTGTGTTATCTATGCTTTCCTATAACTCTGAACTATTCTTCAGTTTCTTCATTTTCAGTCTGTATTTTATAATCAACAGAGTATGGTCGGAACTCACGTCTGCTCTTGTATATGCTTTGCAGTCGTGCTTCTGATTCCTATATCTCTGTCTCGCTATATATGTAAATTACAATTGGTACCTGCCTTCTAGTGTCTTCCATGTGTAGATTCTTCTTTACTTTATCTTAACAGTTAACAATTTAGTTTTTATTTTGAGTTGCAATAGTATGGATATTAATAGTAAGTCAAGCGGTAGAAATAAGCATGAATAAAGTTTTAATTAAAACAGTTTATATAATGATTATATTTCATTCATATTAATAACAACCAAATTTTTATTCTCAATTAAAAAATCAAAAAAATTCTTATAATTATAATTTACACCTAAAATAGTTAAAATTTTAACTTTCTTCATTTTATTTTATTTGGAGTCAAATAAACTAATTTTAATTACAATATTTTGTAACTTATGTGAAATAATATTTTTTTCTGAAAGTTTCAATAGGGCATGCATATGGCACTCCTATTTCATTAACTGTATTTTTTCAGTATTTTTTGTGCATAATGATTATAAAATCCCAATTTTAAATTGCTATATGAAAAAATAGATACCATCGAAAATTTTAGCTATAGAAATATAATCATTGCAAAAGCAGACACCGTACATGCCCACATTCTTTCATGAGATGCGGTTGATTAACTCCAGGTTGAAAGCATATTTAAATCTAAATTCTGATATGAATGCTCTAAATAAACTCGCAAGAAGTGCTTTCTTTAAAATTATACAATTTATAATTAATTTTTATTTTATTCATTTTAATATTAAGAGTTATATTTTTCAGCTTTAATCTGAAAATATGGAACTAAATCATACAAATATTGCGTTCTCAATCTTTATTCAAAAGTCGTCTTAATATGAAATTAGTTACCAGCTTAATGTCACTTATACACTGCCAGTTTAATGAGAAAAATATTTTATCTTTAAAAGTGTGTGGTCCCTTTATTTAGTTTTTCTGATACTTTCCTCCATTGTTATGAACTACTTTTAGGTTCCTTTGCTATTGTTTTACGAACCAGTTGTTTCATTAAATGTTTATGGCGTGGTTCCTTAATCCCCGGTTTCCAGGTCGGTTACAACTGCATGTTAAACGTGAAATTTATTTCAGAGGATATTAAATTTCAAGAAGAATGAAACTGTTTTGAGGAATACTATTTACTATAACTAACAGGTGAAATATTCCAATTTGTTAAAAAATATTATTTGCTCCTTACGTCATCTGTTACCATTTTATTCGTGTGTCTGCATGAATAGTTCCTTGCAACCTTTTGCCTTTCACATAATTGCTACAATGAATAGGCCGTATATTTACTTATTCATGTCGATGTTAACAACTGCGGCAGTGGGATAAAGACTCTTGAATCGGCCTTTTGCAGTTACATGCTAAATTTGGCCGTCGGACTCGAGTTTCGTTTGCACACACGTCACGAACGAGCAACGCCGTGTGAATTCGCCTTTCCGTGTGTACCCTTTGAAAACGTGAAAAAATGCGGAATGTCACACACGAGTCCGAATAAAAACTCTCCTCAAAATCCTTGACAGATGCTGCCTCGACCGTTTCAGAGTAAATCCTAAAGCTGTGCTCATCACAGGAAATGATTATCTTATTATTCAGGTATATTAAAATTAAAGCCCTCGATAGTTTTATAATTTCGTGTCACTTCTGTGGAAGAACTGTTACGTCAAAATAGTAAATAAATTAAAAATGATTTTTCAGAAGATAAAGCTATATAGCATACTTGAACTATAAAACCGTGCGACAAAGGAACCATTTGCCAACGGTTCGTTAATTTTTGGCACTAAGATTGGCTGGCAGTGTTTACTGTTAATATAAAATACCTTGAGCCTTTCTTTTAACGTATTTCGTGTAACTATGATTCAAGTATAAACATTTTTTTAATTAATCTTTTTATTACAGTTCAAGAGATTCTATATGGTGCGTTTACATGCGAAGTCGGTAAAGGATAAGGGGAGTATTGTCGTTTGAGGAGGTACTACCCCTCAAAGTGGCCCGGCGAAACACTATCTTTGTTAAGCACATTAATTATCTTAATACGAACGGAATGTGGTGACTGCCTCGACATATTTTTAACTCACGCTATACTTATTATCTTTTACCTTTTAATGATGCGTTTCTTGACGTAAAACATATCCTGTTATGTGTGTGCTAGTTTTCATGCCATGAAATCCCAACTTATAAAATGAGTTCCCTACATTGTAAAGAGTCTCTAATGATCATTAGGAGTTGATGACGATCTAAACAAACAAAATTTTACCATCGTCGTTTTACTTTGAAATTAAATTCCTGTCAGCCATTTTCCCTTAAGACTGTTGTTGATATTTTCATACAGCTAATAACGTACTAGTAGTCAGCGTTACATGGGTTCAACTAAATCAGGTCAACCGTCTTTTGTGAATGTTTGTAAAACGTAAAGATATGCTAAGCAATGTAAAGATAAAAGTGTTATTTATTTTGATAGGTAAATGACGCAATTCTTAAATCATTGATTACACAGTCACACCAAGGCATCGTCGAAAGGTGAATAACGATTACTTTTGTTAACAGAAATAGATTTCAATTAATTGAAACTGAATTAATATGTAATCTTAAGCCTCAAATTCATAATGGTTCAATGAATCATAACTATTGATCTTTTAACTCTCTGTTATTGAATGTTGTTCTGTTAAAAAGAGGAAACTATAGTGTTTCGCAATGTTCCAAGTACGTAATAGCAGAGTGCTTCGGTCAACGCTCAGTTTAGTTTTTCGTCAATATAAGCGTTACAACACTAATCAACAAGGTCATCGGACCTCCCTGAATGTGAGTTTTTCTTGTCGCTTTATATACCTCCACTTCCATTAAGAACGGTTGATCTGCGGAACCGAATAACAACAGCCGTGGAAGACATTCTCGCTGGAGTTTGACACATGAAAAGCATCTTAAAGGAGCACCTTATTACTGCATACAATATTTTTATGTATATTTATTGCAATTTTAAAATTAATTTCGTATGGTCAGTTTTTTAAATATATACGCGTCAAATGCTAAATATATTTTATTATCACTCTGCAGGTCTTAACTGACATTAGTTACAACGATTCACCTGTCGCCATGGATATGCCGTGTAAAGATAAATATTTAACCCTGTTGCAACCCCGATAGTGTTTCATTTTAAATTTACACCGGGAAAGTCCTCACTTGTTTAGTGATAAAGCCTTTCCCTCTAGCCACAACTAAGTGTACCACGTGTACTGTGTGCTACTGGCAAAATTTTGCAATGAGTTCCCCGTTAAGTTTTGGCTGTACTTGTTACTTTTATGACCAATGGACTTAAATACATGATAATTAGAAATACTACTCATTAATCTAAATGATCTTCTGAAACTGTTCACTTTTGATAGAAGTAGAGATGTTTCTTTCTCAACAATTTTCCCCCATTCTTTGAACTCTTTCTCGGTCTTCGTTCCTCCCTCACGCCCTCTCTATCTTAAGGTTGCGATTAACACAATGTGTTAATCAAACAGTTGACGTAGGGACACACAAATAGGTTCAAAAGCTATATTGAACATTTCTTAGAATGTTATTAAATCCAACCTTTTCAATTGGTTTATATGCTCATAATATTTAATTTCATTAGGTTTTAGAGCTAATCATGAGTAAAAGCTATAATGTTGAAATATTAGTTAAAAGATCAGAGGTATAATTAATGTACGCATTAGATCTTTCCTCATAAAACCTAAAAATTGGGCCATGAAACGATTTGGCCAGTAAGCTGTTAACAGTCTGAGACTGGATAGTGACCACGAACTGCTACACAGTGGTCCCGATTCTCGGTTCTGTCGAGCATTTTCCTATTTTATTATTTTAGATTATTTTTGTTTCTGCAATATTGAATATACGGTGAAAACTATTCTGTAAGGGTGATTTCTTAAACAGCGCAGGGTAAATTTATCGACTCACAGTCTTTCCACGCTGCCACCAGGACTCCCAACTATGTTTTCTTCTCCTTATTTATGAGACTTTTTCCACAGCCTTAAAGGAGCTTCGTGACCGAAATCGCCACAAGGAGCAGCGCTTGTTGCCTCAGTAAATTTATTAGAGGGATGGTGCCGGAGGTGGCATCTTCCCCGAGGAGGAAGGTTGCGGTTTAAGTTCCCTTGAGTGTTGAATTGTCGGGTTCCGTAATTCAATCTTGGCGTCGCTGGCGAAGTGCACGGCCCCGTATTCACTGCACTGTCACACAAACAGATATTTTAACTCTCCTTCTTGCAGAGCTTCGCGTTTCTCATTCGGTTATCTCCATTCCCCCCTCTCCTACTGAACATTTCAATTAGTAGAAAACGTTTTCAAAACTCAGCCCGTGACTTTATCATCTTTTCCGTAATATGAAAATATAAAATGAAAATATATGAGGAATGAGATTGTGATGGGTAGTTATTTTTACTCTGCTAAAAGTTTGTTCACCCTTTATTAATTTAAATCAATCTCTAGTTTACTAAAAATAGTAACCACTTTCCGTTCTTCCATATGCAGACTACATATATTTACGGTCCAGACACGAGGCTAAATATAAAAGAATAATATAATATAAAAGAATGACCAAGGTTTCTCACAGTCAACTTTATTTATTAGAACCAGACTACATATTTATCCCCCATTTACGTTCACTCAATGCTGCGTATACCGAGTGAACGAACTTTTCATATACATATCGTTCTCGAACGTCATCGCCGCCGTGAATCTGCGAAACTTCTCGTACTTTTCATTTTTGAAGTCACCATTTCGACTTCACAACCAAGTGAACAAAATTGTGATCATCGTTCCCTACAATACATATTATAGGTAAAGTTCAGATTAATCTGAACTTATTTTATCTTTTTACACTGTATATATATATATATTTAAATTTTATCACTGTTTATGAGCCCTGCAATGCTCGGCACCTACGGAAACACTCGGCTTTAGCTTCGTCAAAAACGTCGCTTGGTTACTATTTAAAGTACTTTTTGCGCCACCGAAATAAATATCGACCGTTTGTTTCCTTTAAACGTATCAGTTTTAATTCAACAGATTCTAAACATATTTTAAGTGAAGGATCCGGTGGAAAGAAGAAGACGCATGGCTAATGAGTGACGGGCTAGATTAAAGGCTAGACAAATCCCTGAATAGGAGTAGGAATAACCAAGTGGATATAATAGACGATTCGTTAGAAAGAAGAAAACGCATGGCTCAGATACAAACACACTTCGAGTTATAAGGTGTTCTAAGATTTTCCCTCGGCGTTCCGAAACCATTTATCTGGAGATTACTATCGAATGAAATACTGCAGTGCGCTAATGTAAATAAATTCCCGGGCATCGCCGAGCAACCAGCTACTTTTTAAAGATTCATGTACTTGAAAACTAAATACAAACCTCCCGCGTTCGATTCCTGGCAATGGCCTGGGTGTTTGTTGTTTTTACGTTCCTTATCTTAGCAAACTGGACTAAAAAGAAATAAGTTACTAAATTAGATAGTCGCTAATGACCTTTGATGTTGGTGCGACTATAAACACATTATTAAAACAGACTAAATATGTAATATATTTTAACAGATTGAGTGTTCTTTTTACTCCCTGAAATGAAGATATGGAGGTATATACTATAGAAACATCGTCACAACTTATAATTTTGACCCGGCTTAAATTTACACAAACCTTTGCCCGACTTTTTAATAATCTTTCTTATGGATTGATATACCAGTTTTATGAGAAAAGCATTACCTAACAACCCCTAAGCAGTATAGCATTATTGATTAAATTAGTAGGTGTCATTAAAAGTCTCTGGGAACTGACCGCGTCAACGAAAAGTAGTAAGAAACATTGTAAATTACTGTTCGTAATTTTGTACCATCATCTAAGCTAAACGTACTGAATATAAAATATTGATAATTATGACATTTTGCTATTATTTGACATAATGTTTGAAGTCATTAAACTGAAGTAATTTTTAAATTAGTCATTTAAAAATTATATTAACTTTAAAAGTCTGCTTACGAACAAAATAAACTGTTCACGCCTTCTAATAAATGTTTGTTTCACTAAGCATACACATACTCAATATGAAAATAAATAACATGAAAGATTTATATCAAATTGTTTCATTCACAGGAAGCAGCTGTTGAAGAAACGAATGTCCAAAGGACCGTACAAGATTCTTCTGACTCCGTCGGACTTTGTATTTCCACATGTCGCAGATTCACTAAGGGTAATTTTCTCTTTTTAAGTAAATTGAATAACAAGCTGAATATTATTACGCATGAGTCAGAACATGCTAATTTAATTAATAATTTAGTTAATTGATTACATTAGCATCGGTAATAGAAGTCATCCCATGCAGTTTATACTAGCATTTGGTAATAATGGAAATTTATATATTTTATTTTGTCTAAGCGTTTATAATTATTGAAAGTGGCCAAATTACGGATCATTACCATTATTACTGTATTTTACATTAATAGTTAACTTAATCGTTGAACTTTTCTACTAAATTTACAGTCTCTCATTAATTGGCTTGCATATTCATTTGATTATGTCATGAAAAATATCCATTTTAAAGGCCATTTCTAAAACAGGAATAAAAGGAAAACATTTATACATTACAAATGTATATAAATTAGATTACTAACCTTAATAATAAACGTGCTCCACTAATACTTATATTTGCTCTTTTTGTTAGCTGTGCGGAGATATATATATATATATTATATGCCAGTTACTAATAAATCATTGCTCGTTTTATCATATGTTACCTTTTTGTAACACGTAAATGATCGTGAATAATATTCATAATAAATTTCAATTCATTATGTCTGAATTCAGTTAATAATTATACATTTTCTTCTAGATATGTGTTTAATCAACATAATTGTTCTACTATAATCTTTCATTGAAAATTGAGTGAAACGTTGAGCTCCATATTGGTGTCAATTTTTGCTGGCGTCATATTCCTTGTTATTCTCTATTATTTACAGAATTCTCTATTCAGTTAAGTTTGTATAAAACTTACATCAATTCATAAATTTTTGAATCATCGGTAATGATCTTCTAATTTAGTACGTTCGGACAGAGTTATTATTGGGTGATTACCGTTGGTAGTGTTGTTTTTGTGGTATTCAGTCCTAAGACTGGCCTGATACAACCCTCCATGCTAACCTTTCTTGCGCAAACCTTTTCATTTCCGCATAACTAGCACGTCCCACATCCTTTATAATATGCTATGATTACCGTTGGTGGTATTCTTTGAAATGTTGTAAGTTTTAAACTAAATTGTGTGATGGAGAATTATATTCATGTAAGTAAGAAAGGTTGGCTATGGCGTTAGCGGAAATGTTCTGGAAGTTTGATGAATGACTATTGACTTAAGTGAACCAAGGCAATTAATTGAAAATCAGAGGAATTAGGAGTTTAAATATAAGGTGACTGGAACAGATTGGGTGTGTGATGAGAGAATTCTGTAAATAATAGAGGATGAGTGACTATGGCGGGATGAATGATGACTGATTATTGAAGACTTAAGTTGTTTAATTCACAACAAATCTAAGTACTAGAAAAGTTCTCTAAAACAAATATTTAAGAATTTTTAATTCATAAACAGAAGAAAAACATTTAATACTTGCTCAACTCTAAATACTATAAAACTGAATTAACTGTTTTTGAAAGAAAAATTTCTGTTCTTGAATTAAGTAGTAATGAATTGATGCACAACCATGTGTTCAGAAATCGTGTACATTTAGTAACACAAACATATACACACATAATATGTCCTTTTTTATATAAAGAAAGGTTTGGCGTAAAACGAACCTAAAGTTCGACGGCCCCAAGGAAAAGGGAAAGGGGGATTAGGATTTTAGATTACCGTGTGGAAGCTGAGCACGAAGCACTTACAGGTTTCCTCTCAGAATGTACGTGTAGAACGAGACTAGGATATGGCAGTGCATTTCCTTTCCCATTCCGTATTCCGTTGCTTTTCCGTAGAGTAATAAGAGACATGCAATGTCCCCACCATGTCACTAGAAGGAAATTGGATGTCCGGGATCCGAGGTTGGTTCTGTCGCCATCAAAGCGAGAGCAGCCACTCGTCTGGAAGGCGAAGGGAAATACATAAAACTACATACTATATATTTAAAATATACATATTTGGAAATACAAAATAAATTAAGCATTCTATTCGTTAACAGTCGAGATAGAACTTACCTTTATTATTAAAGGAAACACACCATTTAGCGTGCAAGGGTTCGCCTGTTACCATAGAAATGTAATTTGACCATAATATTGAGATATTTCCAAGAATCGAAGAAATATTGACCATTACTACGTTCATTAATAAGTGATAGCAAGATCAATTGTGGATAATAATTCACAGCCAAAGCCTAGTAATATCGTACGTCAATCAGGAATTTTAATTAAACAATACCCCATGGTTATTTATAACAACATATATAAATTCCTCTCGGGTTTCCAACCGGGTTAAAGAGATTATTAGTGACGTTTCAATGACTTGCTGTGCCATCATCTTCAGACTGAAGTATCAAATTCGGTAAGTGTAAGCATTTATATAGTCCGAGGCAAGTCTGTGCAATCACAGACCGCCTGTGATTGGCTAGATGTTGACGTGGGAGCGAGAGCGTCTCCCATTGGTCCACTTGCTTATTCATGCTCTAGTCTCCAGTGGCTGCGGTCTCCGTAGCATCTGGGGTATCGTGACACAGACCCGCGTTTTACCGAAGGAACACATTGCAAGAAAAATGTATACGCCATATTTATAACTTACATTTGACATGTCAAGGAGAAGAAACAATGACCTAAAAAGGGGCAATCTGTTGATTTTTTAATTTTATTTTAGGGAGTGCATAAACGTGGCCTGTTTTGTTACAAATTTATTGTTCCTTACAACCTCTAGGATAACTTAAACATCTAATTTATATTAAGTAATCTGAACACTATACTCTCGATATAATGGTTCTCAGTTTTCCTTAAATATATTAATTTTTTTAAATTAATTGTTCTACCGATAAAAGCCCTTCATTTTCTAGTTGGTTTACAACTATCTGAAAGGAATTTTTATTTTTCTCTAGTTTATTTTGTCTTAATGTGATGAACTTGGGTTGAATTGTGGAGGTCTATTTCAGTTTGGGGAACCATCATAACTCGTTTGGTTACACCTAAAGGCAACCAGAGTTGTTAAAATGAATGAGTTTTAATATAATGATTTATAATCAATTAAGTCAGTTTATTTTATTTATTTATTTTTTATTGATAATAATTTAGTTGACCTGTTTTTTAGATTCAATAACAGGTCTTCTTAACAATATTTTTCTTTTGTTGATACATTTTTATATTGATATAAATATGCATGAATACAACTCTGATAATACAAATTATGCAAAACCAATAATATCAGAAATAAAATTAACATTTTCTAACAATGGCAATAACAATAAAGTTATAAATAATTAGAGTATAAAATTACTAAAATTTTGAACCTACAACTACTCGACCTATGCTTCATGGAGATCCGGAAACGTGGGTCGTAACTGGAAAACACAATGAAATGAATTGTCCGGGGAAATGGCGATTCTATATTTTCGCAAATGACTATTACGTTTTCTTATGTTTCAATATATAGGAAGATGGTAATGTAACTTTAATGTATAATTACAATAAATTTTGAAATTTGTTCAAAAATAATTGTGTGACAGTCCTTTTAAAGATACCATACCTCCTTGCTCGAAATTAAGTAAAGATTATAGTGGAAATATGTAAGAAAAAAAATAGAAATTTAGGTCTGTAAAATAATTAGCATTATAATGAATTATGTTCAAAACGTCTCCAAATTTCACGAGTAACAGCTGAATAATGAATTTAAGTATTTACGACAAAATATTATTTAGAGAAAGGAAATTACATATATAAACGTGAAAAAAATCATACATATAACGTAAATTTTGTGTTTTCATTTTCATATTAATAGAATTTGTGTTTGTCACAATATGAAGCACTTCACTCTTTAATCTTGTTTATAAATTACTCTCTTAGTCAAGAACTATTACATCAAAACAAATTTTTAGTCATAACAATTTTTTTTCATAAGTTGTTCTGAATTAGAAAAATGTTCTTTAATTAGAGCGTTCAGTCTGTACAATATAGCAGGCTTTGCAATGAAAGCTATCAACTATTTTGGAGGTGTTTCATTTTTATGTCAATTTATACTACTGACTCTTAAATTTATAATTTAATTTTAATTTATGTAATTAAAAATTTCCTTTTTAGAACTTAAGTGGATATTAAAAGTGAGTTAATAATACTGTAGCACTTGTAGAGTTCGCAAATGTCGGGGTGAAAGGTTGCGAGGTTTGAGGTTTATTAAATGTAACTAATATTAATCAAGACATTTAGCAATTTATTTGTAGATTCACTTGGACTTAAGTTATTATCGTTTAATAAATTTTTATTATAGAAGAGCTATCAACTACTGAAAATTCGTGAAATACCCATTATAGGTCCTTCACATCAGAAAATATGAAAATGCCAATTTTGTTGTTGTGGTGCTCAGTCTGATGCAACCCTCCAATGTAACCTATCTTGCGCAAGCCTTTTCATTTCTTTATAACTAGCACAACCTACAACTTCCCTAATGTGCTTTGCGTATTACACTCTCTTTGCTTCCCTCTTCTGTTCTTACCCCACACACTTCCCTCTAATGCTAATTTTACAAGACTCTCGTGTCTTAAAACGTGGTCTATTTATCTATCTCTTCTCGTCCTCCATATTGCTTACTTTTTTAGAACTTCCTCGTTACTTACTCTATCCACCAATCTGATTTTCAGCATTCGCCTATAGCACCACATTTCAAAGGCTTCTATTCGTTTCCTTTCAGGAGCTCCTATCGTACACATTCCGCACTCATATAACGCCACGCTCCATACGTACATTTTTAGCAACGATTTCCTAATTTCCACACTTACATTACCCGTAAGTAAATCCTTCTTTTTCGCGAAAGCCTTCATTTCCTGTGCTATCCTGTTCTTTATGTCTACTATAATTCTACCATATCTAGTTATTACGCTTCCCAAGTAGCAGAACTCATTACCTTCCGTCAAAATATCCCTTCCCAATCTAATAGCCTTTGTTATTCCACTGCTTCCCATAATACACTCAATCACCTTGGTTTTCCCTCTATTAATCCTCATATTGAAATCTTTCTCCAGGATTACGTTCATGGCATTTACTATTGTTTCCAAGTCTTCTTCTGACTCTCCTAATACTACAATATCGTCGGCAAAGCGAAAGGTTTTTATTTCTTCTCCTTGCAGTATAATTAATTATCAGTTAATTTTTCACATATATGATTTATTGTAGGTTAAAGTCGTCACTATAGTACGAAACCCAATAAAACATATTCATATCCTCCGATGTTCTAGAAATTTAATAACTCAAAATTCTAACGTTGATATATTCAGAAAAATGTAACTATCCCGTCTTCTTTTATAGTCTATTATGTGTTGCGGTTTTCCTAATCTTTGCTCTCTTAGCTTATGATACAATTGCAATCATATACTCTTCCAGGTGGATGAGGGCATCGAGGCCATGCTGTGCTGCTGGTTGCAGCAGCTGCACGAGTTTGGGGGTCCAGAGGTGACGGACAGACCCGACCTTCTGAAAGGTTCTATGGGCTCCCTACAGCACCTACGACCCACAGGCGTGGGCTCCACCGGCTCTCTCACACAGGCGCGATCTCTGCTGGGAGATCCCAAAGCTCGATACAACGTAAGTATCATACTGGAGAGCTTTATACTGCACATTTTCAACTTTCATATTTTTCTAGTATAATTATAGGATTCATTGTTAAACCCTTAAACCACCGGAGCTGGGTATACTCGGTTCCCGCGGCAACTTGACAGATCACCGATACCGAATACATCTTATCTTCGTAGAAAACCGGAACCGAGTATTCCCGGCAACAACGTGTATTACGTTACAGCTGCTGCTAACGTGGTTGACAGATGGCGTCCACAAGTGAATAATTTACCAACACTGACTCTGGGGATCGAGGAGTCAGCTGTCGCACTAGCCGGACAATACCACACATTCAGAGAATTGAACTGATGCTCGTTTACTGAGCCATATCTTCTCAGAATTAGAAATTTTATCGCATAAACATAACTAGTAGCTCAAATTTGTTCCTCAATTTATTTTTTGCATCCATTTAATTCACTTTCAAATTCATTTCATAAAAACAATTTTTATGTTTATGTTGTGATATTCAGCCCTAAGACTGGTCTGATGCAACCCTCCATGCCAACCTATCTTGCGCAACCCTTTTCAACTCATAACCAGCACAACCCACATCCTCCATAATCATCCATGGCCTCCCTCTTCTGTCCTTACCCAAAAAAGTTCCCTCTAATGCTAATTTTACAAGACCCTCGTGCCCTAAAACGTGGCCTATTAATCTATCCCTTATCTTGGTCAACGTCCTCCATATTGTTCGCTTTTCTCCTATTCTGTGAAGAACTACCTCGTTAGTTACTGACGTTCAGCATTTGCCTATAGCACCACATTTTAAAGGCTCCTATTCTTTTCCTTTCCGGAGCTCAAATCGTCCACCTTTCGCACCCATATATCGCCATGCTTCATACGAACATTTTTAGCAACGATTTCTTAATATTCACATTTATATTACCCGTAAGGAAATTCCTCTTTTAGTAAAAGCCTTCCTTGCCTGTGCTATCCTACTCTTTATGTCTACTGTACTTCTACCATCCCTAGTTTCTACGCTTCCCAAGTAGCAGAATTCCTTAACTTCCGTCAAAATATCCCTTCCAAATCTAACACCCTTTGTTGATTCTACTGTATCCCAACTACGCTCCATTACCTTGATTTTCTCTCTAATAATCCTCATATTGAACTCTTTCTTCAGGACCCAATTCATGCCTTTTATTATGGTTACCAAGTCCTTTTTTGATTCCCCTAATACTACAATATCGTTGGCAAAGCGTAAGATTTTTATTTCTTCTCCTTGCAGTATTATTCATTTTCCATATTCCGTTTTAACATTCTTCATCTTCTGTTCTATATATAAGTTAAACAGCATGGGCGACAGACTGCATCCTTTTTTTAACTCTTTTCTTGATTATGGCTTTCTTTTCTTGATCTTCAATTCTATTTATTACTGCATGTCTTCCTTCCTCGATATATTCCTTTCTCGATATTTTATTCGAGTGATTTTCAAAATCCTTAATGGAGTTTTCCAGTTCACATTATCAAACGCTTTTTCAGAATCTACAAATGCCATAAACGTAGGCCGGTTTTTTCTTATCCTGTCTTCTTAAATTAGTCGCATAGTCAATATGGCTTCTCTTGCACTACGTTCTTCCGAAAACCAAATTGATCGTCCCCTAACTCGTATTCTATTTGACGTTAGATGCTCCTATATGCTACTTTAGTTAATATTTTGCATGCATGGGATACTAAGCTGTGCTGTTAGCATCTATCAGCCCAAGTTTCTTCGGTATGGGTATAATTACGTTTTTACTCAAATCTTCTGGGATTCTTCCCGGTTCGTAGATTTCGCAAACTATCTTGAATAGCCGTGATATTGCTTCTTCGCCCGATGATCTTATCAGCTCTGCTCGCATTTCATCAATCATTTTTATTATTTCTTGTATTATCCATGCTTTCCTATTAGTCTAACCTATTCTTCCTATTTTTTCTTTTGTTGCTCTAGTCATTAATCTACTCTTGATATCTTCTTAGAAACTCTGAAGCAGTGGGGCAAGGTCCGGAACTTTTCCGTGTTTACCACTTATGAGGTTAATCGACATTTCTGTGGGAGAATCTGTAAACCTCAGGTAAATGTTACAGTGTTAAAAGATATTTAACGAAAGGTAGTAGGAACCGCTGAACAATTGTCAATCAATGAATGTCTATTTGTCTCCTGACGATATTGTTCTTAACATTGTAGCCATCCGAGGGCAAATTGCGGAGGTTGTAACGACTCGTAGCGACGCCTCTTTTCACAATGTAGGATCACGTTGAATTTTTACTCGGCGAGTTTTAACTGAAGAACGAAATTCCCTCACCCACGACACTCCGCTTTTACTGAGCTAATGCATATTACTGTCCTTCTTTGAGAGACGCCTTTGAAGTCGAAACCTTACTTACGGATTGCGAAAGGTCCTCTGTTAGTTCTTCTTGTCTAAATGTTTCCACAGACAAAAATCTTTGGAGGAATGGGAAGAACGCCATTACTCTCTAATGGAATTGATCCGTTTGTTTACGTTTACTTTCAGTGAGATGCCATAAGGCATGCAAAAGAAATTAACAGAAGCCTGTGGCACAGTGTTCATACAATTTATTGAAAGAACAACTACTCAGGGATTGCCAAGGACAAGATTGTGCGTGGTTAATCACGTCTCGAAACAGTATTAAAAAACGAATGTGTAGATAAATAATTGCAATGAACTTAGTATATAATATTTCATCCGCAACATCTACAAATTTAATAACATTTAAATGAAATAATTCAAAAGCCATAACAATTTCAAGTGTGATGACATTTAATTGGCCCGTGTTAATTCACATCCATTACGGATATGAAATTATTCAAATTTTGGATTTGGATGTTATGTACCGTGAACCAAATTATTGCAATTTCGACTTTTGGAGTTGTGTAACATTGCCATCTTTATTCGAATTTTAGATATGAAAGTGATGTAACATGGTCTAAATTACTCGAATTTGGGTTTCGTAAATGATGTAACGATGACTTATTACTATTACGGCTTAGGAAGTGACGTAACATGAGCTGAATTATTCGAATATTGTATATGAAAATGATGTAGAGTGGACAAAATAATACTAATTTCGGCCATAGTCGTGTCTATCTTTTTCTCATTACACTTAAATTCAATATCTTACGAAACTAATAAATAAATGTTGAAATTATCTCAACTAAATATTAATGATTTTTACGACGCCAGAAGAGGACCGTAAAACGTATGTAACATCTATTATTGTATCATTGTAAATATTGTTTAATATGTTCACTTAATAAAATTGATGCTGGCTTGGTTAGACTTTGCATTAATGTCAGATATTATCTAAACTTCGATGTCAATATTTGTAAAAAAAACAAATAACGTTTAACGCTATTTTAAGAATAAATTACCTTGGAAATTTAACTTATATTTCAATTGGTGAAGAAATATTTCTAGGTGGAGTTAATTTTTACTCGCCTTTCAAATGGAACTAATAAGGCCATAGTAGTTACCTGGGCGATTGCTGATATTATCAGTTGATACCCGGTGTCTCTTAACTAGATAATTATCTTATGATGTAGATTAAAAGTACATTGCAACTACATTAGTGTAACAGCGCGAAAAGGAAGAAACCATTTGGTCGAACATAAATGCTGAGGTGGCTGATTGAGCTGCATTCATTGGATGCAAAACGATGTTGTAAACAGATAAAATCTCTTTGAATAATGAAAGAGTACCTCCATTTGTGAAATCTTTTACGTGACGAGAATAATGGATGATGTACATTTACTTTTCGTGATAGTGATTTAGTATTCCTGAGCTTTAACGTTAGCTCCATTTAATGTTAGCGAGTAGAAATAAAGGATTACTTTACGAGTAAAACTGGCTTTTCAATTTGTTAAGGCTTTTCAAAATCAAATACTCGGTCGTCCTGGTCAGAAAAACTGAACGCTCCTGCCTGAATACAACACGCAATAGACATTGTTTTGGAGTGTTTATTCAACTCTGATTCTCTATTAATGAAAATAGCAATTACCGTAACAAGGTTTCTGCTTTTTATGCAGTTTCCAAATATAAATTATAAAGATACTACACCATGGAAATAAATTTACTAGTGTAAAATGGCTTGTGCTTAGTATTTAACTGGAATTAATGTCACTCACTTGAACAACTCGTGTCGTTCACAGTAATTTATATTTCTTGATCTGGGATCGAATCTCGTTGCAACAGCACGAATCCGCTTCGCAATACAATTTAAAGCAAATGTATTTTCGTCTGAAAAAATATACCATGACACCACTGTAATGCATGCCGTTGATATTCTGATCCAAATTTTGCAAGATGTGATCTACAATCGTGAGAAATTGTTTTAATATTTCTAAATCTTCCCTGTTGATGTAGTGATTATTCTGCTTAAAGTGAGAGTTCAGTGTTTTTATGTTGTGGTTTTAAATTACTTTTTTGGTTCAAATATCACCAATATGTATATTTTAGCAATCTTCAAATTTCGCTTTGAAAATAAAATTTCTACTGTCTTCTTTCTTATTTTTATCCTTCACATCCATTTACTAATCGTATTACTAGGCGTTCATCATATTTTATTTAGAAAATACCATTGTTTTTAGTTTTTTTCTATTTTTATCGTCTTGTATAATTCTATCTTTTTATTTATTGATAATCTCTTAATGACTGTATTATTTTGAAAAACTTTCATTTTTAGGTTCTGTGCGCTCATAATTAGGTTTAAAATATTTATTTCAGAATACCTGTTTAATTTGGTATTGATTCATTACTAAGTTGAATAAGTCAAATTTTTTGTCTCCCACTTTATGATTATTATTTGTTACCTCCTGTAATTCTATACATTTACAAAAAATTTAATTATTAATCTAGGTAGGTAAGTATTATTCCTTAATAATGAAAAAAGTATATACCACATTTTCCCATGATATATGTAATCTCATATTTTTCATATCTTAGCAACAAGATTTTAGTATTAGGGGAGTCAGAAGAAGACTTGGAAAATAGAGGCAAAACTTAAGTAATGGAGTGTAGTATAGGAAACAGTGGAATAACAAAGGATGTTAGATTGGGAAGGGAAATTTTGACGGAAGTTAAGGAATTCTGCTACTTGGGCAGCATAATAGCTAGGGATTGTATAAGTGTAGTAGACATAAAGAGTAGGATAGCACAGGCAAGTAAGGCTTTCGCAAAAAAGAGGAATTTACTTACGGGTAATATAAATGTGAATATTAGGAAATCATTGTTAAAAATGTTGGTATGGAGTGTGGTGTTATATGTGTGCAAAACTTGGACGATAGGAACTGCAGAAAGGAAAAGAATAGAATCCTTGAAATGTGGTGCTATAGGCGAATGCTGAAAATCAGATGGGTGGATAGAATCTCTAACGAGGAAGTTCTAAGTAGAATAGGGGAGAGCGAACAATATGGAGGACGTTGTCCAAGAGAAGGAATAAATTAATATGGCACTTATTGAGACATAAGGGTCTAGTAAAATTGGTATTAGAGGGAGGACAAGGATAGAATATGCTACACATATTAGGGAGGATGTGGGATGTGGTACTATGCAGAAATGAATATGTTTGCGCAAGCATGGAAGGTTACGTCAGAATAGTCTTAGGACTAAATACCATAACAAGCAACAAGAAAGCTACAATATTTTATACCACATCAATTTTTATGTTTTTTGTGTGATTAAAATAAAATTTTATAATGATGTCCGAAGTAACTGATTTTTTGTATCAACCGGTATTTATAGTATTATTTTTTCTTACAATCGTAAAACCTAAAAAGTTTATTACCTTATTATTTCCCAATTCATAAATAATCTTTATTCTTGGATGGCTCGGGTTCAGCTCATCATTATTAACTATGATTGGAATATCATCAATTTTGTTTATGAGCTTTATCATATGAATAACAAAGTTCCTATATTTCAGTTGTCTATCTTTTTTTCCATGCGACTTTTTCTGTAGTATGAATTTAAGTCTGCTTCGCATAAAAAGTTTTTAATGGATAAAATTACGAGAATAGTTTTTTATATAAGTTTGTAATAATTTCTATATTTCGCAGCTACATTACAAGTACATTGCTTGGCTTGATGCGATTATTAACAAAACGCCAATTACGTAAGGGTTAATGCGAGTTTTCTCTTGCAACCAAATAAACTATACTACCAAATGAATAAAGTTTGCATACCTTTTTAACAATATATTTGAACCAATACAATCAACAGACTGTAGAAACTCAAACGTTTTTATCATTAGAGAAAATGATTGATATTTAATTGTCGTTGTTATAGGCTCCCCAAACGAAGTATTTCCATCAATCTCTGCCGTTTGCGACTCGTCTTTCTTCATATATTTTTGTCTCAAATCGGAAATCCGCCATCTACCCTCCAAATTTCCCCCTTTCACCGAAAAAAAGAATGGAGTTACATCTCCTTCAATATATATTCTCTTATATCCTTCATTCATTCGTAATTGTAATATTCAACATTAACGGAATTACGTGACATATATATATAATGACTACACATAACTTACACAACTCCCGAAAAACAATCCTATCCCTCCAGCCTTACTATTCTAGTTCTACGTCGATGCTACTCTGAAATACATCTTCTTCCAATGGCTCAAAAGCCCTCTTGCGGACCTAGGCGTGACACATTCCGAATTTGGGGCGATACGTGGTCAGTGTATCAATTCTCCAGCAGCCTTAATCCCGTTCCTCGCGACCATGACGACACAAACATCCAAGCCCATGCCAGGATTCGAACCCGGGACCCCTGAGTTGTGAGGCAGAAACACTAACCACTAAACCAGAGGAGGTCGGCAGATATACATCTGTTTCCCAAACAAAATAATAGCCCCAATCTACTACAACCTGAAACCAAATCTAAACAAATACTAAATCACGGCCTATGTTTGTACCTTTACTTTACCACTAAATATTTACATATCCCTACTTCACATTTATACTTCCCTCATCAACTATACCACATCTCAAGTATACATCTATACTATACTCAATCAAATTTGTCTCTACTTTCTTTATGTCCCAGTCACTGAACCCTCCTCAAAGTTAATATCATTTTCACTCGTTTATGGAAAATGACACCAATAACCTTGTCCATCTTGAATTCGCAATTTCTCCGGCCTCGTCAACTATTCTGCACTACACTTACTGTGAAACTGTCTCGCATCCACTCGCACGGCCTTTTGAATTTTCATCACCGTCATTCTCTAAGTGCGCCTTCCTTTACAAGTTTGTTAATATAACCCATGATTCAGTAAGGAGATCCCGTATTCACTCATGCCATTTCCGTTCCAATTCGAAGTATCGTCTTGGCTTGTACATTCGTGTTTTCTGCTTTGCCCTTTCTCGAAATATATATATATATATACTTATATATATATATACTTATATATATATACTTATATATATATACTTATATACTTATATATATACTTATATACTTATATATATATAGAGAGAGAGAGAGAGAGATATCTTCTCATAAAGCGCTCTGATCTATTAAATACACTCCAAGACCATCTCTTCTCTTCAATATTTCCTTGACGTGCCATGAGGGCACCTCCTAGTTTATATAGCTTGTGTTATTTTGGTTGCATTTTGCTTCTTCACCTTGACGTTCTCTTGAGACCTTGAATGTCACTCTGCCGTCTCGTGGACCGTCGTATCTTCGATCACGATTTTCGCGCCCGTCTGTCTTCAATTATTATTCCACTGGCCCTCTCTTACTCATTACACTGCAACGCTCTTTTTTTCATTATCTTCGTCCATCGTTTCGCACCTCTCCAGATATTCCACTGCTTCATGTAGTGACTCAAATCGATAAGCCATAAGTCCCTTACTTCCCGCGTAAAATGTCCACCGAGAATCTCGATGAGGATTTTCTCATCTCCGTCACATCAAGATACTTATTTTTAGATTCGTAATGTAATAAATTCTGCGCATTCGTCCATTCAAGCCGAGGATCATACCAATGATGGTAAAATTACGAATTGTTTCAGTTTGCTTGTCGGCGCTCCAAATTTTTCGTAAAAAATTTCTCTTGTCTATCTGTAATCATCGTTCTTGTGCATCGTTCCATCAATACAATTTTCAACCTACGGCTTAAGCGCTTGTCTGAGGACTACAGTTCAATATTCTTCCTCAATTCCTTTTAGTATAAAATACTGATCGAGCTCTTAGGAGGAATTGAATCGGGGCAAATTTATTTCCTCCTGACTATTTGGCGTTCGACGCCTTCTCTCTCGTTCTTGTTTCATAATTCTCTTCAAAACTTTTCTGTGTCGTGACTGGTCCCTTTGATTGTTCATATCTTTGCAAATGTTCGACGCCCTTACGCCGAGATTCAATGCCCCTTGACTAATCATTCTCTTCTCTGCTGTCCTCATACTCCATTGATTTCTCTTCAAAAAAAAATTTTACTTCCTATTTTGTATACTTTCACAGGCATTCATCGTGTGTCTGTTTTCTCCTCCACGTTTCCCGTCTCCTTTTAATTACAAACTAATTTATATCGTCTGCTGGTCTTTATTTTCCACGACCAAATTTTCATATAATAAAATTATATGACAAATTAAAACTCCATCGCTTCAGACATCGTGTTTTTATTAGTTATGCATATACAAAACTGAGTAGAAATTAGTTATTAAAAATATGAAATTATTTTAAACCCATTTGGAAGTCAGATAGAATGTTTCGTTTCCTGTCAATAAATGCAACTTGCGTGTTGCAAATTATGTTCCCACGTTTTTCTTCTTCTTGAGTTAATCCGATCTGTTAATCCTTTTGTGATGCTAACTCTGGGTGTTATTTGACGTATGAGTGTGTGTGTGTGTGTGTGTGTGTGTACCCTCTTGGCGTGAAAACGTGGTTTAAATAGAATCAGTGGATACGTGATGTGGTTATGTGGTGTTGGGGATCCGCATTGACTTTACGTGGCGTGGTTACTACGGTTCTGTTGGCTGCTCCTCTCACCACTGCAATTTGTGGATGGGAATACTACAATTACTCCTGGCGTCACAATCACTTAAATGGAGTGTAACTGCCAAACTACAGTGTATTTGTCAGATATTTAAGTCAGAACCAGACATGTACAACGTCTGGACAATTTTATTGGCCCAGTAGAACGGTAGGTTAATCAAACACGATTATTGTTAAGAAGTTATACCATTGGAAATAACAGCTAAGTAATTTAAGAATAGTGCCTTTTTTGTGATGATCCGTTATTAATTAGCTATTTTAACTAGTCATAAAGGCCAAATACTTTATGTTTGTCTGCATTGCTAATTTTATGTTAACTATTTTTGAATTAGTTGATATTATTAGAATATTTAAAAGTCACAGAAATATTATGATTATCAATAAGGTAGAAGTATAACGATCAATTTTTTACGGCAATTTTCAACTTGTAATTTGTTAAAGAACAAAATGTATTGGTATTGTCTCACACAAATTTATTTGCTTACAATTTGATAGTGATTCGCAACTTATAAAGTTTGTTCGCTACTATTTGACATTAGCACAATGTTGTATTGTATTTAATAAATCTACAAATGGGCAGATGCCCGGTGGCAGCTAAATAGATCTTAAACAATAATTAATAATCTGGTCGTAAGGATCATATTTATCCTATAATTGAGTGTATAATTATATTCAATATAAATAAATAAGTGTGGAATCATATTATTAGAAGATGAAATTTTAAAGAGAGTAATATTGTTTTTGCCAGCAAAAAAAACACTAAATATAATTCACTGCGGTATATTTTTAGAGATTTCGCAGCACTGATCACTTTGCTACACTACACTACACTAAACTTAGATTTAATCAAAAAAAAATTCTGTTAGAGAAAGTTCCCCAAACACTCCTCTGGCAGATTGATCCAGTCAATAATTGTCCTATTTAGGAATGAGTATTTTCCAACGTCTGTTTTTGGTGCCTTGCTTGTAATTTAAACAAGTGATCATCCCTCCCCCTCCCGTTCCGAGTCTATTCTTTCATTCTATTTCGGATTCCCTGCCAAGGTTTCTGACCTGCAAAGGCTCTGTAGAAAATGTGTAGCAACACATTTGCCTTTTCTTTATCTGAAGTTAGATCCATGCCGTCAGTTTTTAAGATATCTAATTTTTCACAATTCCCTCTGCGTTTACGAATATAACTATAAAATCTCCCCCAGTCTTTATTAACATTTAGAATGTTACATAAAAACGATTTGTGTGCATTTTTCGTTTCCTTAACTAATAATGTTAATAATTGACGGAAGTATAAATAGTTATCTTTTTGTATAATATTCAGGGTCACCATTGCGTTTTATTTGTTTCCGAGGTACAAACCTATTTCTGGCTTCCAAGATGATATATTTAAAATTTTTACATATTTCGTTTATATCTCCCCCGCTATTTATAAAGTCGCCCAGTTTCTCCCACAAGAAAGTCTGCAATCCTAATTTATTTGTTTTATATTGCCAACTATATAAATTTTCATCTATACAAGTAACTTCTACGTTGAATTCTATTTCTAATAGAACACTTTTGTGATCGCTAATTCCTGGCAGTACGTCGCAGCTAATCACGTCTTCCGCTGGCCTAACAAGGAAAATATAGAGAATATTATTTTCTCGTGTTGATTCCTTTACTACCTGCTGGAAGCCGTTATCCCACACCACAGAATTTACGGCCATTTGCTTTCGGTAATTTCCAAGCTGTCCCTCTCAGTTAACCCCAGTTATATTTAGATCACCAGCTACTACGAATTTCCGACAACTCTGGCTTAGCATAGTTTTTTCCGCTCTTGTTTCCAGCACTGAATTAGTTTCATTTGGAGTCCTGTAGCAAGCTATTATGTTCACGATGTCATTTAAACTCTTGATTTCTACGCACATGAGTTCTTCGTTTCTGTGTTCATAGTATGGTACAGTTGAGTTCAACTTTTGAGCAAATAAATACGCCCCTGTCCTTTCTAAATATTTTGTAATCGAATCTACAAATTTCAGCATCATTTATGTTTGAATGTAACCACGGTTCCGTACTAATTAGTACATCTGGTTCATATATATCTACTAGATTCCATAATTCCTCAACTTTATTAACTGCGCTGCAGCAATTAAACATACACGACGTTTCGTCGACATCTTCGAGCGAAGGTCCGAGAGCCTTTTAAAAGATCTGGCCCATGAAGGCCATCTGGTGCGGCACCCACCAATCGAACCATTCTGCGTCTAAGTTTGGTCTGAGTTGGAATTGGACTTCAGGAAAAGCGAGCTCCATGAGTGGCAAATATGATAGCTAGTTTCTCTATTAATTTTAGAATTTATAGCCCGTATTTGTATTGCTTCCAGTACCCATGTGTTTTATTTAGTACCTTGGTGGTTTTAATGACAATTTGGTGGCCGCTGTTTTTTTACATCTTTTAAGTTTATTGCAAACATCAAAATCGTTAGAAGCAGAAGACGCCATTAACAGCGGCCTAAAAATTGTCTTTAGAAACACCAAGGTACTAAATAAAACACATGGGTACTGGGACTGTTATCCTGGAAGTGCTATAAATACGGGCCAGAAATTCTCAAATTAATGGATACACCAGCTATCAGATTAACCATGAATGAGACCTGCTTTTTCCTAAGTCAATTCCAACTGAGACCATCCAGATTGGTGGGTTGCCCCCACCACCTCTCGACCTGAAGCGACCAATCGGCAGTCCGAGCCGTTGTAAGCCGGATCTTTTAAAAGACAGTTGTTCTTCCGGACCAGACGAGCATAGGTCAGGAGAATATCCTGATGGGAAATGAGTGAGAGCCAGGTGGAGGTTGACTTCTTCCTGGTTTTTCTCTTTCCCTCCCCTCTTGGTCCATGGCCAAGGTAACTAATTTATGGCTCCTGCAGGCTGAGACGACCTTGAGCAGTTTGAGAGGTGTATGTTCGGGGATCAAAGACCTTCGACTTACGGTAAGAGTTGTCCCCAAAACCCATTGGACCAGTCGGCTAACTGCCTCTCAATACTGATCAAGGCCCGGGGGCGGGTTTGTTGCGTTCCCTCAGCAATCCAGTCTTCCGTCATCAGAAGGGCGCAGGAGTAGTACCCACTAGCCCGACCTACCTGATGCAGGTTTTCTAGGGTTTTTCCCTGCATCATCTTTAGGTGAAACACCGGGTAGGATCTTTACACTATAGCTTGGGGGCCCTAGTCAACCCTGGGCTACCTTGCTCTGCCTTCCACATCCCCCCTTTTCAAGTCCCTTCCTATGCTATTAAAGGGGAGTTGCCTGCTTCAGGATCCCCCCAAAAAAACCGGACCAGACACTTCACTTGAAGATGTCGCCGGTGATTGTCGACGAAACGTCGTGTATGTTCAATGCTACCCGGTTGGAAACCCGAGAATTTTTCAAACTGATTAATTCTTGCTTTATAAAATTTTCAAGAAGACTTTGCAGTCACTTTTATTTGCAGGCGTGTGTGCTTGTGCCTGAATTATTATTGTTGTGGTTTTACTTGGAAGTTTGAAACCATTAATGTTAGCAATTTGGAGGAAGTGCTTCAGGACTTATATCTCTTTAAGAATCTTAAAATGGGTTCATACAATCATAGTGAAGACTCGTTTATAGCACCACGCTGTGTGACTGTCCCTTATTCGTTGCCTTAGAGCTGCAGCGAGCTCGCCGCGAAGCCAATTACGGACAACTGCCGGGCCAATTGGTAGGCTCTCCTGTAGCGAAGAGGCTCAGCACAACAGCCTCCGCAACATCTGCTCTCGTCTGTAATACATCCACGAACCTTATTAAAATGCAAAGGCAAGAAAGCCCACCATAACCACACTGTATTCAATTAGCTTTTATATTATGACAAGGACTGCAATGTGATCGGAAAAAAATTTTCCAACGTAATTGTTTAGATGTCCCGGATAAGTAAATACGAACGCCAGTCATACTAATTTTTGTATATCTTCACAGTTTCATTAGTTTTCGACTAATTAAACTATAGCGTAATTAAAACTATTTTCCGCCATGGGCGAGACTGAATCATTAAACCTGAGGGTATAAAATGAAGGGTGTGACAAGGAACGTTGACGAACACTCGCAGTGTTAAGTTTTTAAGTGATTTGTGCTTCGCTATGTGGCAAATTAGTCTCTCTCCACACGGATACACAAAGTACCCTTAAAATTTAATCGCACTGTAGTATAAATTTCAACTTTTTTACTAAACCTCCTTAAATTCTATCCCCAAAATATAATTTTTTATAATTTAAGTCAATTTTGTTAATTCCAACCAATTTTTCCCTCATTTCTTATTCCTGTCTTAGTTGTTTTTACACTACATTGTCTACCTTTGCCCCAGATTCCTGATCTACTCTATCTACACAATCTATTTTGTAAACCATTCGTCTGACGATTATTTCACTAAATTTGTCAAATTTCTTCCATTTATTCTGATGCAATTTTTCACTAAATATCTGCTGTGGGAGACTTAAAATACTAAGGAATCGTCTAAAAATTGAAATATTATTATGCTGTTGAGCGAAAAATAATAAGAACTTTGTTTATCATTAAACGAAAATAATTTTATGAAATGTATATTTTACAGACCGATCCGATAACTCTATATGCTAATTTATTTATATCTTAAAATTAGCTGTAAACGCCTGATCGTACTTAGTAGATTCCAAGATCTTGACATTCATTTATATCTGTACTCCAGATTGAAAAAGAACTCCGGTGTAAAATTTATTGTTAGAATGAAAAAGTGTTATTATTTATATTATATTGACTACTTTAAACACTAGTAATGATTTAATTTTATCTATCTTTTTTTATTCTTATTCACACGAAAACAAATCGTCAAAATTAACATTTTATTTTGTTTATGTTGGTTCACTTTCATTCTCACAAATTTACATAGTTTAGTGAAATTGTCAATAGTACAATTGTCGCTAAGTATTTTTAAATCACTTTTCTTTTGTAACCGTCGATGAACTCTGGTCATGACGCAAAATTTTACATTTTTCCTTTAATTTTTATAAAGATTTATGTATAATTGCATTCATTAATATGTAAGTTGTTATTATTTAATCATTTTAACAAAATCAATTAAAAAAGGGAAATGGAATACGTTAATTTTAGACTAACTATTGTAGCTTCGAATTATTTGGTTTAATTTTTTGGCAGTAGTTAAAAACCTTTATACCTGATACACATCCATATTGGTGGACGAAACGTTGTAGTTGAATAAAACTTTTGTTTTTTCTGGAAAAAATGGGCATTTAATTTATCTTTATCTAATGTATTGTACAGTATAGTAGAACTTTGTTTTCTAGCTTCAATCTCATGCGTTTACTTAGTATCAAGTATAACTCCTTAAATTTTAGATCAATCAGGTTTTTCTTTCTCTACAGGTTAATCTTTTATCAAAATATATTCTCAGATATTTTACTGACTGTGTGGGTATAATTTTATTATTGAATGATGTCGGTGATTCGTAGTGTGAAATGTTATTAAGATTATTCATCGTTTGGAAAACATTAAAAACACGTGATTTTTGACTGAGGGAGTCTTATGTGTCTTGTCCTTGAGATTACAAACAAAATAGAGCTACTTTACGAACATTAAATTAAATTTGTATTCTAAGACTTTCTGCTGTTGTCAATATGTTTACCCTGCAATCCTAATTGTCCTATATCTTCTTTCTTGTGACGAGGCTATCGAATTATTCAACATTCTGCTGCAATTTCTTTTCCATCTGCTTGCTTCTCAGTCAACTAAAAATTGAAGATTAATAGTGTTATCTTTTCTCTTTTTGTCATTAAACGCACAATGGTAAAATTTTGTTTGTTTTTTGTAATATGATATTTGACGTATCCTATTTCCTCGACCGAGGACTAATAGATTGAATAATGAATCTAAAACATCTTGAAGATTTACAGGGCCATTACTCCATGTATGATTTTTTTGTCTCTGTATTATTCTCTCAATAACGAAATCCATAATTGTTAAAATCACATTACTGCAGACTACGATGCAGACGCGAAGTCCCAACGACTTAGGTTACTTATGTGTAAACCGTCGTAATTTTGTCACTACGAATATGCGTTTGAAATTACAATTTTTATGATTATGGTATTATTGTTATTAGTCCGTTCTAGTAAAAGTTTGTTTCTATTGCAGGGGGACTTGGTTCAGCTGAAGGAACTTCCAGTTCAAGGCACCTTTGAGTTGAAGAGCAAAGCCATGGACGTGCTAATGACGGTAATCAAAATTCACTGCTGACACGTCTGAAAACATCTATTGCGTCACTATATTTAGTCTACTATAGATAATAGTCTCCTTCGTGTCTCTTAATTTCTTTCTACCCATGTTCTTACCCTCGAATAGATTTCCTTTAGCATGTTAGCATTATCTAATAATAAGAAATGTATATATTAATGTAATTGTTTTCGTACACGATGACACATTTCAAAGCTCTTATAATTAACCAGATTTAAAGATTGTAAGAATCAACTTTATTAACTTCTGATTATATTAATTTCTCTTTTTCGTTAAGACCTCTGATGGTTTCTTTAGCACGTATCCTTTCTTCTCAACACCTGTTTATTATCCTATTTCTATCAGTTTCCATAATCTTTAGCTGAATCCCAGTTTCATTATATTTGGGATTATTTGTACCTGGTCCAATCCTGCACTATTGTAAGTGGATGGTTTTTACATTATGACAATAGTCTTCCAATCACCCTGACTTCCATCAACCAGTTCTTTCCAGTCAGGTAGCCTGCTATTCATATTATTTTTCATTCATTCTCTTCAGACGTCAAGGAATCTCAATCGTCTCTTCCTTATCACACTTAAAACTTGGTTCTATAATCTGATATGCCTTGTTATAATTCATTGTACTAATGTAAAACATTTTAGTAACAAACTTCTCAGGTGCTGATATAATGACATACGATCCTTGTTTAATCTTCGGGTAATTAAGCCACAGTTTCTCTCTTTTGCTCGTTCATGTGAAGCTGCTACTTGATGTTTTTTGTTGCAGCTGCACGGGCTTCGTCACGAGAACCTGAATCCTCTGATCGGTTGTCTCACCGACTCCTTGAGACCGGCCCTGGTCCTTGAGTGGTGCAGCAGAGGCTCTCTGGAAGACGTGCTAGTGCAGGATGAGATCAAACTCGACTGGTCTTTCCGCCTCTCCCTGTTAACTGACCTCGTCAGAGTGAGTTCAGTCGTTAACGATCAGGAATTAACATGAATTTACAATCCAGGTTTACTTTCTTCAGCCGACACTTCGCTTCAAGCTCATATATTTTATTGAACTAGCACAATTAAACCACATAAAACGGAAACATCACTTGTATCATTATGACTGAATTACATTCATGTGCTGTTCATGCAGATGTCGTCGGTGTCGTGTCAGGAATCCCGGCATTCACAGGGCATAGATCGGTTATACGTTCGTCGATCCGAGCGGGGTGGTTGCGTTGGACACTGCTCAATTATTAAAACCTATCAATTTATACCGTTTCATTAACGTTATTTGTAATAAGTATATGCAAAAAATTAATGAATTATATGTTGTTCATAATAATCTATTCCTAATACGAGTTTATAAAATTTCAGGTTCCTTTTGCAATGAAGAAACTATTGGCCGCACGTTTAATTAAAAGCACCTTAGAAGAGACAGTTTTGTAAATAATAGTTGTATGACTTTTAGTAACTGAATTGAAATATTATTAGTAAACCTTAGAAACATAGTTTACTTCGTTCAAGTGTAAATTACTACACCAGATTTGCTTAAAATAAAAAAATTGTATTAACAATCACTTTATTTTTAATACATACTTTTGCATAAAATTAAAATAATTTATTCATAAAAGTGTTAACGGCCAAACCTAAACTGTAAATACTTTTTATAAAATGTCCGTATCGACTCCTTTGTCGTCATTTGTACATTTATTTGGTTTAATCTGTCGCGGGGGAGACTATAAGAGAAGTTTGATGTGTAGTCTTTTATTGTACAAAAGTTTTTGTTTTTATCATTTAGAGAATCTATTTTGTCACAATTTTTCTCCAACTTACCGAGTCATTGACATTACTCATTTTTAACAGTTTCATGTATTATAGCCTATTACGGAATTACGTTTCTGATTTAGTGGCAGGCGGCGCCGTTCTTCAGACTAGAGACTTTGATTAGATTACCTCAAATATCGAGGAATAGCAGCGCCACCTTTGAAGACAAACTTCGGAGTACTTCTTGTAGGATGAAGGCGTCCAATATTGAATTAGCCTTCCTCTAAGTGGATCCCGCCTCTAAAGCATCAATTGACTGAGGCGTCAGACGAGGAGCAATAGCTCTATAGACCGCGTGCCTGTTATTGTCTGTTACTCGACGCTTGTGTTCCTTTTATGTAGATACTCTGGTGTTGAGGCACTTCTACCTTCTCCACAGTCTTGATTTGTAGTTCTGAGTGGCGTTTAGAAAAAGTATTAATTGCTTAAATATATAAAAATAAAATGAAAGAAGAATGATAATTAACTGATTATTGCTCTATAAGCAGTTATATAGTTCCATTTCCAATCAGGGGTGATGTAGGACAGCACGGGAAGATAGAAAAGAAATGCTTAATTAGACGGAGGATAAATTGCAATAATTAATCGTCGGGTAATAGGAAAACGGTAAAAGAAAAGCAATGTTAAGATGGTAATAGAAAATCGCTTTGTGGTGGATAATTTAGGTAATTGGGACAAGAGTTTGTAATGTTTGAAGAAATATTTTGGGAACATAGTTCAACCAAATAATTTTCATAAAGTTCATTTAGGTTTTTTACAAGTATATACATATGGTCGGCGCCACAGAAATGTAATATCAAGGTCAAGTAACTAACATCTCTCATCCAGCTGTGTTGCGCATCCTTCGCTACCCATTAGCCCCGGTCGCCAGACATATCTATTATTAGGAGAAATGTTTGGTCCTATTACGTGTCTCCCTGTGACAGTCCAGTTAGCTAAAGAATCTCCCTGGATGTTGGAGAAAGTGAGTTTCCCGCAATTTCATTCACATTTCATCTCCATTTAAACTTCCGCATCCCCCCCTTTCAATTCCCTTTCTATGCTATTAAAGGGGAGTTGTCTGCTTAAAGATCTCCCTCATGTAGCCTGTTAACCCAAAATAAAAAAATCTCCCGTCGTTCGGAAGGGCGTGAGAATAGTACCCAATGCCCGACCTACCTGATACTGGTTTTCTAGGGTTTTCCCTGAATCTCGTTAGGTGAAACACCGGGTAGGATCCTTAAACTATATCCCGGGGGCCCTAGTCAACCCTTGGCTATCTTGCTCTACCTTCCGCATCTCCCCTTATTCAATTCCCTTCCTTTGCTATTAAAGGGGAGTTGCCTGGTTCAGGATCACCCTCATATAGCCTGTTAACCAAAATGAAAAGTAACAGAAAAACTGCGATATTAATCCCTTTGTTTGTATGAGAACTTACAACCATCCCCTGAGAGAAAAATTTATGGGAAACAGAGAATAATAACGGCATAGGCTTCACTCCTTTTTGTAGATGACGACAAATGAGAAGTGGAATACAGTGTCCCTGTTGTAAAGGAGAAAATTAATTCACTTTGCTCCTTACTTACTGAATCGTTAATTACACTGGCGTAAAGATCTCACACTGGTGAGTTACAGAAAATTTTAATTTCTTAGTAATGTACTAATGGACTCTGATTTTAATCTGTTTGGAAAGTATTGGCCTGAATTAATATATTTATATATAGGCTATATTTTTCAAAAGTAATCCATTCGCATTTTTAACCAGTTGAAATTCACATGTTTCCCGAGTCTCCTGAAGCTCTACTTAAGTGTCTCTGCATCATGCAACTGTTTGGGCACTTTGTGTGATTTAGCGGCGCCGCGTAACGTATAAACTCCTATCTGTTACGCGGTGTAACGGCCGACAGGGAATTCCCGACATTACAGCTCAGTCAATAAGTTACGAGTTCCTCGTTAGCTAACAAGTGTCTCGCATTAACGGCGGAGTGTACAGCTCGTTAGGCGCCATGTTGGCAGCTACGTTGCAAGACGTAAGCACGACCTTTCAAGAGTACATTCATAACACCGGCCTGGAAAGATGGTCGACTCAATCGATATGAACAACTTTAAAATGGAAAATCGATTGTTGTCGTCGGTTACGTTGGATATCGAATTAAACCGTCTAAACCAATTGTCAAATTTGATACTTATTATTAAAAAAAATAACGACCGTTTCATGCAACACAACACAAATACTGAACACACAATAAACAGTACCAGAAAACAGTCAACAATGCCGCAAGAATTATCACACTGTAATGACTCGTTCGCAAGACATTTTCGTTAGAATATTGGACGTAGCGGTTGCACAAAGCAGAAAACAGCTGAGAACCAGAGAGGCTGAAAGAGAAAGCAAGAGACAGAGAATTGTGATTTGGGAAGGAGTATCTTTGGCTTTTGGTTGCCGGGGGCAACGCATGAGGTCTTTAATTTATTAATTAATGTTCGCATCAATGAATCTCGTCGCTTAATGAAATGATAAAAGTTTATGTAAATTAAATTCTTAAGTCCCACCAGTGATATTAATTTGAAAATTTCATGAGTCTCCCCTGACATAGAGAATTCTCTTGTGTATAGATTCACATCATGACGTAATCCACAGCTGTGACTTATCGGAATTATAGTCACTAGCATCCGACATCAACATAAAACAGTAACTATTACAAATTTACCCAAAAGAAATAGAATTATACAAATACGAAGCACCCGCGGGAGTTTTCTCGCAGGCGGTTCACCCCAAAGTGACTGCGGGCTTACCTGATTATGTCGGGAATGCCTCGTATTCTCTCTGGGCATTTAATCAAAGTTCTCACATGCCGAGACACCTTCACCTATTTTGGGAGGTATATGTACTGGGGTCAGCCGGCCAACTGCCTCCTGAAACTGGTGGAGACGCGGAGAAGAAAATTCTGCGATGCTATTAAAGGAGAGTTGTTTGGTTCAGCATCTCCCTCATGTAGCCTGTTAACCCAAAATAAAAAAAAATCTCCCATCGTTCGTAAGGGCGTAAGTATAGTACCCAATGCCCGTCCTACCTGATGCAGGTTTACTAGGGTTTCCCTGCATCTCTTTACATGAAACATCGGGTAGGATCCTTAAACTATAGCCCGGGGGCTGTAGTCAAACCTTGGCTACCTTTCTCTACCTCCCGCATCCCCCCTTTTCAATTCCCTTCCTATGCTATTAAAGCGGAGTTGCCTGTTTCAGGATCACCCTCTAGTAGCCTGTTAATCCCCACAAAAAAAGAATTACACAAATTTTGTGAGATATTGATCACGACCTGAAAGTGGAAAGTCCTCTAGTGTTTCAATAGAAAAATAATTTCGTAGCCTGAACTGAAAAAACATTTTTATGTAATTCCGTGAAGCAAAACAACAGAAAAATTAAGAATCAATATTTTACAAGTTTTTAGAAAAAAAATTCATTGTTTATATTTTTAATTTTTCTGTGTAATACTTTATCATACTAAAATTTCCCTGGATACTAAGGTCGTATAATTAATTACTATTTACTACCGTTCCGGGAGCCGCGGTTCCGGAGTTTAACTTTTCAGAATACAAACGCAAATCAATGACGTCATCTCCTGCTTTTCTCCATACTCAAATTAATTCTTAGTATCTATAATAGATGTTCAACTTTCTGTTTGTGTCTGTTGAATATTGGTTTTTACTTTATCATACTAAGTACATGTAAAGTATACTAATTGGACTAGATTAGTCCGGTATTTTGCTACGGTTCGCTGTTTACTAGTTAGTAATAAGCTAGAAATGAAGTTTGGTTAATGAATGTAAAGCTGAAATTAATGATCCCTTGTCATCACAGCATGGAAAAGCGAGATTTACGTTGTTAGTGGCTAGTCGCTATTTTTAACATTGTCATAACTAAACACTAGGAAAGATTTCAGGCTCGAGAAATGTGCATCGCCGTATGATGATGACTTTTTTTGCGTGCAGGGGATGCGATACCTGCATTCGAGCCCCGCCAGGGTCCACGGCTATCTGACGTCCAGGAACTGCGTCATCGACGCCCGCTGGGTGCTCAAGATCACAGACTACGGTCTTCTTGCGTTCTACGAGGCCCAGAACATCACTCCCCCCTGTAAAACCGCCAGAGGTATCTTTATACATCACACATTCCAGTAGACGCCATTAATTTTAACTAATTTTAAGCTGCATGCTGATATCACCTGTGCTTTCTCTCAACTCGCTGGTAGTTATTTTGCTGTAAACTTTTTAATAATTATTTGCGAATGACATAATTAATGCAGACTGCTCCAAGGGCTAGTAATATTAAATGAGCTTCACAAGAAACCTTCCAATTTTTTATAATAAAAGTTAAATTGGTATTAGTAGTTACATTTATCTGACAAAAATTGGATCAATGAATAAATAAACCAGCTGACGTATTAGACATTTTGATAAAATAGATGAATTGTAAAATGTTTCAATTCTTTTCTTGGAACATTCTCAACGGCACAAGTATATTATTTACGTATAAATTAATTCTAAATTATGAATATCTAAAATTTACAGAAAACACTTTTTATGTAAGCATGATATTAAAAATTAATTGTTATAATTATTTTTCTGTATAGTTACCTGAATAAATCCACAAAGCTGGTTGAAACGTGGTATTTTTATTCATTAAATAGTAATAAAATTGTTTACTGAATTATTGGATGTCATTTTATTTATTTTAAATTTAAAGTCAGGATATTATATTTGTATCGTCTGTCTAGTTTAAATCGAGTCTTTAATAAAGGTTAAAACAGTGAATTAAAGCTTATAATTATATAATTTAATTTAACAACGATATTTCCAGACATTGAATTATTTACCTTTTTATTGGTCTGGCGTTATCAATAACTCAAAAAGTAGACCTAAGTTGTTTCAACGCAATAAATTAAATCTGTGTATGCACGAAAAGCAGCCCATGATTATAAAATAACTTAACCTGTTTAAAACCTGCTAATATATTTTTAATTCTTTCGGCAAGGTCATGAAGATCTTTGGTAAATCTAGTTTACTCCGTAGAATTAATTTTGATAACATTTTAATTTTTTAGTAAATTAATTCCTGATGAGTTACTTTAGTTTTGTTCCAACGTTGTACTCATCTCATTGTACCTTCTTGATATAAAAATTTCTAATTTAATCGTATTAATTCTAATTGCTCTGATAATAATGGCAAATTTTATTTTACTTTAACTCGAAGTCAGATAATTCCAAATGTTATCTTTATTTATGTTCAATTCTTACTTACGAAAATACTGTTTCTTCTATCTGAACAAATAAATTTACTAATGAAACGGGAAAAAATAGGTTATTTAAAACAGCTTAAATCGAGAATTATATAATGAAAAATCCAATTATAATTTCTTAATTTAACTCTAGAATTTAAAAGAAAGACAAGAATGTAAAAATGTCAACCGGACCAGGGACTCAAACACCGGACCTCTCGCTTTCCACTGAGCTAATACGAGTCGACGTCCAAGAGCCGATTCGACATCCCTCTGTTTCTGTAAACTGGAAGTCCGGGGTTCGAGTCGACATTTTTCCATTCTTGTCCTTCTAAATTAGCTATACGCTCCTGCTTGAGCATTTCTACTTCCTTTGTCAAGAATTTAATTTATCATGGAACCAACTTCTTCACTACTTAATTGGCTAATATATTTATCTTATTTATACCTAATGTCTTATAAATATCTATTTTAAATACAAAAATTACCTTTTAAGGTATATTCGAAAACCTTCTCTCGTCGCATATCAATGGTGACAGTGGTAGAATTGTATTTGTGGGATCTATTAGCAACTAGTGTAAAAAATTAGCGTTTTCAAAACATAGTACATGAAATTGAAGGGTTAATTCACTGAAACTAAAAATGTGTATCACTTTTGAAATGCAGTAAATATTCGAAACATATTTCTCTTCTAATTAAAAACAAAGAATAAGAATTTTTTTAAATAAACATGTTGATTGGTATTAAAATTATGATTTAATTAATAAATAATTACGGGCTAATGTGCACTCTCATCAGGTCTGTGACAACAAGCATCATTGTTTTCATAACTCTGGTGAGGGGTGCACGTTAGGACAGCAACATATTGATTGATTAATTAAATTATAATTTTGAAAAATTGTCTTCAGTATGTTCATTTATTAAATAAAATATGGAGACGTAAATAATTCAAGAATATTTCGTTATAATCTCAAGAGAAGTGTGGGTTAAATCAAAATTGCGATAGTCACAGTAAAGAAAATAAAAAAAGTATATCACGCCAGTTGACTTGCAACAACCACAAAATTCAAGCTAATCAGAGTCCAATCTGTTCTTCTAAAAATCAGACCGCAAACCATGACGATTTTTTCACCCGATCTCCAAACTACAATTAAATATCTGTGAATGTTACGCAACATCTCAGCCAAATAAATATTCAAATTTTCCAATAGCCAATCGGCTGCGGTTTTTAAATGGCAGCAATTGGATGGTATTTGCATAATTGCACCCAATAGGAAAATCTTTTTCTGCCGGTTGAAAACATTTGCACATGTGTTTTGCATTAGTTATGCGCCCCCTAGCTGGTTCTAATTATCGACACCTAGCTTCTGACTTGATAGAAAGTAAATCTTTCTTGGATGAGGGACGGATGACACCTATTGTCCGTAAAAGCCCTCTTCCGTCTATGGTGAAGACGGTTTCAATTGTTTGAGGAAGGCACATTTACATTATCCTAAGAAAGGGTGTAAGCTAAGCCCACACACAAAAAAAGTGCGTCACACCTTCAGACCTTTTCTCGCGCAAATTTACTACATTATAAATTGTATCCTATAAAAATATGTAAACGACTTCCTCAGTCGAAAAAAAATTTCTTCGCTCTCTCAAAACGGAGAATTAATTCATTAAAATATAAATATGTGACTCTTGATCAAAAATTATTGGAACCATCTGGTGTATTAAAACGGCCCAAACTGAATACATATCTAATTTTACACTTTCTGCGCTGTAAATCGGTACAGCACATTCTTTTGAAATTTAACTGTAAATATAACTCGTGAATTTATTCTTAAAAGCACAGATATAAAATCAGCGTTACAACATTTTAAAATATGATTGCTATAGGTATAATACAATGTTTTATTCTTGAATATCTATTAACTGACTAATCAATTGACAGATTGAAAACAAGCCCTGCAGTTCCTCGTGCATTGCTAACTAGAACTTTGTATTCGCTAGCCTGAAGCAGCTAGGGACACGCTTTGATACGTTTATCTCATGCCACTTCGTGAGCCAAATGCCCTGTCAGGACTTGAATACCGTTTTGCGGTAGAGCTCTTTAAGCTAACAACAGCCCGCTCTACACAGACGCACTGACAGGCTCTACAGGTCTCAACTGCGGCTCAACCCAGTCCCCTTACTCCACTAACATTATCTGGTCTGTATTTTGGGATTAATCGAACGACCGTTTCCATTCAATCAGGTAGGGTAAAAAAGGTTAGTCCTGGGATGAATAATCACGAACGAGGAATTATTGAGACAACCTTTAACACACAATATTTTATTACATAAACCGACGTTTCGGTACCTCTTTGTTCCCTCTTCAAGGTTGACAATACTGTGAAATCAAATATTCTACATGAGACCATGGAAGCCAAAAAATTATATCATGAAAAAACATAACAAAAGGCAGTAAGTCACTCACCTATCTTCTAACAGAACAAGCAAATTGCATATTAAATGCAGAGGTTAAGTAGTAGTTCACACATTATTTCTTTCGAGGCACATAGATACCAAACAACTATTTTAATATCAGGTAAACTCCAAAACCTTCGTGTTGTCGTCATACCTCTCTGAGTATTTATGATCCGTTGACCTTGAAAATTTCCCTCCTAAATAGCGATGCGAGCGTGTGACTTTATATTCGTCAATGGTTTACAAACTAACAAGAATCCAGTAAAGGGAACAATATTCTTTAACATAAATTAGTTATGTCAAGCAGAAGTTAATGAAACAAAATTTTTAAAAAATGAATATATATAAACACGTCGATTTCTGTTCTTAGTCTCAATTCAATTCTTATCACCAATAAATACTAAAACTATACCGTACATGTTGATGGATGATTAACAGAAGGACAATTGTTTAAAAAGGAATAACTGAGTATAGTTTAAAATTAAGGTGAAAGCAATAGACGGTCATACCTTAGAGGTATCAATTTGTGTGTTTAAAGTGTTGGCTGTGGATTTAATAAATAACATTTCTAAAAGGTTGCGTTTATGAAAGTCGGGTTGAATGTCTAAAATTTCTATATTGTCCCAAATTAAACCATGGTTTTCATCTATTTTACGCTTGGTGATCATATTGTGATTGGGTGACTTGTAATTATTTCTATGTTCTTTACAAGGGCTCGTTTTGTTTGGCCTACATACGACATACCACAATTATTCTTTCCGCAATTAATTTTGTAGATGACGTTATGCCTTTTACTTTACTCTATCCTATCTTTCCCTCTTTCAATAATATACAATTTATTGACAATTTTGAAAGTAATCTTAAAATTAAATCTTGTTAGTACTCCTTTCAGATTTTCGCTAAGTGTGTCAGACATTGCTGTCTCACATTAACTAATTTAAACTAAACTTAGATTACTAATAGTTATTTCTTTTTAAAGAATTGTCCTTCTGTTAATCATCCACCAACATGTTCTGTTTATTTTTATTTTTAGTATTATTATTATTAAGTAACAACTTATTTGAGACTAAGAACAGAAGTCGACGTGTGCATGTATTTTCATTTGTTAAAAATTTTGTTTCATTAACTTCAGCTTGACATCATAGTTTATGTTAAAGAACATAGTTTCCATTTCTGGTGTAATGTAGCAATTATTGTTATGACTGTAATACGGTGACAAGGAAAAGAGCACTCTTACGTCAGTTAAAACGCGACTATTACGCCTGCAACTGAGTAGAACGCTGACGCGATTGTTATCTTAACACTGCATAACTCTTTGCCGTGGCCTTCTTATTTGTAGGTTAAGAACCGATAAAAACGTCGGTAATGATCCCATAGCGGCAGTTGTTGAATTGCACTCAGCTTTTAGACATCAAGCTGATCTGTTAAATTACTCAATTTTTGTTCTTCTAATATTGTTATCGTAAGATTGAACAATAATAATAAACCTTCTTTTCTACTACATTGGAAGTCAAGTCCGTCTCCCTGCAACCAACACTTCTCGCTGTTCTGAAGATTGGACTTAGCTACAATCCGAACCCATCTATCCTATCTCCTTTCCTATCGTCAATCCTAAACAACTCTTGTTTCCGGTAGTGAATATTGATTCAGTCTCCTCTTTTATTATAATGTACGCTGTCCTCACAAGTCATCAAATATCTACAAAGTGACTTCACAAAGGCTATCATCACGACAACGGTAACAAAGTCTTTATTTCGTGGTAGCTGTGGATGCAACTCTACTACTACGACGGTGACAACATTATACTGGATTCTTATTAGTTTTTCAACCATTGGTGAATGTAAAGTCACACGCTAGGATTGCTATTTACGAGGGAAATGTTCAAGGTTAACGGGTAATAAATACTTAGAGAGGTATGACGACGACACGAAGAATTTGGAGTTAACCTGATATTCAAATAGCTGTGCCTCGGAATAAATACTCAGTGGTAGTGTGTGAACAATTAGTTAACCTCTATATTTGATTGGAAATTTGTTTGTTCAGTTAGAAGATAGGTGAGTGACTTACTGCCTTTTATTATGTTTTTTCATAATATAATTTTTTGACTTCCATGGCCTCATGTAGAATATTTTATTTCACAGAATTGTTAACTTTGAAGAGGGTATCGAAATGTCGGTTTATGTAATAACAACTTGTCTGTTAACGGTCGTCTCATTAATTCCTTTAATTTAAAAACAGACGTAAAACATCTATTAATCACGAACGAGAACTGTTTTATAGTATTTCTGTCAACAGATCGTATACGTAAAAAATATAATATAATTCGTTTGTTAATTAGACCTGATTGAATTAATATAATACGTGCGAACGATTTAACAGCTTTTAAACTACAATTACTTATCGTCCTCGATAAAGTCATCCCGGATCGAGAAAAGTCTAATTTTCATATTTAATGAAAACTTGCGTATTGAAGTGTATACACATCTCTTTGAAGCCTGTTATGCATATACAGTTTGTTTGTTGCCTATGGTGTTAAACGCGTTTCGTTGCACGCAGAATTGCTGTGGACAGCGCCGGAGCTGTTACGCAGTGCGGCCTTACGGAAGCAGGGCACGCAACCTGGGGACGTCTACAGCTTCGGTATCATCATGCAGGAGGTTGTGGTCCGAGGAGAACCCTTCTGCATGCTCGCTCTCAGCCCTGAAGGTAAAGTGCATCGCTTAATCGCCCATCATTATAAATACACTATATTTTAATCGTGCTTTAAAATTTATTGCATATTATACTAATTAATACCGAAATATTTTTTTTGCAAGTCACGTCTACGTATTGTAATAAAAAATTTGTTTATTACATAATAAAAAATGTGAATCATAAAGTAAAGTCAAAGTAATTCGATTTTAATACAGTTGAATTACAGAATTTCGTTTAATATAAAAATAGAAAAGGTATACAATGTTTCTTTTAACAACTGGCGAATGAGACTGAGATTTTGAGAGGGAGTTATGGTCGTGAAACCACTTTCACGCCAAGATAATTAGGAAAGGCCTTATTTACGCCTCATCCAATAAAAAGTGGACTCTCGTATATCAAAGCCTCATTAATTTTATTTAACACGTTATTTCAACTTTTTTCGGGCTACATAAACCCGATATTCAAATATATAATTTTCAAAATTATTGGTACAAATGTCCGTGTATAATGTTGCAATTGGCTGCAATTTTGACTGTATAGTTAATTGTCTACAGTCAAAAAGGTTAAGCTTGTTTTCGTGAGTTCAACGATTTTTGCATTCTAAATAAACGAATTTTTGGGGAGTAAGATAAGTGTGATCCTGAAACAGCGACTCCACTATGATGAGACAAAATAGAGACGGACAGAGTGGCGTATTTTTTCACGTCTTCTGGGACTTTTCGCGGTAAAGAGGGTTTCCCGAAGATCGGAAAGGGTAGTAATTTGTGGCTGGGAGACCCTTTTGCAATGAAATTGAGAACAGTAGCAGAGCGGACACCAAACTACAACAAATGTTAAGATTTAGAGAGTCGTGTTATTCTGTTCACGAAGAACGGACAAAATAAAATAAATTAATATGTAAACAAGTAAGGGCTTCAGGAAGAGGGCAAAATGCTGGTGGAAGGGACAGTAGTCGAGTGGGCAGCAAACCAGAGAGGCAAATGTAAAGATAAATAGTAAAAGAGTTGTCTTATGGAGCATGACAAAAGGAGTATTTATAAGTGAGGAAATATAAGTGAAATTAAAATTAAAAGCAGAACAAAGTTTTTTTTATTGTGATGATTATTTTCCCTTATTTATATCAGTCACTTCATAAACCAAATATATTTCAATTTTGATTTCCAAACTTTATTCTGAAGGAGCTTTCGGCAATTGCCATATTCATCTTCATGTATTTCGAAAAATAACATTTCCAGACTGTGCTGCACTACACAGAGCATTTTCCGAACTTCGGATTTCCAGAAGTTCATGCTCTTGTGCTCACCAAACACAAACGGCAACATACATCCATGAAAGATTTTGACAATTAAATTTGACGTGGTTTAATTTTAGACTTATTGAAAAATTTTTTCAATGTAAAAATCTTTTGACGATCGTAACGATCACCTAGCGTTCCATCACATAGCAAATTCTCCATGTTGTCTAAATGCAAGTTTAAACGGCAGAAAAATATTATTTTTGTCATGCAAAATACATTTCCAATGGCACTCACTATTAAAATTGGTTGGTGAGTTGCCGTGTCACAAATTTGATTTCTCCCATTAATTACTGCTGGGTGCTTTTACTGAGCGTAACAATGGCTACAGGAAACCCGGACTATGCCGCCGTCCGCTGCTATTTCTATTCACGTTCAATCGGTCCATTATTTCCGATACATTTAGTAATTATGTCACACATTAATATACATTCAGTTCGAGAAAGCTAACAGCTTCCTCCCGTTGTTACTATTCAGTCACATTTGAATTTACACGTTTGTCGCATTTGCAAGCTTTTAATTCCCTCGGAACATTATGATTAAACTATGCTCACGAATTGGCTTGGCCCAGTTCCATAGTAATATTATCATGCATTAGAATCCTGAAATATTGGCTTTCATCTTTAAATGTAAAGATTAAAAGAAGCATTCAAAATGTATATATATATCGTTTTATAACGTCTTGCGCCTTCGATTCCCAAACGCCACTCCTCTGTCTTTCCATAGATTTTCTTCTATTCCTGTTTCTCGGATTTCCTCATTTATGCCACTAATCCAGCTCTTTCTGGGCCTGCCTTGTTTCCTTCTTCCTTCCGGCTTCAATTGTAGAATTTGTTTCGTTAGTCTTCTTTCTGGCATCCTTTGTACGTGTTCAAACCAGATCAGTTGTTTGTCTCTTATGTCATCAATTATGTTGTGTTTGACATCCATAATTTCTCTAATTTTTGTGTTTGGTATCCTGTCCATTTTTGATCTGCCTACCGCCCTCCTCCAGAAATCCATTTCGGTCGCTGTTAACTTTTTTGCCATTTGTTCTTTTAGTGGCCAGACTTCAGCGCCATACGTTATTATATTTTTTACAATTGTATGATATTATTCTTTGTTTGTTCTGTTTCGTAATACGTTTGTCCCATAAAATGCTATTTAGCATGGCTATCGCTTTCCTACCCTGTACATTTCTTTCTTGAATCGCCTCATCCAGTGTGCCCTTTTGTGATATTTTTATTCCCAAATATTTATATTCATTGCATGGTTTTATTTGTTGTCCATTTTCAATTTCTAGGTCCTGTTGTTCTCCTCCAATACACATGTATTCAGTCTTGTTCATATTTACTTCTAATCCCCATTTTGAATACTCTTCTATTAATTTGCGGGTCATGTAATTCATATCGTCATAGTCTTGGGCTATCAATATTTGGTCGTCCGCAAAATATAACGTGAATAAGGTGTTATCTTTTAAGGGTAGACCCATGTTTCGGCATTTTTTCTTCCATTCCTTTAGTGTGTGTTCGAGGTAGATTTTGAACAATGTGGGAGATATGCAGCAGCCTTGTTTTAATCCTTTGGTTGTTGTGAATCCTTCTGTGACCATGTTGCCTATTTTAATTTTTGTCTTTGATTGTTTATACAGGTCTTTACTGTTTTTATTAGTTCGATGTTAATGTTAGTTTCTTCAAGTGCTTTCCATAGTTTTTTCAAAGGGACACTGTGTCATACGCCTTCTTTAGGTCAACAAAGAGTAGATGTAATTCTTGTTGAAATGACGTTTTCTTTTCAATAATTTGAGTAATCGAGAATATACTCCTGTCGCCTTTTTTAAAAACAGGTGTTAGATATGTTTCTTTCCATTCCACCTGTATCTCTTGTACGTTTACACATTGTTGAAAGTTCCTTTGTAAATATTCAAATAACTTTTTGCTTCCATTTTTTATTATCTCCATATATATCCCCGTCTCCTGGTGCTTTTCCATTTTTTAGAGCTTTGTATTGCTTTTCCACTTCTTCAAACATTAATCATATCGACGATCCTATTACTTTTATGTTACATAATTGATTATTATCTATATATTCTCTACGTTCTTCTGTTAACAATTTTTGTAAATATTGCTCATAATGCTTACTTTTATTCAAAGTTGAATTGGAATAAAATCTTCCTAAATGGAATGAAACTATCACATATGTGAGGTAATTTAGCAGTATTGAACATAAATTTACCCTGCAGAATTAGTTCTATGGTTTCCACTCGGGTGCAGGTGCGATGAAAACCTGAGTACTATTTCTGCATCAACTACACTGGGAAAGCCTAAGCTCACTTATAAATTTACCCTTTCCGAAAGATAAAGGGGCTTCCATTTCGACGGGTCAATGTTTAAATTGAATGCAACAAGCTGTGTGTGAGGTTTTGACGAAATTCTTTTTGATTTGAAAGGACCATGCATGGCTTTTATTATTATTATTATTATTATTATTATTATTATTATTATTATTATTATTATTATTATTATTATTATTATTATTATTATTATTATTATTATTATTATTATTATTATTATTATTATTATTATTATTATTATTATTATTATTATTATTATTATTATTATTATTATTATTATTATTATTATTATTATTATTATTATTATTATTATTCAATCCATTAGTCCTCGGTTGAGGAAATAGGATACGTCAAATATAATATTACAATCAATCTTCAATTTTCAGTCGATGGAGAAGGCAGCAGAAGATCGTGCGTAGGTTCCCCTCGAACATGAAAAAGAAAATAAGTCAGCAGTTAAATTCTAGTAGAGTATAGTTGTAAAATAATAGAAGAATTTGATAGGACACCAGCAAACTGTTTTAGTCCTTCCTATCTACGAACTCTTGGAGTGAATAATACGCTCCATTCCTTAACAAAGATTTACAACTCTTTATAAATGATTTTTGAACCTTTAAAGTTTTTATTTTTTCCGGGAGACTATTGTATACTGGAATAGTGAATGCTTGTTTCAAAAAGACTTAGACGATGTTTTTCAACACGGAGCTGAGAGCGATTTCTTGTGCTGTACGAATGGCTTGAACCGTTTAGATCATATAGCTTGATGTTGCCCCATACAAATTTTAAAATTTCTAGAATATACGTGCAAGATAAGGTTAAAATTCCAAGTTAGCAATACAAAGGCTTGCCAGTGGTATTCCACTCCGCACCAGATACTATTCGTACGGCCCGCTTTTGTAGTTTAAAAATGTGAAGCCCGTGATGCGAATGACCCCAGTTTGCAATACCGTAACACATGACAAAATGAAAATATGCATGGTACATCATTTTTGATGTGGCTATGTCGGCTTCCCGAGCTAACACTCGTAATGTAAAGCAAATTTTGCTGAGTTTTCCCGATATTTTTTTAATGTGGTGATTCCATTTCAAATTATTGTCAATCAGCAGACTAAGAAAAGGGAGATATACTGTTTGTGTTTGCTGTGAAGTTAACGATTTTGGTTTTCTCTAGTTAAGAGAAAATTTGTTTGCAGTGAACCAAAGATTGAGACGGCACATCGCTTCTCACGGTGGCACGGATCCGAGTGGAACAATTTTCAATGATTCTGCCGCATAGATCCAACTGAATTTGAGAAAAGGCCTGGGTTATGTTGACTTTAAGGGCATCGGTCGATCGCGGCTTATTGGCATAGCCCTGCGACCTCAGGAAACATCACAATAAAAATTCTATTGAGGTCAAATCACACGATACTGGTGGCCAATTCACGTCACCCCTGCAAGAGATAACCATACCCCTTAAATCGTCCATCGTGCCGTCCTGTTGAAACCACATGTCGTCTACATCTATATTGTTCAATTTGCACTAAACAAAATCCGTTTTTATCATTCTGTAGCGCTGGCCGTAGACAATGCTGACCTCGACGACGTCGTTTTCAAGAAATGTCCGACGCGGCAATGTTTTCGACCAATCTGCATCACATTCGTGTGTGACGGGCCGTCGCGGAATATAATCGATGCGGCTGATGATGTCACACTTTAGCGGGTGCGGGACGTTTTATATCTGAATGATTCACAAAATTAAAAGAACTAGATCATTTTATTGTTTTATAACGCAATCAGAAACTGTGTTAAAATGTCAGAATACGTCATCGTCAGCAGAAAGTTAATTTCACCAGTTTCCAGGAGTTGTATCATTCACACTTCAAAATAAATACACAGTGTCATGCATTTATGAAGGCCAGTAATGGGTTGCGGAAATGAACAACGTATATGAGACAGCAAAAAAGTGCATATATTTTGACAAACCCCCAGGAACAAGGAGTTCATTAAAAAATACTGTACAGTTTAGGAGCCAATAAAACTATATTGAAGAATCATATTCGCTTGGAATTCACCACGATGACCAGACGCACTTTTAATAACGAAATTAAATATCGTGGCTGTTAAATCAACATTAAGAGCTAATTATTGATTAAAATATATTTTAGTTTTCTATTAATTAACTAGTTCATGGAAATAATGTCATTTTATATGATTGCTTTTTAAATTTATTTTTATTATTTCTGTATTTCATTACGCTTTTCGAATTAAACATAACACAGTTATGGAATAATATTTATCAGAAATAGTTATATAAAATATTATGTTGCTTTCAAAATAGTTTTCTTAGCTTAGTGTGTCTAAATAATTAAAGTATTATATTGATACTCCCTACAGGGGGAAATCAAGCATTTCTTTCTATATTTAAGAAATTTTTATACCAACTTTGAGTTAAATCTCAAAGTTGAAATTTATACTGTAGTTTGATACTATAAAATGTATTAAATGTATTTTATGTAACGAAATATTGTAACTCTAAAATCCCATTTTAAAAGGATGTAATTTTAAAATGGTACGTCACTCACTACTGATTATACATACACACACATATATATATATATATATAAACTACACCATTATGTGTAAAAGCACGAAAAATAATAAGGTTTGCAAACTGTTTCTTCTTGAAGAAATAAGCGTACTAAATTTGAATTTTCTTCATTAGAATGGACAACTTCGTTTTACACAGAGTACATGAAAAAATGTCATTAGGCACGTAAACAGAGTTTTAATTTATATGCCCAAATGTACTAAACACGATACAGTTGATTTGAAAAGAATACAACACAGTTCTAAATAATTTAAAAAATCGTAGATATCTGCGTACGCGAAAAACAGTGACAGTTATTTTTGAACTGGACACAATATAAATTAAACAAAATTAGTTTTAAACTGCAAAAACACGAGGAAATGCACCAAAAAATATAATTTTTTTCTGATAAGACAGGTAATCAATTTCCTTTTTTCGGGACCACTTGGCTTGGATTGACAGACACTCGAATGTGACTTTCAACTTTGTTTTGTAATATTTTTTTAAATAATACCTTTTGGTATTCATTTTTACCTTAATCAGGTCGTAAGTCTTGACTTACTCCTTCCTTGATTTCTGCTTTCTTTTCTAGATCTTCAATTCCTTGATTTCTGCTTTATTTTCTTTATCTTCAATTCTAATTACTGCTGACTGTCTTCTGTAGATATCTTTCTAGATATTTTGTTCCTGTGCTCTTCATAATTCTCCGTCCCAATTAAAACTCCTATTTTATAAGTATGGTGTGATAAAGTTCTCTTTATTTGTAGAACATGAAATGACACGCCTTAATGGATCATGTTCCGTAAGGAATTTTATTTCTGACGAAAAACGTTTCTGAAAAGGTTTTTAATTAACAGTATAATTAAATAAAAAGAAAGTTTTTTGAAGTTTATGAAAGTAAACAATTTAAGATCTTGTATTTTTAATCATTATCACCAGAAAAAGTCCCAAAATAAGGAAATGATGTGATTTGTTTTCTAGTGTGAAAAAATAGTAACTAATTAAATTAATATATTCTGACTTACTGGCTACTGAATTTATTTTGTATATATATATATATATATATATATTTGGTTTACTCTGTTACGCAAATATAGACGGAAAGCTCATGGTGTAAATAAATAGATAAAATTTAGTGAATAATATAGGATATTTTAAAAATGTCGAGTTAATGAAAATGTACACAATTTAATAAGTGTATTCTTTAAATATTTCGTACTTATTTCGGTCGCTGGTAGTGGATGTTGGTCATTACTTGTTGGCTTGTCCCTGCCAGGATGTTGGTAGTTTCGGCTTAGGATGTAACTTATCACATGCAAGTATTTTATGAACGTATAGTATAAAACCGTCAATTATTCATAATATATTTTTATCCGAAATTAGTCGAATAGTTTTATAAAATGCATTCATATGCTGCGCGCACTGGATAAAGGCGTTAAGACAAGAGCCCAATGTTCTTCGTGAGTGATGTTTCAACTTCCTGAAAGCCACTTTTATATGGAGAGTAGGAAAGTTAGTCTGTCATATCATTTTCATCTGATTTACATTTCAAATCACTACTATTAAATATATGAACTGTACTCAATTTAAGCGTAAGTATAAAAAAAGAGTAAGAATAAAAATTTCTGTTAAATATTTACCCAATTGCAGAGATCTTGGAGAAGGTGAAGCGGCCGCCGCCGCTGATTCGGCCTTCTGTGAGCAAGGGCGCGGCGCCACCTGAGGCCATCAACATCATGCGCCAATGCTGGGCCGAGCAGCCTGACATGCGTCCAGACTTCGGCAGTGTGCACGACCTCTTCAAGAAACTCAACCACGGCAGGTATGCCGTGTATATAGTCACTCTTCGATATATTATGGAAAATAATCAGAAAATACCTAAATGATCTTCAAGTAATGATCCGAATTCCAAGTACACTACTTATTGAATCTTGTCTGTAACGTAAGTTCAATTGCCAGAGTTGTTTGTGATTTTCATTGTACATATGTGTGGCGCTCCCAAGATAATAGTAGGGAAAATCTCATAAATAAGTGGAAAACTATTTACTTGGATTATTTTATATTTTATATGGTAGTACTACCATAAATTAAAAGAAATAAATTAAATCAACATTAAAATTTAAAAATTCAAATATATTCAAAGAATTAATAAAGAAATGAGATAAGTAAAAATATATATTGCCGACTGCTCCAACATGAGATTCTACCCCATGTTACTGCCATTCGCTGCGGAAACTCGAAAGGAAATTATGATGTATAAATTAATAAACTTTGCGTCGCAAAAGATCCAGGAAAGAAACTTCCGATGGCCTATGAGACCAGGATTTCTGCCACAGGGCCATAAGCAAAGTCCGGTTCATTCGTCACGTATACACCCATCTGCTCCTCCCTCCGTCTCCCACGGTCCTCGCTCTGTCAATTCTGACCAAAAAGTCTATCTGCTTCCTCTGCCAATTTTGTCCTCGCTGTCTTCCCGTCTTCATTTTTGGTACAGTTCATGGAATTGGTGGAAATTGGTCTTAGCACCACAACCCAAAAGTATTACCCATTTCCTTATTGGCTGTTGAAGTTTTTCCCCTCTGGCTACTTCCGCCTGTCTGCCTGTGGACTATTCTTAGCTGGAAGCTTATTCGAGGAATTCCTTACTTGTGAGTTGCGATGCTTTTAACAGACGTACATTTAACGCGGTAACTAACGTTAAATGTAAATTAAAATAATTGAATCAATCGAAAGAATTGAGCTATATAAGTTTAACGAGAAGTGAAGGCAGAGGAGTGTTTTAGCGGTGAAAGTTGAAGAAAAAATCTCTTTATTGAGGACTTTATTTAAATAATGATAATAATAAACTTTTATTATATAATATGATTGATTTTGTATTTAAATAAATTTAAAACTCGTTAAAACCTTTTAAAATTTAATTTTACTTTGACACCTCAATCCTATTTGTATAGTATTGTGAGATGTATTATGTTCCCCGTCCAGTTTTCAACGGATTCTCGTTTATTGTTTCTATGTTTCCCATTTTTTTGCATTTTTACTTGACGAATCCCGTCCCCAAATTGATTAATAATTTTGCGTCGATTGTTTTCTTCTTTGTCTGCAGTGCTAATCACATACCGTGGTCCACCTTCAGCAGTACACTCACTTCTCCTAGACTTTAATAGCATATCATGCCAATCTATTTCACTGAAATGAAATCAATGCGAAAGTCAGGATAAACTTGGGATAGTTCCGTTTTTGTAAATGCGATAAATTATATAAAATTATAAGTTTATTTTTAAAAGTTTTAATTACTTTTTAATATTTCTTAACACATTAATTACTATTTATTGAATTCAAAGTGAAAGAGACGCTTTTAATGGGAAATAATCATTTTTTCTCAGGGTGTGTCAGATAAATTAAAATAATTCAATTCAATACCATTTCATAAGAAATGAAATTAGAGAATAACTACAAAATCTGATAGTGGATCTCTAACCATTTTCGGAAGGTATAGCGAGATGAATATTTCCCGGTGGGAACAGTAGGCGCTTTTTTCTGCTTCTTCGTGGGTCCAGTCTACGTCCAGTCTATCTTTGCTCCTATGCCTCTCATAAATAATGCTTCACGTGTCTCAGATGAAGAAAGAGAAACTAGCAAACCTTCTTTTATCGCAATTCCAAATTAATGATAAAATGGTCGAAAGATTAATGTGGAAAATACTGGTCAAAAGATTCTGATATAAACGAGTGGTTGTAAATAAATGAATATGTCATAGTCCCATAATACTGTGCTTCAAATCGTGTATATCGGTGTTTATGAGGTTGTATATGTTTCTTTAAATGTCTATATCAATTACATTTTATTATCTGGTACTTTTGTCGTTCCACAGGAAAGTAAACTTTGTAGACACCATGTTTCAAATGCTAGAGAAGTACAGCAACAACCTAGAAGAGCTGATTCGAGAACGCACGGAACAGCTGGACATGGAGAAAAAGAAAACCGAACAATTGCTCAATAGGATGCTCCCAAGGTACAGAGGTCTGATTTTTTTTATATTATGTTTACAGTCGCATTAAGTACTAGCTCTTTAGCGACTTTCTGCCAATTGGGGAACAACGTATTACCTTTGTCGGGGTTTTCTCAGTATGGAAACTCAAACACACAAAATCCACGTCGTCGAACCCCGGACCTCTGTGGTGCGATTCAGTTACGCTACCCATTAATCCATCTGGATTTTGTAATATAAGATATCTTACATGCATGATTTGGGAATTTAGTACAGAAACTGATTTAGTAAGTCATCACAAAAAAAGTTTTCTTAGCATAAAAGCACTAAAACGTAGAGTATTCAGTGTCCCAGTCATAAATATAAAATCTGTTGACTTACTGCATTTTAATTGAATATCGTTCTGTCTTTGTCGTCTTATGTCACACGAAACTTGAGATGAGTCAGTAAAATGCATGTTAGATGATAAGTAAACAGTTACTTTCAGCACTCAGCCAGATCTATCAGTGTCGTAATTCGATAAAGCTTTACTTCACCCGATACTCGAACAATTCTAGTATTTAAAGTTGTTTAACGATTATATACGGTAAAATGCTGCAAGAATATAATGAAAACTGGTTTATAATAAGAGAGAATAACATTTGCAAATTTATTCAATAAATGAACTAACGATGACAAATTTAAAAAGAATGTCAACAATTTTGAGCACTAAACAGCCCATCTGAAACAATACAAGTACAGTTCATGAGATTCTACATGGTGTGTTTAGATGCGCAATAGAGAAAAGAGAGTATTTTCGAGGAGGAACTTTCCCTTCAAACGGCTTACTATCATCCTTAAAAACTAATTGTATTCGCAGACAGGATATGGAGACTAAGGCAACGTCTTTTTAACATACCCTATACTTATTATCCATTACGTTTTACGGAGGAGTTTCTTGAAGTACGACATACCCTGAACTGACAGCCATATATTTCCTAGCTCCAATGTTTTCAAAATTGCTTTTACACTACCAAGTTGTGCTAACAATAAGACCGGAGTAATAAAGAGCTCCTGTTTTCCCCCTCTACAATATGGACGGAGTTGTCCGCTGCACATCGTGTTAACACACGACTAGCCAAATCTCACAAACTGTACTTCCTTGTAATAATTGTTCCTCAAAAACAAATTTATTATTTATCAGCCAGCTTGTTTACTGTTTCACTGTTAATCGTTTATTGCTTAGAGCCCAAGATGATGCAGCACTATTTGACTGTTCCCTTTTATAACTTATTTATTTGATAGTGAACATGTGATTTAACTGTCATCGAGACCATTATTTTTTGAAACAACGAAAGAAACACAACTTCACGATGAACTAATTTTTGGCAAAGTTAACTTTATTTCTGATTAACTGGGCTATTTACACAATTATTTAGTTATGAATATGTTTCTTAATTAATGAACCATTTTAAGAGAACACGTCTTAGGCCGATTTCAATTGGTTTCCAGGAAGTATGTAATAATAATAATAATGTATTTGGCAGACAAATTTACGTTGTAACAATGTGGGAAAAGAGCACAGTGTAATCTGACCCGCGGTGTAACCGCATTTCAGCGTCGCACAGACTCGTTATATTTGCGGCGAGTGCTACATCTGCGATTTATTTTAATAACGATATACGTCGAAAGGTGATGACCGCTGGAGAATTCTAACACACACGACATTTACAGTGCGGGAATGAAATAATTTGCCTCGGCCACAATGCCTAGCTCTGGTTAATTAAAAATTAGCGGGGTTTAAGTGGATAAGAGCGATTTCCACTGCCGAGCGAAACGCATTATGCGTGGCTTTGTGTTCAGACTAATATAATTGTTTTAACTAATTGACATCCCCGCTTTGCCGCAGGACTACCACAAGAATAGAGCTTGTTTTGATCGTCGTCCGACACCATGAAAATTCTTATAAACATGGCACGAGGCATTTTATTCATTCCTGAGGCAAACTTGATGGTAACTTAATTTTCGGGATATTAATCAATTTGTAACAGAAACGGGGAAAAATGTCCGATTCAAGTTCTTGCAAATATTCATCCTGTTGTTGTAAACTGTTCTTTTAACATGCAATCCTATTACGCGCCACAATAAAATAGTTCCTATATTTCAGAATAGACCTCGCTCATTTTTGCATGCAATAAATCTTATCTAGTATTTTTAATACAAATTCAGTTTCGTTTGAGTGAGTTTAACAAAGCGCCGATTTTGCGACTTTACAACTATTACAGAACGTTTAAAATAATTTTTTTGATATTATTTTTCTTAAAAATGTATTATAAGATTATGAAACATTTTTGCTGTCTTTACCAAACTGTCTCATCTAAGTATCTATAATTTTGATAGGAAAAATTTTTAATTTCTGGGTAAAGCGTGTAATTATTACTCAAGATTAATGAATGGAATACACCTCAATAGATTTAATATAAATGTTAATTCAACATAAGTGCTGTTAATTACATCCATCCTTTAAATTATATCTATGATTCTGTTTTGTTTTTATACAAATATTTATCTTCTTTTATAAATATTAACAGGGTTGCAAATTTAGTACAACAATATAAATCCTTCTAACTGAAAATATTGACTTTTTCTCTCTCTTATTTCAGCCATTGAAATGTTGTAAGGTTCTCATCAAACTTAAATGAAGCATTTAATTACGATAAGTACAACTAATTTTGAAACTATATCATTTAAATTGTAAGTTATTCCAGTTATTCTTACGTGCGAATTTTCTGTAAACTCATCTTTACTATGCACAATTTTCGTTATTTTTTTACATATGTGAACTCTGTTTAATAAAATCTAACGATACCGGCGATGTTCTGTAGCTGCATTCTGGTCTGCTCTGCTTTGTGATTATTGGAGGAACATTTCTGCATCGAGCTCATCTCGTTGTCTGCTTTGGGCTGATTTCGTTGTCTGCTTTCAAATTCTCTCATTGGAGGTTAGCAGTTTAGTGATTTGGTCAACACTCTCAACATGATCTTTCGACGACTAGCAATTTAGTTTTCATCAAACTTTCCGACATTCTGGCGGCTATCTTTTTAGTTTATTCATCAACTCTTTCTGGCCTCTCCCCATCTTCTGCCTCACTATATCAAAATCAGTTCCCACGTATATTCATCAGGAATCCTTTAGCCCTCTTATTTAATTCAGACAACCAATCTGCTGCAACCCCCATTAGCATATATTGGCTTGCACTTCAACAATTTTCATCCAATAGAAAATTTCAACTGCAAGTCGTAAACATTCCATAAGTCTCGCATTACTCGGTTGCCAGTTGCAATTCAAGATTATTTGCGTAGTTTCCGAATTTCGAAGGCAAAACCCTTAAAAATTAGCAACAGGTAATCTTTTTTCGTGAAAAGGTTTTTTTTATTCAGTCAAAGAAGAGGCGGTCGTCCCCATTGTCCGACGAGAAGCCGAGGCCACACGCTATCAAAAATGCGTTGCGCACTTAAGTCTGCACTTCTGGTATTTTTAACATATTACAATATAAATTATCATTCGTTTAGTAACTCTTGATATGAATATCAATTAAATAAATCAGGAAATATTTTTCAGTTCAACCACAGAATTTGGAATGAAAATCATACAACTATTCAATTAGGACTGATGAATGTTGGCTTTGAATTATTACATACGGACGAGACGTTTTGAATTCACCTGAGGAATCCTCGGAACTAGTTTATATGGAATCACATGTTAGTTTATTAGAACAGCAAAAACAACCCAGATCAACCTTCGCTTCTGGAAACATTTCTAATGTTTTGATCGTCACCAACTTGTTATGCACTGATTGTCTCTTATTATCATTTCAATGAACATACTGCTTAAGCTATGTCATTATTAAGTCCTCAACCGAATGCGATTGTATATTGTATGTTTTAACACCAGAGTTTGTCATAAACTTACAGCTAATAATTTCAAATGATGAAATTTTGTTATAGCCGTTGTTCGAAAGATAAGGTTTTAGCCAACTGCGGGATTTTTGAATGGAGGCAGGCCTAAATGTTTTGGAAAGTCGATTCTGATTCGCCATGCTTCTGTAAATCAATCATTAAACACTCGGAACACCTCATCCGGTCAATCTTTTAAATGGTGACTGAATTTCTCATGCGATTTCTTTTTCCAGTTCTGTGGCCGACAAATTGAAACTTGGTATGCCGGTAGACCCAGAAGACTTTCGGGAAGTTACGATTTACTTCTCTGACATCGTTGGCTTCACAACCATCTCGGCGTACTCGACGCCATTCCAGGTGGTGGACCTCTTGAACGACCTGTACACTTGCTTCGACGCCACTATAAACGCCTATAATGTATACAAGGTAACCGTAATGCAATGCATCAGTTTCTAAAACTGATTCAAATACTTTTGTGGTAATATTTTACTGGAAATCCTACAGCGAAATAATTAGAACTGAACCGAAATAATTCTGTGGAACTGTAGTGTTCCTTTGAAACATAAATTGGTGCAATATCGGGAATATTATCTCAACTTGGTGGTCCATGGGAAAGGCAAGTTTGTTAAACTTTAAAATATGTTTCTGTGTCACATCAGTCATTATATTCATACCAACCTTTTGAGTACCCAATAAATATTTTCTATTTATAGTACGTGTGTTTTTAAAAAGGTCAGTTGTCTGATTCGACAGTCATATGCGGTATACAAGCAAAATCGATTATGTATTGATCTCCTTTTTGGGAGATCTTGAGAATACAGTCCGAAGTAAGAGTTTTTATGTCCGTAAAATGTTAATTACTTTGATATTTTTGAATATCATAATGGAATTGAGATATTCTGTTGAGTGGGTTTAATTCAGTTAAAATTTCACTTGCGGTTCATATCCAATTGAAATTTGACCACCTTTCGACGAGTACTAATGTTTCTATATTTGTTTTGTAATCAGGTGGAAACAATTGGCGACGCGTACATGGTGGTTGGAGGTCTGCCTGTTAGGATCCAAGACCATGCTGACCAAGTGGCCACCATGGCGCTTGATCTGCTTCACCAGAGCGGACGCTTCAGAATTCGACATTTGCCTGGAACTCCCCTGCGTCTTCGCATTGGCTTGCATACCGGTATTTTCCAACAATAAAATATTATTAAAATTAAAAATTATCCGACATTCCAGAAATACTGATCAGAAAAGTAAGATTAATATATAACAATTTCGATACCAAAAATTTTAAAGTGTAGATTTCGACGTCCTGTCTATAATATTCTCAGCACTTAAGGTTATAAAAATAACGAGTCCTTGCAAGTAATTATTAAATTCGCTACATTATTTTTTGTTTATTGCTGATCATCAATTAAATAAGAAAAAAGCATAACATTGGTTAAATTCAGTATTTTCCTCCTTCGTTTTTATCTGACAGTTTTGAAGATCCGATTATTATTTCTTCGTTCTATTTTATGTTTGTATGAAAATATTGCTAGAATTTTCAAGATATTTATTTAACTGGCTTTTGTCATCAATACTTCCCATCTATAATTTTCTTATGCTTCATTTCATAAGCATTTATTGTCAAAATTTATTCTCTTTCATAACAAAAAAATTTTTTTGGTCCCTAATAAAAATTTACGATATTTGTCATTTTGATTTTAATATAATAATAATAGAATAATTGCAAGATTCAGTTTACAACTTATATTCAAATACAATTAATCAATGCATTAAATTAGCTACATTATTTTTGATTTATTGCTGATCATCAGTTAAATATTTAAAAAATTAATAATATTAATTCAAAATAAATTCTATGCATGGGAATTCTTTAGCTTAAATTTCATATTATTATTAAGATCATGTTCACCGCATATCACTCAACCTAGTGTGAATCTTGAAGCCATTCAGTTCATTCTTCGAATCCACAGACTCATGACCTAACAATTACTTACATTTCTTAACCGTAACTGCTCAACGTTAAAGTCAACAAACTATCTTCAAAATTTTACTTCCACTAACTCCTCAAATTAATTGAAAATAATTTTATATATATATCGAATTAACTGTCTCAAACTAATTTATAATCTACGTAGGACAGTTTTTAATTTGGAATTCAGAAACCACCAATAAAGTCTCTGGTTCAAATATTTTTATCAATTTAAAAGCTTTCAACTTGTTCAGTCATTTTCTACCTATGGATTTAAAATGGCTGAATAAGTTGAAAGCTTTTAAACTGATAAATAAAATAATGAACTGGAGACTGTACTTATTACTTTTCAATTAGTGGTAAATATGTTATTAACAATGACCGTAATTTTGAACCTACTTATCCGCTATAAAATATAATTTATTTAATAAAACTAACATTGATTAACATCAATAGTTAACTTCAGTATTTGACATCGGTTTTTGGGCTGTTAGGCCATGTCTCGGCAGACACGCCGAGAATTTACGTGGCCTAACAGCCCAAAAACCGATGTCAAATACTGAAGTTACGTCGGCCACGAAAAACATCTGTTATTTTATCAATAGTTAAGTTTATCTGAATTCAGCAAAATAAATGAGACAGATTTAGATTTATAAATCTATGTATGCTGTTTTAAATATTCAAAAATTACACTTTCCGTTAACCATTTAGTGGAAAACACATACATTTTCATTTATTAAACCTTTCCACACCCCTTTACAAAATACTTTCCTTTCCAACTTGCAAAATTAAATCTCTGGTCTTTTCCTAGCCTGGAAATAATATTTTCTCCATCCATACGTCAATAATATTGGCTTGTCATAACCCCCAATATTATCTACAGTAAGAAAATTGTGCACATGCCGATCGTTGGCCTAAAATGTTGTTACTATAGTATAGATAATTTGTGAAATATACTAGAAACGATAAAGCCGACCTCCTGTGGTGTAGTGGCTGGCATTGCTGCCTCACAACCAAGAGGCCCCGAGTTCGAATCATGGCATGGGCTTGGATGTTTGTGTCATCATGGTCGCGAAGACCGGAATTAAGACAGTTGGAGGATCGATACGTTGACCACGTGTCACTCCAAATTAGTAATGTGTCATGCAAGATGACAGTCCGCAGTCGACTCAGTAGGCCCAGGTCCTCAATGGGCTGTAGAGCCAAGGAGAAAAGGAGAGGAAAGGAAAGAAACGATAAAAAATTCTATAATTTTTTGTCATTTAATTGGACATTTTAATTTCCTAACGAATTTCATAGCGAATAAAAATGGATTCCGAAAGTCAAAAAAACATTTATTAGCTTTTCTTAGGAAAATATGGACATAATGATAGTTGAAAGGACTAGTTCTTAACTCTCCAAAATAAAAATGCACCTATCTTCTTTAGTGAACAGATTATTTGTTATTTATTAATCAATCTCTGCTTCTTGTTATTTTCACCTTTTTATGGTTTTTCTCTGCTCTTACTGTGTTTATTTTTACTCCATATATTGGTTTAATGTTATACCAAATTGGATATTCATCATTAAGGATTAGAACTTAAACTAGTGTTATTTTCTTGCCTTTTCAGGTCCGTGCTGTGCTGGTGTCGTGGGCCTCACTATGCCTAGGTACTGCTTGTTCGGTGACACAGTGAACACAGCTTCTAGGATGGAGTCTACAGGTAAAACTGCATTCGTGTGTAGTAGCAGGATCTGTTGAATCACAACGGTCACTATGAAATCGCATTTTTATGACACATCACACACACCTCAGAGAAATTGTACCACACAAATTATAATACAAAAATTTCATTTTAGATTTGTAAACAAATTAAGTCTTCATGAAAGTAAAATAATTTATGTAAGATATTATATCAAATGTTCAAGGTTAAAAATACATATAAAACACATTGAGGTTAAATTTAATAAATGGGGATTTTACTGTTTAAAATAAAGAATTGTTATATAAAAATGGGAATACATTAAATTTACATTTTTGAATTTACAATGTACAATAATTGAATCAATTTTAATTTACAAAGCAGGCCGTCTTTATGATTAGCACTAAATACTTTATACACTATTTAGAAAGATAAATGTCCAACAACTAGAAACATATCTCTAATGGAGTCGTGTTTACGGGTCTTCTAATAGAAACAGAGATACAAATCCTTCGCGCAATTGACAGTACGAGTAAATCGACAAGAGGTAACATACAGAATAATATTTCAGCTTAGCCTGGAACTCGCCGCTGGAATACGCCACATGAGCAAAGATGACTTACCGGTCCCAACCGAATCCTTTACTTCCTTGCTGAACAATGAACACCTTGCTTATTTAGTCTTCTTTGCTGTCACGGACAAGACCAAGCATTCCGCCCTGAATCAACAATTTAAGACCTCTCCCTCTCTTTGTCTCTCTCTTTATCAATCACCATTATCCAATTGATCATAGTTAATTGCAATATCCAATCTCTTACTTTCCAACTTCCTACTCTTTAATATTCACTGCTCAATGTTCTAAAATCAATTTTCCTCCTCTTTTACCAATTTTTTTTCCACTCCATCTTTTTATTTTCTTCGGAAGCGGATACCCGATCATCTCTAATCAAAAGTATTTGTCTCCCTTCTTTGGTAGGAGCCATTCACCCCACTTCACCGATGTTTTGGAGAAAAAACACGTCTGCTAACAGCCTGATGTCGCTGAGTCACAAAGACTTAAGGATAAACAGTCCGGCACCAAACTGTTTAAGTTTTATTACCCTGTCTGTAACCTCCTTCAATTTCTCTCAGGCCACCTAGCTTTGATTTTATACCGCCAAATTCCGTATTTAGTTGGTGTTTCTCCATTACAATGTCAGTATTGTATATTTCGTCAGTAAGTGTTAACGTACTAATAGTATGAAAGCTTTTCGGAAACCTTAACAGAATTGAAACTGCTAAGTAGTATTTTATAGGGCATGGAATATTTTTTAAATGTCCGCTAATAAATAAATTATTAAAATACAAATTCATGTTCGTCAAACTAAATATTTTTACAACTATTTTCAATATTTTTACATTATTGATGAGATTGTAGCATACAGGTAGTTTTACTTTCCCTATATTAAAATTGACATGTTCTGTATCCTCTATATTTTATGTACAGGTAATTTGAGTTGACAATTATTATAAACAATTAACTTTTTGTCAGAATCCTAAGCTTTTCTTTCTTTCTAGAACAAAAATTAGGTAAAAATATTTATATTAATATTAGATAGAAGACAAAGTACTAGTGTAAGGCAGAAACTAAATAACGGGTGGTGCGTTTGAGAACAACAGATGTGAGCTTGTAGTTAAATGTTGAGTGACTATAAAACTAAAGACTGAACCACTGCTGCCTGATGGTTTCTGTGCTGCGTGTTTGCAATCTGCAGTTTCCTGTCTTCTGGAGTTTGTAGCCCACTCCTGTTTTAACGAGCATATTGTGTCTGTCTCATCTATTGTGTTGGGCGCCCGAAAACTCAATTTCGGGAAATGAAATTAAATCATTTCCTTGCAAAATGTTCAGCTACTGCTCTCGCTTCAACAACAAATTTAAGTAAAACTGAAAGAAAAATAAAACTAATAGGCAAAACGTAATTGCGTATTGAAATTTTCATATAGAAAGCCTGTCAATCAATAGATGCTACGAAGTTATGCTCCCAATAGGTCCTGTGTTTTAATTTAATAAGAAACATTGAAAATAGAAATATATATCACAAATACCAGTGGCTGTGACATTCCGAGAAAGCATTCGGAAAAGCTTCAAAAGTTTATTTATGATTGAAGCACATAGAAGAATGGAAAAATATAGTTCCGGAACTAAACACTTTTCATTTTGGGGAAAAGGATGCAAATATATTACTTATGTACTAATTGAGTATTCTTCACTCCCCTCCATTATTACCGCATTTAAAAGTATACTTTCACAAACATGATTATACCTCTTAAATAAAAAGTAAATATAAGAATTAAAAATGGAGAATTACTTTAAAATATTAATAATCACTGAGACGTTATTTATAAGTGTAGATTGCAAGAATTAATCATTGCCTCTTCCACGTTTTGTAGATAATAAATCGCATGCCTGTATGTGTACATCTTAGCATAGTACAATATTATTTTTTTCAACGTAATTGAAGAGGTCTGCCGACGAGCAGAAACAACGTATTATTTTTAATAAGTCATTGTTTTAGTTTTGTGTAATTGACCAATTTATATATTCAAAATGTTTTAAGACATTTGTTGTGCTATGGTCAACTTTAATTTGATGACTTCATCTCTCACAGCAGTTTTTTTTAAATTATCTTTTTTTTCTTTATTTTATCTTCCTTCATTGAGTCTTTAATTGCTTTAATCAGCCTTATTATCTTTTGCTCTGAATTTAAGAGGTTCGTGGTCTTCGCCCTTTCATATGTATAAATACTCTTTTAAAACGGATCTACAATTTTTCGTTTATATTAAACCATCTATAAAAACGTGTCTTTGAATTTTAAAACAGGTCCGTACACGTTTTCTCTAATATATTAGAGAAAATTATAACTGCAGTACTCGTAACATTGTTTGTAAAATCCAAAATGAAATTACTCCATAACAGTTTGAATTTTATAGCTCATTAATATTCGCAGCTTTGTATGCATTCACATAGAAAAGTTGGCTTCCGACACATGTGCATGTAATAAAAGAACAGTCCACCGATAAGAGTGACAACACGTAACAATCTGTGTTAATTATTAGGTATCAAAATATATTTAATTTGAAAATAATATCAAAATTGTTGTTTTTGTTTTGTACATATTGAACACATACCGCGTGGTCAAGAGTCGTGCGTACCTTCTTCTCGTTAACTGGCGATTTCTCAAAACTATTAAGAATGTTTGCTCGTAACATTACTATTCAGTGCAACAATTCTTCCGGAATTTTTCCTTTCACTCGACAATGTGGCAGTCTGTGGACCTGTGTGAATTGCGGCACCGTCCTGTTGGAACGGACAATGATCACGACAAAATTTACAAGCCGAGACCACAAATAGTCTGGTTTAAGATTCTTGTAGATGCAATAATTCACAGAAATTCGACTTTTCACTACTACTTCAATCATGTTTCTCGTGATGATTTAAAGACACTAATGAGTATGGTCCGCTAATCCCATTGGATCAGTCGGCCAACTGCCTCCTAAAACTGGTGGAAACACGCAGAAGGGAATGCTGTGACCCCACAGCAAACTCGTCTCTCGTCATAAGGAAGGGCGTAAGAATGCCCGACTACCTGACGTAGGTTTTCTAGGGTTTCCCCTGCATCTCTTTAGGTGAAACACCGGGTAGGATCCTTAAACCACAGCCCGGAGGCCCTAGTCAATCCTTGGCTACCTTGCTCTACCTTCCGCATCACACTTTTCAATTACCTTCCTATGCTATTAAAGGGGAGTTGACTGTTTCAGGGTGACCCCATGCAAACCCTCCACATTATTAATAGAATGCCTGTGGGAATTTCTCCTCAGATGGATTGCGGGAGTCATCTTTTAACATGCCTCGTACTCTCTCTGGTTTGTTCAAGGTTTTCACATGTAGAGACATATTCATCATTTTTAAGAGCTTATGAACTGGGGGTTGAAGAGCTTAGAGTTGTCGACTGATCTCATTGAATCAGCCGGTCAACTACCTCCTAAAACTGTTGGAAACACGGAGAAGAGAATGTTGCGACCCCACAGCAAACTCGTCTTCCGTCATTAGGAAGGGCGTGAGAATAGTACCCAATACCCGACCTACCTGGTGCGGGTTTTCCCTGCATCTCTTTAGGTGAAACACTGGGTAGGATTCTTAGACTATAGTCCGGGGGCCTTAGCCTTGGCTACCTTTCTCTACCTTCCACATCCCCCCTTTTCAATGCCCTTCATACGCTATTAAGGGGTGGTTGCCTGTTTCAAGGATCACCCTCATGTAGCCTATTAACCAAAAAAAAAGGTAGTTAAAAATCAGTGCCTTCATTTTGCCAACGAGACCATTTAAAGTTATAAAGCCCTTGTTTATAGAACTACAGAATACTGAAGTAGAAAAAATTAGTCTTTGTAATAGGAAATTGCCGACTTCCTGTGGTCCCAGGGGTCCCTGGTTCGAATCCTTGCATGGGCTTGGACGTTTGTGTTGTCATGGTCACTGAGACTGGGGTTAAGACTGATCGAGTGTCGATTCGCTGACCACGTATCACTCCATATTCGGAATGTGTCATGTAAGATGACAGTCCGCAATCCAGACCAAGCCTTAATGGGTTGCAGAGCCAACGAAGAATAGGAAATTACTTTTACAATTATTAGCTTTCGCAGAAATAGTATTCTTCAGTGTGTATAATTTTATTGTCCGAAACGTAGTGGTCTTGAAATTGTCGTATTGGTAAATAAATATACACGAGGGTACCTCGACGCAAATTTCCATCAAAGAAAGATTTCCACACTAATGAACTATTTTCAACTGTTATTTAGGATCTGCGTGGAGAATCCACCTTTCCCAGGCGACGAAGGAGAAGTTGGACGCCGTGGGCGGTTATCAGCTCGAATACAGAGGCGAAACAGAGCTCAAAGGTAAAGGCAAAATGCCCACGTACTGGCTTCTGGGGAAGGCTGGCTTCAACAAGGAGCTGCCTGTTCCTCCTCCATTAGGGTAAGTACCCGACTGCACCATTAAAGCTGCATCAAAATCCCGATAGAAACCATTGATAATGAATATTGTGTTCCCACTCACGCTGCAGGGAAAGCCACGGGTAAGTGAAATTTCACTTATACTTGAAATGTTATTACAGGGATGGGGCGAATTTACTTTATTAATTTTAATATAATAATGTATTAATTTATATTTAATAATTACAATATAATAAGATAAGCTATTACTTAATGAGTTCCACAATTGGTAGAAGCCAATTGAAATGTATTGATGGGGATTTATTTAATTGCAAGTTATATAATAGAGGGATTCATTAACGATAGGACTTATCATTGAAAGGAAAGATAAGTTCATTTCCAAGATTCTGAATTTAATATAAATAAAGTATTTCAGCAAAAGCATTTGAGAATAGTTACAGTTTATTAAAGAAAGTATTACTAAAACAATAAATTTTCATTTAGAATTTAAAATTAGGGTACTCTTTGGGGTGGGCCGAGAAGCAATTTAGTTTGTAATGGTAATAGGCCTGGCAAATGTGAACTCTTTCTAAGATACCCGCGAAGTTTCTGCGTCTGCAACCTGTCTGCTCTGCGTTGCGATGATGGCTGGGTCGATCGGCTATTGACCTACGTAAAATCACCATCGGGGCTGCATCTCCTTGTCGGGTGGACGCCCGGGAACATTTGGCGGAAGCTCCATTTTCTTCTTTCGGTGGCTAGCAATTTAGTTTCGAGTCAGTGTTCATCTACTCGGTGACTAACAATTTGATTTCCATCAGCTCCTTTCGGCCTCTCACTATCTTCATTCAGTAACTAGAAATTTAATTTTCATTCCACTCTTTCCTGCCTCTCTCTACATTCTCTTTCAGATCTCTCTCAATCTTCTCTCCTCTCCGGCCATCCTCAATCTTCTCTTTCCGGCCTCTCTACATCCACTTTCCTCTCCGTCTCAAAGTTCCTTCCCACATTATCTCGGTGTGAACTTAAAGACCTCCTCCTGATTTTTGAACCACCAATAGGCTGCAATTCTCAATATTATTGACAATTACAGCAATACATAATTTCAACTGCTGAGCGTAGACGTCCCATGTGTTTTGCATCTCTTCGTGACGTTCATAGATTATCCACGCAACTTCTAACTTTCAGAAGCAGACCCAAATTATTTACGGGCGATCCTTTTTCATGAATGGATTTTCTCATATATTCAGCCTTTTCCCATAAACAATGCGAAGGCTCCACACAGCCAAGAACGCAGATGCAGGATTTCGCGTATTTTTAATACATTACTTACTCTTCTCCTCGTTTCCTGATTTTCTCTCTTTGCGGCAACGGCATTGATTTTTTTATTGTTGCGTTAGGGATATATATATATATATATATATATATATATATATATATATATATGTCCGAAAGAAAAAAATTATTTGAAAAATGGACCACATATTTAAAAACATCTCATTTCGGGGACTGAAGTCAGTGAGGCCGCAGGTACAGTATGAGACCGCTACACTTTATCACGGTCTTGAGGAAAACCAAGAAATCTGCTTCATGATCAATGGTCAGATCAGCTGTTACCTATCAAGAATTTCATATATAAATGAGATATAAATATGGGCTGAGAATAAGTACAGTTGTCTACTCGCGAACAATCTTCAAGCAGACTTAGACTCTCCTAAACAGAAAGAATAGGATAAGTCAAAAAATAATATATAAATACATTAATGAGAAAAAAATAAAAACTACTTTAAGCGACGCATACCAGAAAACTCGAGTATAATACAAAATGAGAAATTAAATAAAGGAAACTAGTAAACGATGAAGCGAAAATGTTTGTAAAAAAATTCAAATTATAATTAACAGAAAAATACACTATTGACACTAAAAGAATTAATAACGCTAAGGTAATTAATGAGCCGATAAGAATATATAGAAACACTGGTCACTTCTCTCGTAAAAGCGAAAACTATGCTTATCTATATAGCAATAAGAGCGAAAACGTGAGGATATGGGCAAAATATAAAGCTTATGTGGGCGGGCCAATACCCCACCCAGCCGTGTCGGTGGTGCGTCATCGTCGGGCTTTTGTGGTATAAACTAAATATAAACGCTATCCTCATATTATAAACATGAACGCTATTCCATGAAAAAATCAGAAGGCGTCAGCCCTGTAAACGTTGACCACTGGAGTAGCGCCAGGTTAGCGTCCGCAACACGACATATTCAGCGATGTGACTACGTCACATTCGAGTAATCTCCTACAAAATTATGAACATATGAGGAATATCATCTTGATATGAAATTCCTACTGTCTCTTTCAAATTTTTTCATGAACCACAATGTTGTTCGGGAGATTTAGCTAGTCATGTGCCAACACGATGCGCAGTGGACAGCTTCGCACAGTAGACAGGAGCTCATATTGGAAACTGAATTTTAGTGTAAAAGCAATTCTGAAAATATTGGTGCTAGGAAATGTATTGTTGTTGGTTAAGGATATGTTGAACGTCAAGAAACTCATCCGCAAAATGTAATAGATGATGAGTGCAGAGCGTGCTAAAAGGACATTATCGCAGTCTCCATAAAACGTTTGTATGGATATAATTATTTTTTTAACAATGATAGTCCATTGAAGAGGAACTTCCTCCTCAAATGGCAATACTTCCCTTCGCCTTCTTCTTCCCCTATTTCGCGTGCGAACATGCAATGCTGAATCTCACCAACAGTACATAATTTTCAGCAACTACGGTGGGCGGCGCCCTTGTCGGCTATTTTCCAAACTAACTATCCAACAACACGTTCAAAAGAACTCTAAGAGTTTGTCTTTCACGTACTGAATCATTTGTTACGTTATTTTTATCTTTTATAAATGTTTCATGAACTTTGTATTGAAATTAGCCATGTTTCGGCCAATTTAGAAACAATCCGTTTTAACTTGACTAGTAGAATATTATTGTCAAACGGAGACTCTTGCTACATTCCAGACTGGACGAGCGACTGATAAGGGCGAGCAGGTACGGAGCGTCCGGGGGCGGCTCATCCGTGGGCAGCGACAGGCCACAAGCCCGCTCAGAGGACGGTGGCGGTGGAGGCAGCAGCTCGGGGGCGACCAGCCCGATTCCGTCCAAGAGCGTGAGCACGTGCGACCTGAAGGTGCGCGCCGCGGTGCACGCGGCCGACCACGTGGTGAAGAGCGCCTCGGCGGAGCAGCAGATGGCGGGCGGTCTCGCGTCCTCGGAGGCGGCGGCGGCGCTGCTCGGGGTGTCGGCCACCTCGCTCAACTGTCGCGGGCGGCGTGACCTCAGCGCAGCCTACAACCACTATCGCTGCCTGTCGCCCAGCGAGCAGACGCTCAACCACCACCACGCCAGGAGCGGCGCTCGATTCTTACGCCGACAGTTCAGTCTCGACAGAGGCGACGATCCGCCGCCCCACTCGGGGCCAGGGGTGGGACTCGACGGCACGCATACGCGAGCGGCGTCGACCGGCCGCCTCTGTAAGCAGAACTCAGCGGGGGCGGCGCCGGACCTCGAGAGGATCGAGGAAATTCCGCTCAGCGCCAGCTCCAAATGCAGGCTACCAGCTTTCTCTTCTGTTTCGGTGTCGGCAGAGTCCCTCAACTGAAAATTTCACTTCACACCAACACTGTCACTACAACTCTTCTCGAGTTCAGTGTCCTGCGAATAACAGGAATTATAAACGCTTTCTGATGCATTCAGTGACCTGTAAACAAGCAATCAATGGTTATCCACGTCTTATTCCTCCGTAATCAGCGTTTTTAAGAATGTACATAGCAGGAATCATTTTCACATTATTTAATATTTTGGAACCAAAACTAACATTACCCAGAGATCTCATGTGTTTCATAGGATCACTCGCCTTCTTCTAAAAGTGTTGTTTCATATATGACACTCTTCTCTATCGCTGGTTACTTTCACCGAATTATCGATAGAATTTTTTTGCCCGCAAACATTTTTATTCTTTAGGTACTGTAAAACAAGCATTGAGTTGTAGTTAGATTTCTCAGAAAGAATTCTTCATCGGTCAAATTTATAATAATACGATTTCTCAGCCGGAGGTGTGGCTTCTCGTTTCTATAACATCGAATAGAACAAATTGGTACTTATTCTTTGGTGAATAGTTGAAAGTATTATAGAAACAGCCATTGATTGCTTCAACCATTTTATAAATCATAATGGTATGAAAATTTCAAATTCAGTGACTGATGAGAGCGAGTGAGTGGTTCCTTCGTTTTGAATTTGGTTAAAATTTCACGTCCTCTTACTCTTTTTAGACACCCTAATGTTACAAATAACGCAACAATTAAATATTTGAAAATTTTGTAGCCGCCTCGTTTCTGAATGTTAAGAACTGGTAGTCTGCACACGTATTTTAAGGAAAATTTCCTGACTGTTAGACTTACAGCACTAACTGAAGGGAAGGTATTTTTTCCCCTACGTGATGAGAATTATTAACTATAATTCACGGTCTTCATAGTTACGTAATATTTTGCCGCTGGCTAAAAGCTCGTGCGTATTAACCAGTCCGGTCAAAGGAACCTGTAGAATGATTTCAATACTTTAATTTTCTAGAAAATAATTAGAACTTATTATAAAATAAGAGAAATTTCTGCAATCTAATTTATACTGAAGAGCTGCAAAACCAAGTCAAATAATATTTTAACCTTTAACATAAATTAAAATAATAATTTTGAAGCGTTTCGAGTTTTAAATTCTTCTTGTGGTAAGAAAAACTTAATGGTTATTTTTTTCAAGAAGGAATACTGGTCACATGATATGGAAAAAATATTTTTATATTTTAAATTCGTACAAGTTAGTTTCAGGAAATTCAGTAATAGTTTTTCTGAATCCCCTACTTTTATTACGTTTGCTCAAACACCCTAATCAACAGTTTTGACAAGAGTACATTTAAATTTTTTTGAAGATAAAGTATATTTAACTTGTACGTATTCTGAGTGAGTGAGTATGCTTAGATACGTAGCCTTAGATTCTAAATGAAAACTATGCGTATTAAGCCGTACACCAATAAATTGTATTACTTCACTCACCTTTATGTTAGCTAATCACAAAAGAAATAATAATTTAATTGAGTATCGAGTTTTATATGTGGTAACTGGAATATTGTCACTTTGACTGTAAACTTAGCACTGAACTAAACTGAATTTATAGGCGAGTCGGAGTTGTGTGTATGAATGAGAGAAGTGGTGAATGAGTGAGATAGAAAGTATGTGAGAAAGAGGCAGATAAGAAAAGAGTAAAAAATCTCATCTCGATGTTTCAAAAACTTTCGTAATACTGCATATTCATTCAGAAAATTATTTTGTGAAGAGAATTTTTTCTTGCTTCGGTATCAGTATCGAATTATTTTTAGAAAACAGGGCTGGCGTTTGGTTAAGAGAATTGTACACCAGACAATAAATGTACAGTATATTTGACCTATAATTACTTAATCTTCCGCGCTGCAAAATTTGTGCCAATGGTGGAGAGTAAATAATATATTTTGTATAGACGTCTAAAAAAATCAACCAAGTTGAATAACGTTTGTGCAGCTCGCTGTAATATTTATGTATATATAAGCTTCTATTTAAGTCCTGTGGACGAGCGTAGTGCAGTCATTGTTACACAAAATAGTTTTTTGAATGGGTGGCAATGAATTTCACCTTCGGTAATTGTAACCTGTAAACTTGTAAATATTTTTACATTCAGTGTTTTGTACTGTTGAGCCAGCGCAATGTAGAACGTATTTTTGGTCTCTGTTATATTGAATACCGGCCTAATTAACAATAGAGCACTTATTTTCAGTATTATAATCGGTGTGGTGTTCTCGATCTATTTGTGTTATTGTTCGACATATTTTTGTGTCCTGTAACTTGTAAAATCGTACATCGTATACAAAATGTTCATTTATCTACTTAAACGCCAATACTTCAGGTGTCTGGAGATAACTTTGTATATTATATCGATGTACTTTGCACAATTCTAGATAGGTTTCGCGTCATATAGTGTTATTTGTGGGTTCCTACAAATGACGGGAAACATTTTTTCAGTTGATACGTTGTTACCTGGAAATGTGCAGCCAACTATCAAATGTTTAAGGTGTGTTCCCGCAGTGAATATGACTGCTGAAGGAACACACGGTAAACAACGTAATATTAACTATTGCTTATGCATATCTGAAACTTTTTTATCCGAGCACAGCTTTCCTTTACTGATGTGTTGTCCATATAGAGAAATGTAAGTATATGTACATAACTATAGAGAACCATATTTTCGAATGGCAACTTTAGTTGTCACCGGCAGGTGAAAGTCATAATACTTAATCTATACGCTGGTGGTGTACGCTGGAGGAAGTGTCGGAATTATATCTTTAAAGAGTGGCATTTTTAAAAAAATTAACATGATAATAAATAAGCACTTACAGTCTCCTGATGATTATTTTTACTTGTTACAGGTTGTATTGAATAATAGGGACATATATTTACGTTTTAATGTAACTAGTATTAATACGAAAACAATATCGTGTAGGATGGCCACACACACCGAACACAGGTATATAAGGTCCTTTCAAATTCGGTAGACAAAATGACAAAATAGTAATATGGTGGCATGATATGAACAAAAATTGATGCTTCGCGAACAACACTTGAATAATATTTCCTGCACATTTTGACTTCAGCTCATGCAGTATTACTCTTCTTCTTTTTCCGCATAAACTACATTAACATTGACCACGACGAACACTGACCAATTACTGCTTAAGACACTCCCATCTATATTTTTTCTGCAAGGAGCTCCATAGACAACAACTTCTTTTACAAAAAATTTCGTATGTTTCCAATACACTGAGCATGTTACTCTACTAAAATCCCCCCGGATATCTGTCTAGGAAAGACTACACACTCCTCCTATATTTAGACAATTGCTGTCACTCAATAAATTGCCATCAACTCCGCCTGAGACCATGCATTCAATTTTAACACATTTACTTTATCAAATACTAACTTTTTACGAAGTACGTTGTTTTTGAACAGAAATCCTTTTTAGTGCACACTTCATTATTATTTCTGTAACGACTCTATGATACTTTATGATGAATATGACTTCAATTGTTGAAAGTATCCGGAATAATAAATAATTTATCTTATACAGTTTTTACTATCGTCTTAATTATTTAAAGTACAAATGCTGATAGTTGAGTACTCTTGATTCGCACGGAGAATAGCTAATGCTGTAAAAGCATTAAACAGATATCAGAAGTTAATTAAATATCTTTTACATAACTTGTGCCTTTCTAAATAATTTGAGGAGACAAAGTCTCTCTCCATATGAATTATTTTGTGCTTTAAAGTAGAACGTATTTTAAATAAATTTTCGTACACATAGTAATATTTTTAATTATTCTTTTCCAAAGTATGAAAGAAAATTATGCCGTCAGGAAAACAGGACAACCTATTGGTTTTTCGTCCGATAATCCAGTAATATTTCCGGTTACCATTAAACAAGATAAATACAATTTTTCGGATTTTAATATTTCGCCAATAAAACAAATTAAAAGATTAATACGTGCAATTATTTACAACTCTTAATATTATATTTTAGTTTTATTTATTGAGACAAGCTTCATTAGGGTAATCCATGTTGTGGCAACTCCCCTTTCATTCCCTAGAAATGGATTTGAAAGGATTTTAAGAGAAACAAAAGTAGTCAAGGATTAACCTGGGCTGTAGTTTAAGAACTCATCGCGCGCCTAATATTGATTGCGGGGAAAATCTGCGTCAGGTAGGTCGGGCTCTTGGTACTTGTCCCACGCCTTTCCGATGACTAGAGTGGGGTTTGTTGTGTGGACGCATAATTCGTCAGAACCTAAATTAATGTCAACAACATTAAGCGTGCTGATTGTGACTTAACTTGCGTGAATTTTAGTATATCGCAGTAACAGTTTCGATTTTATAACAAAAGCAACAGCTCAATTAAAACAAAGACTGTTAGTAATCAAAAAGCCCGAATTAATTACCAAAAATGGCTACTAATAATACAATATCATATCCGCCTGAGGAAGCTAAAATTAGTTATCCAAAAATTTGAATTAAATTATAAGTGATAATAAAACTGCTCACTATCGATTAAGTTACAAAATAAATTACCCAATTGAGTTTCACGAATCTTTGGAAAGGCTTTGTAATTCACGAATCCCTGGTTAAAAGTGGAGATTATTAATTTAAAACTGAAATAAACGAAATTTTATAATTTTAGCAATTACTGTAAGTTTTTAAGACATATTAATTATAATATTAATTGCACTCCCCCATATTTAATATCAGTCAAAGGAAATAAAAGGTTATCATTTTTCTAAAAATTTAGTTTGTTAACGAAACGTTCGAAAATGCCTTTAACAACTTTATTTTCCAAAAAAACTTTTGTAAATATTCTTATAGTTAAAAAATATATATTATAATATCTTAATTTTAATCTAAAATTATTAATTAGTGTCGAGCGTTGTCCAGCAAATTTTTGTATTATCTTGGTGATAACGTATAAACACCCAGCAAAATGTGAACATAAAATCACCATATCGGCTCACGAAATTTTTCATTATTTATCGTAATGTTAAATTATAAACCTGTGCAGTGACATCACAGACCTGTGAACTAAGAAGGTTATAGATGTTTTTTTTAAATATTCCTTAATATACAAGTAATATACAAATATACATCACATTTTATATGTAATATTCAAACCTTAAAGTTAATTTGATCCGTTCCAATAATTTCTCGGACAATGATCTATTTCAATTCATTTGGTATCTCCTGAATTTATTCATAAATACCCCAGGGAGTTGGGTTTGTTGAATATTTCCAATTTTTTGGAATAATAAATTGCACAGTTACACGAGATTTACGATGCTTCCTCTCATTTGCGTACATCACCAGCATGCTGTCATTTTTCGGTTCTGAAAGAGGCTCCTCTGATTGTTTGAAAGCACGATTCATTCAGGTTAGCAATAGCAATAAAGCTTCATCCGTGCGTGTCTCGTAGACACGTATTTTGCACGCACGCACTGAGACGTGCGGCTCACCCTATAGCGGTCGTTTCTAAAATGAATAACTGTTTATGTTTCTGTGTGTTAGGATCTTTCTATTAGGAAAAATTGGCAATAAGTGAATGTACTATAATACTGTCTGTAGAAGTAGTATCCGGATCTCTGAATACGTCTTAAATCCTCTGTCTCGATCTGATAAGGGAGAATAGTGGGGGAAAATACTAGTTTGACTTCCTTACCTTCAGTCAAACACAACTTTTCCAAAATCGTCTATCATCATCGAATTTAAGCAAAAAAACATCAATTACCACCATATTACGTATTTACTTAATTAACGTATTGCGTGTTTCTTTGTTAACATTTGCAACATTTGGGCGAAGTGTCGTATAATGAGAGTACTGATTTTGTCAACGATATTCAATCGTCTACAACTTGTATTTAATCAATAACAACAGATACGTTTAACCATTAGAGCTTGATTAGTTAAGTGAAAATTTTTTCTATACTCGCGCAAAAAGTCATTATTATATTGTCATATAAAAAATATTATTAGGAAAAATATATTAGGAATTTATTATTTTTAATATCACTACTTTGGAAAATAGTCAATATTGTCAAGAACTTTTTGTCACAATAATCTGTATAGATATAGTATTGCTATCGTTTCGGCCCTTTTTCCATCAAGTAGAAGTATTTAATTGGCCTACCGCACTTGTCGGTAGTCTGTTTACAACTGGGATGGTGATGATGTTGTTTGATCGATTGTTAGATTCCCACCTGGCCTTTTTTCGAAGCCTCCAAGGAGACAACGGGGAATATCTATTTCCAAAAAACCCGAGCGGGTAGGGGTCCTGCCCCCAGGGAAAAACTGAAGAGAATTTGTGCCCGCGATACCAATACCCCTTCGAGTCCAACTCCAACGTGCGTTGGCCACCAGGTGGGGTTTAGGGCCTCCGAAGGATAGATCGGAGGCCCAACGCACCCCGAGGTACCAATGTCCCCGAAGGACGGCATTTGTCGTCCGCGCACATTGCTCCTTTCGGTTCAGGGTCACCCCGCACTTGCCCTTCAAGCTAGTCTGTTCATTCCCGAAAAACCTGAAGGAGTTTTCAAGCTAGGTCTACAGCCTTATACTAACAGTGTGAGCAATGCTGTCAGATGCTTATGGCCAGGCGGTTTCATCATCGAATAACTATAAGCGCTGGGGCCAGGAGATCCCAGACCCAGTGCCAGGAATAGACAACACTAAGCCATGAACCCCCAACACCACTCCAGTCCCCACAGTGGTGATGATGATGCATTATACCACATTCAATATCTATTCTCTCGCCGAGATTCGAACCTGAAACTTATAGTGTTGTCATGGAACGATTCTGAACACTACGCAACAAAATTAATAGTTTGGTGAAAAATTTGGAGATGTTTTATGTTTGTTTCTTGTTCTTTTGAGATCGGCACCTGCGGTGAGTTGTTCTTGCGACACAAGATTTTGAATCGCCTGACGAAAGCTTAATTTTTTCTCTTATAGGATGCTAGTTAATTTTATAATAAAGAAAAATACATGATTTTATTACATAAAAACACAACGTTACTTACAATAACCCTTTGAGAATAACGGAATATGTCTACACACTGTTCAATAATCGTTTCCGACACTGGTGAGCATCTCATACAACTGTTATGTTGTTCGTCAGTTCGACCGTTTTTGCTGGAAGTGATGACATATAAACCCCCACATGCAAAAAGTTACATGCACTGAGGTCTGGTGAACGTGGAGACTTTGATGTAAGGCTGACTCATGTTGTCCAGTAAGGCCAATCCATCGTCAGGGCAAACAAGTGCAACTCAAGAATTACCTCCTTTTAACAGTACACTGATCAATCATATCGGGTTAAAAGCTTAATGTTCATGAATTTTTGAAATCAAATGATTCTTTTCTAAACACTCAGTAGTATAAATCTTGACTCAATTTGAGTTTGTCTGTAAATTTTTAATACAATCTCTAGCACCTCTTACTTTTTTATCTTTTCGTTAGAGTCACGTGAACTGCGATACGGGAACTGGTTTTCTCGTTACACGTAATGGTTTCACAGTATGGTAACTCACAAACACAACATCCATATCCTTGCCGGGATTCGAACCGGAGACCTCTATGATGCGAGGCAGCGACACGGCCACTACTCAGCAGTAGGTTGGCAAAATCGCATTATTTAAGAGGATCTGCTGTTTCAACCATTAGGTTATATACTCTGTTTACTTGCCGGATATTGCACAGAGAGCAAGGTTTCTTGTTCTGCAAACTCGTGAAATGGGGTTTCGCAATTTTGAATGAGGAATCGATCTGAAGTGGAGTGGGAATACACGCAGTAAAAACTTTTGAGGGGTTTATTCGTTAAAATAATTTAGACTTCAAAGATTATTAACTACGCGTATCAAATTAGTTTTGAGGCTCAGTTTGAATGGATGTAAATTCGACGTTTCTCCTGGTTTGATATTGTGGATCTTTTGGGGTTTCGAACAATAATTTAACTATACACAGCCCAATTTCCTCGCTTTGGGTTCATAAAATGAAAGTAGCAAATTTATAATTAATAGTTTTCCTGTATTTAGATAATTGTATTATTTTCACTCGTTTAGTACGTATCTTATTAATAATTTATTTCGCAGCTAAGCCCAATCGCGTCTCTTCGATTTGGAATCGTCAGGATTGAAATTTAGGCTAAGTGATAGCTCTTACGACAGAGTAAGACGCCATTCGGAGTCCGGACTCACGCACACTGATGACAATCTTCCGCTGAGAAGTGGTCCTAGGTGGTAGTGAAGGGAGTTTAAAAAGGAAGGTGAAGCACAAAACTTTCATACTCGGCGTCGTAAGGTAGAAATAGGAAGTACATAGAACACCAATTCTTTCGTTATTTGCACTAGTGGTATGGGAATATTCGTTGACTTATTCCTTCTGAACGATTTAATTTGATAGGCATGTGATCAATTTTTGCATATTGAGGACGTGATAATATAAACACACAAACAACGTTGAGAAAATGAGGCTTGCAGATTCAAACGCGTGGCGAATGAAATTATGGAAAGATCTGCTTGCCTCGTTTTCAAATAGTTTCCATTCATTTTCTGAACTCAGACAATTGTTTCCTTTTAACATCACTATGACATTTAAATATAACAAAATAAATTAGCCAATACCTCAGAAAATGGATAGCTATTGTATTATTAAAAAAAGTTATAATAATCCAATAAATTGTATTATTTATTCTATAGATTTATTAAATTAGACTTATTTTTCTCATTAGTGTATTTGTATAACAATATCAATCTTTATTATGGAAATTTTCGAAGACATCAAATACAATGCAAACGTCAGTACACAGCCTTGCGTCTTGATAACTCTATTAGCTCTAAAAATAGAATTAAATTGTGCCTGCGATATTAAATAATTTGTCTATTATATAAATACAGCTCTTGGTTAAAATAAGTTTTACTCTGCCGATGTTGCAAAGTTGGGACTAAACATCGCGTGTCTATTTTATAACCATAATTTCAATGTAAATGTAATTATTTAATTTAACAATTTCGTTATATATACATTTTCTGGCTTGTTGCATAGTAAATTTATTTGTTATAAAATTATTTACGAATTTTTTGGAAAGAATAAAAAATATCGAGTTTAAATTCACAAGAAAATGCATATAATATCACAATTTTCATTATTATTAAACGTTTCTCTCCGTCCTCTTTCTGTGATAAATCATTGCTGATTTGGTACCTATAGAATTAAATTTACTCTTTTTCCAGTGTAAACAGCGCCATAGTAGCCCTACAGTAGAAGTTGCGTGAAAAACTGTTTTTTTTAAAAAAAAAAGCGTAGCATTGTTGCGTGTAAGCATGAAATTAGGAATTAAATTTTATTGCTTGAATAAAATTTATTTCGTTTCAAACCAACTCCCTCAGAGATGTATATAGTCCGAATAAAATTAGAAGGTACTGGCTGTTAATTTCAGTTGCAGGTGTGACCTTGAATCCACAAATCATAACGTGAAGGGCGGGACAAGCAGCGACGCCGAACAGTCGCACTCTATTCTTGAGTTTTCAGATAACTGTACACTACGTCAATTTTCCACCACAAGTGTCTTCTAATTTTAATCGCACCATAGTTACGAAATCATGTGATAGTTTAATGTCATATCAACATTAAATTCCATCTGTTAAAATAGTTCGGTTGCAAACGTGAGTGCTTTTAACACGTCATATATCGTAATGTTACTCTTCCGGCATTCCCAAAAAGTATAAAATTATTTTAAACTTCAAATTTATTAAATTAAATCATAATTTAATGGCAATGTTTATTTATAAAAAATTTATTCGTTGATATTTTTTAAAGTTGTATACTGGTATCTGTCAATATGCTAATGATCAATTTGTAAAATTTTGAGAAACATGCCTTCTGATGCTTTTACTTTTAGTCACTTATTTTATATATAATAATGAATTTAATACTGTACATTGCTATTCATTATGATACCTTTTTTTATGTGTGTATGATAGCAATACTCTTATGCTGAAAGTCTCCAAGGCATTCCTTTTTTTTACAGAAATACTCTGTACAATACAGCAATACTTCTGAACGATTACAATGTTTAAAGTAATCAGTATTCATTCGTAAATCTATAAAGTACACCAACTGCTTAACGGAATAAGTTCGACCATAAAATGTGTTCCGTTGTCAATTACAGAACAAAGTGAAGCAATGATGCTAAAAATAAATTAATGGCGCAAGAAAATATAATGCCTGCATATTTTGTAAGAAAATCGAACCTTGGAGTTATTCAGCACAACTTAAGTATTTCTCTCACTTCTTGCACGACTGAAACACACCACTTCACGTACTTAACTGTATCGTCTACTGTGTAATATGTTTAAACAATTGATTAAATTTGGTTGTATTCATCTAATTTCGTGTGAATACAGTTATTGTTACAAGAACCTTTACATTGTGATAATAAAACGTACACTGAAACATTTAGTTTCGATACTTTCTTAACACCAACCATGATACCTCATGACGATGGACAAAATATAAGGAGAATAGTTGTACATTGTGAAAAAAAATTAACAGGCAATTAACAATTATGCTTTTGCCACAACGGCTGAATCGTATGCAATACTGATGGCTTTGCAATATTGCAAAGACCACCCATCTTATTTCACGTTGATTTTGACAAACTCTCTCATGGCGATCAACTCACTCTCCAATCATCGATATAGAAGTAGTGGCGTCAATGAAATTAGGAACTTTCTTTGGAAGGTAAAAAGAAACAACAACAAATCACCATCTGTTGGATCCCGACTCATGCGGGCATCTTGAGAAACGAGCTTGCTGACAAATACGCTAAGCGAGAGGCCTCCTTTCATATAAATCACTTGGATCTTCTTACCTGTTCAAGGAAAGACTACATGTTCAGTTGCTTCAACCCCCTGATAGAAAGTTGTATAAATGGTAGAAGAGCAAAAATTTTATCAATCCTCTTTAAAGAAATGTAATTCTACAAAGATATATCCTATCCACTTGACGTCTCGAGAGAACTGCAGGTCGTTGTTGCAAGAATCAGATCCCTCCACTCCTGCCTTACGCATTATTTTGTTTTTTTTTCTACGTCTCTTCAACCTTGCTGCTCTGTAACACCGCCCTGACAGTGCTGCACATATTTTTGACTGCCCCCGCTATGGCACCATCAGAAGGTCCACGGTTGCGAACTGTGTTCTTCTCCATTGGTGGTTCACGTTCTTTTGAGTTTCATTGTAGATATTGATATCTTGGAAGAAATCTTTGTGATCTACTGTTCTAGGAGTTCCTTGCTCTGTGTTATTCGTAATTTCTATGTAAATTTTTGTTTATTATTGTAAATATTTTTGCAGTCGCCAGTGCGGTCCTTGTTGACAGTAAGATTAGTTGTATAAAAATTATTGGTTACATTACTTGGAAGTAGAATACGCACTAATGACTTTGAATATTAATATAATAATTTTCCTAATTCGTCTAGCAATTGTGAAAAGTTAATTGATATTTACGTTATCTTACTTTAACGAACTTTACGAAAATGTCGCCATTTTAAGAACAATTCGTCGTGAAAACTCTGAAGACGGAGTGAGTTGAAACGCTGTCATTAATTTTGAATGGAGTTTCTAACAAGCACTGAATACACGTGTCGATAATCAAGGAAATTTGTCCTTACTTCGTGCATCCTCCTTTGACAATCATCGCTTGTTGTAATGGAGTCCCTGAGCACAGCAATACAGTCACATCAAATACAAAATTATTACCCTTTAAATAGTTGCCCATGTTTAACCTATTCTGTAGTGGCTTTCTGATAAAAAAAATAAATTAAATCAGTAGTATACCATAAATACGTTTCCGGACAAATATTTGGAATATTTATGGGCAGTCTGCTTCTTTATGCCATTATAAGGGCGCATTTTACTGGGTAAGATTAAAATGTTCTCTCTAAAGAGCAAAATTTCTATTAATATCGTTTTCATGTCCGTGTCATGCAAATTATACAATCATTACTCATCGGACTGCCATAAATTGCTAATGACATCAAAACTGCTTTCGCATGAATTGTTTTCAGATTAGGACACTAATAAATACCATTTTACGCAGTTGTATTGAGTGTATCTGAGTATATAATTCAATATATCTTTATAGAAACTCTCTAAAACGTATTTCGTTATGATTTTTTGTATAAAAATGAATATTTCGTACGATGTAGGATTTCCCGGAAAATATTTTAGCGGGATTCCAAGCAAATAGATTACGTAAATCAGAAATTGTAAATATTTCTTTTGTATTTTTAGTTTAATTCACAGTAGATAATATTACAAATGAGGAACGAAACGTGGTATAATTTTTTTTAACGAGGGAAAATCACTCTGGCCGGGGTCCGCACCAGCTAGTAGTGTGAGGCTTTCACCCACTAAAACCTTAAACCCTTTCTTCGCGACGTGCATCCACCCCTGAACCGCTTATCATTACATCGGGGTGGTATCGCTCATGTGTACCCTAGGACTCCTCTTTCTTTTCCATGTATTTTCAGAATTTATGCAGTGTTGTTATCAACTGCGTCCATTTCATGCTTCTTTTGGTGGAGGACAGTCTGTACGAAAGTCCTGATTTTGTCCCACGCCTGCTTGTTTGTTGGCATCTTAGAGACTACATTGTCAGGTCTATTTTTTCCGACTTCTGCTTCCAAATTATCCCGCTCTTCACTCCACCTCGCGCACTCGAAGAAGGTGTGGTGGGCGTCGTCCTTACTATCGCAGTAGAGACAAGTATGGCTGACTATGTTAGCCATCTCCTGAAATACCCATGTCCGGTCAAGAACTGGGTGAGGAAGAAATCGACGTCTCCATGTGTCCTTTTTATCCATGACGTTATAGCTGGAATCAGCCTGCCAGTCAGTCCATCTTGCCGTGCCGGCATTTTCCTCCCAGCTAGCTTCTCTACTTTGTTTCGCCACTCGTTTGGCTTCTTCCCGTCCGAGTTCAGGCTGATTTCTCCACGCTTCCTGCCATTTTAGCGCAAGAAGGTCGATTGGTGCGACTGCAGCAATGACCAGCCCAGCGGTATGCGCTTATAATCCGTAGTGCGCCTCTCCGCTGGACTGCCGCAATTATTTTTCGATATTTTTCTATTGTTAGTGCATGCGCTCAGCTTTCTGTGCCATACAGGAGAATAGAGTCCACCGTCGACATGAGAAAGTCTCTTGCTGTCAACAACCTGCTGAGAGCGGATGTTGTTTCGGCGGCCTTTTTGCTGACCGTCAGGATATGCTGCCAAAAAGCCATTTTGCTATCTATTGTTACGCCCAAGTATTTTGTGTATTCTTTTGAGGCTATTGTTATTTGATTGATTCTGAAAGGTTCTATTTTATTTATGTTTTTTGTTGTCAACATGACGATCTCTTGTGCTACTGTGCCAAAGTGTGTTATAAATTTTCCCTGAAAAACAGTCGACTCCGTTTTTTATCCAAGGAGATTTGAGGTAAAGAAAATAATTCATCATAGTTTAAACTGATTAATTGACGTTCTCTGGAGTTTGTTATATGAATAATAATTGTTATTTTGTCACGCTTTAGTGACCTTATCTTATAAAATTCATTTCTTTCGTACATTGGTATTGTTATTCAGACGAAATTGATCGAAATATTTCAAATAGCCGCAGTGGACTACAAATGTGTTCGTTGCATATTTTTGTAATAAACAAGTCATGGTTGTAACATTTGTAAAATAAATGAGAATTATTATTTAATTTATTCATAAGAAAATTTCCAATATTCTCGCGGTTTCACATTCATCAGATAGCGTCTGTTAATTGGTTCATGCAAAATTGACGGTTATTGACCGATGAAAGCCACTCACATTTCTGACCACTTCATTACAGGCAGCTTTGAAACGTTTATGCCTTTGAGGCTATTTACTTTTGATGGGGGATTGCGGAGGGGATGAATGTGTCGAAATCCTCCACAAGAAAATTGCGTCCTTCCACTGATTTAGCTTTCACGGAGAGTCTGATTTAGCTTCCAAATATACCTTCAGTTTCGTAGTAGTCAGAGAATATTCAACCATATTCACTAGTGTCAGATCCGAGAAAATTTAAATAATGACGAGAAAAATAATTGTTAGTGAACGTAGATTTGTGGACGTTCTTTATCATCCTTTCTACGAGTATTTAGGGTCCCATCATTAATGTGTTAAGTTTCTTAGGAAGTACGAAGATCATCGCACTTGATTTCTCTTAACGGAACTGTTTTTCACATTGTACATCAAACCCGTTAAAGAATTTAAGTTTATAATTATCAGTAGAAAATACAAATTTAGAAAGTGCAAGGAAATGTGGTACGATCGAGTACCTCCTTGTTAATATCACCGACGAAAAGTACAAAGTGGAGTTAAATGCAGATGCAAAGAAGTGTCCCCCACCGTAAATCCTCCAGACATTTCAAAATAATGTTTTGCTTTAATAATTCAAGACTGTGTCCACCCACCAGAAACCCAGAGTCGGGGATTTCTCGGCGGAGTGGTCAAAAATCAACCTTATCGTCTAGACCAGGTGAGGGAACGGTTTATAAAAAGATTTGGTAAGAGGCTCTCGGGGTTTCTGTTGACATATTATCACTTTTTGCACATATTGTAACACATCGTAAAACAGAGACAAACAATAGGAATAGTTATTGCCCCACAGCTCTTTCAGAGAAAGTGGCAGTAAGAAGGTAAACGGAATACGAAACTGTATTAACAGTGAATCAGAGGAAGTCGCAACCTATTTTCGTGAAACATCAATCGCCGAAAAATATTCCACATGAAGGCAGACGCTATGTTAGCAAACCCCGTAATTTATTAGTTTATTACATGTGAAATAAAATTTTATTCAAATAAAGTTTTTTAAAGTTTTTCTAAAACCGCTGTTTTTTTAAAACCCTGAGACGGGGATAGTATTTTTCATTTTAATCTACAACCCAAACTCTCAATAATAAAAGAATTATTAGTTAAGTAAGTTTGATTTCTATTTAAAATAATTTGTAACAAAAAATAGTCATTTCTATGCAAATTAAGGCTTATTTATAGGAATACAACCACACTACCCGCAAATATTCACTGAGAAATAATTGCATTTGGAGCAATATTTTAAAGTTCGTTGAATCGTATAGAAGGGAACCAACTCAAATCAGACAACGTCTCGAAATACTTAAATAACTACGTATGCATCCATGGTTAACTTTTAGTAGACTCTTCAGACCAGTAGTTTTATTTAAATTGTATTCAAATACAAACGAGCCTTTTACATCTGAGGACTTGGAGAGCGTGTGGGAGATTCGCGGAACATAAGGAAGAATAAGAAAGGTTCCTGTCTAGATGACTCAAGGTGAAAACGACCGCTCGACCTGTTCGATAGTTGTCCTCACAATAAGCGAAAGAGAGCTTCATTCGTCCGTTGCTTAACGCATTATAATAACGAACGAAGCCGAAACTTGGGGCTGAGTGCGTGAAAAATTGGGGGATAATGTAGTTTCATAGCAACGAGCAAAATACTGGTATTCCTAGTTCAAAAAATGGCATAAAAAGTGATAACGCCCATAACGCTCCCGCTACAGCATTACGCCTGGCAATATTGTAGCTGTTCGCAAGCTTATTAAAAGAAATTACTAAGGTAACGGGAATCAGAGCTGGAAGTGTAAACATCAAAGTATGAGACCACCATGCATTACGAAAAATCTCAGGGTTCCACGTCTGCTTACCCAATATAAAAATGCGAGAGTTGAAGTTGGTCAGACGCTTCTTGATCGTTTCCGTGCAGGCTTTTTTGCAATTCATTTTGACGTGCGATGAAATTTTGGTTCACCACTACACTCCCAAGTTGAAGGGGGCCAATCTGGAGTGAAGAGAAAAGAGGGAACCAGAATAATCAAAAGCTTTAACTGGCTTGTCAGCCGGGAAGCTCATGTCAACTATATTTTGGGATCCTCAAAGAGTTTTACTCGTTGTTTTTCTTCACGATCGTCGCATAATAAACGCTGTCTATTACTGTGACCTTCTTGACCAGGTATGAGTGGCATAGCTGTAAAAAATGCGCCGTCAGCCCATTCGAGACATCCTGCTCCATCATGACAATGAAAGACCCCGCACTCCAGCCCTAACAACCCAAAAATTGGCTGACATGCTCTGGACTGCACTTTGTCACCCTCCATACAGTCACAATGCGATTTTTATATGTTTGGACCTCTCAAACAGGCACTAGGAGAAGAACGTTTTCCAAACGATCTACATGTTGAACAGTTTGTGTGAAATTGATCGGATACCCGCCAGAAGTCATTCTTCGAAAGCGGCATGAGGATATTACCTGGGAAAATACATTACTAAGGAGGGGAAGTATGTAGAAAAATAATTATCCGCTTAAATACGAAATAAATTTCCTTCTTCAAAAGGTTTGAAATGTCACTTAACATGTCAAGATTCGTCAAATCAACAAGCTTAACAACTTGCGAATTAGTCTTTTCTACCAAATTCACCGTATTGATTATACCTATTAAACACTACAAAAAATAAATTTGTCTGTTATCAAATGTGAATAATATTAAACCTAACATTTATTTATGAGAACATACGTTAATTAAATTAATTTTTAATTTTATAATGAACACTATTTACTATATTTACAAAAATTATGCAAATCAAAATTCTTACAACTATATCCAAGATCTCTACACTAAGAATTATTTAAATGGGCCTTCGCATAGAGCAGAATAACGAACACTAATCCTATTCGGAACTGACAGTACAAGGAAATCGGCAAAATTTACAAACAGTGGTAATTACCGTTTCGTCTGAGCTTGTCTGGAACTTGTAGCTGACCTCTCTGGAATTCCGCGTTGAACAAATATGCACTTTAGAGATCCGGACTGGATTACGCCTTCGTTCCTTTCTTGAGATGTCCACTGCCAGGACAATCTACAATTTCTTATATTTCCTTCCAGACGTCATTAATAAACAAATCATAATATCGTCCATGTCCAAATCATCATCTCCTTAATATTCCAAAAACGTTTCTGCTAGTGGTTTTAATAATTATTACTCACAACCTTATTTCGTATTCCGTCGGTGGCGGGGTTCGATATTGTCCAATCAAAATTATTGTCTGTCCTCTCTGCTCTTTGTTACCCTCCCACCCCTCACTCACTGACTATTTTGGGATAACGGATTCTCTTTTACCACCAGATGTACTTTCGTACCACCAAATTTCGTGTAGACGTATTTCATCGTTACAATTGGATGCAGAAAAAATGGAAAATCAATGTCAGAGACTCATGAAAAATTTATTTATATCTGCCCCTGTATTACCTAGAACTTATTTAATTTCTAAGGGCTATCATACGATTTGTCACTCTCCGTGCAAGGAATGTATAATGTTAACTATAATTTGTAAAAAGGAAACTATACAATTTCAGGTTAGGGACGAGTAAGTTCATTATTTTATTTCACTAATGCAATCCGCAGTATGTAAACCCCATTAAAAATAGAAAAGAATTATATATTTTCCAGATTTTTAAAAATGATTATTTTATAAATATTCAAGTTATTTCTTAGGTGTCCTCTCAAACAACAGTTCCATGGCTGGCAACATTTAAAAGTCAAAGGTACTTCGTCAACGCCAGCGTACTAATAAAAATCAGAATCGTTTACAGTTATAAGTATCGTTGCTTTTGAATCATTGTTCCAGACGGAGAGAAAGAGATAGCCCCCAGGTTCCAATTTGAGCTACTTGTTTACACTGATGCCGATTACGCTGTCCATTCTCTGTCCGATACGGATGCACACGAACGATTCGGCTAATTGAATAAACATTGCCGGCCCGTGTATTTAAACAATCGCGGAACTTACTCTCCGCTCTGCCTGCTAATTTACTGTGGTCGTAGCAGACGAAGCAAGAAAATAAACCAAAACAAACATGTAGCTTTCACAGCGAAAATGCCTACCTCTGCATTTTAACTTATTCAGTAAATGTGAATAATTTGTCTGTTAGAGCTCAATATAAAATTTTGAATATTTTATGGCTACAGAAACTGATATTCATTTCGTTAGTTTCGTGACCCCCGGATTCTTCGACGGGTCTGTTAATCTTCAATTTTAAACAAAACGAACCACGTGTTGATGATTGACTTTATTACTTGCAGGACGGCTGATTGAAAATTCAGTTAGATTTCCTTTTGATGTTGTGGTATGGGTTTTTAATATTTATGTTATGTTGCGGACATAAATTTAATTGTGACGGAATTACGAATGGTTATACAAGGGATATAAAAAACTATAAGATTTAAGCTTATATTAGGGTAGGGTGGAGTTAATAATTATTAATATGAATTTAAGAAAAGGAATTTAATTTGGCCCCCTCTGACTCAATCGGGAACGTGAATATCTTTAGTCTCAGGAAATGCTAATTATTAGTGGGTAAAATTGCAAAATATGGGGGGAAGCAAGAACTTTAAATAGACGCGACCAGAGGCGAGAAAAAATTAAGGTCGTGGTGATCCAGGGCTGTTGATCGACTGGTGATTATACGTCTTCCCGTGACTGCTGGTTGAAGGTTCTCCCAAGCATCGGAGGTAATCTGCTCGTCGCCAAGGGGTGCTCGTCGAATAAGGATGACATTTTATATCTTCTTCTGGATGATCTCCTTCTGAAGCTTTAACGCTATCTAAACATTTTGACAAATTGCCTCTACAATTTGGACTCTATGCTCTCCATAAAATTTTCTATGACTGCTGCCTAAAAATCGGACTGACTCTCTCCAAGAGCACACTCTTCAAGCCACGTCCTGTACTAATAATTTCTCCTCATAGGCGTGTGATTTCTACGCCCTCCTTATGGAGGGGTAGCTTGCAATATTATGCTTTTTTCATTGGTTGTCCTTCGGATTTTTGGGACCATGTTTTTTTTTCTTCGTCTTTCGGGTGTATCGAGGCCCAATAAATTTTCTCTTACTCTTCTTTTGAAATCGCTTGTCCGTATTATTAAAGTTTCCGGCCTCGAGGGTAAAACTGTTTCGCCGTTGACAATATAGACGGCCTGAAGATCCAGACGTCAGGTCACATTCCTTTTTACCCGGGTTGACCAGATAGATTCGTGGTGCTTTCTGTCACCCCCATTTCTGCCTCAGTCGGGCCTTCTATCCCCTCATCCAATCAGCTTTCCGAAACTTAATGTTTCTGTTTTCTAGGCGATAAGATGACTATAATTCGTCATTTAAGTAACTAATCACGTTCATTCATGGCCCCGACGTCGTCTAGCTTAGGTCTCAATTGTTACACAAAATATAATATTAATAATAATAAAACGAAAAAATTAAATTACTGTTGAATTGAATTTAGTAATACTGCAATTGAGTAGTACTCGGTGGCAGTTACAAAAAAATAAACTTAAAAATAAAATATGTTACAAATAATAATTATACTAATATAATATAAATTAAATTAAATCCTAACAAAAAAAAGATATATTGTTGCGTCGCACTGCACTACACTTGCACTTCACTACACTTCCTAATTCTTCCCTGAAACACGTTACTATTGGCAGGGAATGCTTCGAAAACTTCTGCAGTCCGATTTAAAAATGAAAATTTCCCAACGTCAATTTTAAAGCTACACTGCCCAATTTTATAATGATGATCCCCTCTACTGAAATAATTTACTTCTAAAAACTTTGATGCAATATCTTCCCAGGATTGTTGGCCTGCGTATGCTTTAAAAAGAGCCCCGAGACGTAAATTTTGTCGTCGTTTTATTTATATATAGTGATGTAGCAATGAGTAATGCCATTTAAAGGAATACAAACAAGGAATAGCGCCTAAAACCCGCTATATACTACGCTAGTTAACGAGTTGGTTTTAAGAAATAAAACACTTGTAAGTTATATTTATAATTCTAGACTGTCATTCCGGCAAGTAATTTATGAATTTTCACAGCTTATTTTTAACATTTTGGAATGTAAGTGGAAGAGAAATAAATTATTTTAAGCATTAATTACGTATATAAAACGGTTAAAATTCTCCATAAGAGATCTTGGTAAATAAATCATCAATTACAATTCTAATTGCAACTATTCCGCATCCTCATAACTCCTATGAAGTTAAAAATGAGCTTACAAAAATTTCAGCACTGTGTCTATAACGTTTTCCGAGAAAACGCGATCTCAAAATCACTATTTCAACGTTGGTAAGATAGGGATCTTCCGACTCCCCTTACAGGTATATAATTATCCGTTTGACAATTAAAATAATCGTTAATTATGTTATTACAGATTATTGTCGAATGTAATTCCAAAAGCCCTTGTATCGAATTCTATAGTAATGCCAAATGCCGCTGTTAGCAATTCGATGCGTAATAATCCTCTTACTCTGATAATCGGCTATGCCATGGAGGCTCTCTGTTTAGCCTCAGATATCAGGATTAACCAAATCTACGAACATCTGTGAAAAATTCTTACGTTCTTAACTATACATTCGTTGAAAGAAAAAAAAATAAACCCTTTCAAGGAAGTATAGCGAAATACGCAAAGATGGCACTGCTGTCTCCATTTTCTTTTCTTGGGAAAGAGCTTGTCTGAAAAAAAGAACACGACAAAACCCACCTACGGAATAAACAGAATGCATGGTTGATTTTTGCTAAACGTTGAAGTTTGTATTTAAAAATTATTTTGAAGATTTAAATAATTGGGCCAAGAAAAAAATGACAATACAAAACTGAAACGAGCGTCAATGACAAAAAAATTGTTCAATTGGAAAAATAAGTTCAATAATTTAATCGCAATTTTGACTATGCGATTGATTTTAGAAGACCGGATACGAAAAAACCGGCCTACGTTCATGGCATTTGTAGATTTAGAAAAAGCGTTTGATAATGAGAACAGGAACACACAATTTTGAAGAACACTGGAATAAAATATCAAGGAAGGAGGCTAATACGTAACCTCTACACAAGACAGGCGGCAGTAATTAGAATATAAGACCAAAAAAATAAAGCCGTAATCAAGAAAGGAGTAGGACAAGGATGCTGTTTAAATTATATATATATATATATATATATATATATATATATAACAGACGATGAAGAAAGTTAAAACGGAACATGGAAAAGTGAAATAACAAAGGTTGTTAGATTGGGAAGGGACATTTTGATGGAAGTTAAGGAATTCTGCTACTTGGGAAGCGTAAAAACTAGGGATGGTAGAAGTATAGTAGACATAAAGAGTAGGATAACACAGGCAAGGAAGGCTTTCGCGAAAAAGAGTGATTTACTTACGGGTAATATAAGAGTGAATATTAGGAAATCATTGCTAAAAATGTTGGTATGTAGTGTGGTGTTATATGGGTGCGAAACTTGGACGAAAGGAAAAGAATAGAAGCCTCGGAATGCGGTGCTATAGGCGAATGCTGCAAATTAGATGGGTGGATAGAATCACAAACGAAGTTCTAAGCAGAATAGGGGTAAAGCGAACAAAATGGAGGACGTTGACTAAGAGCAGGGATGGACTAATAGGCCACGTTTTAAGACACGAGGGACTTGTAAAATTAGCTTTAGAGGGAAGTGTGTTGGGTAAGAACAGAAGAGAGAGGCCATGGATGAAATACGACTGGATAAGATCAAAGGAAATAACGTTATCACCACTTTCAAAATTAATTCACACAATTTATCGCGAAATTAGTTATGTAAATGACACTACAATGCCATATTCCTTCTATAACAGTCAAACACATCTGCTCAGGCTTTGACGGTGCGGAGTCAAAATAAAGGAGACTGTATTTGTGCCAGGGGTAATAAAGCTCAGACATCACGTCGCGCCAGGGGTGTTTCTTAAATATGGTAAGATTTTGCGGCATCGGGTGGTGTTTTTCCCCAAATACCGTGGGAGGGAGGGGTGGAAGAGTATTAGGGAGGGGGAGGAAGCGATGGAGATATATAATGACCAAGATAGGATGGACGGTGAGAGAGGGAGGTTGGACGTGGTGAGGGAAGAAGTGGGAGGGAGAGGGAGTCAGAGAATATGCAGGGGGAGAGAGAGTTGTGAGGGAAGAAGGGGGATGGAGGGTGGGAGGGAGTAAAGAAGGAGGAGAGAGTGGGGGAGAAAAGAAGTGGAGGGAGAAAGAGATGAGGGAGGATTCTAGGGGCGAGAGGGAGGAGGAGAGGGATGGAGGGGGAAGGATAAAGGGAGATATAGTGGGACAGAGATTGATTGATTGATCTTTATTAGCCCATTGACTATTTTTGTACAAATGAAATACATTGATACATACATAATGACAATATTTACATTTCTAAAAAATAAAGTATAGTTAAATAAGCACCAATAATGATAATTATATTAAAAAATACTTATATCTACTCAGTTGTTATTAAAACTTTTTAAGTCATGGAAAATAATTTTATGAAGAATAAGTTATAATACCAATAACAATTTTTTACAGCTATATGATCAATTAAATAATCTGTACACACTATTTACATAGGATTAATATTTTCAGAGATGCATTTCTTCAATTTTCTTTTAAATATTAGTATGTTATTGCACTCTTTAATATTTATTGGCACATTATTGAACATTTTTAGTTAGTCGTAAAATTATTGATTTCTGAGATTTCTTTGTTTTTATTAGCATTACTTGAATATTACGAGCTTGACTCATTCTACCTCAAACTTGTTGAACATGTTTAGACAATATTGAGGATGACATTCCGTTAACAATTTAGTAAAGAAGGATACAAACTAAGAAATATGTTCTTTGTCTGATGGACATAAAATTTAGTGTAGTTAACATATCTTCTGTGTTAGTGTATCTATTACATTTCAGTATGACTCTCATTTTGGGCAATCTGCAATTTATTTGTGTGTGTCTCACCCATTGCCAACAGCAATGTTGCACAGTATTCAAAATGTGGTGCTAAGGTTGTTTTGTATATAGTACACGAAGCATAACTTGAAATGTAGCTTGACAACCTTCTTAAAAACCTATCTTTCGTCCTATTTTTTTGATCATATAATCACACTGTTTGTAATTTATTATCTATTACTATGCCTAAATATTTAGTTTCGTCCACTCTCTTCTATTATTGAACCGTCTGTACAACTTATCACAATATTATCATTAATTTTTTTCCTTATACCACTAAAAATCATATATTTAGTTTTATCAATATTCACTTTAATTTTATGAATAGCCATCATTTCTCAACTCTGCCTAACACTGAATTTAGTTTGTCTTGAATTTATACACCTCCACAGCCCTTCAGATATATAACAGTATCATCTGTGAACATTTTAATTGTGCATTATTTTGAACAGTTAATCACTATGTATATATATATATATATATATATATAATAAAGGCCCTAACATGGAACCTTGGGGTACTTCATACTCGGTAATAGCAGTTTTTGATAATTTATCATTTAATTTCACTTTTTGAGTCCTATTTGTTAGATTAGATTTAAACCAATTTAATACATTATTTCTTAGACTGTATTTGTGCAGTTTGTCTAGTAATCTTTCCAATCCACCATTTTGAAAGCCCTTTTTAAATACAAAAATAATACTCCTACCACATGTCCTTCACTTATCATTCAATTTCCACTTATCTACACAAGTCTGGACTGGTGTTTCACACGAGTGTTTGTTTCTAAAACCTTATTGGTGTTCAGTTATAACATTATGTTTCTGTAGATGTTCTTCAAGCTGATCTTTAACCACAATCTCCATTATTGTCTCATAAATAGGTAAATGGCCTAAATTGACTTGTTTTTCCTGGCTTACTAGCTTTGGGGATAGGAATGATTGTTGAAGTCTTCCAACCTTCTGGGCAGATACCTTCTTGCAATGATTTATTTATTATTTCACTTAATTCCAATTTAATTCTCTCTATACATTATTTTAAAATATCACTACTTACCCCTTCAACTTTTCCATTTTTTGCTCCAAGTTCTTAATAATATTTTTATCTTTAGCATGGTCAATTACCTCAAAATTTTCTAGAGTGCTGTCAATTATATGCATATTTATTTCAAAGATATTTACTACTTGTATAGCTCTATTTTGTCTTCAATACTCTTAATAAAATAGATATTGAATTTCTCTGCTATATCATTTTCTTGGATATGTCTATGTCATTAATTTCACAATTACTTGTAGTGTCAGAGCTGATAGAGAAAGAATATGGGGAATCTTGAAGGAAATTTATGAGCAAAGTGGTGACTCAACGATGTTTATGATAAAAAGAAATAAATAAATTTTTGTCCTACCCCATGATGTAGATATTACAATATATATATTTTTTTTGTGAAATAGTGTTACATTGTTATTCCTTACCTAACCATATTGTCAAGGAGGGTGAGGGCAAATTAAAGGTAACAAGAAAACTTTATAGTAAATATATTTATTTAATATTTTCTGAACATAACACACAAATTCATTATTAAAATGTCAATTATATTAAATTCTTGATGTGTTGGACTAGCGCGCACACACACACTTCAGGTTGATTGATGTTTACTCATTGACAAATTCTGAAAATAAACAACACATGAAATATAACATATATATATTGTAATATCCTCTTCATAGGACTGATCTCGTCGTCCCTTCTGGCACCAACTGATTTGTCTCCTCTCTCTCTTCAACTGGATGCTTCTCCTCTCTCTCTCCGACTGAATGAACCGTCGTCCCTTCTCTCCGCAACTGATTGACTGCTTCTCCTCTCCTTCATTGTAGGCCCAACTGCACTCCACAATGACACTGTAGAACCAAAATCAGCAGGCACCTGCATTTTTACATTACAATATATTATAAAAGAATCAAGTATAAAATAATTACCTTTGCAGCAGACTTCTACTTCCACCTCGGCATTTATTCTACTTGTTATAAATGATGTTAACAGTCGCAATGTATCTACTGCATTTTGTGGATTCGCACCTCGCAATTCTCGCACAACCAAGATCCATCAGCTCTGTGATTTCATGATCTTTTGTAATGTAATCAGAAACCCATTTTTTTCTCCTTACCCTTCACATACATAGGGCAATTAAAGCTGATATTCAACTTATGAAATAAAGATTTCAAATCATTCGCTGATATTGTACCCCTACCCACTCTAAACCATGTATATTCTTATACATATAATTATTCGCTTTATTGTACAATTTTGAGTTCTCAAATGGGTTGCTATTCAGTTTTATTTGAACGCTGTCTATTTTAGTTACTAAATCATTGTTCCTATATAAAATAGTTAAATCGCATGGATTAAGAAGTCCATATTGGTCGTCAAAAATCCTCAGAGATATGGTAGATGCTCTACGTTATGTGAGCAATCAAACTATACAAGACAATCAAGACATACTTTTCATCCAGGATGCTATTCAAGAGAGCCAATAACCACCACAAGAAACTGGAAATCCATACCAACCCTCTTATATAGCCACTGCTGCAATACAGAAACCACAGAAGACAAACTATGCTGGCCAATTGACCTCAAAGTAGGGGTAACTGGAGCCTAATCACTGGAGAGGACCCCATCAGGACACTTCTTGAGACCCTTATAGAACCTGTTATTCTTATTGCTATTTAAATAAATAATTTTTTTTAAATCTTAAATGATCATCCCCAAGTCTTTCACAATTTCTCCAACTAAAGGGGTTAACAGGCTCCGATAAGAACAATCCTCGCCCATTACTAACGGTCATGCTGCAAATATTAACAGCCTCATTGGCTATCAATAAATTATTATAATATTTAATTATTAAGCAATTTGCAAATTTGGTAAAAGTATTTGCTTCATTCCTAATACAGTTTCGAAATTAATTTAAAGATTTTATCAGTCAAAATTTCTAACTTTGTAAAAGATTTTCATTAATTTGAAATACAGTTTTGTCATTGATGATCAAAATTTTATCATTCATTTATTCACAAGTATATTCATTAAAAATATATATCTTTGAAAAGGATCTGAGAACAAGTGAATATTATTGGATTGTTTATATTCATTGATTTTCATAATTTCGTTAAGAATTTTGAGGAACAGGAATGATAATGAGATGAAGAGCATGGACTGAGGAGTTAATTGGATAGTAATGATATAATTTAATTAATAATGAGAGAGTTCTTCACTTTCTGTTCTACAATGCTCTTTCACAAAGGCTTTCAACTGTGATGAATGCGATAAGGACACGAGTTATTCGACTAACAATTTTTTGAGAGATTTCCTTGCTTCTCCAACTGATTACTGGAAATAGTAGTACTGGAGCATTTACATTCTGGTTTTGTGTCACTGTCTGTGGCAACACAGAATTTTATGATTCATGGGTTGCTTGAAGTTCACCAATGGTGCAGGAATAGGTTTCAAAGATATTACTAATTGGTATAATCAGATGCTTTTTATTAGCATGCAGACCATGTATGCACGATTACCTTAGAAGGTTGTCTCTTAAGTATTATCTGAATTTCCAAGAAAGCATAATTTTGACAACATCCTTTCCGAGAATTAAATAAATAAATAAAAATTAGCAATAAATCAGAAGAGAGTTTAATCTATAACAGAAACATAAAACAACAATTCATCCCACCTTAGATGAGAAAGAATTTTCAATATCTTCTTGTTTACCAATTATATTATAACATTATAAGAAAAATTATCCATTATTATATAAACATATATAAATATTTTGTGTCCCTAGTTCACAATATAATTGCCTATAATCAAATTTAGTTGTTATCATTACAATAATATCACATAGTTTGGATCAGAAAGGAGAACAATTTATGGTATGTGCTTTTTACTCTCAATTTTTAATAGGTCATCAAATATATTCTATATTTACAGCTTTCCGGCATCCTGAGTCTTAAATCTATTCTACAAAAATTATAATGAAAGCTCATATAAGTTCATAGCACACACTATTTTTGTGAGTTATTGCTTTATAAGCAAGAGTATTATTTTCATTCTTGCATGCCAACTGTATGTTTTGTAGGTAATAAATAAATATAGGAATCTGGCACAATACCACTATTCACAATATATCACTTATTCACACACAAATTATTCATTGTCTGTTCTGTTTAGAGGGTATTTATAAGTATGGACTGTCCATATCACCTTTATACAAAATATGTTTATGCCTTAACCACTGCCACACTGGTAGTGCCACAAGTAGTACTCCACTGAGTATGATAAAAAAACCAGCTAAGTAAAAGGAGAGATCATAACTGTCTGATACATCATAGAGCCAGCCTGTAAAAAATTTTAAAATTTATATATTAGCAATAAAATATTCCAAACATAATACAAACAAATGTTTATTCTAAAATTGTAACTAATTGAGTTTATTTTTCTATTGCACCAAATTTTCAGTTCATATTTGTGCAGTTTACTTATTAATTAAATTCATAAATAGCTTTAATCAATTATTAAATGGCATATCTTTTAAAATTTGAAACTGATTAAGATATTTTATTCCTAAAACAATAAAAATAAAATTTGCTGTAACAGACCTACCGAAGCTTTTATATTAAAATGTATATTTGTTACTTACAACTATTAATGTGATTATCTATTTATTTTATAGTTATAATAGTAATCATAATTTTGCAGAAGTTTTGTATGATAGAAAACTACTCCTTACCTGCTAATGGAGGGCCAATTAAACTAGCCAATCCTTGTACAAGCAACAACAAACCATAACTGTTGGTGAAACGTTCAAGGGACACTAATTGTACCAAGATTATAGATGCAAGTGTATAATTTGCAGAAATAGAAAATCCAAACACAGCAGCTACTAAGCAAAGACCCCAATAGTTTGTAATAAGTGGAACTATAGCAGTAGACAACCCACATAGAAACATGCACATTGCATAGATTGTAATGGCATTTACTTTTGGCCTATCACCAAGCCAACCTAAAATAACCTGAAAGATTAAAAGGCACATATTATAATAATTTCACATAGTATCGAACTGTGCATGTAACTGCTATAATAATAATAATTAATTTATGTATTTCATTGCTATATTACTAATTCATACAATTCATCGTACCCAACAAGCCAATTGTGGACTAAAACCCAAAACTTCACATGGTACAAGAATATAAAAAAAGAATCCTCACATCAGTTTTATTCAAGTACATTTTCTACAAAAACCAATAGTTCTACTAATATTGTAATTAATTCATATAAAGTCATAACTGGTTTGCATGTAGTTGGTAACTGTTTAATCAGTTTTTTGTTTTGATTAACAATTAATTAAATGTAGAAACGTTTCTACATATTCTTCACCGGGAAAGCTTTCGTTCTTTAATTAATTAAATAGTTATAGGTTATACTCTTTCCTTATTTCATGAAAGTTGGATTTTTTGAAACTTTCATTATTACTTCTTACTCTATTATTATATTTGATCACAGCCACCCAATCATGCCTATGGCTTTTTATGGTTTAGTTCCCATCCGGTAAGCTATGAATAGTAATAATATTGTCATAAAACATGTGTTTCTCCTTCAAATAGTACAGCATTTTGCAGTTGGTACTAATCATTTGGAAGCCATCCAATCCCTGTATTTTTTTTAACTTGATGGTAGAGTTCCAAGAAAACCAATAGTGATTAGTATTTTATGGGATGTATTATCATTATTAAGTTAATAATAATCAAATTTTTAGTCAAAGATATAAATTGAAAATAATGTACTCAAAAGTGGATTTTTTATTTTCAAATTAGCAAAAATATTTTAGAACCTGTTAAACCTTACATATTTAATATGACATTATTACATAATAATATCTTAACATAAATATAAGAACTCCATAATTAATTAACAATTTGCATAATTATTTAGTGCTATCTTCATACATTGATGATTGATACATACCATGCCAACCATGTTTAGTAATCCTAATGTGCTAATTATCAAAGATGAATCATTTTCATTAAAGCCCATTTCAACTGCCTTGTCAGTCAGGAAAACATATGGTACTTCATACCATGAATACAGCAGAAAATTAGAGATTGAGAAAAGGGTGAATCGGGCATCAGAAAAATGTGACATGTCAAACATAGCAGCCAAAACACTCCCTACATCTTGTAAGCAGGAACGCCACTGCAATTAATATATAAAGTGCCTTCATTTGTTATATTTAAATAATGTAATTCTCTATATGAAAATGAAAATATATTAAATGCACATTTACCTTCTTACTAAATTCATTTGTTTGTTCAGGTCTGTGGCTAATATCTGGACAAGATGTAGCCCTTTGTTGTGCACAGTGAAAGTTTATTACAGCTCCACGATATGTAAGAGAGTGCCTGTAATCATAATACAATCACCTCTTACTATTATTTAGAATAGTTATGTGTCTTAGGTTTTAAGAACTGTATTACCTCATTGCAATAACTTTGTGTATTCCTAATTTCTCATTAAACAACACTTTTATTGATGTGAACCTCTCAACATCTTCAATAATTTTGATCCAACCCTGTAATATTCTTGCAAACTAAATTTGATATAAATATTTTGCAGACAAGAAAAAACATTTAGGGACTATTCTGCTTAAGTAATAGTAGGTTTTCAGAAATATTGGAGGTTTATTGGTTTCTATATTATTCAAAATGATGTTTATTAATGTGTATGTTAGTTAAATGAATCCAGAGGACATTTACTCACTTAAATATTTGGGGGAAGGTGGAACCAAGCAATATATAACATACACTAAATAGCCAGTGCACCATTTCATAGCTTAACTTATGTTCTTCTGTTCTAAACTATTTTTATGTACACACACTTAACCACTAGTTTATAAATGTATATCGAGAGTGTCACATTCACTTAACCTAATAAATATACAGTTCCCCCCTTTTTTAACTATATATATATATATATATATATATATATATAATTGATATGGAAAGGCCAGAGAGATAGAAAGTAGGTGACTTACCTGACGTTCAGTCGTCGGCTACCTGATCACTGGAAATGTCTTCCTAACTTTCCGATGAACGGGGTGGTGACTCCGAAAATTCAAGAACTCTATGTCTCACAAGGTGTCTACCATCTATGAACCTCAGGTAAGTCACCTACTTTCTATCTCTCTGTCCTTTCCCTATTAATTGTTTTAATTAACATGACAATGTCATTTCCTGACTTCCCTACTTCCCTGGACTACGTAAACCCAACCCTTTCCTCTGCCTGACCTACACTGGACTACAATCCAACCCTGACATGAAAAACATCTTCCCACCTGTCCTTTAGGTGCCCAACTAACCTCTGCAATATTCTGGTCAAACCCTATAAACCTCACATCCCCAACATCCCACCCACAATTGGCTGCAGACCGTGTGGTAAAAACAGATCCCATTCTGCCTGATGCTCCCATCCACCATGACCTTCCAAAATCCCACTAACACACTACATACAGATTTAGAGAAAACATAACCTGTCTGTCCTCCCACAACATCTACAAAATAAACTGCACACTCTGCCCAGCCTTCTACATTGGCCAAGCAAAGAGATATCTCCCCGAACGGATTGCCAACCATCCCAGTACAGTGAAACCATAAAATACAATTCCCCATAGCCGCCCATGCCCATAGTCAAAACACCAACAACTTCAACCAGTGCTTCACACTGACCTCCTTCAAAGTCCTACAATCGATTTTCAGAAGCCAAACTCCATCTATAGGAACTTTAATTTCAGAATGTCCTACAGTCCAGACAAAGCCCTGGACACAATATCCTACAGATAGTTATCTTCACCTTGCCCCCCCCCCTAATATTTCAATGAGTGTGTGTCAATATGGGGGTGTTTGTATGCATCTCTCCATCTCGTTACCCTTCCCAGACCCTCATTGAGAGAGAAAGTTGGTAACCTGGTGGAGTCCATTGTTTAAGAACTAAGCTAGCAGTACAGCAAATTTTGTCTGCTCAGCCATCAGCTAGCAGGTCACTGGAAAAGTCTTCTTCAGATGAAAGGGGCAGCGCCTCCAAAAATTTACAGAACTCCAAACCTCACAAGGTGGCTACGGTCTATGACCCTCAGGTAAGTCACCTACTTTCTCTCTCTCTCTTTCCTTATTAATTGTTTTCATTAACATGACAATGTCATTTTCTGATGCATATATATATATATATATATATATATACACACACACACGTATATGTACGTATGCCTCGTGTGTCTTCGTCCCAATTCTATGTGATTTTGGTACGTGGTAGGAGGAATTCGAGACCATATATCATGAACTGCACTTTCCAATTCCCTTTTTTTTTATTGTATACTATCAAGCTGCTGGTGGTCCATTTGATCTCATCCTTAAATTCTCATTCTCAATTGGATTGAGATTCAATGATTGTGCAGGCCAATGAACAAGGTAAAGTCTCTGTAATGCTCTTCAAAGGATAAGGAGCATAGTTCTGTTAGAAGTATCCACCCCAGGCAGAATACACCAGAAATATAGGATGTACTTTATCTGTGATACTACCCTTGGGCATGCAGATGTTGTTTCATAGGAATCAAAAGACTCGTGTCAAGTCAAGAAAACATCCCTCAAATCATAATATTGCTGCCACCAGCTTGAAGTGTTGTGGAAATGCAGTTTGGTTCCACACTTTTCAGTTGTTTTCTCTATATTTACGTCCTGCCATATACATAGTGAATTTTAAATTGCTATTCATTAAACTACATGACCCTTTTTCAGTCATCTATTGTTCAATCCTTTCGCACCTTTGTGAACTGAAGGCATCTGCTGTTCTTGTTCAAGGCTTTCAAACAGGTAATCAGCTTCCATAGTCCATATAATGTAACATGTGGTGAACAGTTTGTTCAGCGACATTCACAGTTAGTTCTTGATTAAGATTCTCTGTTATTTTATGCACTGTTGCTCTTCTGTTGCACTGGACAACTCTGGCAAGTATCCTATCAGATCGAGCATCGAGTCGCCAGTGACAACCACTAGTCAGACATTTAGGTCTGATTTTTTGCTTGCTAGTTCATGCTCTGTAAACATTTATTACTGCTGCTCTTGAGCACTTCAAAAGTGCAGCTGTTTTGTAGATACTGGTCCCAATGATTTGAGTGACTATGATCATCCCACGTTGTAACTCAGCTAAATCACATCTTTTACCATATCTTCATGAACATCACAGATCCCCTGATGAGATACTTCTCCTGCATTCCCTTCTTAGCTTTCATGCCATCTAATGGCAACAGAATGACACTGTCAGTTGGAATAATAATTTGGCCACTCAGTGTATGATTAAAACTATTAATGAAGATCCACATGCTATTAAATGGTAAATATGCATTTTAAAATTTTGCTGCAATATTCTCTTCAAAAGAAATAAGATTATGAAATAACATTTAAAAAAGTATACTGTTTGAGACCATTGTCAACAAATAAATTGCTCAATGATAAAAATTTCACAATGAGAAACTAACAACAACAGCAAAGGAGATTAAACTGATACACAAATTAGCTAGTGATATATATTTGAATAGAAACAGTGGCTTATCATTGAACATAGCCTATATTATTAGTGAAATAGATTTGCTCAAAGCACAACTAAACTGAACATGCTGGTTGTCATACTGATCATATTACAAAATTATGAATTCATTTAAACAAAATTATGCCTTATCACATTACGTAATAAAAATTTACTAATTAATTTGCAATTGGCAATACATTTTGGTACATTAATAGTATAATGAGTAATTTCAAATAATTTTAAAAATTCATTTTACTTTAATCAAACACACTTGCCTCTCTAGCTTCATAGCCATCTGTAATTGTAGCATATTTATCTCAATAGTTAAATGAAAAATTTTAATGTAATTATCATGTATATCATTGCATAAGAGTAATCAAACTTTGATCAAATGCTGCTCTACTTTCAGTAAGCTTAAATTCATAACTCTATATCTTGCTATTAATATCCTTTGATATTAGTATTGGGGCCGTCTAATTTTAAAAGTTTTATTTAAAGATTTCAAAAATAAAATGATTCTTTAAGCTAACACATAATGTAAAAAATCCTAAATCTTACAAATACTCTATTTTTGTTGATTAAAAGTCTCATTTAAATCAAATTCTTTGAACATCAATGATAAAATAATTATGAATTTGTTTTTAAACAGCAGAAAGATATAACACTGACAATTAATATATATTAATACATTTTTAAGCTATTCACACCTATGAACCATGGATGGTGATAGAGGTTCTTGTTCTCTAATTCTTGCAGCTACCTCTGGAGGCAACAGCCTGTCTCCTGCTCCAACAAAGGTTGGAATGTTGAGTAGTGAATGAAATGGCCGTGCTTGGCTGGCTTCATTAACTGAAATTTATTTAATTTTGTTTTATATGTACATAAGCTACAAAAATGAAGTCTAATTAAAGTGTCTAACCTTTGTTAGAAACAACCACTTGTTGCAAATTAATGGGGCTCCAGCTGTTCATATCAGTTTCACGTTCAGGTTTTGGTAGAGCTGTAGGCATGAATAATTTTAATCAAATATAATAATAATTATGTTAATTGTATTGATATTAGTGTGTTCAATCTATCTGTTAACATGGAAGAGGATGAGCTGTGGAAGATGGGGGATGATGAGAAATAAATAACAAAATTAATAAAAATAAAAATTGGGAGGCTAAAAACCAGATAAAAGATTGAAACTAAAACATCAGATCATTGCTTGGAAGATTTTTAAAGGCTCTTCATTGCCTTTAATGTTTTTAAGAGTGAAAATGCAAACTGAAGATATGAAATGTGCATTGTACTTTACATAATTTAGGACAAATTTTTGACAGAACAAGGAAGTATGGCTCAATTATATATTATTTTATTGTTTATTAAAGTCTCAGTGAAGATTAAGCAGTTGAAATATAGTGAAAGTAATCAAAAAGTTCTAATTTTGTAGGCAAAAGGAAACAGATTTCCATAAATTCTCGAAAAAAAATTAAAATATTTGGAAGCTTTTAGAAAAGCAGTTATTATCAACTCCAATAAACTCACACACACAAACAAACAATAGATTTACATGCATCCCACTTATAAAACCAATTTGCAGTCTTCTAATTGAAGCCAACAAATTTATTTAAGCCTTTCATAAAATCTAAATAAAAACTATCTCATCAAACTAATCATATCTTTCTATTTCATTAATAATTAGACAGTATGAAGTTATTAATAATTATAAACTAATATTATTGCAATAAATAATGTTGACTTTTTCAGTGTATATGATGTAGAAACAGTCACTGAGCTTCTAATTACATTGGATGTGTGATACATTATATTTCAACAACTTGCTCTCTGTATAAATTTCTGAACTGTTCAAATCAGGCAGTGTGGTCCTCATACTTGCTGTGCCATAACCTTGAGATGAAGTGCATGGTGTTTAATTTTTAACGTAATGAATTCTTCACAAATACAACTACACATACCTGAATAACCTGTAATTTATTTTTGTTCAATTCATGACCTTGACACTGAAGCCCAGCTTCTTAATATAGTCCATGGAATATCATCAAATACAAGTGGAGTGGAATGTGTGAAACACTTATTGTAAAAAGATATCTATTATGTAAATAGATACTGAATGGATTGAGAATGCATTTAAAAAAGAAATGTTTGATGGAAGCTACCCAATATAGTTTGATTGAAGGAAAGGAGTTGAAATCGTATTAGTACAGTCCAGTAAAAGAATTTTAAAGAACTCTTAGATAATGTTTACATCTAACCAAAAATATATTAATGAAGTGCTTAGTTTTCAGTAACGGATTTAAATGTAAATTATTTCAGAACACTGTCAAAGGTACAGTAATAGAAAATATTTTTAAATAAATTATGAATTATTGATAACCCATTATTATCAAAAAATTATTAATTATATATATAATTAATGGGGAAAGGACAGAAAGATAGAAAGAAGGTGACTTACCTTCTTTCTATCTCTCATGTGCCTTGTCCCCATGTAAAGTTAAGTTCTTTAAATTTCGAGCATCAAAGTTGAAAACTTTCCATGATGGCTAGCCACTGATGCATCTTGAACTCAGTAATACTATTTATTCTCTTACCTTATGTTTTAATTATACATGTATTCTGACTATATATTATATATTTATTAATAGTAAATTTGTAGTGCATTGTCTTCTAGGATGCATCATCCTCGTGTAGTATAATATTTTTACTGCACCCTAATTATTAGCCTAAGTAAAGAGGGAACCGTGAAGAAGTTTTGAGGAATATACCCACGATTGCCTTTGACAATTAAAACATCACAGGGAAGTCTTAACACTCAATAGGATTTAAAGGAGCGCACCTGGAGGACGCATGAGAGCCCCACAGACGGCAATGTGGAGGAAGAGCGCGGCTAGGGCCAGAGCCGTGCCCCGCCATCCCAGAGACTCTAGCAGCCTGGCTGATAGCGGGGCGAAGAGGAAGGTGCCGAGGCCGGAGCCACACACGGCCAGCCCCGTGGCGAAGGCGCGTCGTCGGGAGAAGTGCAGGGCCACGCAGACCACAGCGGCCACGTAGCACAGAGCCAAACCCGCGCCAGCGAGCACACCGAAGGATAGCAGTAGGGCGTCCAGAGACCGCGCCCACGCTGACATCGCCAGTCCCGCCGCTGCGACCACCGCACCCACCATGCAGATCTAGCACACATCACAAGGTCGTTACAATCACGCACTTTGACACACCTGTAGGTATGTTGTGAAACTGTGCAACGGAAAAATATTTAAGTCCAATTCTTACGGGCTCCATTATCTAGGATCCAGGGAAGGGCCAACGTGAGGCTTATTTCACCTCAATCAAATAAGCATATCCGCAGAGTTTGTACCTTGAACGCCCGTTTTTTGCTTCAGGGTTACGTTCCAAATTGTTACAATTTCTGATTGGAGCTGCTCGTATCAGTTATCGAACTACCTCAATTCTTACCTAGAAAATAATTGTGTGTTAACTATGCGGCTGGAACAGGCATGGTCAGGAACAAGTATAATTCTAGGAAGAGGCTTTCATCTAAAGATAGCACACTTCCCTGAAACTCTGCAACCAACCAGGAAATGTTTAACAAATTTTGCTGGGGGGGATGCTGAGTCCGGTCTCCGCCAGTAAGTGGAGCCATAATAAAGACGGGAGAGTTGCTCGCAAAAATTTCGGAGAACGTAAGATAGTTCATTTCTTGGCGGTGACCGAATGGAAAAGGGTTCGGCGGAAGAAGAGCAGAAACGACGTGGAGAATGACCCGAGTGTGGCTCCAATTATTTGGGCAGCTATCCTGGTAAGCCGTCGAAAGTTTCGTTCCTAGGAGTATTGCCACTTTAAGTTTGATTTTTTGCCTTTTTGATAAAAATTCCTATTTTCTTTCACGGTAACTGTGGGAAAAAGAGCATCATGCTGAGTAGCCGGAAAATAAGGTTTTAAATTTAATTATATATTTAATTTTTAAATACTCTTAATTTTTTGATAAGTTTTGTAATTTAAATTTTTGGTTGATTTTTTATAATTAAACACGTGATGTGCTATGGTTTAGTGTTAGATCATCGGATTTTGTATTATACTGATGGTGGAGAGATCTGAGTGATACAGAAACAATATATGGATACATCTATGATCATGATCTAACTTTGGGCCTGTCTTTAGCGTTGTCCTGCTGAATAGTAAATGGAAAATCTACAGTGATATATAAAATATTAAAGATGCAGCAGCAGCAGGAATTATCACAATATATATTTACTTTTAATCGATTGGGATTATTTATTAATTTCTATGTAAGTTATGCACATTGCCCAACGCTACTGTATTATTCAACCATAGGATACGATGAAATGTTTTGTCGTGGAGAAATATTCTTTGACGGTTTATATTTAAGAAAAGGGTTTATTATTCTTATATTTAGTGTTTCTGAGATAACTATAATTTTATTAGAGTTACGTTTGGTAAATAACGGCATACGAATTCACCCTTTAATTTTGTTAAATCAAACAAACGCCAATCAGAGAAATAAAATTAAATTAAAACACATAGGATGTTATAATGCCTGTTTTTGCCATTGCAAGGAGGTTTGTAAGCTGGCTGATTATCTCACCACACGGCAGCCGAATCTGTCGGCCATGGCGCCGGCCACGGGGCCCACCAGCAGCGGCATGGCCATGAAGAGTCCTCCCACGCTGGCCGTGTGGCTCTTGCCTTCACCAAAGTGACGCAACAGGTCCACGAAGAGCACGCCAAAGGTGAAGGTGACGCCGTCAGCTATGAGGTTGGTGACGAAGGCTGCGCCCACGACGACCCAGCCCCAGCCACCATCCTCGGCCTCCTCCTCGACGGGTGCCGTTTTGGCGTCGTTGTTGTTCTCGTTACACATGGCTTACGGCCAGCCATGCGGACCCAACGCCTCTGACCAGCACACCTAGACTCAGATCTGAAACACCCACAATATAAGATTAGCCTCATTCCGTAGATTCTAAGGAGGCGCAAGGCTTCAAGGATATGGAAAGCTTCACAAGTGAACAGAATTCTTAACCTATTATTAATTTATTACTAAGAAGTGAACGAAGTTACATTACATACGGTGTTTAAAGAAAAGTTCCAAAAACACTCAGGTCATTGTAACGAAACGTCTTCTTACTGTTTAATACGTTTACTGCCTATACTTTCAAATGTTTGAGAAAATATTCCTATAGGAGCTGCTAATAATTCTAAATACCAATCAACCAATTCTCCAGTGGTTTGGGTTTAGATTCCAAGAAAGCACCATTGAACAGGTACTCCGCTGTACTTTTGGTCTAAACATCAGCCAGGGCTTTGACAAGGTCATGAAAACCTTCTATATAAACTTAAACGAAATCTTCTGTATAGCAATGATAGTCTCCTAAAGTATCATCTAACTAAAGGACATTTTAGGACGACTACATTGATCTCCTCCTAATAAATGCCGGAGTGCCACAGGGCAGAGTTTTAGGACCCATTCTGTATCTCCTCAACACAGCTGATTTACCAACAGACGATCCTACACACACGGATGATACTGTGGTATTAGCCATACATGCCAAATCAACAGCTGTATCAAAATACCTCCTGGAATACCTAAACACGTTACAAACTTTGCGAACCAATTGGAAAACCAAAGCCAATGAATCCATATTAATATAAGTAACATTTACATTAAACACAGATGCCAGTTATGCTAAACCGACAACAATTGTCCCAAGCAGAAGATACAAAATATTTTGGTATGTATACGGACAGACGAAATACTGGAGAAAACGCATATTTACGAAGCGGAAACAACTCAGAATAAAAAACTACGACAAGTGTATTGGATGATCGGAGAAAAACCTAAGCTAACATTATGGAGCAAGTTGTTATGCTTCTGAAACTGATTTGGACATACGGGATACAGCTAGTGGGCACAGCAAGCAACTCGAATTTGGAAACAGTACAGCGCAAAGTGCTACGGCTAATTGTCAACGCCTCTTTGAAGGTTCGGAACAATATACTCCAGAGAGATTTACATATGCTGTCGATCAAGGATGAAATTAAACGGTTCATTGTGAGCTATGGTTCAAAAACTGAAGTGCATCAAAATGTGCTCACGAAAAAGCTGATTGCAAATAACGAAGAGGTGAAACAGTTTGCACCATTCAAGTCCAATGACCTACTGTACACGTTCAATCGAGACTAATTATTTCTGTTGACATAAGCTATCCGACTAAAGATAGTAAAGGAGTGGTTTCACAGGAAAAACCTCCTCCAAATCATAGTAGTATAGTGTTTTCAGTTGTTTTACCAATTACTTCTTGTTAGTACAGGACAGATTGTAAACAAAAAGAGCTAAAAAATCTATAAAGAGGGCGCTGCGGGAGTTTTCCCGCAGGCGCTTCACCCCAGAGTGACTGCGGGGCTCACCTGATTATGTCGGGAATGCCTCGCTCTCTTCTGCTTTTTTTTATAAAAGTTCTCACATGCTGAGACACCTTCACCTATTTTAGGAGGTATATGTACTGGGGTCGAAGACCTTGGGCATATGATAAGAGTTGCCCGCTGATCCCATTGGATCAGTCGGCCAACTGCCTCCTTAAACTTGTGGAGACACGGAGAAGGGAATGCTGCGACCCCACAGCAAACTCTTCTATCGATATTCGGAAGGGTATGAGGATAGAATGCAATGCCCGATCTACCTGATGCAAGTTTTCTAAGGTTTTCCTTCATCTCTTTAGGTGAAACACCGGATAGGATCCTTACACCATAGCCCGGGGACCCTAGTTAACCCTTGGCTACCTTTCTCTACATTCCGCATCCCCCCTTTTCAATTCCCTTCCTATGCTATTAAAGGGGAGTTGCCTATATCAGGTTTACCCTGAAACTCCAAAAAGAAGTCATTTTCTAACCTGTAACAACAATTATTATAAATTTTGTTACCGTCTGAAATACTTCTAAACCCTCCGTGTAGTGTTTTATAAAGGTAAAGCGCACATTTCTCGTTTGATATTTTACTTATTTTTATTTACATTCAATGTAAATTACCGCTTTAAATGTACGTTTGTTGAAGGCGTCGCAAGGCACAGTCGAGAAATTCCCTGAGCAAACCTTCAGCTACAAATATTCCACATGTAGGCAATTTCCCGGTTCGCGCCAGTAATCAACCAGGGGGGGGGGGACTTCTCCACCAACCAAGCAGTAAACTATTTGGATGGTGGTGCTAAGACCAGGTCCCAGCAATTAGGTGAACTATCCGAAAAACGGACTAGGGAAGGTGAGCGAGGCCAAAATGGCTGAGCGTGGCAGAGTGACAATGTCTTGTCAGAATTGAGAGGAGCAGATGTGTGAACACGAGGCCAAATGAACCGGACTATGCTTCAAGCCCTGTGGCAGTGATCTTATACTTGGCAGTTGTTGGAAGTTTCCTTCCTGCAGTATTAATTTTTTTACAAATAATTTCCTTTCGAGTTTCCATCCCGGAATACGGTAAACTGGGGGTAGGATCTCACATTTCAGTAGTTGAATATATTTAACTTAACTCCTTTTCTTTTGTATATATGTCTTGATTTAGTTTTTTGAATAAATGAATTTAAAAAATTTATTCAATTTGCTTCTTTTAATTCTCAGTAGTACTACCACCACGTGGTTGCCATAAATTCATCAAATTAAATATTTTTTCATTCATTCATTTATTTATTAGGTTTCACCCCCTTATATATATATATATTAGTAGGTACGCCACAAGGGTCCATATTCGATTATGGTTCGATTTATTAGCAAGGTCTTTTGATTTGATGCTCTCCATTTTTAAGATTCTCATTAAATGTTTTAAATTAATTGCAACCGATATAATATTAATTATTAGTATAATCCATCTGGATAAAATATTCTATATGTTTTGTTTACTTCCCCCTGTAGTGAAGAGAAATCTAAGAGATTAGTTGGACGTCAAGGAAGAAAATATTCAGTTAAAATGTTTCCAGTCGGTGCCTCATTTCATTATTGGCATTTTAATAACAATATTAATAGTTAATAATTTCGAATATATACATATTTTTCGACAGTACTAGGAGAATGAACCCTGACAAACTTTTAATTTGTCCGCAACTCATTGTATGAAGGTCATCTTCTCCGGAGCAGAGAAACTCTTCCCGCTCGTGCTTGGTTCAATTTGGTAACATCTAATATGAACTGCTTCGACGAACGAGACCTCGCTCGCTTCACATAATATGCTTTCTTTATTAAAGTTATAAATCCAATATGAAGAGTTCACCTTACTTAACTCAAAATTCATTAAATAAATATTAATGACCTCATAAAATGCTCACTTAAAACTTATTAAAAATTAACATAATTGTTTCTGACTCATTCACACTTACAAATCATGGTAGAACATTTACAGTGCATAACCGTTAAATATAAGAGCTGATATTTCACGTTTCTGCTATTTCACTTTTCTTTTGTAATACAGTAGCCATTACTGAAAAATACATTAGTTGGCAATTCACGTCTTATTGGTTAATGAAAGTTGATTGTTGTGGTTGAGCTTGTGTTAGTAATGCAACGTTTGAGGTAATAAATATAATCAGAGCATCCAAAATCCTGTATTTATAGTTTCATTGGGCTCTTGTTTTCCACTGATGTATTTTTTTTACTTTAGAGATGACTATGGCCAGAAGAAATATAAGAATTGAAAAATGTTGACCGGTCCAGGGACTCGAACCCCGGAACCTCCGCTTTCCGGGAAGGAGCTCTATCATCACTGATCTAATCCGATTCGACTTCCAAGGACCGATTCGATATCCCTCCATTACTGTAACCTAAGCCAGACTCACCTACAATTTACTAATCTCATTCCTCTCACAACATAACTAGTCTTTCTTCTAAATAAGCTGTAAGCTATTAACGAGCTTCAATTGAACCATTCCACTTCCTTTCAGATGACTACGGGCGGCCATTTAGAGGCTACTGGCTAAAACTTTGATGTTGGTTAAATAAAATACTTACCCGCAAGTTGGAAGACTTCTTTGGTTTTTTAACCATACAACTTATTTAACTGTTAATTTATATTTGGAAGTTAAATATTAATTAAAAACCTTTTAACACCCGAAAAGATCGGAATGAAACATGTAGCTATTTCGTAAATATCATATCAACTCATTTAATTATTATAAATTCTTCACGGTTGATCATCCGGGTCAGACATTGAATTTATTTACAAGTCTGACTCGATTGGTCAATCGTGAAGAATGAATGAGAATAGGAGTTGCAGAAAGAGAGAGAGAGAATGGAGTTGCAGAAAAGAGAGAGAGATAGGAGTTGCGAGGAGGAGAATGGAGTTGCAGAAAGAGAGAGAGAGAATAGGAGTTGCAGAAAGAGAGAGAGAGAATAGGAGTTGCAGAAAGATGAGAGAGAGAATAGGAGTTGCAGAAAGAGAGAGAGAATAGGAGTTGCAGAAAGAGAGAGAGAGATAGGAGTTTGCAAGAAAGAGAGAGAGAGAATAGGAGTTGCAGAAAGAGAGAGAGAATAGGAGTTGCAGAAAGAGAGAGGGAATAGGAGTTGCAGAAAGAGAGAGAGAGAATAGGAGTTGCAGAAGAGAGAGAGAGAATAGAGTTGCAGAAAGAGAGAGTATAGGAGTTGCAGAAAGAGAGAGAGAGAATAGGAGTTGCAGAAAGAGAGAGAGAGATAGGAGTTGCAGAAAGAGAGAGAGAGAATAGGAGTTGCAGAAAGAGAGAGAGAGATAGGAGTTGAGAAAGAGAGAGAGAGAATAGGAGTTGCAGAAAGAGAGAGAGAGAATAGGAGTTGCAGAAGAGAGAGAGAGAATAGGAGTGAGAAAGAGAGAGAGAGATAGGAGTGCAGAAGAGAGAGAGAGAATAGGAGTTGCAGAAGAGAGAGAGAGAATAGGAGTTGCAGAAGAGAGAGAGAGAATAGGAGTTGCAGAAGAGAGAGAGAGAATAGGAGTTGCAGAAGAGAGAGAGAGAATAGGAGTTGCAGAAGAGAGAGAGAGAATAGGAGTTGCAGAAGAGAGAGAGAGAATAGGAGTTGCAGAAAGAGAGAGAGAGAATAGGAGTTGCAGAAGAGAGAGAGAATAGGAGTTGCAGAGAAGAGAGAGAGAATAGGAGTTGCAGAAGAGAGAGAGAGAATAGGAGTTGCAGAAGAGAAGAGAATAGGAGTTGCAGAAGAGAAGAGAATAGGAGTTGCAGAGAAGAGAGAGAGAATAGGAGTTGCAGAAGAGAGAGAGAATAGGAGTTGCAGAAGAGAGAGAAGAATAGGAGTTGCAGAAAGAGAGAGAGAGAATAGGAGTTGCAGAAGAGAAGAGAGAATAGGAGTTGCAGAAGAGAGAGAGAATAGGAGTTGCAGAAGAGAGAGAGAATAGGAGTTGCAGAAGAGAGAGAGAATAGGAGTTGCAGAAGAGAGAGAGAATAGGAGTGCAGAAGAGAGAGAGAATAGGAGTTGCAGAAAGAGAGAGAGAATAGGAGTTGCAGAAGAGAGAGAGAATAGGAGTTGCAGAGAAGGAGAGAGAATAGGAGTTGCAGAAGAGAGAGAGAATAGGAGTTGCAGAAGAGAGAGAGAATAGGAGTTGCAGAAGAGAGAGAGAATAGGAGTTGCAGAAAGAGAGAGAATAGGGAGTTGCAGAAAGAGAGAGAGAATAGGAGTTGCAGAAAGAGAGAGAGAATAGGAGTTGCAGATAGAGAGAGAATAGGAGTTGCAGAAGAGAGAGAGATAGGAGTTGCAGAAGAGAGAGAGAAATAGGAGTTGCAGAAAGAGAGAGAGAATAGGAGTTGCGAAAGAGAGAGAATAGGAGTTGCAGAAGAAGAGAGAGAGAATAGGAGTTGCAGAAAGAGAGAGAATAGGAGTTGCAGAAAGAGAGAGATAGGAGTTGCAGAAAGAGAGAGAATAGGAGTTGCAGAAAGAGGAGAGAATAGGAGTTGCAGAAAGAGAGAGAATAGGAGTTGCAGAAAGAGAAGAGAATAGGAGTTGCAGAAGAGAGAGAAAGAGTGCTGAAAGAGAGAATAGGAGTTGCAGAAAGAGAGAGAATAGGAGTTGCAGAAAGAGAGATGAATAGGAGTTGCAGAAAGAGAGAGAATAGGAGTTGCAGAAAGAGAGAGAATAGGAGTTGCAGAAGAAGAGAATAGGAGTTGCAGAAAGAGAGAGAATAGGAGTTGCAGAAGAGAAGAATAGGAGTTGCAGAAGAGAGAGAATAGGAGTTGCAGAAGAGAGAGAATAGGAGTTGCAGAAAGAGAGAGATAGGAGTTGCAGAAAGAGAGAGAATAGGAGTTGCAGAGAAGATGGAGTGCAGAGGAGATAGGAGTTGCAGAAAGAGAGAGAATAGGAGTTGCAGAAAGAGAGAGAATAGGAGTTGCAGAAAGAGAGAGAATAGAAGCCTTTGAAAGTAGTGCTATAGATGAATGCTGAAAATCAGATAGGCGGATAGAATCACTAACGAGGGAGTTCTAAACAATAGAGGAAGAGCGAAAAATATGGCGGATGTTAACTAAGAAAAGGGATTGATTACTAAGCCACGTTTTAAGACGCGAGTGTCTTGTAAAATTAGCATTACATGGAAGTGCATGGGGTAAGAACAGAAGAGGTAGGAAAAGTTTGGAATACGCTAAGCAGTTTAAGGAGGATGTGGGTTGCGCTAGTTATGCAGACATGAAAAGGCTTGCGTAATATATGTCTGAATAACAACAATTTACATATTGTCAGGTAATGTTTAATTTAAATTTTACTATAGTAAAAATGTTGTATTGTGTATTTAAATTATGACACTGAGAAATGACAAAAAATCGTTTCACGATGTGAACATTAAGATATTGTTTTTCTGAAAAATTAATGTATCTCGCAATAATGATTAGTGCTCCACAAAAAAAATTTAAAAACATTTCCCTCGCGTTTCACTGCATTTTGTCGGAGCCTTTAAGAATATTATCCTCCACCTCAAATAAAAGGAATCATTGAATTCTATTATAAATTTTTTCTAAGCGTATAATAAATTTTTTGAAAACCCAGTGATACAAATATGTATCAAAGCTAATAATTTTACATCACCGCCCCCTCCTTCACATTTTCCTTAAACACAAATTTCGACACACTTTTGACCCTTATGATAACTGTTATGATAACTGTATTCTACTCAACAAAAATGATATGATTGTAATTTAATGTTACCACCATGCGCTCTGATGTTTAAGTTTTTATTAGTATACCTTTTTAAACAGTCCTAAAAACGAAGTGAGATGCGTTGCGTTTCGTTACGTACCTGCACCGTGTAGAGGAGTGTCAGGACTGCGACGCCCCGGTCCTAAGTCTGGAGTAATTTAAGGTAGTTGCCGAGCGCACAGACGCTGGCGCAGGTGACGGATATAGGGCCGTTGCGACGGCGTGTGACATCAACGCGACCTCTGACCCGGGAACTAACTCGATATACGGCTGGGAGAAAATCGTCACCTCGTCCCGCGGCCATCAATCGACGACAGACACGGCCCGAATGAATCTTTCAACATCTCTGACGCATTAAATACAATAATTTTCAAGAAACTTAAATTGCATGTGTTCAGAATTAATAAGCATTATACGCTAAATAAGAACATTACCACTTACTATATATTCATATTTCTACTTAAACAAACGACAGCTATTCAATAATTGACAAATTGGTGTAAAAAAAGTTTACAAAATGAGGTTTTCCAGTTTTCAACATAATCTCCACCATTGATTTCAACGGTTAACTAACTTTTCTTCACACTGCAAATAAGTCCTTGTCTTGTTATTTGAGCCATTTTCCTAAAATAGTTTGGAAATATCCCCAATTCGTGATTTTTAATTTAATAACAATAAAATTAAGATTCAATATGCAAACAACAGTATTGAATAAAATGGTTTATAAATTAAGATTGTAACAAATGATTTTATCTCGAAACACTTTAATAACAAAAGAAGCAAAGTTTTTCAATGGCAAATAGATCTGGCAATGTGAAGTCGTTAAATTAAATATCAATATTAACGATACCGTAGCGGACTGCAGCTGCATTATCTGTTGGCGGTTTGCTTCGGTGTGCTTCGGGCTGGCGATTTGGTGTTGCCAGCTAAGACTATCCTCGTTGACTGCATCTGATTATCTAGCTGGAAGACACCTTGGACCAAAATAGTGGAAACTTCTACCAAAATTTACATCTGCCATGGTCTCAAGAGCTCCACGTAGCTCTCTCCAGTTTGTTAGCAGTAGTTTGGTCTGTCTTTCTTGCACCAAACGACGTGTTATATTATACTGATTTTGAAGTTTCCTGATAATGTTGATACGTTTTCAGTAGAAGTAACGTAGAATCCAATGTTTCGATTATGCTAAGCATAATACTGGTCCTAAATCTCTTTTTTCAGTTGAAGCGATTAGTTAATCAATCATCTTTAATTTCTGCTAAGACTCGGAAGAGTTAAATTTCTATTTCGACTTTCTTTCCCCGCTGTGATTGATTCTCCTGTTCCGATTTTTTCATTTCCATTTTCTCAGTTGAGAAAGAGCTTCGACATGATCCAAGACCAGTTCGCTGTTTACATTGAACCAGTAGGTCAGCAGCCGCTCTAATCAGTTCTGGTCGGAACCAGACTTTATTTGTGGACGCGGAAGAATATTAGTTGAGGGGAACTTATCGCATTACGATCTCCTTCACAGTTAATTTTAACAGAGCGTTTCGAGACTAATAGTGAGTAGAATTCTACTCGCCGTCAGCCTCTTTTCTTTTCGGTTTACAATTAAAAACTCAAATTCACAAGGTATTTCTCATTTTTTGTGTGTATTATTCGTCGGTGACTTATGAAAAGTTTCACCATAAACGAATTTGTAGTGCTGTAAAATGTTGTGAAACAATAAGGATGACCTGACAGCCGATTTAATGATTCATATAGGAGTGTGATAGTTTCGAGGTAGTGTGCCATACTGCATCTCGATGTAAAATCCAAGAATGTATAATTCCCATGAAACAATATAAATAAAGAGGAGATGGAATTAAGAGGAGTGATTATTTTAAAAAAATGGTGGTTTGCAGTTTAGTATTATCAGTTCGTAATTCAAAGCGACAAGTAGAGCGTTTCTGTTGGCGATTTTCAAATAGGATTTCATAGTCCCAGTATCATCATATAAGCGTTTTGCTTGACCGACCAATTTATGCAGTTTCATGAGTGCAAAACAATAATTCATTAATTAATGTTATTTCTGGAATCTAAAACCTACTGGATGACCGAGTTCTAAAAGTTATGTAGCATTAAATTAAGAAAAAAATTAGCTTTCTATTGTTTTTAAAAAGGTTTACATTTGAAATCTGTTATGGAATTTAAAATCAATTTTATGTATATTTTTGAACAAAAAAAACACTTTTTTTCTTATTTTATCTAACAACTAAATTTATGTCCACCATAATATTTGAGTAACGCACTACAATGACGGGAAACTATGTTTTCCTTTTTAAGTTGCTGCAGGATTAACATAGTTACACCTAACAAGAAAAATTAAACTCCAAGTTCAATGCACCTAACTGTAGTAAATTAATGGCTTATAAATATTCTTGCGAGACTTGTTACCTTCAAGGTCCCGTTTATCTAACGTTATATATTTTTTAAAGTTTACTCCTTTCCAAACGTCACTAATGTGCTGTATGTCTAATAATAATAGTTTTCGGTCTTAAATACGTGGTTTCAATTTGCGAATTTCAATACTATTTTCTAGCTATAAAGTGTCAAAGACAGTCAGGCAACGTTTTACTTCATACAAGAAGTATTCAGTAACAGAGATAACTGAGAAAGTTTTTAAACTTGTCGAGTTGATTGACTTTTAGTTTTATTTTCCTATCAGTTTTTTTTTCAGCATGTTACGTTCCGTGGAGGCTGACAGCGTCCTTTGGTCCACACAGTCTTTAAACAGAATCGTTACTCGCAGAGAACAGCCCCAGCACCACTAAATCCTCACTCTTGGATAAATTATGACAATCGGATCTTTAGTTGATTATTTTTTTATTACAGGCATCACAAAGATGATTCTGAAACAGGCAACTGTCCTTCAATCATAGGAAGGACATTGAACATGTGCAAGTTAGAGCAAGGTAGCCAAGGGTTGACTAGGGCCCCGGGGCTATAGTTTGAGGACCCTACCCTTTTTTTCACCTAAAAATAAGCAGGGAAAACCCTATAAAACCTGCATCAGGTAGGTCGGATTGTTGGTTACTATTTTCACACCCTTCCGAATGACGGGAGACGAGTTTGTTGTGGGGTCGCAGCATTCCCGTTCTCCGCGTCTCCACCAGTTTTAGGGGTAGTTGACCGACTGATCCGATGAAATTAGTGGACAACACTTACCGTATGCCCATGGTCTTCGACTCCAGTACATAAACATCATAAAATAAGTGAAGGTGCCTCGGCATGTAAGGTCTGGAAACTACGAGAGAGGGTGATATTTTATCCGTTCTGCATGGAAAAGTCATTAATCAGTCATTAATAAAAGTTTTTATTAATATAACGCCCCAATATTCTCCCGTGGATCAATCACATTAACTGGGCACCTAATTTAAACACGAATCTCTCAAACCTCTGAAGAATATTGAAAATTGAGAGCATCGCATATAGTCAAGAGAAGAGCTTCCGCGGATATGACGAACGATGAATCTCTAAAATTTGTAATGGCCTCCGGAAAAAAAAGATTCTGGTCAAATCACTCAATACTTGAATACGTATGTTGTCTTTTTATGAGTGCATGTATGCATCCACGTCTTCAAGTCTCTTACAACGGACCTCTATTTAGTTCAAATTTAGGTTAAGCGGTGCAATTGACGCAAAGTAACGTTACTTTCTGGACAATAGGAAGATGTTTCGGGGAGTGTTTGTGGATTATAGCATATATTTGGACACACACGCACACTCGCTAAACTCATGGCTATACGAACGATTCCAAAGAATGTCACCTTACTTCGAAAATCGATGAAACTGGTCTATCAAAAATTCTTATATTTAAAACTGTTGCATGGTAAGCATTGGCTTTAGGGGAACGTCGTATCTTAGAAGAAATGAGGTTTTATCATAAATATATTAAAGTTGTAAAAGAGTCTTCCTCCATACGCCAGGCTTTCAATAGTATTGGGAGCAGCAATGCGTAAAATTAAAATGTGATGGGGGGCAAGAATAATGGAACTTCCACCCAAATTAGAAACTCGAAGTTGTACAAGAGGATTGACGAAAACCTGAAGTTGAACAGCATCAGCTTGAACAAACTCATACCAACAAATTTCTAAATGGTATTTTTGGGGTATTTTTCTCACTCGCCACCAAAGATTCAAATAATTCTGTGTATGAGCTCTATTCATGGGAGAATACTAAGAATTAATGGGTGGAATAAATGTCCACGTCCGTTATGTTGAAATTCTGTGTCAAGACGCGAACTTCGATCAACAGGCATTCCATATACCTGTCAAGACGCGATCAAACCCAGGTGGACGTCTAAGTCCAGTATTCAATGTCAAGAGATGGACTCATTCCATTGGATATTATCACATCAGACTCGAATTGGCACACACAAGACTCCTCAACTTCGCCAACTGTCCTATCTTACCACGATGTTTCATTCCTTCAAGCCCTCTACCCTCCCTTTGACCAAAATACTTTTACTTGGTGGCATACGGCCTTCAAGCCATACCCTGTTCCTAGCAACCTCGTCAAGAACCTAACAGGAATGCACCACTCCAGGTTGATTTGAGAGGATATAAAAATGTCAAACTATTCTCGTTTCTGTCAATTGCAGTCAAGGAGAATTTGATGTCACAGTTAGTGAGAGTGATTTTGCGGAAATAGAGAGAAACCTTACAAGCCGTCCGACATCCAGTTCTGGTGCAGATAACTCGTGCATCCAACATGCAATGAACTCATGTAGACTGTCCATCTTACCTGTATTTTAATACTTACTCGAATAAGTAAATTTGATCAACCGCCAAATCAGACTTCTCATTCTTTTCCTCAATCTGTAGCAAGTGTTACCTGGAATATTTGAACTTCTGGTGGAAACTCTACAACTGAGCAAATGCATACGCCATACATAAACTCAGTATTTCTGAGCTGCTGATTTCGAGATCACTAATTTTTTAAAAAACTAAGCATTTTATATCATAATTAACAGTTCAGAAGTTTATTTTGTGGTTATTTTTGTGCCTTTGATTAAAAAACACACTCAATCCCTAACTGAATGTTAGAAAACAACAAATTATATTGATGTATTTGATTACTCGATTTCGAACAAAACTATTAGGTTCTTATGAAACTACTAACTATGGTTATCAGATATGATATTCATTTTCGAAAGTAGATTAAAAAATTTAAAGTGGGCAATATTCGTCAGTAAAAATTTTTTAATTGTATATTATTATTATTATTTCTCTGTGTAGAGCTTTGAGTGCCATCGCTGCTTCACTACTCAGAGTTCCCGGGTTCGAATCCTTGCATGGGCTTCGATGGTTGTGTTGTGGTCACAGAGACTGGAATTAAGAATGCCGGAGAATCGATACACTGACCCTGTACCACTCCAAATTCTGAATGTCACGTAAGCCCCCTTCAACCCGGTAGGTCAAGACCCTGAGTAGGCTATAGAACCATAGAAGAAGAAAATATTTCACCAGATTTATCGTAAAGCGAACGATCCGTAAAATTATTTTCGAAAGATTATTTTGATCCGCAGTGAGGTGAAGCGTTGTATATAATAAATCTGTTTCAATAATATTAATAACAGTGACTGAGTAAAGTTTTAATATTCAGACAAAAAAATTAATGATACTGGTTTAATTTCTTGTGTAAGGCTTTAATTTAAACTTCCAATTTTTAATTAGAGCCTCCACCAATTGTATCCTCAATTGTTCTGAATAAATTCGCTCGTCATTCGTTGCGTTCATTAAACGAAATTTCGTTGCATAAGTGCTTAAAAACTGAGAACTTCTGGTGATGACATCTATATAGTCCAGAATTAGTTTGTCGCCGAACACGAAGTAATAGGTACTTACAGACACGTAAAGTCTAAATGTTTCGAATTAGTTTTCAGGCTTTTATTAAATTATTCTTACTTATAAGTTTTATTCTTTCCTTGAACTATTACATTTTCTCATTTCAGTAATTTCTTTCCTGTTCCGAATTAAATATTCTAATTTATTTATTTTATTATTGTGAATGTAATTGTGTATGACCTTTCAATATTATTGCTCGATTAACCTTCGTGACTTCTTTTATTTCCCCAATGGAAGTCTAGAAAAATAAACAATCTAGAGTATTAAATTATTAACGAATTTTACTAATAATGAAGTCTTCTAAGATCAAACGTTCCAAAGGCAGATAATAACTGTAAAGTGTAAAAATAAATTCCAGATGAGGGCATCAATGTGATGGTACTAGTATTGGGAAAAAGACCTTGATTGACCCATAAATAGAAACTCACGTTTGACAACATTACAAAGAACGTTCCTTCTTGAAATTTTCATGTAGCTAATTTAAAACGTTCCAAATTCGTTAAACAGTTGGACTAATAGTAATAAGATCGAGAAGAAACTGTAAATGTAAATTAATTTCGTGAGTACGGTTTTCTTTTTGGTTAACAGGCTACATGAGAATAAAAATAATAAGTAAAATATCAAACGAGAAATGTGCGCTTTACCTTTATAAAACACTACATATAGGGTTTAGAAGTATTTCAGACGGTAACAAAATTTATAATAATTGTTGTTACAGGTTAGAAAATGATTTTTGAAGTTTCAGGGTAATCTTGAAACCGGCACTACCCTTTAATAGCATATGAAGGGAATTGAAAAGGGAGATACGGAAAGTAGAGTAAGGTAGCAAAGGGCTGACTAAGGCCCCGGGCTATGGTTTAAGGATCCTACCCGGTGTTTCACCTAAAGAGATGCAGGGATATCCCTAGAAAACCTGCATCAGGTAGGTTGGGCATTGGGTACTATTCTCACGCCCTTCCAAATGACGGGAGACCAGTTTTCTGTGGGGTTGCAGTATTCCCTTCTCCTTATATTCATTAATTTTAGGAGGCAGTTGGCCGACTGATCCAATGGAATCAGAAAACAACTCTTACCGGATGCCTAAGGTCTTCGAACACAGTACATACACCTCCTAAAATAGATTAAGGTGTCTCGACATGTGAAAACTTGGAAAAAGCCAGAGAGTACAAGGCATATCCGACTGAGTCAGGTAAGCCTCAAAGTCAATCTGGAGTAGTAATACCTGCGAGAGAAAACTCCCACAGTCTCTTCATATCGACAGTACGGTTTAATTTACGGTATAGGAAGCAAAATCGCAAGGAAACAGCATAAGGGATTTTTAAGCTCAAATCTAGAGCAGGAGAGTATAGTTGTCACGTATACCGAAATACCTAGAACTTCCAATATTTCATTACAAGCTGGGAGTCTGGCGATGCCCGGTAAATCATTTACATTAGCTCGCTACAGTATTTAATTCTACAGTAATCTTTGTCAACCAGTGATGAAACCACAGCAGAAGCGTCACATTTTTTGAAAATTTTCCTTTTCACAGAAATAGTCAATTATATTCATAAGCATATACATAAATGTACACTGAAACAGTCCATTATATTTATAAGTATAAAATACTTGAACCATCTCTTCGATGTGATTAGTGAAAATTTGTGAAGTTATACATATCCATAAAAAATATAATTGAGTGTGTTTTTTATTTTGTTTTAGAAAGAGTTTACGTGAGGTTCATCTGATTTGGTGGCTCTCTTCGACAATAACATAAGAACATATGGTAAAGGGAGGATTTAGAAGATAGACTAGGGTCCCCAAACTGTACTTTAAGGCGATTCACCTAAAAGTAATTCAAGGAAACCCCTACAGAAACCTGCATCAAGAAGGCCTTTAATATTGAGACTGGATTATTGTGGCAAACCAATCCGGACTCTATGCCTGAATCAAATTTTGTTGGCAGCTGACCGACTGGTCCAATGGGATCGGCAAAAAACTCACCCATGGTCTGTGACCCCGAGGAATACACCACTCAGGAGAGGAGAGAAGGAGCAGTGTTGCTCGGAAGTTGAATGGAAGAGGCAGTAGGCAGTGGAGAAACTCGGTCAATGGGTGTTTGAATTTTGAAATGGACTTATGACTTAGAAGATGAAAATGCAGCTCGTGAAAGAATAGAGAAGTACAAATGTAGGAAGTAGTATTTAAGAAAAATGACGATTTCAATAATTTGTCGAAAGAAACAAATATTCACAACGAAATTGTGATATTCTCTCTGCTGAGACGTGAACGTTTTAGCACAGACGGAAGACTGGACTTTCCTTGTCGCTCGAGGGTTCAAAAATCTCCTGGCCTCCGCTTGCGGAAATCACACCCTGTGTGAGGAAGAGACCGCCACAGCTTGTTGTCAACCTGCCATCTACAAGGAGCTCCCGGAATTGTCACCCGAGATACCTGAACGAGAAGTTACAGAAAAGAGCGAAGAACGAAAACAGGTTCGTCTTAATAGCCGAGATCTCTGATACACGTTGTTACCCCGCACTAATTAACCCTGATAAATCTTATATATAAGAATACCCTAAGATTAACAGTTGTTGATTCAATGTTTAATGCCTCCTAAATCCCTCATTGGTTGGTTATATATATATATATATATATATATATATATATATATATATATACTAGACACTTGCTAGTTAATTCAATATTAAACGGAGAACAATGAAATCATTGTATCATATCATGTAGTTATCGTGATAATTTGAGGTCAGAGACAACAATCGTTTATTAATAAATTCAAGTAAAAGTACTTTCCTGGAGCATCACAGGTCATGGTCAGGATTTCCTCGACTTTAACCCCCATAAAAACATATTCATGTTGAGACTTCCTTTCTATTCTTCAGACTCCCAAGTGAGATTTCCTACGACTTAATAACACATTACTACTGTGGAAAAATATTTACGAGCACAATGAAATCACCTAAACAGACTATACGGAAGCGAATCATTTCTATTTGTGAACACATCGTGCCCAGTGCTATGCAATCAAAACCCGAATGAAAAAACAATATTTCTATGTAAATTTTACATGGAGTAGGATAATACGTTTACGAATTGTGGAGATGACATGTACGGGATTGGTAAAAGTTGGAGTTGAATCTTGATTATACGGAATATCCTGACAAGCTTAATACAGATTGTAAGTGGCAGAGAACCGGTTTATATCTGAAGGAGAACTGAATAAATTATTCTTCTAGACAATTTTTGGAAGCAGGTTTCTAGTTGCATACTAATAGTATTATATATATAATACTAACTTTTCAGAAAATAGTACCTCTCGACGCAGTTGATATCCAGATGGGAGCCATTGCTTTACCATTCATGAAGCTTACCTCACTTCTGACCCTAGACGCTTGATCAAGCTTTGTTCTGGACGACCGCCCACTTTACAATTACATAACTAACGACTTCTGCCAAGCGAAGTTTGTTTTTCTTCACGTTCAGTCCATTAATGGAAATCAAGACTCGTACATCCAATTTTTTTAAACCAACATTAGTTTGTTCAATAAAAGCAGTATAGAATTTCAAGGTTATCGAACCGTCGTAGCTCGGGTAAACAGACGCAGTGAATTGCGTTGAGTTTCTTGGCAGCGGAGTAGACTGATGAGGGTCATTTTTTATTAAGTTGAACCCAAGACCAACCAGCTCATTGAACATTCAATAAAAGCATGAGAAAAGGTAATTTGAATCACAGTCCGAAGCCAATATAGTTAATTCTCCAAATCAAACAACAGTCTGATCTGGTCAGATTAAGTCTCTTACAATGGGTTCCTCAATAAACTGAACAAAACACAAAATTTCTGTAACTTGGTTAGGAGACGTCATGGAGAAGGTAATATAACCTATCCACAAAAGAGAGAAATGGAAGAGAAAAATGATTATAGAGTAAGGAAATTCAATCAAACGTGAAAAAATTATCTAGCAACCATCGATAGATCATGGTTTAAAATTGGTTTTTCATTAGTCAAATTACTACCAATAATCTTATTAATCTTTTGGAGGATCTAATGTGTTGCGAATAACATTGATGTTGATCAGAATACTTCATAACACCCACAAATGATTACGCGTCATGTAGAAACTCTCCATGCATGCCAGTCAGTGCACACTACACCAAGCAACATAGCAGTTGTAACCATTTTAGTCCAGACGAGGAAAGTCGTCAGACACTAACATTCATAGAAGTTCTGATCACGTTGTCATTATGAATTTCCAGACCCATGTTGGAATACTTTCTTCTTCCCTCAATATCGCGAATGCAGCCCAGACATTTAGCTGTCAATATTTTTAACATTATGAATACGTGTTATTGAAAAATTACTTCATCGTCAAATGTACTAGTGATAATAGTTCGTACCAAAGATTATTTTCAATATCGTAGCTGCCTTAATGATTTGCCTGTTGGACGAATTGGTTGGAGTCGGACATGCTCTAGCTGGATCAGGTGGTGGCACCTTTAGTTTTAGATATTCTTGATGATATTTGCTGTATAACGCAGATGTCAATGTTATCCAAATATTTATTTGGCCCCTTAAGTTTGTCATGTTAACAATTTATCTTTCTTTTGATAATTTGGTAAAATTCTTAAAATGGAGGTTCCAAACCTTTCTCCCGTCGTCCCCTTTGACCAGGAGCGACGTGAAGGTGAACAGAATTTTGTTTGTGGTGAAAAGTAGACTTATAACCCTTTATCGAGCAGATTTTGGGCAACAAAGACGACTTTGTTGGTTGGCCATCGCTGAATGGACACATTGAGTAACTCGAACTGAATGGATGGACGAGAACGGGGACCTTCTGGATTCGAGAGAAAAGTGCTAGGTCGTGATATAAGAGAGGGAATTCCAGCTTCTCCTTCAATTTGGCGAGTTGCCTATCTTGGTCGTCTAGTCGTTCCTCTTGCCTACTGATGAATCCGAGGTTATCGACTTTTATAGTAGCTTCTTGTAAGGGATAGTGTGGAATGTCCTTTCTACGTCATATAGGAGTTCCAAATTGCCAAAACTTTCTGAATTGTAGTTGGCAATCTTGAAACCCAAACGGACCAAATTAAGAGCTAGATACAACAGTCCGCGGCAAAGTATGTAGACATTGTAGGAATGGCGCTGATTTTCTATCGTCAATTTCTTATAGAGTCAATGAAATTTTTAACATTCCATCACTGATTAATGTCTTTAATCAGTGACTTTATTCATCTTTAGCAAGATTGGTCGTGATATCTGCTTCTACGGGGTTCCAGGATTTAGTTTATGTAAAAATATTTTCTGAAAGTTTGGATGACCCACAAACAAGTTAGTTTGTCATATTGATAGAACTTTTACAATTTTCGGCGCTGCGTCACTTTCTGTGCCGGTAGTTGAGGTATCACAACATCAAGAAGATCTCGAAGTTGATCATTAACAGTTTCCTGTTGCTGAACTTGTTTCTGCAAATCTATTGCTGGTTCACCATCCTGCTTTGACATTATCCCGACTAAGGTGGTTCTAATACTGTACAGGGTGCTAAAAATTCACCTTAGAAACTTTTAGGGGCCTATGTAAATCATGTTTTGAATATAATCAATGCCTGGTAACTTAATCTGATGTTTACTACTTCTATGGATGGTTCGGCATAATCAGCCGTTGTAGTTAGTCAAGTTAAGTTTTTTAAACAGTTTCCTTCGTTTAGTTCATCAAAATTGAAGAAGTTCCAAATATGATGACGAAACGTCGGTGCAATTAATTTACAAAAAATTCTTTAATTGGTCGTAAATTTATTCGATTTAATTGTTGGTTTATTGGTGCCACAAACCAACTTTTTCGGGACGTTTTCTCAATTTCTTACATTCCTCATTTTATTACACAGAAGAGATCAATTAACTAATTGGTTGACAAAGGTGTCCTATTATTTAATCCCGACTGTCATTCTGATAATCTTAATTGTTAAAAAAAATTTTACTGCGCAACCTTTATCCTGTTCATTTAATTTATAAGTATATGAACATTAGATTATCTAAAATTAATTCCTATTGCAACCTACACAATTTTAACACAGACAGATGACTATCGTGAACTTGTAGAAATCACTAATGTTTTTAACAGGACACTGTGGGAAATAACTGAAACTACATTTTCCTGTGGTGATGCATCGAGCTCGAAGCTTTTGTTTTGAAATGTTCCTTCTAAGATACTATACAATGTATTTAAAAATTCCTAGGAATTGCAACTGTTTATGTCAAACCGCGGCTTCAGCGCAGGGCAGTTGTAAAGGCTGCTTTTCAAGATCTCTGCTTTAAAAAAAATTAAAATCATATTAAGATTCCACAATTTCAAAAGCAAATTTAAAGAAATTTAGATATCATACATGATATTTATCGGAGGGTTGTCTGTCAACTAATGATAAAAGTATACGTACAAATCAAAATGGTAGCAAATCGGGCCAATAGTTTTCCACCGACTTAAAAAATCAATTCCTAACACGCAAATTTCGCGTTCAAGTCATCACGGGATCGACCTATGAAGATGAAATTTTATTTTTGAGTTAAATTGACCCAATTGAAAATATTTAGGGGGTGAGCCCAAAATGTAGCCAAAAGAGTTCTTTTTCGAAAAATAAGGAACACCCTAGTATGTATATATTTATATATTATTTAATAATATATATATATATAGTTAAAGGAATATCTTCAATAAACAGTTTAGTCTGCGTAGCATGTGCTTAGTAATCATTTCCTGTAAAATATAAGTGCATGAAATATTTTTCATAAATATAGTATAAAAACAAGGTATTCAATCAACAAAAACTTTCACTAAGACAGTAAATTCTTGATTTACGTTCACAGACTAAGCGAGTTTCCATAGTTTACCAGTTATTCAAAAAACTTTCACTTATATCAGGCGGTTATACTAAAACGTGGGAGCCATTTTGACTACGTACCTGTTCCGTATCAGCTGCAAGACTGAAATTGCCCCAACATGGGATATCGATAACGGAAATAATTAAAAGCAGTTCTATATTTTGTATTACGTGTCAACTAACGCGGGCAGCATTTTCAATGCATTTATGAATGTAGACATTAGGAAATTTAGATTTTCGTAGTGAATCTATTAGGTCTTAAACCGTGCCGTTAAAAATGAAGAACTTTATTTCTAAACGTTTAACTAGAAAGTTAATATTTTTGAGATTTAATTATAACAGAAATCAGATCATAAAAATAGACACACAAGGATTCACTCCGGTTTGGGACTTAAATAAATAAATTAATTAATAAATATATATATATATATATATAAACTGTCTATACATTAGTGAGGAAACATATCAACTTGGAATTTAGTAACTGCATAACTTATACTTATTTAATTCAAATATAAGTTTGATTTTTATAAATAAACGGGGTAAAACGTCAGAAACATTTAATAAAACAATCTTCAGGTGTATAAGATAACGAGTTTCGTACTGATGGATGCAATTTATTTCCGGTAATATTATTATCGTCCAATAAATTATAGAATCAAACGTACTAACAGCGTAAAAGCAGGAACAAAACGCCGTGTGATTGTTTCTTCATCGTTTATGACGTATTGTCCTGTTTGTTTATTTATCGATTCTACTAATATTCGGTAAATATAACTATTAAGTTTGATCTTAATATCTGCAATTTATTGTAATTAATTTCATTTTATTTATTTTAAATATACATATTATAAAAAAATTAGGATCCTTCTTTAACTAAAATGACAAATATTTTTCAAAATGTAGAGATATATTAAATTTCTAATTAATCACAAACAGTGGTACGACATAATTCAGCAAAATTAGAAGTCAAAGTAAAACACATTTTCCACAGTGTGAAAGGACTATTCAGTATACTATTCTATGGTTTGTGAAAATTGTGAATGTTTATTTGAGAAATGTGATTCAATTTTCTCGAGAATTACAAAAAAGTTCAGGATTTTATACGCATTAACTCCGAATTATATTATAAGAGAAGTAAAAAAAAATTAATACAATCCCGAATTGGCAAGCAACTGATCTTGTAGCCACGCTATCAGAAATACTATCCTGTCCAGCCTAGTTTGAACTAGCTGAGGACCTTGACGCATGGACGCAAAAAGCTTATTACAACAATCGATAAGAGAAGATTAAATTTGATTCTAAGAGAAACAATTTTTCAATTCGATATGCAGTATGTTAATAAAATATACACGTCATAATCATTACTCAAACAGTATTTAAATCATTTAGCACCGGTTTCCCAGTTGAATTTACAAACATATATATATACACGTCAGTAAATGACATTGTCATGTTAAAACAATAAGGAAAGGAAAGCATTACAAATTACGTTCGCAATGACCGTTCTAATGCATGATGCAATGTATTTGGAGTTATAAAATTATTCAATTTTTTTGAAACCCCATCAACGACGTAAATCGTAAATTTGGCAAGCAAAATTATCCGCGACAGTACTCAAAGAATTTATAAGTCGTCAATTAGACATACTTAGAAAAGTTAGTTGGCTTGTAAGATGTGGATAAGTTAAAGAAGTTTGTTGATAAAGTTTGTGCAGGTGGAAATGCAGCCAAAGTTACATCTAATGCACGATTGATATTCCAAACTTAAAAATAATATTGCTGTATTTATTGTAAAGTCAATTGAACAATTAACTCACCACAAAATGGTTCACAAATCACATTATTAAAGTAAATTTTAATTTAAGTTCAGTTAACTCTGAATTGGTTTGCTGTACACAAAGCAATTTTTGTAACCTATTAACATTTGTAGTTCTGATGTTTTGTAAAAAGAAAATAATATGTCTATTTATTTTATATTTCTATTCAATATTTCCTACGTGCACTCCATTGTCCCTCCTGTTGTGACACCCACATACCTAAAGTTCTGTTACAAGCTAGGCGTGCTTGGTGGAAACACTATATATATATATATATATTGCACTAATACAGTAATATATCTTCTTAAACGGAACATAATCCTATGTTGTCCCTAAATATTTACATGAAACACATTAAAATATAAGATTAAAAAGTGAATGTCCGCACAAGCATTGACACAAGCAATATAGTGTTTAGCTCGGTATATATATTTACGGAATTTGCGTCTAATTTTAGAAAAAAGAATGAGAAAAAACACCCTACATTCATGTATATTTAGAAAAACCCTTTGATAATGTGAACTGGAACACACTACTAAGTATTTTGAAGTTGACAGGAATTAAATACTGAGAAAGAAGGATTATCCATAACATCTACGGAAGGCAGTCAGCTGTAGTTAGAATTCAAGGGCGAGAAAAGAAAGCAGAAATCAAGAAAGGAGTAGAACAAAGATGCAGCCTGTCGCCCTTGCTAATTAACTTATATATAACAGGTGATGAAGTAAGTTAAAAAGGTAAATGGAGTAGTAATCCAACTAAAAGGATAATAAATAAAAACCCTAAAGTTAGCCGATGATATTGTAGTATTATCGGAGTCAGAAGAAGACTTATAAAACCTAATAAATGGCATGAATGTGATCCTAGAGGAAGATTACAACACGAGGATTAATAGTGGGAAAACCAAGGAAATGGAGCGTAGTATGGAAAACGGTGGAATAACAAAGGGTGTTATATTGGGAAGGGATATTTTGAAGTAGGTTAAGGAATTTTGCTTGGTCAGTATAATATATTTAAAGAGTTTAACAGAACAAGAAAGGAAGCCTTACGCGAAAAAGAGGAATTTTCTTACGGGTAGTGTATGTGTGAATATTAGACAATCATTTCTAAAAATGTTCGTACGTGTGTCATTATATGGGTACGAAACGCGGACGGTAGGAGATGCAGAAAGGAAAAGAATAGAAGCCTTTGAAATGTGGTGCTATAGGAGAATGCTGAAAATCAGATAGGTGAACAGAATAACTAACGAGGGAGTTCTAAACAGAATAGGGGAAAAGCAAACAATATGGAGGACGCTGACTAAGATAAGGGATAGATTAATATGCCACGTTTTAAGACACGAGGGTCTTGTAAAATTAGCACAGAGGGAAGTCTGTGGGTTAAGAACAGAAGAGGGAGGCCAATGATGGAATACGCTTGTTATAAGGAAATGAAAAGGCTTTCGCAAGATAGGTTAGCATGGAGGGTTACACGAGACCATTCTTAGGACTGAAAACCACATCACCCACCTTTCAATGTGAAATAATGACGTTTTTTATCGTCGCTTAGTATGGATTAGTCGGAAAACAATTTATTCCCGCCACAGCCAATATTTCGCCGATGGTCAAACACTTGATATGATCATATAGTATTGGAATTTGAGAGCTCTATTGCTGTAATTGAAAGCTTGACCTCAGGACCTGAACTCGCGAGTTGCGATTCTTACGTTCTTGACATTTTCCACGGTTATGTCAAACCTCCTTTATTGGGATACATTGGTTAACTTGCGCTGCCGAGGTTCATTGCTTGAATGGAGAACATTTGATAATCTTCAACTCTGAAGTCACTGTACTAGAGGGCAACACGAGACGAGTGTTAAGGATGATAACATCGCCGTAAGAAATTGATGATAATGAACAATGATTACTCAGTGTATTTTATGCAACTACTTGAGACAACACTGCCTTCAGAATTAGTGACTCACTACAAATCTTTGATAACACAATTCTCTAACTACTTATAAACGACGGATGCATATTTTATATAAACTATATAATTTTATGTACATTTACTATAATTCATAGTTATAATTGGTTAAATTATTTTTCAAATTGTATTTTTGTAAAATTTAAAAAATGTCTTAGTACAGTAGAGTCTCGCTAGTCGGGACATCCGGTTAATCCGGACGCTGTAAAAATGTACATAAATATTTTTGACCTTTGTTTCCGCACTTTTCAATTACATACGTACAATACCTAGTACATATTGCTTTATACGTACAGTACGATCCCGATAAGTCCGGATCAGAGAGACTACTGTATTTATAAAATTAATAAATCAGCAAAGATAGTCAGAATAATTAGAATTTAAATTAGATATTGACAACTCTCCCAAATTTGAGATGTCCTCAAGTACTTAATAAGAAAAGAAGTAGAGATAAATAAAATTGATGGAATACAGCAAAGAACTCTTGTTGAAGACAAATTTTGACTAAGGAAGATGTAAAAATTCAATCAGTAAGTGCCAAACAATTTGTATACCTGATGAAAATCGAGAAGCACATTTGTACGCATTTTTTTAGTATTTTCATGATATGTAATTGTACTAAATTCTGAATTTATTGGCTTATTTCCGCTTAACATCAGATAAATATCAATTCAATACTGCTTTTGAGAATTTAAGGCATAATTTTTTTTTAACTTCGACATTTACATAAACCCCTTATCTCTCTCAAAATTGTTTTATCCGTTCCAAGAAATATGAATTTGTCTTTATAAATTAATTATAATCTATTTACCCTTGAAATATTTTTAACAATCTAATAAAATTTTTACATACTGCATTTCTACTTTGGACTGCAGAATACCTTAGTATTTGCTGGAACTGCAGTTAAAATAGAAAAAACAGTTCAATCAAAGTCCCCAACATTTTTTTCCATATGCACACGAGCATTTTTCAACTTTAACAGGGGAAAATTGTTAAGAGGATACGCTGCCTATGCAAGTCATGATTGATAAATTCCACTCTCGATAATTTTTGGTCAGAATGAACTGATGGAAACAAAGTGCTTGTAGCCAAGAATAATTTTACGTTAATTTCCTGGTAATATTTATTTTTTATTAATTATTAAATTTTGCTACATATTCACTTTAAAATTTTTCAAATGGAAAACTTAATTAGAGTAGAAATAATAGATTAAAATACTCTGAAATTTAAAATTTAGTTACTATTGTTGTTCAATCGTATATTTAAGAATAACGTTAAACCAAATTTTACATGCTAATGCACTGAAAGGCTTTAATGCTAATCGCACAAAACACACAATATTTTAGCGAGAAATACTTATTTTAAACGTGTAATGAATGCAACGGTAATGAAATGTGTACCATTCGAAGAAACTTACTGCTGTCTCGACCCAACAGAGAATAATTATTTCCTAATTAGTTGTGAAATGCGCACAAGCTGAAAAGGGAAAACGATTGCTAAAAGCTCTTGCAAATATCGCGAATAAAATTGTAACTGTTGAATGATGTTTTTTCCAAGGAATTTACGAAAATAGCATGTAGATTAATGTTATTGCAAACTGGTGCATGTGAAAATCGGAAGACGTGTTAAAAATAGCAAGAAAATGAAAATAGAAAAAAAAATTGTCTTGAATCAAAGTATAGAGATTAAATATTTGTTACTGAATCTCGATAAAATAAAAGTTTTTTTCATTAGTAAACACGTACATACTTACATTCGAATGTTCTTAAGTTTCACAAGATCCCTCAAGTTTCACTCAAATGCAGTTGTGTGTTCACATACGATTTGTATTTTAAAATTATTTAACAAACTAACCATTTTACTTCCGTCCTCCTACCAGCGATAGAATCGGGAACCGAAGGAAACTAAATAATAATGGTCTAACGCAAAATTTTGTTTCGATCACATTTGAAATTTCGTTATCTCTGATTTATCCGACGGGGTAATGATCTATCGAATCTTATATTGGGCTATAGTTTAATTTTTAGAAAAAAATAACTCGTCACCCGGCCATATCGATCGTTACATCGTCGCACAAGATTGTTTAAGAAATAAAAACAATAGCTACATACTATATTTCATGAGTATCATTAAAACTACAAAACATTTATCTTAGTTACGTCATGAAACATTAATTATTTTGTTTGTCAAAAAATGTGCTTTCATAATAAGCTGTTTCTCAAAAAATGATTACGACAAGTATGAGTTATCGCATCATCATCACCACCACCATCCCATCATCACAACCACCACCATCCCATCATCACAACCACCACCATCCCATCATCACAACCACCACCATCCCATCATCACAACCACCACCATCCCATCATCACAACCACCACCATCGCATCATCACAACCACCACTACCGCATCATCACAACCACCACTACCGCATCATCACAACCACCACTACCGCATCATCACAACCACCACTATCGCATCATCACAACCACCACTATCGCATCATCACAACCACCACTATCGCATCATCATAACCACCACTATCGCATCACCACCACCACCACTATCACATCATCACCACCATTATCGCATCATCGCATTATCGCCATCATTAAGTAGTGTGTCTTTAAATAGCTCTGAGGAGAAGACCTCTAATTTATGCTCTCCAGTTACTACTATTCCAACATTTTCTTTTTTCCTTCAAATCGTTGACACGTTAAGTTTTAATTCAAGTGCTATACAATTATTAATCTGTCCTTCAATGCAGTACGCGGCTACGTCCAAGAATGGCTTCGACCCGGTTCGCGTTGTTATGAATGTACCTTTCGATTTACTCTTCATAGTACCTCCCATTTGTTACCATGACTGTTCAATTTTTCTTTCTCATCCATTCTCCAAACTTTCGGGGTATTCATTATCTTCATTTTTCTCTGCGCCAAATATGTCCAAGATTTTAATTAGTTTTGTGATAATTTTTCGTCTGTGACCTCGTATCTGACATTTATTCCTCTGTTGCAACGATTTTTTTGTCATTGAAGAGTATATTATTTTCTTTAAAATGCTGTTGAGACAACAATGTTCGCGTACATATTTATCCTGTAGGAATTGAGGAAAATTTGAGCTAGCCGCGGAGGACCTGTACGCTGTGGTTGGAATTTGAAGTAGATAACACTAACGACAAGCGAACGGTGTTTTCACTAACAGCACTGGCCACCAGTTTCACAGTGTGCTCAGTAAGTGCCGACTGGATCGCTCAGTGGAAGAATTAATAACATCGGAATGGCTGAGGTGTCGGCAAAAGGAAGGAATAATATATGCACAGCAATAATATAGAACTCCATTTTATACATAAAATTATATTATCTGACTTATATTATAAATAAAAAACAAAGTGGCAAAAAGTCAGAAATGGAATAACTTAATTAGAATACGTTCCGTCCCCCAAATGTCCTCCTCAGTTCATTCTACAAAATTAAAGAACATAGTGGAATACAAATTAATAAGTAAACAAGTTCTAAGAACAGCAAAATACCATGTTTATTTATTAATTTGTATTCGTCTATATATAATAAATTATTTAAATTTTTGCAAAAAAGAACTGAGGAGGTCCCTAAAGATGGGAGACGAAACTTATTCTAATTAAATAATTCCATTTCAATTGACTCTTTGGACATTTCCATATTATTAATCATTATTGACGGCCATAACGACATTGAAAGTGAAATAAAATTAAAAATTTGTTTTTATATTAAAGAATTCTTAGTTACGACATTATTAAAAGAATTTTTTTGTAGACAACTCGCAATTCCCTACATTCCGAACGGTTTGTAGCAAAGTCCTGAATATTAGCATAAGTAGTTTCAAAATACATTTAACAAGATCATTTAAAAACAAATTAATTAGATATTTAAATAAAACTATTGTGTTGTACGTTGTAAAGTTTTGAATGTCACAAGCGCTGTTTTTTTCTTTAATTAAAATTCAAAGGCTGGTAAAAGTTGGGTTCAAAATTTAAAACCGTCTCCTGTTACTGTCCTTAGGCCAATTTATTTCAATTACAAATACTGTCCCATTCATAGGGAGTTTTCGTCTGTACATTCTATTTATCAGTCACACACGCATTCCTAACAATCTACATTTATAATTAAAATAATTTGGTTTGCACCATGTTTTCCGAACAAGCGAACAGTAATAGATCTTCCGTGTAAGACATCCAGGTGCTTTGATAATTTATTTCCCGTAATCGTCACGCAAACGTACGTAACATTACTGTTGTTATTAACATGTATGGTTATAGAACCAAACGAACTTTTTGCAATAAGATATAATTAACGACCATTTTAACACACTTCAAAAATATATTTTAATTAATTTAGAAAGAATAACTTATCGGTACATTTTTATGCTCTCATCAGGTTGGTTATAGATATATTCTCTTATGTTTCTACGGTCCGTTACGTAACAAATAATATTCATAGCCAACCTTATGAGGGTACAAACTTGTACAGAAACTTATTTGATTATTGATTCGTAAATTGTCTGTTAAATTTGTCAGTCAATATATCTATTACCCAAAAAAAACAGACGTAACTATTAAATTTTACTTTTTAGTGGCTTTACATGAAAAATTAAGAAATGGCAAACCGGAAGGAAATTTTAGAGAATAAATTTATTCCACAACTTTTTCTATCCACTGTTCGCAATAAATGTTCTGGCAGTTTCAGTTAATACCACAAATAACAATGGCAGAAATGAATTTATTTCGTTTGATCCAAATGAACTTCCTAATTTCTGTAACAGTTACGTGTGATTTCAGCGCTCAGAATTTGAAGTGGAAGAGAAATCCACGCGTAGGGTTGTTCCCAAAGTGTTGGCCATGTAAAGAACGCGTTACGTAAACACGGTTTGAGAATAATTTGTTGTTACCCGTGTGTGACCTTCACACCTTAACCGGAAAAACGACAAGCCACGTCTTATCGCCCTCGAAATTAGGATAACCACGAGGTCAGCATCGCCGCTGGTCCACCATAGACGTAGACGCACTCGTCCACTGTACCGTGTACAATCAAAATTACTAGCCCTGTAACAAAATTCAAAGTCCTAGGAGCTTCTTTACTATAATAGTCTAATACAGCATTCGATTGTCCTTTATACAAGAGTTAGATTCGAGGAACGAAAAATGTGTCAATTATATCCCTTGCCCCCACATATTATGGTTAACTGGACTGCTGCTTTTCAGTTGTTACTACTAGTAACTATGTTTTCAAAATTTTAACGAATATCAAATCTCATTACTATTTCGCAATTACAGAAAAATAATTTTTTGACAAACTGCATTTGTCTTCTTTCCGATCGGTTGGTTGTAAGTCGCTATTATGATTCACGATATTCCCGACTATTTACACAAGTATACAATATAATACATCAGCTCATTTAAAATTAAGTAGTAATTATATTTAAGTAAATCATGCTGTGCGTTATAAAGTGTTTTTGAGTGTTACAGACTCCACACATTTTAAATATTTCAACAATGACCAAAAGTTAGGTTCAAATTTAAAAACAGTCACTTTTCAATCATTTCAAGTCTGCAACAAAGGAGGAAGGTTTCGCTTCAGTCATGATACAACTATGAACCTGATTTTCCTGTTATTTAATTTGTTTGGATGGGTCACTATCACTTAAACGCTCACAACCTTTGCACAGACAGGCTCAAAGTAAATCTATTTTTCGTTATTATCGTGAGTTGATTAGCATTAAAGGGAAGTGTGTGAGAGAGAAAGGCGAAGGATGAAATGCGCTAAGCATATTATTGAGGATTTGGGATGTGGTAGCAGTGAAGAGATGAAAAGCCTTGCGCAGGATAGGTTAGCATGGAAGGTTCCATCAGACCAGTCTTAAGATTGATTACCACAACAACAACATCGTGAGTTGCACGGATATAAAACTCAATCGTCATTTACTCGTATAGCCTCCATGCATAAAATTTAAGTAATCTCAAATTGAATTAATTTTCGTAATTAACGAATTGTTTAATTCGGCAATTATTAATCTCTCCAAAATAATTTGTTAATATGTAATTTTAATATCCAATCGCATCTACTGTCATTCAATATTTCAGTTGAAATTTTAAACAAAACATCTTACGAACTCAGGTCAATGATAAACAATAGTCCGGAAGCCAGGGTACCATACTTTATCTTCTTGGTATTGGTACTTGACGAGTGATTGTTCCTCTCTCAAGGAAGTGACATGCGGCTACATTTTCATCACAAACATCAAGGTACAAGGTTAAATAAAATCCGAATTATGACTAACCTCTTAATGTAGTTGAATACTGCTCGCATATTTGAATAATTCCGGTGAAGACAGAAATAAAAGTTATCCCAATATTAATCAGTAAAAATAAATTAGAGGATGCGAGAAAAAAATCGACTGTCATCGGCCGTGAAAATATTTATTCACCCAGCATTTCGTGAAGGCCAATTCGAAAGTGCGTTACAGTTTCATTCGTTTCAGGATAAGTACAAGCATGATAGACAACATACCACTTATAGTGACTATGGTACCCCATTTTTTATTTAGAGAATGGTCGTCAGCGACTTTCTATTCTTTGGGGGACTCATTTCTTTGCATGGTATGGAAATTGACACACAGCATCCATACCTGAATTCCAACCTGGAACCTCTGTGTTCAAGGCAACGACGCTAGCCACTACACCACAGGAGTCAGGAATCCGAAAAGTTGTGTTCTTTTTTTACTTTTGTAGAAACAAATTATTTGGTAATTAAGACAGTTTATTTTTCGGAAAAAATATATTTAGTTGCTGATAGAGTAGTGCCGGTCGATGAATGAAAGGAGACTGTGCACCTGGTAATTAGCATTATGAGAAAACTGAAACAAGGAATACCTCTGGAAATAAAAACATGGGTGGGGTTGATATATTGAGAAATAACGTGGCTTTTTGAGGGAAAATACGGTCGGGGGCTGAAATGAAAGGGTATGTAAAGATAATTTGACAGATTTATCCTCGGTCAGCTCTCTTATCCGTCAACAAGATTTGTCACAGATTTTACATAAGTAATTATATAAATAATTGATAGGTTTCGTAATACATCACACATGTTATCAGAGTGAAAGTAGCTACAGAATTTCTGATTCTAGTTTCTCACACAGTCAGTAGTTGACTACTATAAACTTAATATTAACAAAGTCAGTTAGAGAAATGGGGATGTTTCAGCATAATTTAGAAAACACGTGCATTGTACAAGAAATTAATCGACAAAATTGCCCGTCAGTTACTTCTATGAAAGAACGTGGAACAGGTAGAATTATCTGACCACGCAGAATTTAGAAAAATTGTGATAAAAGCCATTTGTAAGCTTTTACAGACCGAATCATTAATTAATAATAGCTTAATATTTTTACTACGGTTTTTATATATTTTGAATGATAAGTAACTCTCGGGAATGAATTGGTCACCTGAGGGTCTGCGACAGTTACGTCGTCAGTGGAAATCTGAACTTTGAATCGCCTTCGCCTTGAGATGGCAATGAACGACAAGGCTCACGCCCCGCGGCCATTGTCCGGCTATCTCCCGCCAGTTACGCAGTCCACAGCTATTCTCCCGGAAGAAAATGACGCTGGACAAGGATCTGAAGCACTGCACTCACCAGCGAGTCCCGACGTCCCCACTCACCCGCCGCTCGTACCGCACTGACTGGAGAAGACTCTGCTCCCGTCACACGCCACACGCCACGGGGGTCGTGCCTATCGCCTGCCAGATAGATACCAAAAAGCGTACAGCTCAAAATGAACGCATCGCTTTCTAAACAACAACATAAATTACCAATAATTCTCCTTCCTATTTGCACAGTGTTTGTCGATTCGTATTATAACCATTTGCTACAACAACCCAAACTACAATTTTACATTACTATGTAGATAGATTACAAAAGAATGTTTAAAGTTAGATGGGTAGATCGAGTCACAAATCAGGAAGTCTTAAATTGAATTGATGAAGAAATAAATTACGAAAACACTCAGACTAAAAGAAGGGATAGACTAACAGGTCACATTTTGATGCACGAAGGAAGTGTGTGGGCTATGAATTGAACAGGAAGACCAAGACTAGGAATATGTTAGGCAAAAGAGCCTGGAAGTGGACTGTAACAGTTATGTGCAGGATAGATTAGAATCGATACCTTCATCTGTGGACTACGGCAACAATATGTATGCGTGTAAAATATTAACGAAAATACTATATGGGAAGATGGAACGTCAAATAGAATACGAGTACTAATGACAAGAAAAGCAATATTAACTCTGCGTCTAATTTTAGGAGACAATTCAAAAAATAGGTTTAGGTTCATGACATTTATAGATTTTTAAAAACCTTGCAAATATAAGCTGGAACAAGCTACTAAGGATTTTGAAGAAGACAGGAATAAAATATCAAGGAAGATGAGCTATCCATAACCTCTACAGAAGGCAGTCAGCTGTAATTATAATTGAAGGGCAAGAGAAATGAAGCAGTAATCAATAAAGGAGTAAGGCAAGGATGCAGTTTGTCATCCATGCTCTTTATCTTTTATACATAACAGGCGATAAAGAAAGTTAAAAAGAATATGTAAAATGAATCATACTGCACGGAGAAGAAATAAAAACCCTCCGGTTTGTCGGTGATATTGTAGTATTAGGGGAAACCATAATAAACGGCATGTGGGCCTGGAGAAATAGTTCAACATGAGGATTAATAGAGGTAATGGAGTGTAGTATGGGAAACAGTAAAAGAAACAAAGGGTATTAGATTGGGAAGGGATATTTTGAAGCAGGTTAAGAAATTCTTCTACTTGGGCAGCATAGTAACTTGGGATGGTAGAAGTATAATACACGTAAAGAGTAAAATATAACAGACAAGGAAGGCTTTCATAAAAAAAGGAATTTACGTACGGGTAATATAAGTGTGAAATTGAGGAAATCATTTCTACAAGTGTTCGTATGGAGTGTGGCATTGTATGAGTGCTAAACGAGGACTGTAGAGTTTCAGAAAGAAAAAGAATAGAAGCTTTGAAAATGTAGTGCTACAGCAGAATGCTGAAAGTAAGATGGGTGGATAGAGTAACTAACCAGGAGGTTTAAGCAGAATAAGAGAAGAGAGAACAATATAGATGACCATGACCAAGTGAAGGTATAGAATAATTCCGTCTACATAGTTTCTAATTAGAATTAGGAATCGAGGAAGGAAAAATGTCGATCGGGCCGGGAAACGAAACCGGATCCTCCGCTCAGGACACGGCTGCTTTAATCATCTAAGCTACTCGAGTCAACTCCAACCTCAGCTCGACATCCCATTTACCCAAAGCACTGGTTCACCTATAGCTTGTTAAATCTAAATTCTGTTTTATGATTCAGTCCACATTTTCCCCTCCTTGATTCATTATTTCAATTATACTACGTGGGCTTTGAGCTTTGTTCTGTTTCCTGTGGTCTCCAATTTTTAAAGAAGCATTATATATCACCAAATTAACTCTCATTTATAATATAAATGTATTATTTAAAATAAAGTTTATCTTAGGAATAATCCACAATTATTTTAGCATCAGCGCGGGACATGTTCTTAGTAAGATGCAAGTCTTCTAAATGAAATGTCTCTTTAAAATAGACTTTTAATGTGTTGTTTTAAAATACTACGAAAAATCAACTAATGCTATTTTTCTTTCGAAAATATAATTTTAATATGGCATTTTAAACTTGTGAACTATTAAAATTTAATTTGATTCCCCTTCTTACGCCTCCCCCTTCCGGTACTGACTTTATGTGCTGACTAGGCCAGAGCAGAGAAAGGAGACAATTTGTTTAGCTGTGCGAGTAGTAGTCTTCAAAATCGAAGTAACATTTCACACTGTGGAAACATAATTGATATAAATGTTCTTAAAAGTAAGAGAAAAATCATAAAACTTTAAAAACGTCCGTCCACTTTATTTTCATGAAATAAAAAACACATTTCAATAAATAAATTGTCACATAGCAGTTGTTCATTCAAACATATTCACCTGCAATTTACATAAAAACAGATCTATTATTGATTAATGTAATTTTCATATATAATATGTTTGAATAAGTGAAAACATCTGTGATAATTTACCTACTGACATGGGAATTTCTTCGTGAAAATAAAGAAGACAGAAGATTTTACGGTTTTATTGTTTCTTTTAAGAACTTTGGTTAGTTATGTGTTATGCAACACCATTACTATAAAAATATTCTCCCTAAGTTTATTTATTTGCTGTAGCAAATGAGTACATAAGCGCCAGACGTCACTGATTGACATAGTTGTAAATAGATTGAAATCTGGGTTTTATATTAAATGAAATAAGAAGAAATTTGATTTTAAAACGGAACTTATTTGACAGTATTATTTGCGAAAAAATTAAAAAACTACCAACTATTTTAATTGATTAATCCCTTGCAAAGCATGATATTTCTAATCTTAAGGGTTAAAGTTGTGGGCCGTGTAGGAGAGAATTTATAATGCTCGGTAATGCTTATATTGAATGCTCTTCAAAACTGTCATCGTGCTCATCTGGGTCCATGGAGGAGCCAAAAAATCCAACCTGGTACGAAGATATCAATCCGAAATCATAAGAAAAATATCCAACACACTGTAGTGTATAACCAGCCATACGCTACAATTCAGTTAATAACAGAAATTCATGACAGACCAATAAAACACGTCGAAAAAATCTCATGAGCACAATAATCCCTGTATTTAGGAATTATTATCACAAGACATCATATTACCTTAGAGAATAATATATGTATTCTGATTGTTAATTCTCCCCCCTCCCCCCAAAAAAAGTCTCGTTTATAGGACTATATAGTCAAACGGCAGCCACAAAAGACTAGTTATCTGAAAAGGATGGGTCTCATGGACGACGCGTTGAGATGTCTGGCATTTTCAGGTTTAGATACCTTACCTAAGGAAACTGCAAACCTTTCACACTTTCAAAAACTGCCTCTCTATACAGTTCTTCCTTCGTTAACTTCTATTACTCCCTGATACCACGGAATCCTATTTTTCCAACAATAATTTTTCATAGATCCATTACCTTCGCTTTTAACATACCACCCAAGGCGAAGCAGGTTAAGTGGGTTTTAGGAATTTTCGGAGTATTTTCAAAATTTTCACAGCACTTGACAGTACCTTAGACCGTCCGCCTGGCCGGGCAGGATTTGTTAATTTTTTTTGCTAATATTACGCGTCTCGAAATTTAGATTTCTTACATTTTATTCGTAATTAATTTTCATTCTTCAAATAAGCGCGTTACCATAATTAAGAAGATTAGGAAAATTCAAATACAAACATATTGGTGAGCAATCTTTTTTTTTGAGAAAATATAAAAAAATTACTCAGGCCGTATAAAATAAACCTATTAAAATAAGAACAGTAATAGATGGTAGACGAAAATTGACTCTATTAAAAAATTTAAAAAATTAATAAATCGACAAAAATAATAATATGGAATACTATACAAAAAAACAGCAAACAATAATTTACTATGTAATATAGCCTTAAACAGATTTTACTTGTAGTTAAGGACTTTTTTAATTGAGTAAGGCTAATTCACTTAAACAGACTCCAGAAGAACGTTGTTTATTGAAAGCTTTAGACTTTTGTGTCATTTTCAATCTTATATTTAATTTTAACTAGTCCTATTTAATTCCACGTTAATCTTGTGTCGTACAAAGTCGTATAGTAACATGTCCTAAATTTCTAATAATTTTTAAGTAATATATGTACGACGACAATTACTGTGAAATTAAAAAGTAAAAATTAAATGTGCGACTGAAGACGGCAAATTAAGTCGTAACCTTTTGTAATGAACTAAAGTACGCGGAGAATATTTAGGTATGAGAAATGTTCTTTTGTGTGAGCGGATATTTGTTCTTCGGATGAAAGCAAAAGACATTTTTCTAGGACAGTGCGTAGCTAGATAGCCCGGTTGCAACATACATTTAATATTCCAATAAAGGAATATAACTTAAAGAAAAGAAAAATACTAATATAAACATTCAATATACAAATATAAACACTAATTATAAGCCTAAATAAATTAAGTTAAACCATTTCCCTAATTCTGTCCCTAAATAAATTTTACATTCTTCGGAAAAGTCGCTAGTAGACTTGCAGGCAAATCATTCCAGTCTTTTACGGTCCTATTTACGAAGGAGTATTTACCCACGTCCGTTCGTTGTCTTCTCTGATTCATTTTAAATGGATGATCATTTTTCGCTGCATATGTCGGTAAATGAATATGAGTTTTGATATGACTCCAGGCCGGTTCGTCTGCATACGCTTTGTACAGTGCACAAAGCCTGGCTCTCTTCCTTCTAGTTGCTAGCGCCTCCAGATTACTCGTGCCTCTAGAAATATTTGCTTTTCCTGTCCGGTTTTGAAGCCTGTCCAACGTGTATTTGATCCCACCACAACGCCCCATACTCAAGGATAGGCCGAACCAAAGACCTATAAGCGATGTCTTTGGTCTTCCGGGTACTGTTCCGCAGAATTCTATTGACAAAATGAAGCGCCCTCCACCCTTTCCCAGTTACTGAATTTATGTGTTCTCCTCAATTTAAGTCTTTCCTCAAAGTTACCCCCAGATATTTACAAGTGTCTACTTGTAATATATTTTCATCCCCTAATTTATATTCAACTTGAAAAACGATTCTCATTTTTTGTAAATACAATCGATTTACTTTTTGCCGCGTTTACATTCATCCCATTTTAGTCTGACCAACGATGAATTCTCCGTGCCAAATTCAAGACAGATTTACTTCTGTCAGTTCGAAGCTACACGTAGTTAATTTAAATATCTGCTACTGTACGACTAAATACCAAATGTGCGGACACATTTGCTCGTATCCGGCTGCTAAAATTTTCCTATTGGAGGCAACGCCTAAAACCTCAGCTAATGGGAATTATTCTAACTATGGTACTGATTGGTTGTTAGAATAGAGACGAATAAATTAAAAATAAACAGATGACCGAGAGGAGATGTTGAGATTTTGGTAGTTGTCTCGACAATTCTGGTCCAAGTCGGGACCTGCTAGTGAGATACAACAGCTCTTACGACCCGACGCAGTTCAACCAGAAGCATCACAGCCGGGGCCTCTCCGATGAATTACGCCGGCATCGAAAAAGAAATAACTTCATTTAGTTAACCCCACAGGTGACCCTGATATCAACAGTTTGTTTGCAAATTTATAGTAGTCTACTATATTTAATTCATTTCATAAAATTTCCATAAAACCCCATTATTCACCCAACTTTTGTTAAATAAAAGTTAAACTTTAATTCATTTCTTTCGTAGTTATTTATCTTACATTAAATTATAATGTACCCCAATATTAAAAATAATAATTAAGTAAATATAACAAATAGCTTCCAACAGTAAGGGTTCATTAAGTATTACAAATGTCGTCCAACAGTGGGGAATAATTAATTAAATACCACAATTGGCTTCCAACTATGGGGCTTAATAATATTGAAGAAAATAAATATTTCACTTTCAATAAATAACGTTCTATTGGAGAGTGTTTAAGTGGTTTCTAAATTATCCTTACAAATTTTAAAAAGAAATCTGGCATGGATTCTTTGGAACCAATTGGCCTAGATTTGCAGATACTCGCACGTGCTTTCTAGGCGAAAGTCACTGTGTTTTTTCAATTATTTATATTGCGGAAATATAATTGGTCGAAAACATTAGTACTTCAAACTGTGTCCTGATATGAAATGACAGCATGATTAATTACGGAACTTTTTCGGAAGTCTTTCGATTTTAATCAAAATTTTGCACGTTCATATTATAAAATGTTCTTTCATTTCACAATTGTGCATTAGCTCCTTGATCTGCAGCGTCATCTGTCTATCTTGCTTTTTATACTTAAACTACACTCAAAATGTCTCATTTTTATTCTATAATTTAAACATTTCGTTTCAAACTATATAGGAATACGTAGAACGAAACGATTTGGAGGACGTCAGGTTGCTCGTCCCTTATCTATAATATAAATATTAATGAATATTAGCCTCAGTATATCCATAAACCGAAATTTCATTCAAAAATATTGAAGCAACCGTTAACAAAGTCATTGCCATCAAGAGACCGATCGCTTTTGGAAATACATGAGCGCCACAAAAAGTAAATCCGAACTAAGCACTTGTATTTTATTACCTTTGACAAACGTCTCTAAAGATGTGTGCAGAAACGTACTACTTAATAAAACTATAGAAAACCTCGTCACTTTGGGTTGGTTCATTTCATTTCTCACCGGAATCTCTCAGAAGTGCCATAAACTGCATCATCCATAAGGTGGTTTGCCTCTCAAATTAAAGGGCTCGGTCAGTACCAGAATTTCGGCCCTTTTATTCACTGCTTGAAAATAGCACAAATTATTCCTTTGATCAACCGCAAAAATAAAACTATGCAATGCGTATGACTGAAAATTTGACACAAGAGTATTGAAAGATGGCACTTCTCACTAACCTTTCTTACTGCAAAACTTCTGGTCAAAAGTTTACCTCACAGAAACGAAAAACAAAGAACTTAATTTTATTTTTTGAATTTGCCTTTTTTGTTTGTTGTTTTGGTAATCAGTCTTAAGACTGTTCTGATACAACTTTTATGGAAAGCAATTCTGTGCAAACCTTTCAATTTCTACAAATTTACCACATCCCACATCCTCCCTAAACTGCTCAGTGTACTCCATCCTTTGCCTCTCTCTTCTGTTCGTATCCCTCTAATGCTAATTTTTCAAGACCATCATGTCATGGCAAAAGTCGTCCTTATTGTTCTCAAATGTCACAATTGGGTAAATTAATTGACCACTGGTTTTCTATTAATGTTTTCTTTCAATACTTGGTATGCATAATAAGAAAATTTATTATAATTTTTCATAAACAGGATACGCTCAATAATAAGAATAAAATTTTACGCGAATGTTTTCCAATTGTGCCCGTGTTTACGTGGTTTTCCAATCCCTAAATTTTCAAAGCTGTATAAAATATGTAAAACAAATTTTATTTTACTTAATGTATGCAATTTAATAAAACTTCTGACTGACAATAGCGTAAGCTATATAATTTAAACCCGCTGATAATTTCATTCTATCATAGCTATTAGTAATGTTAAACAACTACTCTTGTGAAAAAAAAACGTTTCGATAGCTGTCACATGACGACGATGGGGCTATCGAAACGCTGTGTTCCACAAGAGACATTACACGAGTAGAAACCAGAAGTGACAGGCTGTGTGTGGGTGACCCACTTAATGGCTGCTCATTTTTAATAGCTTAGCAAGTAAATTTGAAAGAGAGGATTCAAGAGGAAAGGAAAGCATTAAGTTTTTTTTCGGGGGGGGGGGGGGTTACAGGCTATATGAGGGTGATCTTGAAACGGGCAACTTCCCTTTAATAGCATAGGAAGGGGGACATTTAGAACCACTGGATTATAGTTTAAAGAATCCTTTCTCGTATTCACCTGAAAGATATGCAAGGTAAACTCATGAAAACCTGCATCATGTGGGTTGGGTTCTTGGGAACTTGTCTCGTGCTCGTCCGCATGACGGGAGAGGAGTTTAACACAATGATTAATAACATTTACAAAAATCCATTTATTTAGTATTAATTAGGATACAATAATTTTTATACAAATCAACTTATCAGTTGATGGTCAGGGACAAGTTGTGCAATTCCTCATTGATACTTCACTGCAGCACTGCCACATTAACCACTCCAGTTGTTGATCACTGCATCTCTTTTTACTCGCCGTATCTGGAGAGAGCTCAAAATTAACAATTCACGGACATCTGCTTCCACTCTAATAATTACAGTTTTTTTATTTTACGCACTCATAGTGCCCCCCCCTCTCTCTCTCCCCTCTCTTTCCCTCCCCCCCCCTCTCTCTCAACGCACTCCACCGTAACTGTCAAGTAAATTTGCCAAGACCTCCATTCCCTCACTTATTTGTCTGATTTTCCGAGCTTTCGACTCTCAGTACTGCTTAGCTTCTTCCATTGTCCTCGAGAAAGCATCATTTCTCTTTGATATGGAGCATCATTGTTTTTAAATTCCTAGTGGTGCAGCTTGGACCCCGTTTTCAGTTTCTTCCTAACTAATATACGTCTCGTCGTTACAGACCATTGTCGGTTTTCGGAGTAGATAAAATAAGGAGCATCCACTCTAATTGCCTCGCGATTTACATTACAAAATATTTCTAAGACATGTAATATTTGTTAGCGGTAAATAGGCGCTACAAGCTTCTATTGTGTGTTTTTCTTTTGGTCTTCAGCTCTTATCATTTAAAATTTACCTGATGATGTCCGCAAATATGAACGAAACGTTGTAAATATTAAATAAATGTTAGTTTTGTTTGCTAGCAAATTGACTATATTATTTATTTGATTTAATTATCGTGAAAAATCTTTGGTAATCAAAGAGGTTACTTGAGCAACTTGAACTCAAAGATCATAGTAATATTATCATGCACAAAGACATATATAAACAACATAGACTGGACAAGGCGCCGCCATATTTGAAGCAAATTGAAGGCTCAGGCGCCATTTTTTTAATGGAAAGGTGGGCGTGTCCTGTCGTCTGCTGGCATTGAATTGAGGTGGACTTACGAATACGTGCAGGAAGCGTATCTCGTAAATCAATATTTAAAAACTATATATACATATGTATTAAAGTTACAAATGAGCGGAAACCAGCTAGAAAGTGTTTCATTACATATAATATATATAACACATCACTTAAAAATTGTAAATTATTTCTATTGTCACACAAGGAAAGTGCCGAAATTAAAGTTAACACGGATAGGGCTCATTAACATCATCTCAATGCTAAATACAACATGTAAACATTGACAGTTAATGAACAGGAAACTTTATAATAGTTAATTTATAATTTTTGTTTTAAATCAGTCATTTCTGATATTAATGCCGAATCATTAGATGAGATATGAAGCATCTCGCTCATCAGTCTATAATAAAGATTACTCCCAATATCTTAAATTTTAATTTTTTTACAATTATACAATTGTACGTTGTACAAGTAACATCTAAATGCATCTAGACTGACATTAAATATAGTTGAAAGTTGATAGGGATCAAGGTTAAACGACATAAAACACATTCATTAATTACAGTACAGAGAACTGCTTTCATAAAAAGAGAGCTGGCTTGCATTCTAGAGCACCACGAAGATCAGAAATTTGGTAAATATCGAAGTTACAAACACGTGCTGTCAAAAGTGAAAATATATTTACTTAAAATACGATATTCCAGTTGTTTTTGAACTACGATTAGTACAATTGCACGCTGAACACACATTTGGCATGATTTCGGATGAAAAACAATATATTTTAATCACAAAATACACGATTATTCAACCCCAGTCATTTAACACAGTACATACGGTCAAAGTTCTTGACCGTAGACATTTTGATTGTGCCTGTTGTTAGTTGCTGCCACCCAGGGCGCTGTAACGTCCTCGTAGCCTCTCTATGATGTTTATATATATCTTTGATCATGCACAAAGAGATATATTTCTCTTTGATGATGCACTTTTCATTTGGTAACGTAGAAGGTACGTCTTTGGAACACATGTGCGCCAAGTTCGTCTCGATTATGAGGTTATGTTTGATGACTGTTTTCGAAGTTTTTACTAAGTAGTCTTAGTTAAACTGTGATGACAATAAGCATTACAGTTCCTTCAATGAGTGATAACGAGTTCTGTGAGGATTTTTCAAATTCCACTGGTAGCAATTATAGTTTCGGTTGGAATTCCATGAAAAATGAAGCAAAAATTAAAACGTCCCTTAAACAAGAAAATCAAATGGATGAGGATTCAATAGAATCTTCTGATAATAGTATGAAATCTGAAAGTCCTGTTCTTAAATCTTTTCGGGAAGGTGTTGTTAGAAAGGAAAGGAATGCCCATCAATTGTCTGAGGAAGATTCTGATTCTCCTCCCAAGTTGAGTAGCAAGAAGGAGAATCACTGTAAATTAGAGGAAGGACAAGGAAATGACACGTTGCCTAAAATCTGTATTGATGGCGCTCTTGACACTAGTGAAGGCGTTCCTTTCAATCTAGATTCAGATGACGAAATTTGGATTGTACAATGCCCTACAAATGTGGAGGCTAGTGATCTAAAAGGAAATGTGATGGACATTAATGGTATTTCCACATTTGGTTCTAATTATATTGGAACATCTCTAAGGCAGAAAAGAAGTCCAAAATCTAATATTAATTTGTTGATGCCAAATAAACAGTTTGTGTTAAAAGCTATGCCTGTTGCTGGTCACATGATCATCACACAAAAGGTTAGAATCACTTTTAAGATGCACTCCACACAAATGGTTTCATATTCTTAATTTGGCTTGTATAAATCTGTTTAACTCCTTTTAGGCTTATATGAATTCAGAAAACTAATGTGAGATACTTTAGGATTTGTGGTACCATTATTTTATTTTTTTTGGTTGTAATAAACCAATGTTTACAAAACGTTTTTGCCTAGTATACTCAACATAAATGTAGGACTGGAGTTTACCTTTTTATTGTTGATATTTTAGTTACTATAGATTTTTTATATTAGAATGTGCTTTGTCAGTCTCAAAATTTATTTTAATAAAGCAGAGTGGAAATTAGGACTGCCAAATATTTATAATATATTAATGAAATTATTTTGTACCAGTTTGCACATGTAAATGGTAATATTTAGACAACTGGCATAATTTTATTCACACTGAAATAGCGGTCATATACCCTCAGCTGTAGGTGTTTAGACATGGTGGTCTCTGATTGGGATGACAGTTACCAGACTGAATATAAGAGGGTTGAAGGTTTCACTTAGCTATAATGTAGAACCTGTGTTAATATTAAGATTTATTATTCAATCCATTAGTCCTCGATTGGGGAAATAGGATACGTCAGATATAATATTACAAGAAATATACAAAATTTTACAATTAAGAATTGAAGGACAAAAAGAGGAAAAATAAAATTCAATTTTCAGTCGATGAGGAGGCAGCAGAAGATTGTGTGTAGGTTATGGAACTGGTGGAGTTATCCCCCCTCCCCCTGTATAGGCCTTTAACTCGTGATTGGTGCACAACTAGATAAGTCAGTCTGTTAACATGTACACAATGAAGGGAAAAATCCTTATGTATACATTTGGGGAATCACATTCCCCTTTAGCCCAAATTATTACTGGACCATATATTTATTGCCTCCCAAATCATACTGCCTCAGATACTGGTTACATGTACAACCTAGTTGGAAAAACAAAAGAAATTCATTTGTGCTATTCAAATTTAAATTATAATATAGTTATTTGCTGCAAATATTTAACAAACTAGAATAAACATTATTTCATTATCACATGATGCATTCTTCAGTTAATAAATTATTTGTAAATTGTCATATTTATTTTAGTTATCTTCTTGATGTAATATCCTCCAAAATTACAAATTTAAATCACAGCTGTTTATATAACCTTAGCAATAGAAGTGTCAGTATTCTTGCTTCTTGGAAATATTATTTTTGGCTTAACCACTTTTCGGTAGTTCATGGCAACATTATGAATATGGTATGAGATAATGATCATATTTATTACATCTATTTTTTTACTATCATTGGAGCATAACAGATACCATTGATTACCTCTTTCAGCTGAAAATGTATGTATTAGTGATTATAGTATTCTTTATTTATATTTGTTTCCAGGTTGATGTACCACCTTTAGAATTACCTGCTGTAAAAAATAGGATTGCTACACTTCTTCCAGAGGGTTTGAAACTACGGCATCCATTGTTGGGCTTTGTGAAGTCCAATGCTGAAAGTTTTGATTGTGATGCCACATATATTAAGAACAACAGAAAGAAAAACAAACATAAACATGTTGATTCATCTCAAACTACTATCTATTCTGATTCAGAAATTAGTCCTTTGCCCAATAAGAAGAGGAAAAAAAAGGAAAAGGAACTGTCACAATCAGAATCAATTGAAATTACACAAAATATAACAAAGAAGGAAAAATATAGTGCTGATTCAGAAATAAGTCCCTCACTCAGTAAGAAGAAGAAGAAAACAGATCTGTCACAATCGGAATCAATTGAAATGACTCCAAATATATACTGGAAGGAAACAGATGGAATTGATTCAGAGATAACTCCCTCACCCCATAAGAAGAAGAAAAAGAATAAAACAGAACTTTCACAGTCTGAATCAATTGAAATGACAACAAATATATGCAAGAAGGAAAGAGATAGTGCTGATTCAGAAATAAGTCCCTCACTCAGTAAGAAGAAGAAGAAAACAGATCTGTCACAATCGGAATCAATTGAAATGACTCCAAATATATACTGGAAGGAAACAGATGGAATTGATTCAGAGATAACTCCCTCACCCCATAAGAAGAAGAAAAAGAATAAAACAGAACTTTCACAGTCTGAATCAATTGAAATGACAACAAATATATGCAAGAAGGAAAGAGATAGTGCTGATTCAGAAATAAGTCCCTCACTCAGTAAGAAGAAGAAGAAAACAGATCTGTCACAATCGGAATCAATTGAAATGACTCCAAATATATACTGGAAGGAAACAGATGGAATTGATTCAGAGATAACTCCCTCACCCCATAAGAAGAAGAAAAAGAATAAAACAGAACTTTCACAGTCTGAATCAGTTGAAATGACAACAAATATATGCAAGAAGGAAAGAGAGAGTACTGATTCAGAAATAAGTCCCTCTCTCAGTAAGAAGAAGAAGAATAAGAAGAAAACAAAAGAACTGTCAGAATCAATTGAAGTGACACAGAGTATATATAAAAAGGAAAAAGATAGTGCTGATTCAGAGATATGTTCCTCGCCCAATATGAAAAAAAAGAAAAAAAAAGAACCGTCAGAATCAACTGAAGTGACACACAATATATTCAAAAAGGAAACAGATAATGCTGATTCAGAGATAAGTCCCTCTCCCAATAAAAAGAAGAAAAAGAAAAAGAAAGAACTGTCTGAATCAATTGAAGTGGCACAAAATATATGCAAAAAGGAAAAGGATTGTGAAATTGAAGATGTAATTGAAAGTTCCCAAGTAACCAAAACAAACAAATTATCTATTTATGAGAATCATAGTTCTGAAATTTTGTTTCCCCTATCCCAATACTTTGATGAAAGTATGGAAACTAATAATTCTCCCTATGAAAGGAAGAAGAACAAAAAGAAGAAAAAAAATAAACGTGACATAACAGAAGTTTCAGTTCAAGACGAAGTCTTAGAGACTCAAACACGTGTCAAGAAAGAGGAGAGAAAAAGTGATAGTGAAGACAGTATTAGTTTATTAAATACTTCAAGAAGTAAAACGAGTGCTAAAAAATATGTCAGTGGAGAAGAATTAATATCTTCTTCTTCAGAAAGATTAACAATGAAACGTAGACGTTCAGAAAATGAAGTCAATAGTGTATCACCAAAGAAGAAGAAGTTTAAATTGTCACATAGTCAAGACTATTAATAAGACAACATTAAAAAGTGTGTATATAAAACATGCAATTGTTGTGCAAGAATGTTATGTTCTATTAATATATTACTTAAATATTTTATACTATATTAAAACTAGTTTCATTTTCCCTCAAAATTTCTACAGAAAATGTTAGCTGACTTGAGCCATTGCTATAGCAATATATATTTATAAGGATGATGGAGGGGACAGGTCAGTGTTCGGCGCACACAGTATCATGCACAGGCATGGCCAAAACTTTTTTATGGCAACCGTTCCCATTCAGAATAGCCTGTCCACTTATGGAAGGAAGGAAAAACAATTGGAGAAATAGGTATGCAAGTGTAAGGTAGAGCATTTTAACAGGGGAATATGAAACCGTGATTGAATTATTAGAATAATCATTAATTGCATAAGGCTATATTGACTTGTTCAAATTAGACTACTGGAACATTTGGCAGTGTTCTCAATGATAAGTTTTAATGTAATAAGTCACTTCTATTTGGTATGTAGTGTGGGAGAAAGTTGGGTGATTGAAGGACAAAGAACTATGTTCAGGTAAAACACTGAATATTCAAGTAAGTCCAACTGTTAAAATTGTAGAGACATGTCTCAAAGCTGAACGTTCATGTCGAGGTACATACACATGTTCAGTTTTGTGGCATGTACTCTAGAAGTATTAGAAATGTATTATAATGATGTTTGTTAAGTTTTCGAATAAAACTAAAATGGATTCTGGTGCCTATGATTATGATGCGAGTCAAAAACTACTGCAAATAATTTTAACAGTTGGACTGTGGATGTGATATGTAGCAAATAATTGATATAACCAAACGAAAAGCTGTTAAAGGAATTGAAGTGGCAAACTGACTGATTTCAAATAGTATGTAAGAACATTTGGACTAGATTTGACACAATATGATGTTGAATGTGTTTATTGCACCACTTATTTTCTCATTTAAAATATACAATATTTAGGTTTATGAAAAATATTTACAAGGTTTTTGCAGTAATTTTCTCAGTATGATTAAAGTTTGAAATACTGGTCCTTCATCTTTCTTTAAAATGGCCTTTTCTTAAAATGTAAAACTGTATTTTGAAAAATGACTTTAAACTAGTTATTTTAATTAATGAATGCTTTGAATTGTATATTTTATTTTGCTTAATATGCTGCCCCCTGATGTGGCAGCCAGAAAAAGCAAATGTTCTTCATATTCAGAAGCCAAATTGTCACCAATAACATGTAAGACACTATCCCCAAACATTAGAATTGTTTTTCTTAGTTATACTGGCTTAGAGCAAGTGTTTCATACCCCTTTCAGGTAACTGAGAAATGGTGGCCACATTTCACTTACCCAAATTGTGTTGTAAATAAAATGCACAAATGTGTTTGGTTCCTTCCTTTACATTTCTCTTTCACAGACCAGTGTTTAACTGGCTTGAAATTTTTTGTTACCTAAGGTGGAGTGGGACTAGTTAGTGATAACACCCTTAAAAACCATTTGCATATATATAAATCTGTCCCCTCATGTAGAGAAGTCCTAAATGTTCAGAATGCTACTGAATTTTAATTCAAAATTCTTAAATATTTGAAATAATATATATATATACACTAGTTTAAATAAACAAGTTTCAAAATAACTCATCAGCTCCCACACATTTTCAATATGAAATAAGCTAACTATTTTAAATATGTTCTAAACCAATTCACAAACTAGATGAAACCACAATAGTAAAATTTAGTCCAGACAGAATCGTTAATATATTGCTGCATATGTAGTTATTTTCTGCATAGCTTAGTTTTAACAAAGAAAACTTGATTTTACAGACTAATTGGAATAAATACTCCAACTTTCAACCAATACACCATGAAGTGAATTTGTATTTGACTGTAGTTGAAACAACAGGCCCACTCCACAAGCAGGCTCGACAATGTCATCACTATTCGACCAACACAATAGTGCAAGTAACTAAACCAATCTTTTGTGGGGGGGTGCTACTTTAATGTAGAGATGTGAAACCAAGGTGATATATAATCCTACAAATGGCACTTAATATTTGCAGTCCCTTATAAATTTATGAATTAAGTTTGTTGCTCCTTCAAATCCATTGACACCATAGAATGCTTTTGTGAAGAAATTTGAGTTCCACCATTTTTTATAAACTTTTTAATCCAGATTTAGAATGCTACCTAAAAATTAGCTTTATTCTACCGTAACTCGTACAATCTCAATAATAAGCAGTTATTCCAATTCAATATTTTACTAAAACTGCCAAATGCTATTGCAAAGATGGCTTAACTTTAAGTTAGAAAAGTTTATAAATGTTACATTGCAAAATTTGAAACTGAAGAACGTTCTAATACAGTGTAGAATATTGCCTCAATATGCACATTTTCTTGTGCATCCTAAAAGGATAGAACCTATTATACTAAATACAAAGAATGCATGGGTACCAAAGTCTACAAAATATTTAAATAATTACTGCTCACAGAATTTTAAATAATGTAATCACAAAAAGGAAAATATATAATTGAGAACAAATATTTAAGTGTTATAAAAAGTTTATTCCAGTTACAATCAACAACTTAAAGAAAACTCAATAAATAGGAAGTGTTACATAATGTTTCATCAATGCAATATTTACAAATTAGGGGTCAAATCAAAAAATTTACAAATAAACAATATTTACAACTATAATACAAGTAAACAAAAGTGATAACAATTATAGTATATAAGAAGACAAAGGAATACAAAAATTATACACATTCTAATACCATTTTCTAATAAATTTTATGTATTAAAAATTTGGTAATAGCACTTCTAATAAAGATAAAACTGGATGCCTTATAAAAGAACCATTATATTAGGACATTTAGAATCATGAGCATATATTATAAATTACATAAGTGGCAATTCAGCAGATACTGCTGATGAATGGTCAATGTGTTACAGAGATACCGTTTACAAACATACATAGTATAAAAATTACATTTAGTAAGTGATAAAAATAACAGACTCTTCCACACTACAAAATACTTCCTTGCAGCATTCGGTGTTTGTTTTAACAAGTCCTTATGGACTCTCTTTGGCATATTGAGAAATGCTTTGTAGTTTTCACACCAACCTTATAGAAGACATACAAAAAGCTTAATACTTCTTTACTGCACAAGACATTACATAGAAACCTTTTAAAAATTCGTGAGGATGACCTGCATCACATGGGTCTGCCCTGCTGAGATTCTAGCACCAGCCTTCCAGTTTACTCTACTTCTTAAGAGTGAAAGTAAAAATTCTGAAACCTATAGTAAAATATTAAACCAAAAGTTTAATGTTAATTACAAACTTGCTCAAAAATCTTGATAAAAATCATTTCAAGCACATTATCACATGTTGGAGACAACAGGCACAGAAATTTACAGATCAACAAGCTCTCAACTTCTTTGATGTTCTAATAGTTGCCACAGTAAATGCAGTCACAAATGCCAACAAACAACGTTATAAAAAAATACACATTTTGTTTCCGCTTCTGCACCACATTTTAACAATACCTTTAACCATTCAACTGGTAGAAATAGACTAAATTAATGGTTTATATTTATGAATCTATTTAAAGGAAAGCATAATATAGTTTCAATTGCAAATATTAAATTTCCTCCCTTTTTCAATTTTAACTTTACAAACTGTTACAAGTTGAGTAATGGAAATCATTTAGAAAACATACCTTTCACATAGTAACAACACATTGAAGTGCACTTCAAATCACATATCTTTGGTCACAGAATGAATGCAATTGCAAAAAACACTTGTTTTTTGTCATTAAAAGAGTTTGGGTTGGAAAAGCCATGTAGAAAACAACCAACCCACAACAGAATAATGTGCAAATAAATTAGCTAATAACACAGTTAGAATAGAACCAATCTTAGCTCTTCGCATGGTGGTGAGCGCTTGTCTTCTGTGCTTTCTTCTTACGAGCTGCCAACATATCGTAGAACGGATTATGGCTGATGCTTTGCCTATAGCAGAAACAAAACTCGTGACTCACTGCAGGCCGCCACTTCATGTATTGTGGCTGATGCTTTTCCTATGTTGGGAATAAGGTTTTGCTTTATTCATCCAAATTTTTGTGCTATCAGTGTTTTTTTGTTTTGGAAGCAACCCAAACAGAATGAATGCTAACTTTATTAAAGAATACAGTCTCTTTAACATTAACTGAAAAAACAATAGTTGAAATTGGTGCAAAAACTGGGAAATATACAAAACTGGATCTAATTACAGATACTATTTTCAAACTAGATATCAAAACTTCATCAAAAGATTATTTACAAAAGCATGCAAGTGAATTTTTAACTTACATGCACCTTTTAAGTACACTTTTTGTTCTCAATAAGGAATGGACTTAAAAAAGAGCAAAAATTCAAATGAAAAAGCACAAACCACAATGCCAACATGCGAACATGCATCAGTAAATTTTAAGTGTAATATCACACTAAAATTATTTGTAGTACAATACTAAAATTAGCTAATGTTTAAATGCAACTACAGTCAAGGTTTAAACTAAAATAATATAAATTTAAAACATTTTCCAGACAATTTAATTATATACAAGCAATTAAATTGAACAAAAGCTCAATAAACTTCACAACAAATATTGTCTACTTTACAGTTGTCACATGAGAAAACTTTGTGCATATGTGAATGTACAAGTGCTGCAGAATTTTGAGGAAATCTTTGTTATTACATAACTTATTGCTATCAATGCATATAAATCAGTTAGTAAACACATTTTTAAGTTACTCCGGTATCTATGTTATCAATGAGCAAAGTAGAGATGAAATAAAAGTGCATGAAGCTGAGGGAATGAAAGGTAGTTCCAACGTTTCAAAAAGTAAGAACAGTTAGTCTTCAGAGAAAGGACTAAGAATCAGAGCCCGAGTGTTCCTTCTGATAAAATAAACCTACTAAATTCAGCTTATTTTAAAAGCAGCTACAGAGGCTCTTTGCAAAAGGCTGTTGGAAATTCTTAATTCCTCATATTCCATCACTTTTATATCATCTCTTTACTTTGTCATTTTCTCACAGACAATTGAATATCTGAAAAATGTCTACCAGTTTCATCACATCAATAAATTTCAAATCCTGATTATATTAGCTAGTGTAACATTCTAATTCAATTTAATACTATATGTAAACTATATTTTTAATTAAATGTATTTCTGGAGTCTATTTCCAGATATCTTTAGTTTGTAAAATAAATTAATACCTAGTAATAGACTAATTTTAAGAAATTCATAATGCAGTTTTTAAATTTTCTTGTTAAAGAATATACTATACTGAAAAATACTTTGGTATCTATATCATCATGAAAAATATTTTAATAGAACACCTTTCACCATTTCTACAATATGCCAGCATATATGCTCAATAATTAGAAAGTGATACTGCCACTAACTAAGTAGTAAAGGGCATTGAAAAAAAAAACATTTGTAGTTTAAAAATTAAGAATTTGACTATGATCATATAATTTGCAAGTGAATTAAAGCAACAAGCATCACAACATAAAATGATGGTTAAGATGTCAATATTTTCTGGGTGACAATTGTGGTTCAATAAATTCATAAAAAGGAAAGGACTGCAGCAGATATAGAAAACTTTTGAACACTACATAAATATACAATATTTTCAAAAATGAATAATACACACGTAAATGAAAGTAAATTATAAAAAAAACAACCATCCCCATTATGATAATATCTTTGCTAATGATTAATTAGAAAGTTAGAAGATAAATCCAGTGATGAAATATAGTCAAATTTCAAAATTTAGCTATTGAACATCTTTCACTTAAGCTGCTCTAAGTAGCTCAGAAATATCACAATTCCAATTTTCTTTGGAATGTATATCCAAGAGGAAAAGATAGTTTTGTAGAACAGTAAAATTGAAAGTAGTAATATAAGAATTTAAGCTACACAAATTGTCAAACTAAGATTAACTGCACTATGAATCCTTATAAAATTTACTCATTTACATTAATAACAGACAAATTATGGACACCACAGGACACCATTTTATCAAATTACAAATCAAGCACCGTCACAAAATTTGCTGTCAAGCTGGGCAAAATATAAGTAATGGAATATTTTCTACCAGAATACAAAATTAGGTTCTTTATTTCTTCATAACTGAATTAAAAGTTCATTAAACATCCTATCCTTAGTTAAAAATATTAATGACATTACTTTCAAAATTAGAACCATTACTCATACTTCATTTTCAAACAGTTTTCTATATTCAATACCACATTTCTCTTGTAATCCTGCCTAGCCCACTGTTTACTTTGATCCTATACCTCACGAACTGCCTCCACGATGAGCAATACCTATTTCATTAAAATTATATTAACTGCCCTAGTGAGCATTTACATACATAATGATAAATTGAATAGGAAAGAAGGTGCTAAACATCTCACTGTTCAGACACTGTCTGCAGAAGGGAGCTGAGGCTCTTTACAATTCACATTTTTGTACTTCCCTGCCAGTTGATTCTCATTTTAAGGCAAATTCCTATCAAATTCATCTTCAACTTTTTCATCTATATACCTATGACCAAGAAGCGTGTGGCTAATGTCTAACATATAACTGTTGTATCCTACTTTGGCCAGCCATTTCGAGAAATGGCCAGAAATCCCTGGCCAATGTTCGATGTGCTGACGCAAGGCTGTCTGGTAGGCAGGCACATGAATATGACTGGCTTCCCCCTTTGCAATCCATTACTGTCAATGTTAAAAAACTCCTGTAAAATTTGTATTAAAGTAGCAAAACAGGAATTAAAAGAAGTTTATTTTCCCAATAAATAATTAATATTCATGTATATTGTTCACAATTTAATTATGAAGCAATGTTATTGGTTCCCAAAATGCCACTTACCACCATCACTTTTGTGGCATTTAGAATTAATTACACAAAAGTTTGTTATTTCTACACTGCAGTATTTTGCTGTACACTTAGAAGTGCAGTTACATTGAATCCAAATACCAGTGCTTGTGAAGACATGACAGTTCCAAGTGATATTTCACCTGTGCCCAAGGATTACACTTAATTATGTAAATGTGTTATTACCTTAACATAAATTTTTGGGAATCAAATAACGGACCACAAAGTTGGAAGTCAATCAGTCATATGCCACCAACCGCACAGACTTGCAACACCACATTAAACTTTGGCTAAGGATTTCCAGCCACTTTGTAAAATAGTTGACCATAGGAGGATATAAAAAAGTTATTTGAAATGCATTTGACATTGGCCAGACCTGACAGCGAAGTGGCTGAACTTTGATCATAACATATGTATAAAAATATAAGTACGGATATGACATTGTCACCATTTCCTACTCACCTAATAAAGGGGGAGATTGCCTCCTAAAATTTTTAAATCTCGATAACTGAGATTTTCCATGTTAAACTTTAGGCAAGCCACACATGGTTTTTCAATAATGATGGGTCGATGCTGAAATTTAATAATAAAATCTGTATGCAAGGCATTAACAAAATCCTTTTTTTATTTTAAAGGGCATACACGAGCCTTTCAAATAATACAATTTTGTCAATACCTCACCTACAGCTAATTTTAATCTATTTCAACATCAACCAGCCCTTAATTGCATAGGAAAGGGACTGAAAACAGTCACTGACTTACCTTAACTTTATAATAGTTTTCTACTGGCAGGGAAATTAGAAAACGTGAATTTTTAAGAGCCTAAACTCCCTTTTAAAGACAAAGTATCTGAAAGGCATGGTAGCTAGCTGCTCAGTTCGAATTCAATTCTGAACATTTTCATGGAATTCTCTTCTGTACCTTATTGAAGTTATAAGTATTCAGATAGTTCATAATTTTTAGGAAGAAAATTTAATTATTGTTCATATAATCTCATTATTTTCAGTAGTTTAAATTTCAAGAGTGCATGTATATGATAGGGAATTTAAATCAAAATCTCACTTTGCCAATTTCTTTATGATCAATGAAATGCTTATAAATTTGAAGTCATGAAAAATAACTCCAAAAAGCAGTCTCCACAAAGCTGCCACCAATAAGCACAGCACACCCCACATGTTAAAAGTAATATCTATACTCCATTACTGACTTTAGTGCCTTCCAGCGGTGTTTTATCTTCTGCCCTGCCCTTACCCTGGAAACTACATGTCGCTGTACCTGCCGCTCCAAAGGTTGAGTTATCAAGTTGGATCGCCTAAGGGTTAGCAGCAAGTAAAATAGAAAATTACTGTTGCCAGGTTTCTAGCATGCCAAACTTTTTTTATTAATCTACCTACAAATCTAGAAAGTTCAAATATAAAAAAACTCGTGGTAATCTATGTTGTCCACAAAATGTCTACCTGTAACTCGAGCATACCTCACGCATTTGATCCAATCTTCCTTTTCCTCTGAAGTGGCTGCCGACATGCGGTAGACTGTGTGCTTTCCTGTGTATAATAAGTTTGTTTAAAATCGTGCAAAGAAAGGTTCATCAAATGATAAGCATTTTAACTTGTACTTACCTTCTACTACTTTTCCTTCACTATCTGTCTTACAAGCCTTTATGAAATCACATCCACTGGCATAAAGTTCAAAGCAATGATTCTTGTGACGATCTGTAACCTCTCTAACTTTAATGTTTTCTAATGGAATGATACCTCTTGGTTCCTTGTCTGTTGTGTATTCAAAGTAATACAGGCAATTATCATTAAGAATGAACCACCGTCTTTTCCAGCTTTTGTAACGGCCACCTATAACATATTGTATGAAGTTGATAAAACCATAGCAAAATGGACAAGTTTTAGGTGAGTCCACAAAATTTTATATGAGGAAATTATATAAAATGAGTCTATTCCTTAGATTTTTACCAACCCTTAATGGTTGTAAATCAACTCTTGTGTGATAATAGTACAGTGGGCTCAATTATCAGAGTGATGTTATTCTGTAATTTGTCTCTCCATTCATATATGTAAGAGGTGATAAGCCAGATTCTGTCAGAATTCTTCATGTGTGCACAACTGCACGTTAGCTAAGCATTAGCAAAGGAAATAATTAAGATCTCCAATGTGATTTGTAGTAAATTTCAATAAGCTGGGCCCAAGAAATGAGTTGAGAAAATGTTTATAAATTTCAATAGCGAGAGTGGCAGTAAATATATGAAAAACAATTCTCTAAGTGATCTTGATTTGAGTGAAAGGTGTATTACTTCTTAATGAAAGTTTTACATATAAAAATTTAGAAGAAAAAGAAAAATATTGAAAAATCAATGATTGGATTGAAATCAAGTGTGGTGGTAAGATTTATTTTACTAATATCAAGCAGTATCTGAAATTTTTTTTTACACATTTCCATAAAAACTGCAACATAGCGAGAATCTTGTATCATGTACCTAGCATCCAATAAGGGTCAATAGGTCAGGACTTGGCTCATATCCTTTAAGCCATTCTTTTTCTAACCTGTGTATTTGTGTGAGGAAGATAGTTGAGAAAAATATCTTTGTTATTATTTTGCTACAGACTTCAGTCTACCCTCAAATTATAGAAGGCCTGTGGAATATGCCTAAGGATTAGTATATAAGATACAATTTGTTTTTGTTGGTATTCAGAATGTATGGCACATAGACAATATAATCAGTTTAGAATATAAAGTCACAGATTTGATTAAAGTTGGAAAAGAGTCTCTGGACTGCTTTAAAAACAAAATTAACTATAAATTCAGATCAAATGGATGAATATTCAAATGTTAAAAAATTTAATAGAACAAAACCCAGAAAGACAAAAATTACCTTGTTTCCATAGCCAACCTTCCTTATCGGGATTAAAGAATGTATGCATTAAATCATTACCATCATCCTCTGGAATTTTGAAAGGTTCAGTCTTTATGCTCTCATACAGACTCTGCAAGTCAGAAAAATATTAGAGAGACATTTAAAAAATCACTTGCAATATAACAATACAAAAATTTATTGGTGTAACACTAACAATTACCCTACAGAAATTGGCACTATAGAAAAACTGATAATGTAAAAGAAATATGGATTTAAAAATTTTATACAGTAGATTTCTTGCTTTTCTTGTGTGTGTATGCTTTTTAGTATAGATATATACAGATGCTAATATAGCTGTTTATCTGCAGCTAAAACCCAAATTCACTTTTAAGAAAGGTTTTGTTAGTAACGAACAGTATGAACCACTATGAAGTATTTAAATTCATTCATTTTACTGTTCTCTGTGTGATAAGTGCAGTTAAGAGAGATCTTCGGAACCACAGGTATTTATAGGGCAAATATGTTTACAGTTTGGTTGTACATGTAAATAAACTTAATTAGCAATGATCATTAAAAGCAATTTCAATTTCCTTTTTAGCCTCACATATTCATAACGGACGTGATTGATAGCAAACGAACTGTAATCATTGGAAATTTAAGTATAATATCAATTCAAATCTCTTAATTGTGGTTTTCAATAAATTAACTCTAACTTTTATAGGCCATAATAAATAAATATTATAGGTTGGCGAACACAAAGGAGTATTGTTACGACAATAAGACCTGTGTTAAGGTAAGCGTTGTGGATAATAGCACGTTTTATTAGAACAAGTAGCAACTTTATTCGATGTTGGAGGCAGTAATGCAACATACATTTGGAAAACGTTATACAACAGTTATCTTTTAGTGTTCAAAAGTAAATGTAAGGAATTTGATTTCTAATGTAGACGATATTGATATGTCGAAAGCTCGAAATGGTATAACCAAAGTAACTTATGATATTTAAGAAGAATAATAATTTGAATAATAGTAAAAAGTTTTAATATAATCAATAAATTTGGTTAGGTCGTAAGAGTAAAAAATGATTGTGGTAAAGTTAACGAGGAAAGAAGATTTGTGCGTCTGGACGACCAATGTTGGGCAACAGTTAGGATTGTTGAGATTGTTACATTTGTGTGTGTATATGAATATGTGCATAAGCTGGTATGTATGTTAGAATAACCGTGTGGGGATGCTAGTCTTCAATTGCACTTTTCCCCAGGTTGCGCAGTGGGGACCACGACTCTGATATGAGTAGTACAGACTTTTCGGGGCAGACAAAAACTAGTATGGTGAGGGGCAACAGGCCTCACTTTTACAGACTTGAGGCACAAGGATAGTGATCCAGGAATGGCTCAACATTGGACAAACAAGCATGGCTGCAGCAGCTTTAATGGTTGTGTTAAGGTTGCACGGCTGAAAGCAAGGGGAAACTACAGCCATGTCTTTCATTTCCCACGTACATGCAATGCTCAATGCATAAAAATAGGATGGCAGCCTCTCTGGTAAAATATTCTTTAGGTAAAATAGTCTCCCATTTGGATCTCCGGGCGGGGACTACTTGGGAAGATGTCATCAGAAAGACATTCTGCGAATCTGAGCGTGGAATGTCAGAAGTTTAAACTGTGCCGGTAGGTTGGAAAACCTGAAAAGGGAAATGGAAACATTAAAGTTAGATGTTGTAGGAATTAGTGAAGTTAGATGGCATGAAGAGCAAGATTTTTGATCAGATCAATATAGGGTGATTAGCACAAAATCAGGGGTAGGTCTCGTAATGAATAGAAAGCTGGAAAAACACACAAGTTGTGCTAGTTATAAGGAAATTAAAATGCTTGCGCAAGATAGGTTAGCATGGAGGGTTCCATCAGACCAGGCTTAGGACTGAATACCAAAACAACATACTTTGCATAATATTAAAAGCAATTTATAGGAAATGAATTCCTTCATTTGCCTGTCTAATCAATATAAAACATGTAAGTGTGTTGATTCGTTACTGCACAAACTAGGACATTAGAATTGGTGTAGTACTAATGTCAATTAACCAAAATAGATAATCAATGGTCTCTGCAGCTAAGGAGGGCAAAAATCTAAATGAATGTTAGGATTGACAGAAATAACTCAAATTTTAATCTACACTGTCAATGGCAATAGAGTGAAAACAATACTAACCATGAGTAACTCTTGTGGCAGATCTCCGCCATTGTTTATCCCACGATTCATAGATATGAACTGCTCCACAGTTGGTTTCTCCTTCACGCTCGGATTGTGCAGACTAGTATTTAGCATAATTATAGCAAACGACAGCACATAGCAAGTATCTACAACAAAAATAATACCAATCTTATAAGTTTATTAGGACAGAGAGAGTACAAGAATTTAAGATTTCCAATAAATATTTTGAAAATCTGTCCTTAGAAATTGACTGGACACCTAGAGGAATGTGTATTGTTGACAAACAAAAAGTTTTATAAATAAATAGCTAAACACATCACAAGCGCACACATATGTATACATATATCATGTAGTCTCTCATTTCTGTTAATATTAATTACATATATGATAATTCTAAAATCAGTTCAAGGTGATTTCTAACCTGTGTTAGTAAATATGTTTGGATTCAATTGACAATATCTTTGTGCAAAGCACTCCATCATTCGATCAATCTTCTGAGCTTCCCCAGGCAAACGAAAACTCCACAAAAACTGTCTGCAAGTTAAGAGGAAATGTTAGCAAAGAGTCTAGTATTTGACATACAAATCTTGACATAAATTTGTTAAAAACTTCACTAAAGACTTTATAATTATTATTAAATGAAAAATCAAAATTAAAACATCTCAAATACCTTAAAGCCTGAACCAGAATAAGGTCAGTAAAATCGTGGAGTTCCACAAAAGCTCTAAGGACCTGCTCATTGAAATCGGCTCGTTCTCCCAGGTAATCACCAATGGCAGTTTTGTTCAGTCCTTCCCCCTTGTACAGAAACTGAGCAATATCTTCTGCTGTGCTTCGAAGTAAATTATGCTCGACCAGGTACTCTATTCCTTTCTTCGGGTCCATGTTAAACTTCTTCCTTCCGATTGACATTTGTTTAGCTTTGGTATTATTTTTACTGCAAAATAATACAGGAAGATTACAATCTTATAATTGGATTATATGAAGTTAATAATGAATATTTATTGTTACCCAACAAAGAATACGGTATAGCATAAGAATAAATTTAATAAAATTTTTATGTAAGTAATTCTAATTTTTCTACATCATGAGAAACAAAGTTGAAATAATTCAAGTATAATAAAAAATAAAGCCAAATTTGTCAGAAAAATTTTATCATTTAATATAATTACCACATTTTGTCCACCTTTGTGTAATTCATCAGTCAATTTATAAATGGACTAAACTATTACATATTTGGATAATTTTGTGCATCCATATATGGATACGTTACAACCAAAATATAAAGTTGAAATAATATCTAAGAATTTATACAATTAAATATTAAACAAATTTCAGATGCAAGATTTTTTAAAATAAAGTAAATAAATTAAATAATGTTTGGTATTTGGCAACAATTATTGAACTGAAATACCTTTCATCTGCTGTGTCCATGTTCTCCATTTCAGCCACAACTTCACCCAAGGCATCTTTCAATTGCTGGAAGCAAAAATGGTTAGAATGAACAAATTTTCTCATAGTTCACATAAGTGCATATAGACACAGCCAATTTCATGATTACATTAAATCAACAATTACAAAATGGAAAAACTTCAAAATACATCCATCCTATTTGTACTACTTTTTTGCACTTGGGAATGAATAATTTTTTTAATATATCTAGAACAAGATTTATTCTCAATAGTCTATAGTATCAATTCAGTTAAACCTATCTACAAAATGCTAAATTTATGATAAAGGGTTTTCACAAGTAATTTATGATTATGAACATCTATGTCAGTATAATAATAGGGATAGTAAAATAATGGCATGGCATATCGTTTTATTGTGCATTACAAGTTTATATCGAGAACTATTTAGTCTTCTTGCACGATCTAAGCCTTTTGCACTTAGAGAGGCAATACTTTAAATAGACTTCAGAATTGAATAACTTTCACAAATTGAGATTAAGTCTCAATAATACCAAAAATGTGTGTTTAGAAATTATTTCCACTTTCTCATGATACCGATTTAAATTTTACTACATATTACACTGCGTGGCTAAATTTGAACACTTAAATGTAAAGTGTACCATTGTGCACAATATAAATGTGGCAGTAAGAGCCCCTGGCATTCAACCTGGCCATAATCAGATTGCTGCCTGTAATTTCATATATAACAATAGTTCACGAATGACAGCTTGTGTCCAAGCTATGATACAGATTTTCCTGCGTCGTTTCTGGAGTATCCTGGATAAATTGAAGTTTTATAATTTTTCGTATTTCGCTCCCTCCATCGAGTGAAGAAGGCATTTAAAAATATATTCGAGTTCTTAGAAACAATACTACCTCCTCAAGGACGCGTAATGAAAAACAGGAATAGTCTCTTTGAATGAAAGTCACTTCTGTAAATTTATCCGTGAACCTGTTCGGCAATCATCGCGAATCCAAGACATATCCAAATCTAAAACGAAGCTTCGGCGTACGCATGTCCCTACAGGTGTTCGTATAGCTGCCGGCAATATTGCAATTCCTGGAAGGCATGGCAAGAAAAGTTGTCAGAGCACATTCCAATCTCAACGATGAACTGCAAACGGATAAGGCAATAGTGAAGAAAACACTAGTTATTTTAAGGACCGGCGCAAAATATATTTATTTGGTGCCCACAGTCAGGTTGAGGCAGTTATTTTCCACACACAAAAACGGGCGCCGAGATAACTTATCAACTTCCCGGAAAGCTGTTTCCTTACTTGGCTGATCTGGTTCATCGTGGCCCGATGTTTAAGAACCGTTTCCATTTGCGAATAATTTATGAGATCTAGTCTTGATGTGTAAGCCAATAAAGTTTAGTTTACAAGACAATTTACAACAAAAATAATAGCAGCAAATGAGCACGATCAGATTTAAAACCTAAACTTAATGGTAAATAGCAAGTTTCGGTGAATTAAACCGAAATTGGCGCGTTTAAATGCAAAAGGCGTAGGTTTTGAAAGAATACTAAACTGATCAACATAAAACTTGTAATGCTTGAAATGAAAACAAAAATGCAACGACATCACACCCCTAGCGAACATAGTTTACAAGGGAAGAATTATCAGAGACTGTGGCAAATGATTAACCCATTTTGGAAAACAGGGGCGGTTTTGTTCCAAAATTGTATAGCATTCCAGAAATTAAGCGACATAAATGGCAAAACTGAAGTTTAAGCCTTCCGATATGACAGACCGACACTCGTTTTACCAAGTTTTCATAAATTACATTTCGTGAATAATAAACTCAGTCCGGTAAAACGAGCTGTCAAAATCTGAACATATAAATTGGAGAGGCTCAATTTACCTGTAAGCAGTTAATAGATTCCAGTTCCGGTAAAAATGAACTGAATAATATAATTTGAAATATAACACTATTCTAATTACGATGCAAGTCAGGTTGAGAAGACTTTTGAAGTGTGTTTACGCAGTGTTTCCGTGAAACGTGTGGTTTTATGAAGTGGGAACCTCGCTAATTCCGGAGCAATGCAGTTATTTAAAGCAGAGAACAGTCGCCTGGCGAGCTTTCTCAGGGCGAAACTGCGACGGGAGGAACAAGCACCCTTTACAGCACGTTAATGTATTATTTGCTCTTCAGTAATACTGATAGTCTAGTGTCCAGTTCAAGTGACTCCTGGCAAGATACTCCGTAGATCATCAAATTCACACATTGCCTCCTAACAAAAAAGAAAAGAAAATCCCAGTACATGAATATAACCTTTGCTAGTAAGCTCTTATGAAGCGGAAATCAATAAAATGGGGAACTGCGAATGGACCGAGTTATTTACAACTAATACAAATACCGTATTTAGGTGCGAATAAGCCGCACTTCCTTATTCAAAATAAGTAGGGAAAATAAGATGCGGCTTGTACTCTGAATTTTTAGATTAAATACAGTAGATACCATTTAGTTTAAAACACTACTAGTATAAAACATTAGTAACTAAACACCTCACGAACGTTGTTTAAAGAGTTTGTCTTTCATCATCGCCGCTATCAGAAGAAAAGGGAAAAAAATCCCTAAAACTTGTCAACTGGTGTGAACGCGGTTTTAAGATTGTATAACATTGCCATATTTCACAGAACCAATTTAAAAGTCTTCAATGGGATTCGGAAATATATATATATATATATATTCCCCACAAATTTCTCATAATTCAGGTGTGCCTTATATACGCAAGCGGCCTAAATACAGTAGTTAAAAAGTACACATAAGAGGATAGACCAGTAGTGTTTCTATTCCGGTCGTCTGGTCGCCAGTGAAGCCAGTCACCCTTTCCCTAAGTTCCACGACTACAATGGGACCTTCAGGGCCAGGCCACGGACCTGCATCCTAGTTTCCTTTCGTTCTCATTCCCATAAGTGCCCAAGTTGCAACGACTACAAACAATTGTGGTGGAATCTAGGCAATCACACGTCACACTGATTCTTGTGCAAGGAAACAACGGCGCTGGGGTAGTTTACAGAAAATATAACCGTTAGATTTAATACTGCACATATATTGAGATGACATTCCACGCAAAGAGCGTTACAAATCAGAATATAATCTACGAAATATAACGTATGGCCGACTGGAATTTCGATTATTATTGCCTTTAATATTTCTGCCACATAGCTTCTAAGAAAATGTGAAAAAAGGAAGGGATGACCAATTTAATCACTTTCACACGAGAAATTTTGGCAACACGTCATTTATACCGTCACGAAATGTATATTTATTCCGGTATAAATCAAGCCAGTCAGCCAGAAATGCATTCCATCAAATACGAAGGGCATTAACAAATACAGTTCGTGTTTAATCCCTCCTTATAGGAATCTTTCTATTGTTCCATCACTAGTTTAAATTGGCATGCGTACACTTTTTACAGAGATTATTTTAGGTCTCTTTACGTTCAGGTTTCTGATAGACCGGTGTGATTATCCACATTCTTGCCCATACTGAAGGCATTGTATTTTAGTTAGGTATTTTATTGTATTAATTGAGTTTTTTTCTGTCGCATCATACTGAATACAAGATTACCGAGTGCGTGGTCAGTCTGGGGCGATTTTCACGTGATGTAATCAAAAAAATCGATTTCAGATCGTGGTATGTCGGTTTGTTAGGTTGCGCGTAATAAGTCAATTGGGATGATTTGAAAACGGAAGAATTATTTAGAATGTGATAATGCGAAACAGGTTAAGAGTAGAGGCAGAGAATGTCCGAGGGCAGCTGCACGCTTCCGTTGCAGGTACAGAAGGGTCGTCATTGTCTGGCCTCCCTTAACCGTCGCTCATGCAGCAGCATTCGCCCAAAACCACGTTGTTTTTAGCACACTCTTCTCTGCACTGTGCTTCCCTGCCGTTTATCTGGCATGTTTAATCAACAGATACAAGACTGGCGAGTTGTATTGATTTTAGCGATTCGTATCCAGTTGAACAACAGTGGGAACCATGAGGTCAATCGGGAAGCAATAGTTTGTGGCACGCTTGGGAGTTGTAATCTTTAATTCCCAATAAGGAATTCTAATGTAATGCGTGCATTTGGACACAGGATACATCCGACTTTCTTTTTGGAAACTTCGCTCAAAGAACATGCCTTACAATACGAAGCACATTATAACGCAGGCGACACAAGGAATGTCCCAATTACGCGTCTCCCATGAACGATGCGCTCCGCAGACCCCAAACTGGATTGCTCAGCGTAGTTTTATTCGCATAAAATAAATTTGTAAACATTGTACTCACGCGTTCAGAAGAGACCTAATTATGCCAACCTGACGTTAATTTTAATTGTAGTTCATCTTTGCAGTTATTGGTCCTACGACGAGATCCTCACCCTAGCCCAACTCTGTTGGATTAACACTTATTCATTCCCAAGACGCAATGCATATCCATACTCGACACTTACATTTCAGAACGATTCAATAATATTTTTAGTACTTACAGTACAAATCTGTAAGTTAATATTTTCATTTTATTGTTCCGTGCATAATTAGATTTGACGCACATACAATCATTTATGTTAAGAACTGCAATTGTATAGCTTGTCCGCAAGGCAAGCCTTCCACGGTAGGACTTAATTGTTCTCTTCCAAGCAGTCTGACTCACACGACCACATTTCCTTCTTGCCAATTACTATTACTGAAAATTGCCCGTGTAATACAAGATGCTGCTGGGAGTATTTGGAAGAGATTCAGCTCTAAATCAGATCTCGATAAGTTGGTCGAAAATCCTGAATATGGCAGTCAAACTCTGATAAGCATAGCTTCATTATAATTACGTAACAATTATATGTTTTTAACTAAATGGATTGACGCGATACATAAATAAGCAGGTTATTTCTAAAACCACGCAGCTACAGAAATTATTAATATATTTTGTACAGACAGAGGTGAAATAAACAACTTTAAAACCAGCTCGTCGGGTCACACGACTCGTGAAAATACATCTTGGAAAGTATGTTACTTGCCTTCAAGTAGCAACTCACGAGACCCATGATTCAGCTGTTTTACGTCATGCAGAACTGCGCGCAAGTTCTTCCCGTTGCTTTTGGCGATATTACGGCTATCCACCCATATGGACCACGCAATTTTCTACTGTTAGTCTTTTCCCTTGGGCAAGGTCGAATTTTGCGGGGAAAAGTTTTTACGATCCTTTGAGAGTTTAGGAGCGCAGACAAAGGCCGGATAGGATCCTCACATTCCGACACGCTAGACCCGCGTCCTGTTTGGGTCGCGGCAGACACTTCGCATCCAGATTACTCACAACCAGACGAGCTGAACAAACCAACAATATTTCTGGGAGTTTACAAATTTATTTTCAGGTTATTTACTTTAAAGTAATAACCGACCTCTTTAAGTTTTCTTATCATGCATTCTGTGCTACATTACACTATAGAGGGCTTCTTCAGTTTGTAGCATCCAAGTCAAGATTGTCGGTCCGATTTTATTTCTTAAATTGGTGGGACACCTCAGCCTTTACAATGAGAACTCAAAAGCAAATCAGGAAATTATCAATTGTTATGCTCCCATTCTCTGGACCTCAACCAACTGAACAATCATTTTGATGCAATCGAGGAAAACTTATTAATTCCTTGTTTTCCATCAGTCCAACATTGCCAGTCTTTTTGTAATAGATTCCTGCACGCCTTTCGCCAACCGAGGCAAACGATTCATTCCCGCATCTGGTGGTGGTAGTGATGCTGAGTAACGCTTTCCTTTTCTTTTTTGCACCATTTCATTGGCGCAATTTTAAACCGCGGCAGTTATACAGCTGCGGGACAACGAGCGCGACCTTTCTGAAACGTTTTCTTAGCTGCTCTAATTTAAGTGGCGGAACTTTCCTTTGCTCAAAACAGACTTAACGTGTTACTAGAATCAATACGCTGACCGCTAAGCGTCCTCTATCAAACAATGAATCATCATCTGCGACACCTCCGGAACATTAATACACCTTGCGGCACATTCCCGACGGGAACGAAGCTTGGGTCTCAAGTCTCTTAATCCGTAATCCTACCTAAACAGTATATTAATCGGCCATTCTGCACTAAAGTATAAAACGAAAATTTATTGAAGAAATAAAATTTTCTGATACACTGTCTAGAAATTTCACGTCGTACGATGTCGTAGTGGACAAAGAAAATCGGACTTAACCCAAAAACAATAATATATTCACCGAGAAGATCTAATGAGACAGTGACTTGAGCGAAGATACCTAAATATTCGAAATTGTAAAAATAACTTAATAATGGAATTACTAGGGAACCAACCGTGTTAAGGGTGTCATTCTGGAGAGCGTTGAAAGAGAGGGAGGCGGAATTCGATTAGTATTAAATAATATTCCAGTCCGTATCAAGAAGCAGATTTAGAAGGGCACTGAATGATTCATTGATAACTTCGTTAAAGCCTTATCGCCCTTTAAGTAAAAGCAGGCAATCAGTGACGCACCCACGGAAGTTTGGTCGACCCAGGAGGATACACGGGGAAGTTCGTGACCGACTGGCCCACTATTATCGTGGCATCGTTGATACACGGGAAAAAATCGGATCGAAGTGTGTTCATTCTGACGCTTCAGACATATGGCTGGACATGGGATCGGAGAATTACCCGGTTACGGGAATAATGAAGAAGAGGAAAAGCTTTTCGCAGCTGGCCAGAAGCCACGTTCCGCTTTCCCTGAGAGAGGTGAAGGTCGAGCAGGCGGCCTTCTAGGTCGCTCATGGCGAAATCGCGCCAAGGATTACCGGCAAAATCGGAACGCTGCGTGGGACATTACTCCCACAACAATGCCAACAGCATAATAAAACCAAAACTTTCAGGTTACATCGGCCGGCTTGCTAAACCATTGCTAGTATTTTATAGCGAATAAATATTTGCGCGTTATTTCGCCAATCCTGCAGATAGATAAAAAATTCTATTTTTTTCACACACAAATAATTGCCGATTATATGCATTTCGAAAGGAAAAATAGCAGCCAAATAAACATTCAGTTATTCAAAGGGAAACTGTGAAAACTAAGATTTTCCCGTAGAATAAGAATTTGATTACATAATGTTATTACTTTATACCAGAGGTGAATTTAATTGACCACTTACATCTCAAATTTTGTTTTTACCTTCAGATATTTTCAAAAACAAAATTCTAAAGTAAAGATCCAGATGTAATGACTTAGTCTTGTGTGTGTGTGTGCCGCATACTCTTGCGCGGAACAATTTGAACCAAACTTTTCCGATCTAGGAATAAATAATGTATTGTAGCGGTAAGAGCGAATGTGAAAACAGATATTCGTCTCGAATATATAGTTGAGAATAAGTGTCACTCGATACAGTGAATTTCAACTCGGGCGTTGGAACTGAAAAGGGGTGACGAGAAGTGCAAAAACTACACCGACTAGTATCGAATTCATAGTTCTTGGTGTGACTCCCAATACTGGCCAATTTAAAGCTCACTACCTTAAACATGTCAGGATGAGGAATTAATCGTAAAATATATTTAAAAATGCCGTTATTGGTTTCAACAATTAAAGCTTTGGGAACTGCAGAGTGGAAGTACAGCCTCCTTCAGCATTGTGGGAATTGTGGATAAATTATATTTGACCTAGCTCTAGGTCCAACTCCCAGGTTTCGTGGTTGTTTATATGGAAAGTGACGATCCACACAATTAGAAGAGGTTACTTCTAGAATATTCGAATTGATAGACCTCTCGGTACACAATATTTCCTACTCCTGTCTAGTACAAAATACCCGTGCAACCTGCTAGTATGTAATAAACACGGTCAGATGACGCATATCGGAATATTTCGGAATGGTGTTCGAACGTCAGTTGTAATTCTAGTCATCTGTGACGTCACTTGAAAGGCCGCAAGCGTTGCGTTACGTTACACAGAAGAATGCCATACCTTGAGCCACAACATATTCCACGTATATCAAGAAAGTGACGTTGCCGCAAGGCCATGACGTCATCAGAGCAGCTATTTGATTAGGACCAAAGTGTTTTTCTATTTTCAAACATACGTCTGACAAGTAAATTACTAAATAAGAATAACGCCAAATAAGTAAGCAAACAAATTTAATTAATACAAATACAAGTCAGAAAACTATGTTGTAAATACATTTCATTCAACATCAGGTAACTATCACAAAAATTATGAAGTCAATATTAATTTTTTGCATAAAAATTGTTAAAAAATCAAATGTAATCTTCAATTAAGCAAAGTTGTTTTATGTTAATTAAATTAACTTTCCAACTTACTTGGCCGTATTTTTATTTACTCTTTTCAATTTTTATTGTTCGTGTAAGATAACTCCTCGTGAATTTGAATTACTATCAAAATACAGAGTGACTACAGAAATAGGGTGTAATTTTTCAATCTTTGTATTGCAAAATGTTCCCTATTAGCAAAGTGAACCATGTAAAACACCGAAAATTACTGGGAACACATTCCCAATTTTCAATAGACCTGTAGAAATGTGTGCAATAAAATCCGCATAAGGAACATGATCCTGGGGGAAAATTGTTACAGGAACCTTCAGCTAGCAGTTATTCTCCAGTGCTATATTTATAAACCACCGGTGCACCACACTTTTACAGAATCCACTTTTTCCAAGCTTCAGTGAGATTATTTAAGTGGAAAGGTTAGAAGATAAACTGTATGGCAATTGCTGTTAACGGAGAATACAGGTGCCATTACGTCCCAAGGGTAGCAACGCCCTACTACAGGTCGATTTATAAATTACATCACGTGTACGCGACATTCTGGCAGTCCGAGAAGTCTGAATAAGTACCATATTTACTCTAGAAGGCTGCTAAACTTGTCTGTAAACAAGCCCGTGCAAAGAATTACGTAATTGTGAAACTGTAGCTGTGAACCCACTGGACCATTCACTTCCCACACCTACAAGCCTGGGTTCAGGTGTGTTCCATAGTCTCCAACCCCGGGCAATTTCCTCCTGTGCCACTGTTCAATTTATACGCGTCCAAGATCTCAAACAAATTACACGTTTAAGCAGGTGTGAGAGACTACAAAACGAAATGGGATTTTATACATGTTCGGAAACCTCGAGTACGCAATGAAACATTGGTCTTGTTGAGAGAGTATCACAACCCTTTGTTTACATTTTAGATAAGGCATTTGAAGGGGGTTCGAGAGTTTAGAAATCAGTGAGGAATGGAGAAAAGGATTTCCCTTTGTATTTTAAGAAATAACTAATAAATTTAAAATTTGAAGAAACGACAGGATATAAGGGAGGAAGTTGACAAATGCCAGTTTTTTAACAAGTTTTAATTTTGCAAATTCCTTCAAAAATTATGTCCAAATCAGTTTTCTTTTCCAATTTACCTATAAATTTTCTACTAGTATTTTCCCCTGTACCGTAATAAATTATGAAGTATAGTAAAAATTTGCCTCTCGGTAAATTACTTCAGTAAGAAAAAATATTGTAAAAATTTGTCGTTTCTATCTTTACGGATTTAATTTTGATGATAAATTTGTTTTCGATATTAACACGTTTGGGAAATGCACATCATAAAGCGTGGTAAAGATTTTTGCTTTATTTACAGGTTATTTTCACTATTCAAAGAAAGCCTTTTTCAATATCTATGTAATTACGGACATGCATGCAAATAAAGTCACTGACGTCACCGCTCAATCCGCCACAATCGCCCCATCAAATAAGAATCAAAATGCGCAATCAACCCATATCAGTAATAATAATCAAGTAGGCCAGAATAAAATATTTAATAAGGAAATTGCAAGACTATAAACACACACACACAGTGTTTGAATATACCACTAATGGCAAACCTCTAGTTTCTTGTACTGCGATTATTTCGTATAATGAAAAAATATATTCAAAGTAGATAACAGGAAATATTTATTGTGTAGATTACGTCTGACGTGTGTCGCTTGGCTTTGTGGTCAGTTGTGCATCTCAAATGGTCAGCATCAATTATTTTGATTTAGTAATGCTTCTTAATTTACTATCCTGTATGAAATTACTTGAAGTCCCTAATGGGAAGAAGAAACTTAATTTAATTAAATGTGGCTTTTCTTTCAATACGTGGTTTAATTTAATTTTATATTAAATTCTTTTGAAAAACAGGCATTATTTTCTTTATATGAAGTTAAATAGGCATGTTCGTTTATTGAGATTTATTAGTTTTTTAATAAATTTTTTCGATTTATTTGGACATCAATATTTACACTAACAGAAAATTGATGGAAAGTGGGCAAGATGAATTTTAAGACTCAAGAAACTTATCTCGGCATTTCCAAACGGCAAAAACTGCAATGGGGAAAAACGGCCAAACGACAAGTTTAGAATGAAGCACCATATACAATAACAGTAGTTCCCAGTCTACATGGACAATAACAAGTAGAGGCCGGAATAGGTGCAGTTTGACAGAATTAGGCAGCCTTTTGTCAAGCATTTCTCGTACGGCGCCCCTTGTTAAGGCACAAAAGGGAAGCTTGTTTACTTCAGGGGTGTAAAACACTTTCAGCAGTCTCGGGGAAAAAGTTCGTCGAATCGCAAAATGAACCCAGCAAACTGACCTGCGGCAAACGATCACTTTACATTCCGGTAAACATTGCCGATACAAATCAAACCCTGCGAGTAAATCGGCGACATCTTAAATCGACAATCGTCAGTTAAGCGTTACAACCTGTAACGTTAGTCATTTCTACGTATCCAAATAGCGTCTACTTCGTTCATGTGAAATGGAACCAATTAGTCTCCGCCCAGAATGGAACGCATCAATACAAATACGTGCCAAGGGTTTGAGGAAAAAAAGGTATTGTAACTGGGAACGGTATGATCATTTACGTCGCCACAAACATGACGTCGTCGGCAATTGGCACGAGGGCCGGGAAGAATTCGCCCGCTCGGTGAAAGCCGTCGATCATAGGTGACGTAAGTGATTACCAGGCAGGATGCAGACAGGTCCCAGGCGGACCTGGCGAGGAGACGTCCATGTGCCGATGTGGAGGACGCGGCGACGGAGCCCTGCCTCTGGCGGCGCTGCTTGTGGGGGCGTCGCAGGGAGGCGAACCACCCGGCGGCCACAGGCCCCGGAGGCTGCGCTCGGTTCAGCGTCGCGGCGAGTCCGGTCATGACCATGCCAGCCACCACTTCACATAGCACAGCACCAATCACAATCCCGCTATCGCACTCGCGCTCCTGGCTGCGACTGGCCACTCTCGCACCGTCTCAGCGCTTCCTGCGCTCGACCTTCGCGCCCCTGGCGGCGAGCGGCGCAAAGTTCAACAATCGCGACGACGGCCCCATGCAACTAACGCAATTTAATTTAGGGAAAATATCTTCCGACAGATTAAATAACCGAAGTGACCCACAATAACTGCAATGCATTCGAAAACAAGACTTGACACGTTCTGTACACCTAAAATCAAAACACAGGCCATGATTGAAAGGGCCGTACGTTGGAAAGTCTTCAGAAATGCTGCAGATTATAACATTTTTCTTTAAGGAAACCTTCGTTGAAAAATCAATATACATACATACATGTTTATATAATGAACAAATAAACAACTTTAGAATAATTATACCTACATAACTACGCCAAACAGCACGCATAGTACCCCTAAACTACTAAAATGTGTTTGTGGTAAACCGCATGGAAAACACGTACATTTAACGTCTTTTTAAATTTATCATGAATTATACGACTTTGGTTTAGAGAAAATTTTTAATAACACTATTTTGAAAATAAAGAAGTAATTCAACCTATTCATCAGGGGTAAAAAATGAAAAGTGCATTACGTTCCTACAATTTGGAACATCATGAGGCCTTTAAATCAGCTGAAAATTCAATCTCTTTATTTCATTAGAATTAAATATACACCCAATAAGGTTCCAAACTGAAGGAACGCAACGAAATTTGTATTTGGGCTGACCGACTTCAAATTTAAATACGTTCAATACACTCATTAAAAGTAACGTTCAAACTTTCAGATACATTTTTTGAGTAATTGTTTCTCAACTGTATAAAAACTAAAGTCGTGATGTTAATTAATGTAAACATTAACGTATGTGTTACAATATTTAGCAAACTAAAATAGAGGGAACTAAACTGTGTGGGTTTATAAAGGTTTTGTCTGTTAAATAAGGCAGTATCTTATGTTATTACGTATAATAAACTGCTAACACAGAAGAATGGACAATAATGTTGTTCTGAAGACCAAATAATCCATTGTTGGGATAGCAATTTCAACAGGTAAGATGGCTGATATCCCAATGGGGCTTCACGTTGACGAGCTGGAGTGTCAACTTTTAAACCAAACTTTTTACAATGACTGAGTCAGCTTTTTAAATTTAAATATAAAACATTACATTCGTCTCTCATTTAAGACTTTTTCAAGTATTAATTTAGCTGTACTTGGAACCTCACTCCATGACTCCTTCGGCCGAAAATCTTACTATTTAAATTTTTTAAAATTGACAAAGAGGTTGATTTAACTAATTTATTGTATATTTGTCAGTAAACTATTCAAACATTTTACATTTTAAAGAACAGTCCACGAAGTACATACGATCGTGCATGCTTTAAGTGGTATTAAGCAGTTTTTTAAGGTAAAGGCGTTTGCCACGAGAATTGAACGGATATTGAGTATTATTTATTTACTTCGACGATTGTTGAAGTCAACTATAAGCTAAGTGACGCAATGAAATATTATTCAGTATTTCCCATTAAAGGATGGGTAAAGCCCACATCTACTTCAAGATCTCGATTGTTAAAAAGTTTTGGGTAAGAGGAACAATAAAAACTACACTAAAAATAATTATAGTGAAAATACAATAAATATGACGCGAACGTACAACTATCGTAATTATTTGTTAACGACTGAACCTTGAATATGCTTGAAAAGAATAATGTTTACTCAATTCAAAGGCCGAATGCTTTGGTAAATACAAACATATTAGCTGTATAGAATGGATCTTATATTTAACACTACTTGTAATTCATTCACGGTAAGAATAACATTACATGAAATTCATAACACTGATTTTAATTAATGTGTCGTTATCCTCAAGTGTAGCTACCATATGTTATATGTTCCTATATGGTATAGAACTGTAGAAAGAATAATGTGACTTCCTCACGGGAAGCACATCTTGGCCGTACATTCTTCCATGCCCTGACATTCCATCGACCATACGTGGACAACTTGTTTAAAAGCGACGACCATTCTAAGAAAACTTGCAAGGGACTGCTGCAATAGAAGCGGGAATTAACTGTTAGAAATCCGTTTCGAACAAAGTTCCTAAAAGTGTCCGAGTGATGTCGAGGAATTGCGTAAAGGAAATAAATACCGTACATGGATTATATAATGCTCGCATTTTTAATTACCATCTGGCTGGCTGTAAATATTATATCTTATTCATATTTTAATACTCATAGCTAGCAAAAACTAACGGAAACGGTCTTTGATTTGATTAACTAATTACTTTTTCATTATTATAGTCTGCTAATAATTAATAAATTTATCTTATTAATGAAAAATGGACGTAAAAGTAAAATATTATTTGAATAGCAAGTACTGTTAAACAAGACCCATTCTTTCTGTAACTACTGAAGGATCTGTAGATACATTTCAACACAAAAAAACCTAACCATTTTATAATAGACCCACTTCCATTTTTGGTTGCAACAATCTTTGTACCTATATTTAACCATAGAACCATTCTTTATTCAAATGTATGTTTATAATTATTATAATTTTTTAATTAGTGTCATATCGGCCAGACTAAACGGATTTTGATTACGAGCATTAAATAACGCAAAAGAAATATTTTAATCTCCCCAAATCACAGGCATAGCCACATAAATAAGCATTGTTCAAATATTCGACTGTGAAGAAACATCCGTTTTAAATCATAATCTAATTATAAGAAAAGAATTACCTTTGAAATGCAGCACATAAAAAGCAATCTTAATTGTATAAACAATGAAGAAGATACGATTGGCCTTAACATTGTGATTTCTTGCTACAAAATCCCTGACATTTCTCTTCTTCGTTTTTTTATCTCTGTATGTCATATTTGCTCTCTTGCTTTAAGATTGTCATCAACCAAAACCCGAATGACAGGTGAAGGCGTAGCACATCTTTAAATATAAAAAAATATTAATTTAGTCTTCAATCTAGATGAATGTTTTTTTTTATATTTTCAATCATATTAAAGGTTCTGCCCTAAATAAGCAGCCCACTTTATAGCATATTTATTAAAATTCTTTCCACGATAAGAATAGTACACTTCATGGCCTTTTACTTCGCAGATATTAGTTTTCAACAATTTTAATAAACGCTGCTGCCTAGTCAGTAATGCATTTCATTCAGTTCTGCTCTGTTTTGCAAAATATATCTCAGTTATATATATTGTGTTCGTAAAGGAAAGACGGCGAGAAACGAAGAACGTTACTCATATAAAATTACAAGAATACAATCGTCGGCGTCTTCAAGGAAATTAATTATTTCTGTATTGAGCGAATATCCCAACCGCTTTTATTAATGCTTTAAATAATACATAAATTAGCGTACCTACGCAATGAAATGAACTCGTATCAATATATTCATCTGGCAGAACAAATCACAGAATTGAATACTGAAAAAATTGACTATTCAACTATACTACTTCATTAAATATTTAAATTAATCTGACATTTATCAAATTAATTAATAAAGATTGGAAGTATAGATTTTCCGTCCTGGAGTACGTCCAATGACGGTTGAAGCCGAAAGATTTCGGTTAAACCGTCATTGGACGCAGTCCAAAAAGAAAAATTTTCACCCTTGGGACTCCATTTTCTAATTAAAATATATCTTTTTGCGTCGATTCTAAAATTTAACACTAAAACAAGTTTGGTTATGCATCTTTTTAACCGAATAAATCCCAAAATTGGGAAAGTAACGAATCAAATGTTTTAAATAACATAAAAAATTGACTAATTGATTGTTTCGCTGTTTATTTATTACTTGATAAACAAGAACAAAGTTTCTTAAAGCTGCGACTGTAACGGGATTTACGGCGTCACTTTGTATATATGTATTTTTGTTTCTCGGTCAGGTATAAAAGAAGGTATGCTTCACATAACCAGTTCTTCTCGTGAAGAGATAGAACGTTAATAATAAATTCTGAATAATCAGCATTTAAAACGTGTTTGCTTTTATTAATGCAATTCAATTAGTTGCTATATAACCCGGGAGGATATAGATTTTGAATTCACAGCTACGGCAAGAAATAAATCGTTATTACTGTAGAAACACGTTAAAACAAAGGAAGAGAACTTTTTATATTCCACTAGAAAGCATTCACGGAACAAGTAGTGGGTGGATATTATGGCTAAGATACAGTAATCGACATCAGCTAATCAAAAATTCTAAATATATCGTAAAATACATACTGAGAAATAGTACTTCCTTAATAATCCATTAGTGCTTCCTGTAAGTGATCTGATTAATTTGTTTAACTTGAGAGATTTTCGGACAAAATACTACTGTAATTTGGTGTGTTTACTAAACATGTTAAAACAAAGGAAGAATATGGTCATTCTGTCCTGAGGTCGATCCGTGGAAATTTCTCTATATTGTAGAACCTTTCCTGCTATTGGCAAATTATTACGGCTTCCACCGGTTATGGTGATGGACCCAATGCAATGGACAGAGTGAGTTCCAAAATGGATTTGGTGATGATACACATACGGTTTATGACCCCGTAACCTCTGGTGCTAGGCAATGGTACTGACCAATTACTCAGGACGGCTGAGCATAAAATAAGTTTTATTTAACCTTGGATTACAGTAAGACAGTATGCTTTCTATTCGGGTATCATATGACACCAAACTACTTGAATATGAGTAAAATTGTTTATATTTCGTTTCTACGTAAAAATTTAAAACGATAATATAGTTGGCGTCCGGGGGTCAAGGACAAAATGAAGATCAAACCATACTTTGTTTATAAAGCAGAATTATGCTATTCTTATCCCCTCGGGGCAGAACGAATGGCTACAGGTTTTTCTCAGTGAATAACATGGGAGCGGCTTGGGCTCGTCTCAGAAGCGCAGAATACCTCCCAAGGTATTCATTATCGTCAAAACGAAGACAAAGCTCTAGAGATGGTCGATGCTTTCATCCCAAGTAACGAGGCAAACACGCCACACAACTTAGTTGGAGCACCTTGCATTCATGCCCATTTCCTGCGTTTATTTCTGCGTCAAACGACTCGGCGCAGACAATTGTGACACCTAGCTCGTTTTTATAAATTTTGCTAACATCAAAAGTCCTTAAATAACTTAAGAGATGCACAGTTTCATTTATTGTCAAGACGTAAAACATATCCACATTAATCATTTGTGCGCTTTTTTTTGACACGAGTTATTAAAATACCATTACCTATACTCTGTTTAGGTACTTCATCTCAAGGAGCAAATGGTTAACTTCAAGTACACGCGTAAAATTTTCAACAGAATTATGTGGCAAACATCTTGTTTATATCCGTATAACGATTTGTCGGCGAATAATATAAAAATGTCGTTTTCAAAAATCAAAATACAGATGGGAGGATAATATAAAAGCTGACTTAAAACTTGAGAAAATTAAAAACTGGAGGTGGTGTACTCAGAACTGGAAGGCAATTGTTGAGAAGTTCAAAACATTCACTTAAAAAAAGAATGTAAAACAACACGAAACACATTAGAATTTAAGCGAGAATAAATTTCCGTAATCTTAGCTGTACTCGCACGGAAATTTCCATCTCGAAAATATCGATTTAAGATTGGAATAAGTTACCTTCAGAGCTGTTAGGGGAGGTTCCCCTCTTGCGAAAGCAATTTATGAAAAACATAAAAGGTCCACAGCTGTAGTCACGGTAATATCAAATGAATGCAATAGTTTCTTTGCACAAACTTATTAACATCCTCACAGTTGTCGGAAATTTTTTTTCGTTTGTTGTGCTAGATTTAGGACGCTTTAAAACAATAAGAAATGTTGTCATCTGCAGGTGCCATACTTGGAGTAATCACACAATTCAACACTGAGCGACTGTTACCCGCTGTTAATTCCGATCACACTCCATGACTATGCAGCTAGTGGCGTACTGCAGCATAATTTTCGTGATAAAAGAAACACCATTCTACTGAGTTATCTATTCTGCACACCGGTGATACGATTCCGACGTGTATAACAGCGCCCATGACTGACTGAGTATGGCAATTTCGACTTCTGTTTCCCCTCAAGAGCGAGGACCAAGTGAAGCACGATATTGTGCCATTCGTCACTTGGTCCCCTTCATTTAATGCTTCGTTGCAGTTCTCCGAGTCCTTTCCGAGGAGTCCAAGGTTGTGGAACACCAACACACCTGACAAAGTCATCTACGGTACGTAACCTGAACGACTGGAGTCTTTCGTTCTTAATTAATAATATAAACACAGCCAAGTAGGAAGATTTTATATTTCCATTCTTAGGACTGACATTAACACAATTTCTACAGTTCTATCTACAGGACATACCGCAACATAATAATGGAGAATCTAACCACGTCTATCAGGTTTTCCGGAATGTGAAAAACAATTCCTGTGCCAAATAGACGGATATTCCGACGCATTAATATTAAGCTTTACCAAAATTTCCAAAACGTTTGTCATCACACTGTCAGGCAATGAAAGTCCTGTGAAATATAGTTTCTTTTCTACGAAATTTCTGTGTCAACAACTCAAGAGCGCAATCCTCACCAAAACTTATTTACTTGTTGAGTACTGTCTACTATTCTAATATTATTTTTGTTTTTTATGCACCGAATTCTTATTTTTTACGTAGGTAATGAATGACCCCGTACGTGTCAAAGTTGGTATCTCTGGGAACCGACGAAATGTTACGGACGCCTGACCGATTTCATGCAATTCAATTCCTCAAGCGAGAAAGTACTTTCACAGTCGGTGAGCGGGACGAAGAAAGGTTCAGACAATCGAAACTTTTCGACTGTCCTGCTTTGATGAATTAAAAACGCTTCCGTACCGAACTATCGATTTCTCCGAGCAAGTAAATACCGTTTCCAAGGAGCTACGGGGTAAACAACCTGATGCGCAATCAACGGTTACGGACTCACGTACTAGTGTGAGCTGACGTGTATGAAGGCATGGAAAACAGTCTACGAGTTTAGAAAAATATTTTGGCCCAACGAAGATTATCAGTGGGCCGAGGTAGGATTCATAAGGAGGGATTGGAATTCCAGTCTGTCTCAATATCTACAAACTATGTAGAAAAGTCAAATACTACAAAAGAATTGCACACCGACCTCATCCCACACTAACGGAAAAAATAAAACGTAAGGTAGAAAAGGGTATAATACAATTAGAAGAATCCCTTGAGTATGATTTAATCAATATCAAACAGTCATAAATTGAGACGGCAGTCTCTTATTTAAGTAGTTGTACCTCAATTTACCACCAATTTTCCTAAATAATGTAAAAATTCTCGACATTCATGATAATAAAAATTAAGATTAGGTATATTGCATTTTCTTGATTGAAGGCATATATTTTAAGAAATAACGCATTAGCCAAGATAATCACAGAATATAACAACACAGCGTGCTAGTTAACCTTTTACGATACAGGGTAAGCTTTGCCTTTGTGGAGGGGAGGATAGGGGGCGGTGACGCCGCGATCGCTATGCTTGATAGTTATTCAACGTCCAATTTCACTAATAATTTCTTGAAGTTTTATAATTTGCATTATTCGCCACATGAAGAGAACTCTGCAAGGAAGGTCTCCCTTGTCTCTGGGCACTTACAGACTTATTGCTAATGATATTAGTATTACTCTTGTGGGCTGTGTGGTACTGTTTCAGAAATCCGCATAAAGGTGACTCAAAAAACGAGTAATGTGACTCATAACTGGAGCACCTTGGTATGTACGAAACTCTACATAATGACCTGGGCATACCCACGGTGAAATCCACCATTCGGCATATGTATGAATTTCTAAGAAAGAGAATGACTGGACATAACAATCCCATTATCGCATCAACCCCGCAACCTACGCTCATTCAATAAACAAAACACGACTGATGAGGTTCCATGATTCCATTAATCTAACTTTAACAAATAAACTCATAAAAATAAATGGTTTCAGGCAAATACTAAGTCGCACCTACCTTGTTTACAGTACAAACTTCGGATAAAAAGTTAAATAAAATTTTAAAATATCTGAAATTATGTATAGGAGGAAGTTCATCCTCACGAAACTTCCTTCTACCCTGAATGACCGATCTTCAATATCATATAAAACATCCACCTTTCTCTCTTCCCTTTCGATATGAATTATATATACGAAACAAAGAGGAAACAAAATGAGCAACACTGGTTTAAGAACTTATATGTAAAGCTCAACATACGCATTTCGAGAAACTTTATTTCATGTACTGCCACGACAAATGTCCTTGGTAATCGTCAACGTGTGAGCTCATTAATAGTCCATCTACGCATCACTGAACATCGTGGGAAGTCGGTACACAATGGTGGGCGCCGTTAAAAATTCATATAATCCTAATAAGAGTTCAAGTTACTATACAAGTATAAAGAGCGAAAAAAAACGAACATCGAGAGACATTTTGTGGAACCACCAGGAAACAACACGAATACGTGGGACCCACATCCGTACGTTGCTACAGCTGCTATATTTGTAGGAAGATAATACAGTAGTTCCGTTTTCACGTATTTTGAGGATGAAACTTAATAATGGACAAGCTAACGGTTTCTTGTTTATCGTTTTAATCACACAAATAAATTCTCAGCAGCGGTGTGTCTGAATTTGAGCACGAAATGCATAAATTCCATTATGGCAATTAGTCGACAAAATGGTAAACATTAACTAGAAATATTAAAAATATTGAAACGATATTCGGTTAAATAGATTATAAACGCAAAATCAAATTTTGATTGAAATATAAACCACCAATACAACGCATGCGTTTCACTAGTTCTTGTTATTACTGCAACTCATACTGAATCACTTGACGTAGTAGGCTTAGCAACGTCTTGAATTAATCACCTTGGTTGAGGAAGATATAAAAGTGTGCATAAAATGACTCAGTAGGAAGTAAAGGAAAGTCAGAATAGAGGGTCACCAATAACCAGTTAGTTGAATCAACCATAAACTACCAATAAAAAAAATTCTCAGAAAAATGTGGGGAAAGAGTTTAAAGTGTTCGCCAATTAGATGCGGAAGTTGCGATGATTAGTTACTTTGGAGTGTTTTTGGGTTTCAAAGGTCAATATTTCATAAAGTTTCCTTTTCCACTGGTAGGTACCAACAATCTGACCTCCACCGGATTCTCGATCAAATGAAGTCTGTTTATGATGTCAGGTCGTGAAGCCCGGAAGGTTTCCTGTTAAAATCATTGACAGATTTTCATCTTTTGCGAAATGTATTTTCCGTCAAATTCCATAAGGCGGAAATTATTTAACTAGATCTATCGATGATTATGAATAGGCGCACGGAATGCATCCACCAGATTCCAAAAAGCTTCACATCTATGATTTTGTATTAGTCTGTCTTTTGCGTTTTCAACAAGCCTTCATGTCAATGCAGAATTACTAACGTATGGCGTCATGAAATGTCTCCGTTTCTGTACGGCTAAAAGTTAATTTGCAGAGATGTTCTTCAAGTGTTGCGTGGCGGAAAACTATATGGTAAAGCAGAAGCTTGTGGACCAGCTAGAGAATAGGCGCTCCTTGTTTACAGCACCCAGCGATTCCTATCGTTCATGACTTGGCGCCAAATGCTTGTTCTGGCAAAGACCCAACCGTTTCCAATTCTGACACAAGGTTCTTTGCAATCTGCGTGAGCTAATTATTCACTGCAGTTCGTATATTTCCGACACAAAGAAATGGTGCAAAAGTTATACAAACAGCGATTCGAAAGACAGTCCGCCAGAGGAAAACCTACCGGAGTCAGAAATGGTCTTTGTCCCGACCATAATTTGCTGATAAATGCGTTGACGTATCTTATCTAAATATAGTATCATTCAGTGTGTTCTACAGCACGTCCTATTCGGCCTTGGCTGCTTAACACTTACACCTGGCGTTGGTTTATGATGAATGATTGACATATTTTGATCAAATTCTGGAGAATTCCGCGATTTTGGGTAACGTAGCTCGTAAACAAAACTTCCACAAAGTCAGACATAACATTAATTATAGCACCAAAGCAAATTTCGTATAAATAATCGTATTAAAATGAGGCCTTTAAATTAAATAACGTTCACTTAAGATGAGCAATGACACAACGTTTAAAATGAAGGGCGCAATACATATTTTTCATTATTTTATGATCATTTTACTAGTTTTATTCCGTGTGCTTATTCATTCTTCCCATGCTTTTATGGAGGATTCATAATTTTCCTGAGGTATTTTTCTGTAAATTCCTGTCAAGTAAAAATCTTTTCGGACTAGGGAGTCAAGGACTGAAGGACATGAATTGCTAAATTTTATGCCTGATGAAGTCTCGAAAGGGAGACGAAACAGCAAAAAAATTATATGCTCACTTATTGTCATTTATTAAAATATTTACAAATTTTATCATTGAATTGTTAATTTTCATTTCTATAGCATATCTAGAATTACGTGTTTTGGTGTGTTTTCTTGCCCAAAATAGCTTAAATTATTAGTACTTTTATTTATTTTGTGATAATATGTAGGTATGGTCCAAGCCCCGTTATAAAATGTATGAGTTGCATGATGGTTTACATTATTTCTTTCATATACTACCACATCCTGTACTTTCTAATCATTTTGATTTTAATTCAATACATTCTTCCTTTTCTTTTTTCAGATCAACGGGTATTATTCCCTGCACTAGTGCGACGGAGTCTGCAAGTTATTCTAACTTAAAAATTTATTTTTATTCTGTTAAGTTCACTTTTTAGTCTTATAAGATTTAATCTGTGCGTGCATATGCTTCCTTCATATCCCGCAATTTCAGTCCATATTGAAATTTGATATAATTTGATAATACGAAACGGCGAGCTATATTGTTAGTAGCAATTTATTTTATTTATCGTTTTTCTTGTTTTTTCTCTGAAACTGTTATAATGTGTCCTTTATATAAGCTTTTTATCCAGTTAATAAATAATTAACTACATGCATTATTTTTATATTTTCTGTGTGTAATTTTATTGTTGCATCGCTATCTAATTTTCCTTCAAGTAATTCATAACATTATTTTTAGACGAAATATTTATTTTGGTTTCATTACACCAATTTTGGATGATGCCAATTATCATATTACCTTTATTTTCCATTTTATTTCTGTTATTTTCTTCCATTATTACTGTTAAACCGTCTGCACATGCTACAACTTCTTTTATTTCAGGACGGTTCTAATGCAAATTCCCGAAATATTGGTCCTTGCAAACATCCCTTCATGATACCCCATTATTTTATCTTTAAGCACATTAATTGTGGCAATTCTATTTTTATAATAATCGATCAGGCTTTTATATAAATTTTCTGAATAAATTATATCGCCCAGCGTTTTAAATAAACATAGCTATGAAAGGTGATCAAAAGCATCTGCCATATCTATCATTATTCCTATAGCATACTTCGTTGCAATATAACTTATTGTTGATATTACTTTATTAACTGCATTTTCGGTTGTTTTTATAAGTACTAGGTTACGTGGTACATAACGTTTGAAGGACAATACGTCCCAACAACATTAAGCTACGTCATAGAGAAATGAGTAGCGTTCCCTATATTTTGGCACGATTAGCTATTTCCTATACTCTTTCGTTCCTGTAGTGATTATATAGGCTTAATCGGGTCCATCTAAAGACAAGATAAGATCAAAGTTCAGAAAGAAATTAAGTTGATAACAGCGAAGAGGAGTGAATTTCAGTAGCGATCAATCAAAACAGAACAGGAATAAGGAATAACAAATAAAATATAATTGTCCTATCTTTCCAAGGACGGTATTTCGATCGACTTATGAGGTGTTGTAAGACTCTCGTGCTATACTGTTTACTAGGTGAAGGTACAAGGTGACTTCTCTTGCCGCATACCTAAGATAAGACATCATTGTTCACAACACCTATCAACGACTTTTGAAATATCACCGCAGCGAAATACAGCTACAGAATTCGTATTGGATGTTAGTGTATTCCCGACGTATAACCTCTAGAATCCAAATAGTTAACATTTTGCGTCTAAAACAGATCAAGTAATATATAATTGATTCTCTCAATATTCATAATATACTTCACTAATACCTCATCTGCTTTCTCCACAAATACACTAATATAAAATTTGGGAGATCAATTTTAGAAAAACAGGCTGACCATATTACCTAAATTTCAAGATTCATTAGAATTGTTTTTAATAGACACATTAATGTAAAGTTTTATCTTAAAAAATATTAAAATATTTCAGTTTAGGTAAATATCATCAAAAATAAATTGCGGAATGGTTGAATAGCAGAAAACGAAGTAAAACAAATAAAATAAAATTTATAGTTGCCTGACGTTAAATATAAATCAAACACAACACTTAAATTAACCTGACATTAAATAAAATTAACAAATTAACAGCAAATAAGTCACAATTTACATTAGGTACGTTGTAACAGTCTACAATTTTGTAACTTATTCAGAAAAAGAGATACATAATCAGATTTATTCGGGTGTTAACTACATGTAATAAATATAAGCTGACAATAAATTCTTTAAACTATAAAGTAAGGAGTGTTTAACTAATTTAGTTAAGATGTATAAAAATATAAAGTTACATTTATGGACGGATGCAAATACATATATTTTATTACCGAATTACAAAAATTTATATTTTAATGAAATAATTGTCTTTTTAAATTTCTAATTTGTTGGAAAACATTTCTGGCTGTAGTTAACACAAGAATAAATTTAATTATGTAATATATTTTATCTGTGGACGCAACGTTGTAACGCTTGTTGAAAAATGTAAAAAATTAATATTTATTGACTGTTTTCAATAATTTTAACTTAATACAAATAAATTTGAGACTTTTAACTCAACTTGCATAAAAGGCAGACCATGTATTGTATATAAATTTGTACGTTTGGAACTAGCTAATTGGTTTTGTAGACCACTTTGAATTCAAATTTGGCTCCAAGAAGGTCGTGAAGTCTTTTTGTTGTATTTCATAGATTTAACTTCGGTCTTTTCTTTTTTTTTATTAATATAGGATGAAGTTTGGTTCGAACCGTTGTTCTCAATTCTTTGTATTTTCATTAAATATAATTCTCTAATTTTAATTGTATTGAAAATTCAAATTATTCCAAAATAAAAATAGCTAATGGACGAAATATAAATTTATACGTTTGGAACTAGCTAATTGGTTTTGTAGACCACTTTGAATTCAAATTTGGCTCCAAGAAGGTCGTGACACTTCCAAAGAGCAAACTTCATGTAGACGTAACCATGCCTTTAGTCAACATGAATCAGAGAAAATGTCGGTTGTGTGCTTTAGCTATAAAAAGGTTTTACAAAATTATCCATAGTCTGGAAGTGTGCAAGAGAATTTTTCAAAATTCATATTTTTTGAGTAAAATACGCGACAAACTATCCAGAAATAATAAGACAGTATTATTTTATCAGTTTGCTGGAATTTACTTTGTGTAGAGTCCAAGTCCACGGGATACGGTATCTGGTTGGAATCTGGGAGCAGATATGTACAATGTGCAGCCTCTTCTGCTTAACCGCTTTCACCACAAGGCCGAGTGTAAATGCCATAGCCGAAAGCCCGCATTCCTGGAACACAGTTTGCAGTCCCGTATTCCGAATTGCATAAGATTTTCCGGAAGCGAATTAACACTGTGTTAATGGGCAATTTCCCTTCCTACTTTTGACCGAGACAAAATAAAAAAGTTCATTTGGAGGCACGTCGATTATTGGGAGGGGGGATGGGCGGGCATTATACATTATATATTAGAATTGAGTCAAAGGGTTATAGAGGAATTTATATTTTATACACTGTGCCTAATTAACACAAACAAGTTACGCGCGAATGCAGAAACAAGGAATGAAGGAGTGTGTAAAGAAAAATTTTAATTTCTAACAAAAGTTCTATGTCAGGGTTTATCTTTAGCTTACATGCTACAGGAAAATGTGAATATATTAAAAAGTAGATAAGGGTGTTGCAGTCGGGTCTGAGCAAAGTGCACAATGCGCCATTTTCAATCAAACCAGTTTGATCAATATATTTGCAAGACTGCAAGGACATTATGGAACCCTATTCTAAAATTTGGTCACAGTGGTCTTAATCGTCGGCATTAAGAATGTATCAAAGCGAAATATTGAGTAATGAAGCAGTCAAGTCGCTGACGCATGGTCGTTACATTGAGATTACAGGGAACTCATAGTCTGGACTTTGGAACGTAGCTGTTGGCGTGCGCAGTTCGGCAATCTTTTCCTCGATAAACATGGATACGTTTTTATTTCGTGGGAAGGTCACATTCAAGCCTTAAGCTGTAGAGGATGAATTGAAAAAAAATATTTACAGCTGCGCATATATGCTTTATTATTTCAGTTCAGTAAAAATATTTCCAAATGCGTAATTGCCACTGAATTACGCTTAACAATGGCCAACAGTCCGTGTGAATTGTTATATTTGGGAAAGTTTGGGTTAGAACGGATGATACACGTCCGACTTGAATTTAGTTTATAATAAATTCCTTCTGTTATACTCAAATGCAGACCTTATGAAATTTCAGTCACAGAGTTACGACACCACGTGATTGTGACTCGAGCACTTACTGGAACTGCGAATTGATTTAGCATTCAGGGTGTGGATTTTTAAGGAGTGGACAGATGCCTGCATTGCACTTTCGTCTATGAGAAGATTTTGTAACTGATTATTTTTACTCTAACTCCCGGTACACATTGGAGAAAAATGTTTCAAGACGTTTCATGTTTTATGAAACAAGATAACATAGGGACGTGCACACTGTGATAGAAACGTGTTTCATGAAACGAGAGGAAACAATTTCATGAAATGGAACACATTTTTGCCCAGTATTTAATGATTCGCCTGATTTTCGTAAATTCAAGTATCCACGTGGTGTGTTTTGTAAAATTATCGACAGTGGAGCCACAAGTAAGCACTCCCTTACCTGGTCAATCGTCTGAGGTTTATATTTGACAAATAATATTGTACGAAAAGAATACCTACGATAATTAAAGCGAATATAATTTTACTGAAGCTTTTCCAAATATTATCAATGTAGTGTCAATATAAGCGTGCATGCAATGGCTACATTGCGCTACATCCGTCAGCATTGTATGTTGCTTTTTTATAAGCGGTAAAACCAAAAAAAGTAATTTCTGAAATAGTTCATCAACTTTCAAAAAATGGCGGTAATCAACCGAGATTTTCACGGGTTCTCAGAATAGTTCCACATGACCAAGACTAGAAGACTTCTCCAGCCAGCTGTTTATTTTTCTTTTCCTTTCGTCCTTTAGAGTACCACAGTTAACGCAAAAAAAATAATATATTCATAATTACTCATTAAGAAATCATGGTATAAATTGTCCGTCCTTGTAGAAACTGAGATAATATTGACCAATATTGACTGGTGTGAGGGTTGCTTCAATTTAAATGCTGAATAATATTGACCGTGTAAGGCCAGTGAGTTCTCCTGCCCTGGGTAATTCTTATAAATTTGCAGATGTATTTGCACTTTACTTTATAAACTATATGAACCACTAATTTAGCTATCTTAGCAGCGGGCCACTGGTACTAATTCTGCATATTACCAGGACTTAAAATGGCCTTCAGTGGGTTTACTTAAACTTCCGGTTCTTGCCCACGCCCGGAGTTTTCACTCGCCTTTTGTTTGTGAATTCTTTCAATGCTTTATTTTTTATATACTTTAACTTCGTGAAATGAGGTACCCCATTTCCTCAAATGACGAGTGGTGTAATTAAGATGACATAACTTTATCGAATCTGAGCATGAAAACTGTCCTTTACGTGCACTGGTATCGCGTGTAGCATAAATCAATTTCAAATATGCAAGAATCAATTATAAGTAAATAAAAAACTTGAAGATATCAATAGAACCAGCACGGTGTATTGTACCTTTTATTTGAAAACTTTTCAGGTGGAAAAATAAATTAATTGAGCGGAATTTTTTTTTATGTATAGTTCGTGAGATTTAAATGTTAAGTTGCGCAGTAGGGGCGTATTATGGTTTGAGAAGTAACATACGAACTGCCGGAACGCTAGTAGCATTGTTAAAAACATTAATTGTATTCAAATGAAAGGGATATGGAGACTGCGACAACGTCTTTTTAACACGGCCTATACTTATTATCTATTACATTTTACAAATTTTGACGTATCCTGAACTGACAGCAATATATTTCCTAGCATAATGTTTTCAGAAATGCTTTTACACTACGAAGTTGCGTTTAAAAATGTGGAGTTAAAATAACTCCTTCCTGTCTTCCCCGACTACAATATGGGCTTCAATTGTTCACTGTGTATCGTATTGACACACGACTAGTTAAATCTCCTGATTTACAATTTTTTTGATATAAAATTATGAGTAAATAAAATATATTCAGATTTTAAAAAATTATATTTACACTTCAAACCGTTCCAAAAAAGGGACAGACATGTAGTGATACTTTTATTGATATGTCCACGTTCTTTTTTGTTCTATTAAAATATGATTCCAACATTTTTGTCTGTTATTGTTGAATGAAGTCGGTTAAGTATAAAACGCAATTTTTAGTTACAATTTTCACTTTCCCGTAACTATAAATCCAATTTAAAAAATGCCTTTTAAACCGGTACACAGGTAAAGTTTCTTTACCACTAAGATTCATAATGTTCCATTATGAATCCTGATTTTTTTAAAAAATTAATAGGAGAATTAATTAAATTCAATTTACATCCGCTCCTTCCGGCAATTCGTAGCATCCACGTCGACGGAGAAGACGTTGAATCGAAATTTTAACTGTTTTGAGTAATCTGACAGGTTTTTATAATTGATGCCAGGAAAAAAATCAGTAAGAGGAAAAGGCACGAAAATAAATCAACGTACAAAATCTGCTTCCCAAACTGAGATTATGAAATTAATAACTGTGACCATCCATTAGCTAACCTAATCGCCATAAACAAAATTTTCATTTGAACACTTTAGTTTCATCCATATTATTACTTTGATAATTCTTACAAATTTGAATCTCATAGATCAATAATACGTTTGGCTGTTTTTCATAGGTAATAGTATTTAAAATAAACTAAAAACTTGTGTTTTCCAGTATCGCTTTCATTGCCTCAGTGATAATTATTAATGTACAAGTAAATAGAAAGCTGAAACGTTCGTTTTTCTTCTAATTACCTAATCATGTAAATGTTGAAATACAAGGGCAAGCTTTAAAATTAAATTGACAAAGAATCTGGGGACCAAAATACCCGAATGGTAGGAAAATTTACAAGTGAACTAAATTTACGGAAGGTTCGCAAAGAATTGACCTCAAGCGCACGTCGGGCGGGGAGGGTGAGGGCAATATTACTTGAAATTGATCCTGTTCCATGATATTGACAGATCGACAAGGCTTCGAACTTCACCTCTGACCCACGCGCGTCCTCGGCACATGGTTTACACACACACGTGACCCTGCTACAGTTTAAAACATTTCCATGTAACCCCACGAGGAAAAACATCTGACGTCGGCTTCAAAATCAACAACCTCACGAAAATATAATGGAAAGTTTTACGTAATTATTTAGTTTTCATACTTGAAAACAATCCACAACGTTTTATTTTTTTGGAACTTTTTCGGGACCTACATATTAAAATCACAAAAAATCTTGTAAATTTTAAGCACAATTTTCTTCTTCTATGTGAATTTTGTTGAGATACTGTTGCGTGTAGTAACCTAAATGATAATTTAATATGGAAATTCACAATTGTGTGAATTGAAGACATATTTCATAACACGTGTGTCTGGACTACGGAAACATCGTCGTAAGGGCAGTATAAGGAAAGCACTGAATTCATATACGTAGCGAGATAAACTGATGGGTGTAGTTGTCAACTGGGCTTGTTGTGTGACTAAGTGAGAAGCCTTGGGAAGTTGATTGACCAAGATTTATTTTAAGTCAGCCCACAACTGATAACACGCTTACAATTATTACAAAGACGTCCAGAACATAAAATTTAACCCTAATCGAACAAAGAAACAGTAAGTATTATAACGTATATAATAATAATAATAATAATAATAATAACAATAGAATAAACGATAAAATAAAGTAGAATAAAAAATTCCAATTTCCAATATAAAAAAATTATTTTTATAGCAATAGAAATCATAAAAATAAAGTTTAATGAATAAATGCATTTCTTTGCATAAATATTTGAAATTTTTGATTCATTACTTATATATTATTATATGATTTATTACTATTAATATATTGCTGACTTCTAGTCTTGTAGCGGATAGTCACCACCTCGCATTACAGAAGTTCTGGATTCTAATTACGGCATGGACACGCATATTTGTCCTCATCATTGTCACGAACACTGGGGGTTAAGACTGAAGGAGAATCGCTACACTGACCACAAGCAACCCCTAAAAACCCTTAATGTGTCATGGAAGATGACTTAGGCCCTAAATGGGCTGTAGCGTCAACGGTAATGAAAGAAAAAATTATATTTACTTTAAGAACGTAAGAAAAATTTCAAAGTATATCATATTATGGATACAATCTTCACGTTTAATCATATTAATCGAATAAAACATAAAAATCCTAGAAACGTTAGAAACATTTTTTAAAAACAACTCAATGTTTCGTTCCTTTTCTTGGGACTTCTTCAGGTGCCACTAGTTACATGATTATTAATATATTTTACATAAAATAATAAGTGCTAATCAATACCAAATTTGTTAATTTAAATTTATCGAAGAATTCCAGTTGTGTTATACTTGTAGAATTCATGAATACCTAATTTATTACACCTGAGGAAGTTCCAAAAAAAAGGGAACGAAACCTTATACTTTCTTAAATTATTACTGAAGTTACTGCTCATTAATTTATTTTTGTCACATAATTACAACTATAAATGGTTTATAATACACTGTCCGAGTTCCCGACATTGCCCGAGTATTTATTTATATTACCTGGAAAAAGGAATTAATTTCTAGGCCAACTCGTGATTTAACGGACATCGAGACCGTTATCTTATCATTAACCACCTCGATCCATGTCGATTTGTAATTTGATTCAAATTAAACGGAATGATGACGTTACCGAATCAATAATTCTCCTGGTGCATTAAATAATCACGCTACATTCAAAATTCCTGGAGCATTAAGAGAATTAAAATTATTCCCAGCATTTAAATTAAAAATTCCTCAGATAGTCTAAGAGAGTCCAAGATAGACGTGTTACTTTAAAAATATCAAAAACAACCCTTGTGCATAAAAGGGAACAAAACATAGTTCCAATACCATAGCGGAGTAATATATGCTCCCAATAAGGAAGTATAATAAGGGTACAATAAAGGAGTCGTGGATATTCTAGGTATCTTAAGGGAGGGGAGAAATACTTCTGAGGGTGGCGACATGCGGGTGTACTAGCAATTTTTGATATTAAACAAAATTTTATGCTCGATCGAGGATAAAACGAAACCAAGAAAAAGAGTGAAGGCATATTCAACTATTTAATACCCGAGTGGTAAAACTTGCTTTCATAAGCAGTGGATATACTCGATTTCTTCTTCAAAAGCTAGTGTTTTAATATTACCACTGTCAGTACATTTATTATCTGACTTTTATAGTTGTAACCCTCTAGCCTCGGTAATCTCATAATCTCTTGATACATGGATAACCGTAGTCAGTTTAGTAGAAATCGTCTCAGTCCTGTAATGTAAATGAATCAGGAGATTCAAACAATTTGACGTAGCCTAGTCAAATCTAAATTAACTAAGGCCGGATGCACAACCACGCCCTGGTCTTTCCCATTACGGATTCTCACCAGCCCACCACGTCGCCGGGAAGTTGGTAAAATTAACAAAATATATGACACGACATGACGTTTATAGTTTCAATGCGGAAACGTTTCATTATCAGTTGTTAGTTTCAAAATGACGATGGTCACTAATGAGCCATACGAATGAAGTAGGAATCGACATAAAGCGTTGAAGATGGTAAGGAGTGATGATGAGGACTTGAATTGTGAAGAATTTTATATGAATCAGTTGTGAAACAAATAATTCTGATCACAAGCAGTGACGCAACTCGTGAGTGTACAAACACAGATCGTTGACGTCTACAGTCGCCGTTTCATCACTAAATTTGCTGTGTTGTTTTGACCTAGAAGCGCCGGACGTCTGGACGCGGAACTGCGTCAATGTTGTTTGCGGCCATGTCTAAGTTCCTACGCAGGTTGAAATTCGCGTCAGAGGTGCAAAGTATAGAATGAAAAATATTCACAAACCATCCTAATTACTTTCAAATACAACGAACACTAATAAAAAACTATCTTCCACATAATTTTACTCGTGGACCGGAGGGAAAAATTATCCGTACTTTATTGATCAATTTAAGTTTATTTCCAGGGCAACGCAAAATCATGCGAGATTCCGTGACTGAACAGCGAAGTTAGATGACCGCACGAAGAAGGTACATTACGTAATCCCCTCAGCTTTATGGGCCAATGTCCAGAGGGAAGCTAAAAGTATCGCAACTTCTTCACGTAGACCGTTTTTTAATGTCATACACAGACTTCCTGAAATTTCTTTTCCAAAAACCTTCATCGTTCAATATCATCAAACCGATTACGTATACATAAATATAAACATTCAATTGGTCTTGAGAGACTTAATTTGAATTCGAAAGTTATTCGTAAAAGTTATTACCCATCATGATAGACTGAAGAAATTACACTATGTTTCGCGGGGTTTGAATAGCAATTCCGCAAAAATTTTGATTGATTCAATCTATACTATAGAACTAGGAATTACCCAAGCTTAAAAATAAACCCAGTGTCACACTAAAAGTTCCGTTGCATAAAAAGTTTAAACAAAACAGAAATATATCCCAATTTTAGTACCGTTGCGGAATCATATTGCTGACCAAGACCTGCAGGGAATTAAATTTCAACCTTTCCGAGAATAAATGGATGAATTACTCGGAAATTTTAAATTTATATTTCTAAAGAAAACAATAAATAGCGTCGACAAGTGGGATGAGATATTGAAAGCTGAACATTTTTCATTAAAAGAACATGCTGTCTGGAGGCAAATAAAATAAAACACGAGCCCTACTTCGCGAGCGGAATCCATTCTTCGATTCAATAGAAAGACTTGGGGAGAAAACAGAGGAATTCTAAGCTGCCAATACCGGTTTTGCAATTTAATTCTGAAAGACACATTTAGTGAAAAAAGAAAACGATTGAAAATTAGCGACTGGAGAAGTCTGAGTTGCAGCAGATGTGAAAGAAACTATCAGTAAAGCCTTCATCGGTGACTTTCCATTGGGCAATTTAAGTTTACACCAGGAACGGATCTAATATCCGAATTGAAGACCAAGTGCCTAACCAATAATTATAAAAAAATCTAAATAAAATTCCAGTCAATCAGAAAAACATTGCTCTTTACTGATTTGATATCAGAGATGAGATAGTACTGAACGTGAGTCAAAGGTTGGGGTATCTGACAACAAGAAAATAATTTCCTAAATAGCTCTGAATGAACAATAACTTCGGCGGTAAGACTATTCTGAATGAAATATCCACGCATTAATTTGTAAAACTCATATTTACAATACAAGCCTAAATAGATTCTCGATTAACGATACTTAATACCTTGAGAGATGAAAAAATCGCACGAATTTTGTCTTCTTTTTTAAAAAGTATAACTATTCAGAAAGAATATTCAGTTGTGCAGGTTTTCAATTGCCTACTCTCTATTTGTATATTACTCTGTAATATAAAAAAAATCAAAAAATCCTGTGCGGTAGTTCGTTATATAAGGCTATAAATGAGCGTTTATAAAATATAAAATTAACAAAATATCGTATTTTATAAAAATGATTCACGTTAGTTTCATTTTTAAAGTTACTCGACGAACAAGTTTCTCGGAAACGCCCTGCGAATTACTCATGCATTCCAGGAAGACAAACACCTTACCATTTGATTCTCGTGAAAAGGAAAAGCTGATCTAATTCGTGTGAACAGGTGTAGTCCTAAATTAAAATAAATCCCCTGATTTCTAATATCACTTAAAAAAGAATAACATTCGTGAGTTACAAATTGTTGATGTTTGTACTTCCACCTTGAATGGAGCGACTTTCCCGTGCGTCTCAGAGCAAAAAAAAATGTAGTTGCGGCCACGGATATCAAATTTCCTAACCAAGCAGCAGTAGCATAAGTCGATAACGTTTTCTCGTGCCCTAAGGCGAGATTGTAAATAGAGCCGTGTAAGTTGGGTAGAAGGGTGTGGTCGCGGCGGGGTTATCGACTGCGTCCGCTTTATTAACTCTGCTGGCGTCGTCGAAGGTTGGTCACCCGCCCACGCTTGCTTCCGGCGGAGAAGCACTTCCTCAAGCTCGCGGATGGACACGGATGTCGTAATCACAACATTCATTACGCCATCAGACATGGCTTCCAATGGGCTCTTCAACGGGGGGCCTTATGAAGGGAGAGATTTGAAAAGTGGGAAAGTCCCCTGCTCTTCGCCAGACAATTTAATCGCTGGATCTGCACGCGATCTACCATCCCGACACCAAATATGGCAACAAAACTACACTCCACAAATGCACCAGCCAGTGGATACATTCAATTTTTCCATCACCGAGAATGTAAACTATATATCCAAAATTATTAAAAGGACACCCCATAATTTAAAAAATGGGAACGTGTGTTCGAACAATTCAATAACTACGAGCTAAAAGTGTCAATTTTTCACAGCCGATCGTCAATTACGGAAAGACTTGAAAAACGACATTGCCAAATTCCAAGCCATTCATAGTATCAAACAGATATTCAGAGCCGACGAAATGTATTTTATTTGTTTCATTCCAATTCAGACTTTCTTGACATTGTTCTGCAGTAAATCGGTCCCGATACCATTCCTGCTCAATCTTAAAAAATGACCTGAATACGAATATTAAGCTTGCTTGTCCCATCACCCACCGTTTTCTATGGTGACCGCACCTACCTTCCATAAGATTTCCATTCATCGATAAATTTCATGAGTTAATAAAAAAGATTTTGCTCTTCTCATGGACCTGCAATCAGGCTTCACAACATACTGCAGTTTCCTATGTGAATGGGACAGTTCAGCTCGTGACAAATATTACTTCGTATGAAACTGGCATCGCCCAGAAAGTTTAACTTCCGGTCAGAAGAATTTCGCAAACGATCCTCTGGTTTCCGTTTTTCCACATCAAACTAGGATTGATCAAAAAATTTTCAAAAAAGAAATCGACAAGACTGGTGATGGATTTCAATTCTTGAAAAATAAATTTCTTCGTCCTAGTGAGGTCAAAATCAAGAAACGACTTTTCGTGGCTTCCCAGATAAGACTACTTTTCTACGATTCGATGTTCATGGGACATCTGATTCGAAAAGGAGTACGATCAATCCGGTGGATTGTGAGGGGGGGGGGGAGTAACAACAAAAGTGATGATCATGTGGAAGAATGATTTGGTAGCCATGTGGTGCAACATATCTCGAGTGCATTTCCCGGACTTTCCCCTGAAAATTTAGATTCAGTTTCAGATTAACACGAGGAGCTATTCCATCAGGACGGGGAGATTTACAGGGAAGTGGAATCGAGCCTTTTGGCAAAGCACTGCTGGTCATTAGTCTACTTCAAGGTACAAGAGGAAAACAAGCACCAGATGAACTTACTTTATTGCCCCCGAATCAAATTCAAGCAATAAGATTTATTGAAGAGAGATAAACAAGAGGGAGATGTTTCCAGAAAACAGTGTGTGATAGTGAAAAACGATAGTTATTCTACATAAGAACCAGTAGGATTGGTGTCAGGGCTCGATTCCCCCCGTCGTTCAGTTCAAGTTTCCTGGACATGCTTTTGCAAATCTTAAGTTATCCATAATGTAAGCTGTTGAACGTATACGGTAATTTATTGTTAATATTTTACTTTACATCTGTTTTTACATTATATAAATTAAATGACTTTTATTTTACAAAGAATGTAAATAAATTAATCAACTATAACGTCGTCTCGTCCACAAATTTAACTTTATCGGACCGACTGACTGCATGTTTAACGTGAAATTTGGTGACAAACTCACTTTCAGATAAAAAATGACAAATAAATTTTCTCCGTTCTTAACTAGTTAAAAAACTGAACAAATAATCAAAAATTTATAATGACAATATATCGTTAAAAATTGTGGAAGAAACGTCCTTGTCGTTAAATCAAACTTTTAAATCGTCTATCAAATGGTTATTTAATTTATTTCTATAAAATTTATTGTTATAATGCTTCTCTAACACTTCATGACGCAGGCAGTACAAGAAGTGGATGTTTCCGGAGCTATTACGTGGAACAGACAACTGTTGATATAATAATGGCTGAACTATTACTGAAGCATTGCAAAAGCAATTAAAATTTTCATAAATGTAAAAAATTTGGAAGCAACAAGAAAAGCGACCACTGTTTCAACATTATGTGTTTAGTCATTAATTCTCCACAGTGCCCACGTTTAATCACTTCATTTCACTTTGGATCGCTTATCAGACTAATACTGATAAGATACATTTTAAGCCATGAGATATTAATAGCGAAATGACAGACTGCCTGGAGCTGTTTAATGTTAAATTTGGTGGCAAACTCGCTTCAGATTAGACATCTATTAGTGGAAATAATTGAACTAAAGTACAGTACAACTAAAAACTTTACGACAGATTAGCATATGATGGGTAGCCTCTGTCAATATAAGTTGAGAATCTGATTTCTGTCAGATTTGCTCAAGTTTTATTAGGACAGCTCATTTAAAGCTCAGAGCGGTATATTCGTTCACAACGGTGGAACAGGTTTAAACCGACGATTTTAGCAGAATCTTGGTTTCAGAAAGGAACTCTTTGGTCTCAACCTTGTCAGTAAGTGTCGGTAGGACAGTCAAGGACCTACTGATTTTTTACTATAATGAAATAAATGGAATATCCTTTACTATTGGACTACCCATCTCACATAATTGGAACCAAGACAAATTGGTCTCGCCTTTCTGATAACATTATGATCATGATCAAACTTGAGCACTTATTAAATTTTAGGCTTCTAATAAAATCTTACACCAAGTCTGACAGTTTTTTGTCGTCATATTGGTGTGTTCTATGTCAAGAGCTTCCCAGAAATCCATTCGTTGTTTGCCTCATGAACCCACTTAATCTTCAGTACTCGGAAGCCAGACTTTCCCCGTGCTGATTACTCAAATGTGTTGAGAAACACATGCAGCAGCAGCAGCAACAACAGCACCTGTTGCCCGGTGTGTAATTAGAGTCCTCACTTGCCGGAATTAAAAACAGGCGTGTAGGAGCCCCGAGGGCTCACGCACGCTACACGTGGTGACTCCGTGTATCGCCCCGTGCCATCTACAATCAATACCAAGGCTTTCACGTTCAAGGGCAGCATTACAAAATCATTCTGGACGGATAATAGGAGTGATGAGGCTGTTAATCGATGATGACCTTCAATTACTGATGCGTAGCGGAAGATGTAATGTCTACGAAAAATTCATAGATTAATACATTCCTAGTATCTCGATTCATAATAAATTGTGGTTCTAATGTGCACGAAAATTTATAAATGCTATTTCTTTTGTAACAATTATACACACTTTCACAGTTTCTCGATTTATCTTTGTGTCATCACATCTGAATTTAATCGCACTGACGACTAAAACGTATTCCATCTTCTTCTGTTGTCAACAAATCATCTGTTTGTTCTGAGTTCATAACACAGCAGCAGATAGTGAGTATTAACAGTCGCACGCTTTATTACTCGACTGAACGACTGAAGCGGAATAATGTCTATGTGTAATCCGCTTAAGTAGGGTGGAACTGAGCTAAAATGTATCAGAGGTATTGTTCGCAGACTGGTAATGCCATAATTCGTACTTCAATTTATACAACTTCAGGATGACAGTAATTGAAAGACGATGAACCAATTATAAGAGAATGCTTATTATATTCCAAACAAGAGGCTTTTTGGAAGGCATTTGCAAGAATGGGGTGTCAGGAGTGCGTCTTTTTTGACCTCAGCGTTTTGAGAAAGGGGAAATAATTATAAAAAGACAGGTCCCAACAACATAAGAAATCAGTTACCATGCAGATAACACACGCACTGAAAGAGGTCCACATTCAAGTAAAAAATTATTCAGAGCGGGAAAGAGAAAAACGCCTTATTATCAACGTCGATGAATGCAAAAAAATCATTTCTCAAGAGTAATAAACTGTGTTAACTTATATTAGTTGACGCAGTCTTATAACTCGAGATTGTTGAAGTAATCAGTCCTTAGACTGGTCTGATGCAATCTGAATTTTTATATTAGTTGAAATTGCTCCACGCGTTCAAATTTGTATGCAGAATATAGACACAAACATCCAGTTTTATTTATAAGACTAGCTAAGATCGAGAATCCGTTCGCGCAGAAATATATATTTTTTATTTTGCCCTAAATACGAAACAGTGGGTACAGGATTTTGATACAGTTCAATTCATTGAACATATAAAAAGTACGGTATCACGTATTTATGATCACTTCTGGGGAAACCTTATACCTCGCAGTTGGTTTTGAATAGGTTACGCTTTCACGCGTTTCGGAGCCAATTCGATACAAACTTTCAGAAAGACGAAACTTCAATTATATATTGATTTTATGAGCATTTATGAGCAGAAAGAGCTTCAATTTTATTTATTGTTATGGATTTCACTTATCGTTTGATAATTTAAACTGCACTGATTCAGTATACCATATAAGTGCCATACTGTATGTCATGTACAAACAACTGAACTATCTTCAATAAATCAAAAAAACACAAGCTCCATGATTTCACTTTTTTTAAATATTGTTTGTGAGTAGTCTTTTTAAAGAAACTAAAACAATCAAATTCTACTAACAATTATAGTTTATTTTTCAAAAGTTTTATAAAATAATACATATAGCTTCATTTTCAGTATATATTAGGGCCATTTTATAATGAAAGAGAAAAATTGAATTAGAAAAACCTGAATTTAGCATTTATACTTCTACTACTTTTCAACATAATCCCAAGGTGAAAAAGTTTTATGTCTGATCCAAAGAAGTGTTTGTCTTATTTCAGTTTCCCTGAAATATTTTGACCGCCTAATTGTTGCTGAACTTTATTTGGAATCTAGTTCAAAATAGTGAACTGAAGTTTCATCACACTTTAAAATCTTGTTTAGAGGACGGTCATCTTCCCTTTCATAGCTAGTATCTTGTTTTCTTGTGTTGTTGCGTTAACTCTTTCCTCTTTCGGGTCACAACTTGCACTTGTTTTGCTGTACCTGAGCTTGTTACTCATGACGTTATGAACTGTGCCAACACTTACAGCAACTGTTTTTGTTATATCTTCAACTGACCAATCAGGGCGTTGCTCGTCAGTCGCTGAAATTCGACTGTTTTTCTACTGTTCAACCCAGTTATAAAAGTTTCCGCGGTTCAGACAACTTTCACCATACTGTTAAGTCATCCAAGAAATGATTTTAACCGGAACGTTGTTCAACTTATTTGCAAACTTCAAGCGGACATTATATCGATAAATGTACTTTTTAAGTTATAAATATTTATTCGCCAGGTTTTCTCAGCTCATCTCAGTGATGCCAACCGAAAGTCATGGAAGTACCAAACACCAATTACCAATTACTTTTTTTCTTGAACAATTGGTCTCTTTAATTATTGAATTTCATTCGTATTTTCAATATTCGTATTTAGAACAGTCCAAAAATTCCTACAGTCGTCTTCAATACAAACCCAGATGAGTGGTCCTTCAATGTTTTGGCGATTGAGCGCCATTCCTGGCTCGAGATACATTAAGGTGAAACTCAACCTCTTAAGAGATAGATCCTTTATTACGACGCAACTGCATCGGTTTTGGCTTTGTGGCGCCAGTCCAGTGGCATGAATCACTACGCACAAGTAGCTTCGGGGACACGAACAAGGCCAAGGGACGGATACAATGCCAGAGCACTTGCTTGTACTGGGAACACTCATCAACTAGATAGTTCTGGCTCACTGCAGTTCAGGGTGAGCGGAAGGGAAAATAAGCTCGAACAACACTTGACTAATGCCTTGCGTCTGTATCACATATTGAGGATGTATCATTGCAGTGTCAGAAACTGGTGATTGTGGAAAATATTAATCTCCTGCCTTCTTCGAAGATCCACGTGGTATGGTTACCGCTCCGCAATTCTGCCATGAATCACACCGTATTTTTAAAAAATGTCCGTAAGAAAAAAACTATTGATACCAACTATGTCGAAACCCCCAGCATAAAGCTAGAAAAATTTTCGACACGTAACATTGTAGTAAACCACATGTAGTGGATATTATATATCAAGTTGTTGTTAAGATAGATATGTAATAGTCGTTAAGGTATTAGTTATTAAGTATAGATAGGTTCTTGAATTTAGTATCCGGCCGACCGCATGTGACACATGTTGTTTGTTACATGTGCGGGGGGGGATGAGAAAATAACGTGAGAACATCTGTCTGAGGGATTTTTGGGGTAGGCCAGCATCAAAGAAGTGTGAACTTCTCCTTATAGCTGACCGTCTGTGAGGAGTATACATTATTTCTCCTCGCCAAGGGTTAAGATGGAGACGAATGCCCGAATTCGCGGGCAATTGGGGGTGTGTTTTGCTAAAAATTACAAGTGGTGATTGGTCGTCCAGTGGAAACCAGAACCAGAGTTGGTGTGAAGAAGGGAGAGAAGAGCACAGTTGCTGTGGAGATTGCGAGAGGAGAAGACAGTTGGGGTAGAGATCACGAGAGGAGAAGACAGTTGGGGTGAAGATGGAGAGATAAAAAGCTTAGCCGAGTCTGAGCCGAATAATTTTTGTGGAGACGGACTGAAGGACGATCGAGTCGAGTGAGATCTGAGGGGGAAGTTGGACATCAACCTGTTCTGCGTGGCGAGGCCGTCAACAAACGGACAACCAGCTGCCGAGTCCAGCGACCAGAGGCCTTCCCTTCAGCGACGAAGCAGGAAAAGGGGTCCTGGTTTCGTCTTCTACACCACCAGCGAACATCCCAGCCGGAGCAGCCAGCAGTTATCGGCCACAGTAAGGAAACACAGACCAATCACAAATGTTCTCACGTTAACGAGTAATTTCGTTTTTTTTGTCTTGTCTCTAAATTCTGGGTACGGAAATTATTTCTTTTCCTTATATAATTTCACATGGGATAATTTTAACGGCACGTATGCTTTATCTATTTAATTGGTGTAATTTTCCTAAACCACCATGGTCAACCTGTGATTCATGCGGCTGGTCGGAGCAATTAAAAAGATAGAAGTTTTTCAATATATGTAGTAATTATTTTAATGTTATAAATAGTTTTCTTTTTTTGTATATACGTTAATAATCAATATTGTTATTACCCACCACAACATGCGAACAATGATGGTTGCAGTGAATTGGATTGTCCTTTTCAGATTGATGTCCTGAGATATTTATGAGAAATTAATATCTTCCAATAAGAGTTAGACAAACGAGTGAGTGCAGTGGACGAAACGGGACCAAACTTAACGCCGCCTTCATCACGCAACTGAAGTCATTCAACAGGTTAGTGGTCTCTCAAAGTTGCTGATGGAATAATATCCATCAAAACATTGATTCTATTACCCAAATTTCTATCAAATGAAGCAGAAACGCCGAAACTATACACGGCTTAACAGCCCAAAACCCAATGTCTAATAATGAAGCTACATCGGCCATGAAAACTGTTATTGTAGAAGTCATATGATTCGTTTCGTGTTCCCGAGTTTTCCTTTTATATAAGTGGTTAACTTCAATCATTGAGATACGAGCTTGCGTTCTGTACGAGTATAGTGAACAGGCGCTGAGAGATGAAACATTAAAGCGACGAGATTGCTTCGGGAGATAGCTGTAACAATTAAGATTTGGTATCTTGAAAGAGCATCGTAACTTCGGTTTATCTGGATTTCTCATTTATTCAAGGAAAAGTTCTAATATTATAAGTCTAATACCAGGCCAGGGACTCCCTTCCCACAAATCTGTTAACACCTCGTTTGTTAAAATCGAAAGGTTCAACACCAAAATTTAAAAAAATCATTAGCCTAATAACGCCAAAAAGACAATTATCAAAAACGAGTAAATTACCAATATTTATATTCTGAGACCGGTCAAAATACAGAATGAATATGAACAGGCGCAGCGTCACACATCAAGTATTTTACCGTAAATGGCTTGCATCTATATACGATCAAGTGGCCAGGTGATCCGCATGGCACATTCGAATAATGGATCACTATGCATGCACTTACTTGACTCAGCTGGAACGGATTACATTAACAAGTGAAAGATTTTCGTTTTCCAAGGTAACTAACGTCATGAAATATGTATGCAGAAATTGTAATGTATACTAATCTTCAAAACCTGTTCACGTTGATCACATAACACATTAAAATTGTATATTAGGTCAGCGAGCGGGTGTAGGAGTCACCAAGAACATTAGCAGAGTGGTGTCGTACAAACTGATCAAAATTATTGACAAAACAATTCAAATTTTCTCGGATCATACACACAAGACCTCTGTAACACTATTATCAGCATTATTAAAGGAATTTATTTGGTACACTATTCCACGTCACTGTTTCTTTTTACATGGAACATAGAGTAAATTTCTTTATTGGTACTACCAACTTTTCGTGAAAACTAATAACCAATCTGCAGTTTTTACCACTGTAAACTGGATTACGATTTACAATTATATTTGCTTTTATATTCTTTAATATCCTCGTGGTGTTCAAGAAAATAGAACGAATTTTAGTTTCAAAAAATATTAAAAATGGACGGACCTACCTTCTAATGAATATTCTTACTGCCTCATAACGTGAATTTATATAATTTATACCTTGTTAACACAACTAATCATTATATCCATTTACAAGCGAAGTGTTTGTTATAAGGGCTTCATACCTACGGATATCCTCATTGCTGTAAATACAGGGTAAATCAAAGCCATGTTAAAGTTTCAATTACACATACTTAAAAAATTAGACGCTTCATTTAAAATCTGTCATTTTCAAATTTGTCGTTGGCATAAAATATTTGATGTCGTGGCTGATTAAGCAAGTGTAAGAGTCCACCCAAGCAGATCATTTATATTCTGGAGTTATTTAAGGGCATACAGTTTAGACATTATAGCTAACTGAAATTGAATTCTATTTCTCAAATATACCGTATTGTTACAGGGATGAAAATTATTTTTAATTTTCTTTCCGCGTTAGAATATATTGATGAGTTCACATAATGAATATATTTATAGATATTATGCATAATTAAATAATTGAGCTTGAATTTTCTTCGATTAATTGTTATGTGGAGGATATTAAACAGAGTTACTTCCACATAGTAGCTTTGATTAATTCATAAAAAATTTACATTAATATCCACTGTATTTAAAAGACAATAATTACAATCAATGTTTGTTATTCACTGAATTTAAAATTTCAGCCACATTGGTTGCCCATTTAACACTCCGTGGAATAGTGCAGGATGTAAGTTTCCATCCTACAGCAGTTTGCCCACCAATCTAAATAGTCCGGCGCAGCTCTAAAGGCGATCGCCTATAGTAATGCTCAGAGAAAGAGACGGCGATAAATGCGAACGTTGCAACAAACTCGCCTGTCAGGTATGCTCTTTTTAAACAAGAATAGTTAAGTTCGAAAGAACAGTTCGTAATACAGCATCACTCACTCATGCATATTTTCTTCGGGTGTGTTACAAGGTAACGCGGCGTTCACTCGTAATATATCTGATTATTTTTATTCTTATACATTACTTCCTCCTCCGTGGGTTACATCAATACATGCATTCTGCTTTCACAAAATTTCTGTAAACAATCTACAATAATTTTAGAGACTACATACCGACTTCAAAGAATCAATGGATGGTGCGAAAAGCGAACAAAGAAATTTGGTTGAGCATCACGCCGTCAAGCAAGCTGCGTCTGGCTATAGAGCAACATAGTTTGACCATTGCAAGTTTTCTGTATTCCACTCGCTCTAAAGCGAATTAACTATAATTACCCTCGTGAATTAGCCTAATTTAATTTTAATGCCGACAATTACCCAGATAATATACTATAAATTAGTGTATTTGTATACTCCTTATTTATGCTCATATTGATATCCCCCAACACAATGCCGACTGTTCCTTACGACTTTCTGTGCAAACGGGAAAAGCGGCTGCGCCATTTATGGCCTCAGACATGCCACCCAACTTCATGTCAGAAGGATAGTAATTGCCAGGAGATCCCTATACGGAATACGCAGGCAACGTTATCCGATAATTCTTGCGTCAACATGAGGGTAAACACATGGCGGACACGAGCAATTACGCAACGGCTTTCCCGTCGCACTCGTCAATATCAACGACATAAAAAAAGTCATCAAGCATGTGTAATCATCTTATTACTTTGCCTGAGGGATGTTTAATATTAAAATAGTTAACAAATGTTCAGCAGATCCAAAATCATATTCCTCTCGGCATAGTCTACTTTACAAAAAAAAATCAAGTTTCTCTATACAGCAGCTCCACTTTCACATCCCTTCATGACGGTGGATGTTACACAACTGTCCCCCATTGCTGTCTGTAAATACCAGGGTGGAACTAGGGCCAGGGGGACCTTGCAGTGCTTCTTCGACTGTCGGGATACCGGCTAGTCTCGAGTATTCTTTGGAATGTTGTATTACCACACAATACCAACAGTAGGTCGTTCTACAAACATCGTTCCGAACATCGTGTGATTTGCAGCAACTAAGGAATGGCGTCAAAAATGTATGTCTCATTTTTTCCCCGAGAACCGTGTTTTCAGAATCTTTGTCGAAATAAACCACTGTAACAGAGTGCGTTTATATAGAGCCAAGATCAAACGGATGCATCTCAAAAGTAAGAAATGGGCTCCCATTTTTCCTCCGTAGATCAAAAATATATAATTTTGATAAATATGTAGACCCTATTCCTGATCATTTTTAACTTCAATCGTTTTGTAGGATTCTACAATTTCTAATTGTAATACATTTAATTGAAAACTCACATATCGAAAAGTATGAAATTATGGGCAATCATAGGTTACGTGTGTATATCGATGAGCGTAATTGAAAAAATAGGCTCTAAGTATGGGAGAAAACGACAATTTAATTGGTTAGAGTTCTAAGTTAAACACAAACAATTGAGGTATATGATAAACAATGAAGAAAAATCCTGCGGATACGTTACACTGTTATTACTATTTTTTATCATCATCTACGGTTCATAATTTGATAAAATGCTCCAAGAAAAAAAACGTTATTAGCTCGTCATAATTAAATGTTGAACCTGCTAAGCAGTTGCTTGTGTAAACTGGCTGTTATTAGAGTGTCAATTCGCGATACCCAGCTAAGGAAACGAAAACAACGACTTGCTTTTCAAAATTTCGTTCTATTATGACAGTTTCACGCTCTTGCATTCAGGCTTAACTAAACTGGTTTCTTGACAAATCTTCACAATAAAAATGATAAATGTCATTTATTAATATAATTAAATTAAACCATTACAATGATTATAATTCAGTGGGGGAAAATCACGAAAAATAACAACTGGCCGCCAAATTAACTGCCTGTTATGGGTTATAAGCTACATTTTATTTTATATAATTAAAAACAGTAGTTAAATCAACATCTTCATTTCATTACGTCTATTCGCTATTCTAACAATTCTATTGACGAAGTGATATCTGACTGAGCGCTTCCATGGTTTACACCCCGGACTCAGGAACACTTTCGTCTTCTTCGTAATGTGCAGAACCCATAAATTATTCTAATTTGAACTAAATATTCCTCGGCCGATCTGCTGTAGTGTAGCAGTCTTCACAGCATAGAAACATAGACGTCCCATGTTCGAATCCCGGCATGTGCAGGGATGTTTGTACTCCCATGGTCATGTAGACAGGGTTTCTGACAGAAGTACATTCGATACGCTGACCACGAACCACTCCGAATCTGGAATATGACAGTCCGGCAGTCGTCCCTGTAGGTCAAAGCACTCAATAGAGCTCCAGCGACGATGGACGGTGTTATGGAGCCGTCCCAGATAGGGCCAGTCTCGCGTGCGGTAAATAGCAGGTAACAGCGAAAGTCCTATGAGCAGGTAGATAGTAGACGCTCATAGACATTTAATGTCTTTTTTTTCTGTAACTCCATCTCACAACACCAACATGGTTTGGATATCCTAATCACCAAGATCAGTGATGCAGTATATACAATATTTAAAAAAATCATGAAAATAAGATATGGTATATAATTAATATGGTTGCGTGAGGGTAGGTTAATCAGTTTGATTAACATACTTTAGCCGAACGGGTTAGGTTTAATTGTGAATATCTGAGGGGCATACGACGTGGTTGTGTGAGGATTGATAAGCGGTGAACTGATTTTTGGAGGATTAATGAGGAGTGGTCTGCGGGAATGATGGTAGAGTGGGTTAGGGTGTGCCTGAATGATCATGGGGAAGGATGAGGTCGATTGGGAGTTTTCTTTTGAGACGACGGAAACTTGGAGGTGGAGGAGTATTGTTATGAAATTGCTGTATCGTGGGGTTTGGGTGGTTGAGTACGCTTTTGATTAGGTTTGTTATGGATTTGGAGATTATTGAGTTTACATTGGGAATTTTGATGTTATGGTGGATGACGGAATTTCTTAGGTACCAGAAAGAGTTTGTAATGGTGCGTAGTATTATGTTTTGTTTGGTTTGAATTTTGGCTGAACGGATTTTGGCTGTTTTCCCCATATGGAGGAGGCATAGGAGACGCGTTTTGTGCTGGTGGTGACAGGGGATTTTCTGTTTAGGTGGGGATATAGAGTTCTGAATTTTTGGTATATTTTGGAGATGAGAAAATTAATATGTGGTTTCCAGGATACTTTTGAGTCAAACATGATTTTTATTGCGGTTGATATTTGGGGAGGGGTAAAGAGTTTTGGGAGGGGTGATAATTGTAGGGGTTGTAGGAGTTTTGCTGCTAAGTCGAGGGATATCGGTTTTTTTCTCAGTCAGATGTTTTGTTTTTTGCCATACTGATTTGTCGGTTGCATTAAGTTCCTGAAGAAAATTGAAGTGTCTAAAGTCACTGGAGTCTTTTAGTAATATTTGAAGTATTCTAGTGATGTCATTGTATTTGCGCTTGTCTGCGGGGTTTGTGGAATTATTCCATTGTATTCGCAGAGATTTCTTCTCGAGAAGTAGGTTTATTTTGGTGAGCGTTTGGTGGATGTAGTTCAGTTGGTTTTTGGTAGGAGGCTATGGCAGCAGATGTGAGGATGATGGCAGAGTCTATATCTATGGGTGATTTTAGTGGGATGTTGAAGACTGTTAGCTTTTCTATAAGTTGGGAGAAGTTGTTCCAATTTGTGAGTGTGATATTTGGGGTGCGATTAGTGGAGTGGGGTGGGAGGGTGAGATTAAAGTGTGCTATTAGAGGTAGATTATCAGAACTGAGTTCGTGCACAACTTTTAGGCTGTGGAGGTAATGTTAGGTTTTGTGGCTTTCTTTTCGTTGCGAAAGTGACTCCAACCGCAATTAACCGGACTCGGTCAGTTGAGTGTTCACGATGTAAACAAATGCATTGGCATTATCTACATACATCCCTTGCCTTTGTAAGTGTTCCTAAGGCTACTCGAACGTAGTGATTCACGCGACACAAAAGCCAAAACCAATGCAGCTGCGCCTTAATAAGGGACGTATCAGATCATCAGTAATCAGAGCCGACCAGAGCTTCTCTAAACAGAGAGAGCCAATTTAGTGCCTTAAAGGACAGAAATCATCTGATGCGCTTCGGAATCAGGGTATAGAACTGAAAGTTCAATGCCGATAATAGAAATATTAAAATAAATTAATGTAATAAAAAGTTCTTTTACTCATGTCATTGAAAAAAATGAGATAGAACCCTTAAAACTAGCCGCATTAATGACTTTACATTAATACGTGTGTTGTGTCACGCCAGATGACAGTCCGCAGTCAAACGGGCTGTTGAGCCATCGGAAGAAGACGTGTATACCATAACCCCTACAAAGTTGTAGTCAGCACGAGGAAAATTTTAAGAACACAAACGAAATTAGAGAAATACTGGAATCTTCCTTTCAACTCGATTCGATAAATAGAAATAAGAGTAAATAATTCTATGACAATTTTTTGTTCTCTGAACTGTCTGCAATAATTAACATTATCCGAAATTGAAATTTGTAGTGATGAAACTATAAATACATTTTTGGGTAATGCATTGTCCCAGGTGTGGAGACTAGTGATGTAGGTAGATAAACTGAAGATGAGTAAAAAAACGGATCGTCTTCAGGGAAAGGAGGATTACGAATCAGAACTGGGCTAACAGAGTCCGATTACTCTTTACTGAAGTAAACCTACCAAATTCACTCTACTTCAAGTAATTAGCTTTCAGTTCATATTTCTATTTTACCGTTCTCCACATCGTAGACATTGGAATAACCGAGACAAAACGTATCTCCAAAGGCAATAAATATAACCATGGTTAAACTTTATACAGATACAAGATATGACGGTGGACTTTCCAATGAAATCTGATGGAATATTGTCAGAACGCTAACATGCAACCACCAAATAATAATAAAAATAGACAATAATAAGAATTTCTCGGAGAACAGATAAGGAAGTATGTAGTTAAATCTGTAACTTACGAGTTTCTTGAACTCGTTACTATCAATATACTTAGAAAAATAATAGGACAGAATAAATTCGAAGGAGCAAAATTTGATCTGTTGTATCAACATAATGAAATAGCAACGAGAAGAATGTCTGGATTATACCGGAAAAACGCCTTCCTCTATTATGTGACCAGAGTGCAAAAAGAAGCTACAAGCAAACAGGCAAACAGGTGGACGAAAAACATGAGATAAGATTGAAATTCGTATTTACTTTGGGTGCACAGCCCGTCTATCTTCTGACAAACATCAAGAGGAGCGATAAATAAATGTTCGTTGACTTATATAAAGAAAAAACCGCACGGCGTTGTTATCTTGGGTAAACAAGAAAAATTTTATATATATATATATATATATAATTTTCCCCGTCTTTTGCAATATTGACATGAGATTCTGAACTTCATCATTCAGTACTTTCCATTCCTCCGTCATGTATTCTTCACTATCGTGTACGAGGTGTTTCTCTACCTCGCATTAATTGCGTATAGTCTTCAAAGATTTGCAAGGCTTACGAGTATCATTTATTTGGGTAATTCAGATGTAAATAAAATATGGACTAAGAAATCGAAGGGGTCTGTCGTAGAAATAACGACACGAATCGAAATCGGCAATCAGGCAATTACGACCTTTGAAGTTGAAGATGATATTTAGATAAGCGGACAAGAAAAAATGTAACTTCCGGCAAATGTTCGGGATGAGCGGATGACGGGGCGATCAAAGTGATATTTTACACAGATCTCTTACGAAAGCCAAAATAAACAGTCGGCGTAGTGAAGAAGTCTTTGAAACGCTCTCCCCCCAAACTGTCTATCTCTATCTTCCCAAGGGGAAAGCTGAAGAACAGTTTAAGTGGGGTTTCAGGATCAAGTGGGAGCCTGGTAAGGATTCTCGGGCTCCTGAAGACCACATGTCCACCTCCTCTTAGTCTGTAACAGGTGCGTCAGGCACGCGATGCTCTCGCATCTACAGTAACAAAGAGAAACTAATGTCGACAATTTGACACGCTCTTTTTTTGCAGTCTGTAATTAAGGTTGATATTACCGTTTCCAGACAGTTCACGCGATATTATAACGATATGGGAGCAGGGCTTTTTAAAAGCATGAAATGATATTATGGGGGTTTTATTCCAGAAATTCATTACACAATTAATCGTAAGACAAACTAAAGAAGGAAAACCGTCACTTGATATTGTCAATATTATGTTTCAAAGGTATGGGTGGGGTGTTCAATCGCTTGGTGTAATAGAAAATAGGAAGAAAATAAAATTAAAAATTTAATTTAGGAAGAAGATAATATCAACAAAGTAGAAGAGAAATTCTTGTTTCAAATATAAAAATTTTCAAGGAAAAACTAGAGATTTTTTTATTGTTTCTACTTTTTGAACCCAATAATGAAACACCCGACCACCCATAACTAAATATTAAATTCATTATTGGTATTTATCTAGTTATAATAAATAAATACAATGGCCAGTCAGAAAAAGCTTAGTTAATTAACAATGAAATGAAGTTTCAGGAGAAATGTCAACAGAATCGGGAATCGAACCCGGGACCACCTCTTAGTACGGGTTGATCTTAAACTACTGACTTATCAAAGTCCACTTCAATCTCGCACCGGATCTGAAGTCGACTCGGATAGTCTAGTGGTTAAAGAGTAACCCGTACCAAGAAGATATGCCAGATTCAAATTCCCAGTCCGGTATATTATTCCATACTGAAATTTTAATTCAATTTCACAGCTTCTATGGCAGAATATTGTTGAAAACGTTTATCTTCTTCAATGTAATTAATACAATTGGAACAATTATTACTACGTTTAGTTCCTAATTTTGGATTTCATCAGGCGAACAATAACTATTGAAATCTAATATTTCATCACAGATTTTCAATAAAAAAATTGGTTACAACAAGCATGTTTTAAAATTTATTCAAAATTATTTCATATAATTTGAAATAATTTTTAGAATATCTTAAAAGTTTATACAAATAAATTTATCAGAATATTCAAGATCCTTCAAGTAATTTTAGATTATAACCTTAATTTATCTTAAGATCAAATCACCTTTTGTTTTCTTTTACCTGATGAAGTAAAATATTACAGATGAAACGTAATGATAATTGTCTCAAAATTATTAATTACTTTGTTAATTAATAAACATTTTCTGACTGTTTGGTATTTATAATTATTTATTTATAAATATTCAATCCACATTAGTCAACAATTTTAAGACCATACAGACAGTTCCTTTCACTTTACAAGAGATAAGAGCAAAATTTTGGGTCCAATGTAGTGCACCATCAACGACATCCACGAAAACCAAATAACCTACCCTAATGACCATAAAATATATCTACATCAAAATATGTTTTTATTCAGAAAAATCATAAAAATTAAACTTAAAAATGAACGGAAATGTTATTTCTACTACGCCATAAATTTGATTGATATGGAGGAGGAAATATACAAAGAACGAACGGATGTCCTACAGGAAAGGAAGTACTGATACAAATAGAACATCGATATTCATATAAGGAAAAAACTCAGTTTTTCTGATCCTTCCCGTGTAATCTTATTAAGAAAGCTACGTAATATATAATCAATAACTAACATACGGTTTATCTTCATACAAAATAAGCACTTTATTAGTCACTTATTAGCAAACAGAAAAACAAAATTACAAAAGCTATATCGGTCGACATTTTTCCATTCATAATTCTAAAATTAGATTCATGGCCTTTGGCTGGACTTCAATTTAATTCTCTTTGAATTGAAATCCATGCAATTAACACACTGTCCGTTCTTCAATTCCTAGCGAAAGTGTGAAGAACGTGATGAATGTAAATGTAGGTGAGCCTAGTTTAGGTTTATAATAGTGAAGGAATGTTGCATCGGATCTTGTGGTCGACCTGGACTAGCTGCTCACTTGGTTTAGAGCTCGGGTTCGATTTCCCGGTCCCTCGACTTTTTTGCATTTTATCTTCTACAGAAAGCCCGAAGCATTTTAGGAAACTCGGTATTAATTAGATGCTATCACATGCTAGTCTTTGTTGTGACACAACTATTGTATAATTCAAATTAAAAATGCGCCAACCATTTCACATATGAATGTTTTAGAAACAAAAAATAACACATTCAAAATAAATATTTTATTGAAACTATAAAAAGTTTGTATCATTTCAGAAAGAATGTCGTGTAGCCGAAAACCAACATAATTGATACTATCTACATTTCGGCAAACGTGGTTCTCCACGTACGATCTTTGGAAAGTCACGCAGCACAATCCAACGACGCAAAAAAAGCAAAAAAGTTAGCTTCTGCCGAGTATCGTGCATCAGTCTGAACAAAAATTGTATATATCTAATATTAAGCATTTTGCATATAATTCTAGAATAATATGTCGTGTCAACATCTAAAATATTTACATTTTGCCACTAAAATTGGATTTGAATATTTGGAATCGATGGACTATTCATTAATTTTGGCCGGTTTTGGCTTTCATTTAATTTCTTAATAAATATTTCATAAATAAGGCAAATATTACATGTACATTGTCCCAACCGGTTTCATATTCCCCGGTTTATTTTGAGATTCCAAGTATTATTTTTGCCTAATGTTAAATAGCCAAGTGGTGTCACACATATCACGAGATAGTTCGTTCTGAAAGAACTATCTTTTCAATGAGAAACATTTCTTATTCACAAATGGATTTTTCATAGCGAAATATACACAGGAGAAGAAAGGCCAGACGGCATTTTTGGCACATCCTCCTGTACAGCAAAATAGGCACTGTGTACTGATTGCGTATGGCCCAGAACTAAAAATATATGTTCAAAGCAGGTACAGATATCACTATTCAATTCAGCTCAACGGTCTTTTGAATCAACTGAAATCATAGTCAAACTATGAAGAATACCTTAATGAAAAAATAGCAGCATCTGGTAAATATAGATTTCATTCGGAATTACGTTGAGAGACCACTATGAAATAATTCAGTGATTCAAACGATCAATTTCGAATCGACTGACTTAAGCGGACTTCTCTACGACTCACATTTCCTCTGAATAAGAACAAAGTTGTTTTACTCATGGAAACGTTGTTTTTCGTCGCCCGAATATTTAATAATGCCTTTACTAATTTTCAAAATGATTTTTTGGTTGCAATCACCATTTGATGCAGTCCGGGACACCATTCGTTTTTGTAAAGGATGAAGTCCAAAAATGTGGACAAACCGTTGTATCTAATGTAAGGATTTTTTTAACTGAATTATTGGCTGTTTCAATGTTTATTTATTACGTTCACCAATTGTCTCGAGATCACCGTCATTAAATTTGAAAAACAAACTGAAGCCAGTAATTTAACGATCGTAAAAAATTAAATAAATTACAATTAATTCATACAATTTTTATACAAATACGACGTTTCGACCTTGCATTATGGACTCTTCAGGAGATCAAGTAACAAGGAGAAATCTCTGGGCAGCGTACCACCGAATCCATGGAGGCCAGATAGACTCTTAAGTAATACCTGAAGACTAAGGACGAAATGCCGTGTTTACCTAACATTTATAAGAATTATTAATTTTAAACAATTTATTCTGAATAATTTGGCCATCAATATTTACGTAATATATTCCAAGGTCAGATAAAATTATTTTTTTCCTGGAGAAATTTCTGTAATTGTTCCAATAATTTAAGAGTTTTGGTGAAATATTTTCGCGATAACAGAATTTATATAAAGTTTGTAATGAAAAGGTATGTATCTTTCAATGCTGAGGAATTGGCTTGACCATCAAAAATTGCTTTCTGGAAGGTTTCTCGAATTAAAAGTAAATTTGCAATTCTAAGATGCGATCGTCTCACTGGTAAAAAAAGTTTATATGTTAGTCATTCGAATTTTTAAGGTAATTTGACAACACTGCAAAAAATATTATAAACTAAGTACGTTGGAAGCTGGTGTGCGGTCACTTTGTTCATTCAGACCTAAGACGAAATAAGTATTCTTCAGAAGTTACAGTCTCTGGTGAGAATTATGACACATACGATATTAATTGTTTAGTCTATTTCAGTAAGAACGTACGGAACGTGTGAGAGAAACTAGTACGTGCCGTTTGAGAAGACCAGAGATGATTTGCAGAGCATAGTGATTCACCCAGGCAAAGTTTGACACAGTTAGGTAGTCCTTTATGGGCAGCCAAGGACATGCACATGTTGCCAGTGCGAAGTATCAGGTTACGATCTGGAGGAAAGCTCAGATTCCGGGGCAGATGTTCTGAAGGCACGTGGTAAGCGTCACAGAGAACAAAGCACAAGTCGACACGGCCATTCCAATCTTGGGTAACCAAGTCCCAAGGCGAAGTCAGGGCCGCAGGTGCAGGACGTAGTGAGAACGGGTTCATACCGTTACTTCGACGACGAACACTACCCAACTACCCTTTCCATTGTCAATTAAACAAAAATATTAGAAAAACCGCATATATAGATTTGGTGATCATGTTAGTGTAATTAGTGAAATATCGTGTACGGGAATATATTTTTGTTTAGTTTGAGAGAAAAACAAAGCAGTAGCGGCATCAAGAGACACGTTGGTGTGGTTAGTTAAGCAAATGGGTGCTACGGGAGAACAATCTGCTGGGGGAAAAAAGGAAATGTGGAATCAACTTATCGAATGGTGATATGAATATCCTCAGAGGATAAACGAAAGACGAACGAGTGGTCTGAGCTGTAGACCAGGCCTCTCGAAATTAGGTAGTCTTCGGAGAAGTCTTCCTGAATACTCTTAAATTAATGTTCTGTAATTTTCCAGTAACTGCTAAACCGCAAAATACGACACCAACTTTTACGGAAATGGTGGATCACAAGCAATAATTGAAAGACGGTGAGACAAAAAGGTGAAAACTTTATCTTCGAAAATGTATGTTAAATTAAAAAAAAGAAATTCACCAGAATTGGGTTTTTGAGAAAAATTAAAATTGATAGTTTCAGTTTTCTTTTTAAATTGATTACAGTGCGGTTGAAACAATTTGGATATACCGTCGATAATAATAGAGTGAAGGTGTAACGTTTGCATCAGAGCAACAACTCTGCTTTGCCACATTTGTCAACACTCACTTAAATAAGCTCACTTCCTCAATTATACTGTTGCACTAACAAATTTCATAATTTTTCTCTTTTTTGACACGAAGGTATACCGAATAAAAACATTACCATTTTCCCAATTATTTTAATCAATCGTTCAGTCAAGTCAACAATTTAAAGTTGGATACAAAAAAGTGAGATCTGAGAGGCATAGGGGCGGGATTCAGAGCATGTAACAGTTACGGATCTACTTTACAGAAAGTTAGGTTCTCTTCATATCACTCAGACTTAAAAAGCTATAAACTTCGCATTATAATCTAACGACGTAGACGACCGCAGACGAGCAGACCGTGAATCACGATAGGAACAGGAATCGGATCAACAAGCCGGTCACACTCTGCCATATTTATATTTTATTTATGCGTTGTTAATTTGTTTGTTGCTTAAATACAATTAAATTAAACGTGCAAAACTCAGGCAAACCATACTTTTATTCAATTCCCACAACTTTTCGTCCACCATTTTTGGCACTTTAGATGTTAAATTTCTAATATTGTACAATAATAATTTTAAAAAGTCAAATAACATAAAAAATGATTCTGAAATGCCCAGGACAATTATTTTTATATAACTGAACTTCTATTTTCGTAATCTAAGTTAACATTTAAATAAATATTTCAAAATTTAAGATCTTGAAGAAATTTACCCGATGAGGTCCCAAATGTGACGTAACGTTGTAGGAATTTAATAAAAAAACTGCTTGTATGTGATTTGGTCTTTTAATTTAAATTTTTTAATCACTTTGAAAAACAGTCTTAATTGATATTTGTATTATTTATTGTTATCGTTTGAATAGTCTAATATTTTAATTATTAATAAAGTACTGAGTGCTTATAGTTATGATTTATTAAATTTTTAGATTTTATATTTAATATATTAAAGGACATTACAATATATGCTTGTATATAAATCCAATTGCCCCAGTAATTTTTTTTAACATTTTAGACCCTCATGGGATATTGATAGATACGTTTTATAGCTGACTCGAGCTCTTTAGATTTCAGCGCAGCAAATGTTAGTGTCCTGTGTTAGTTGTCCTGATGCATGATAGAGACGTACAGAGGCATACGCTGTTATAAAGAGGTCAGATAAAATCATGCTCAGTCCGCTTTCCACGTAGGTCCTGGGACAAGATCCTTGTAGCAAACATCTAGTAGCCTAGTTGCTTAACCGTGTGTAGCGACATCAAAATTACACTTGCCGTCAACATGGTTCAGATAAATACTACCAACATGGCACGTTACCGGTAACTGACAAATTTGTAACACTAGTGTAAAAATTATGAACTTCGGAATGTCGGAGAGGCTTCCATGTGTAGGAAATTTGCAAATAGAGAGAATTATCTATTGGGAGAATCGTTTAGGTTGTGAATTCCTGACTGCGCTTCGGAGGACGACTAATGTAATCCTGACTATGATCCTCATATTGGCCAGTGCTGATCCGTCTCCATGATGGTATTTACTGTAAAAAAATCGTGTAAGAACTGTATGAATAAACAGACAATGTATATATATTTATGAAACAATTTGTATTGTTTCTAATCATCAAGCTGCCTGCTTGTTAGGTCTGATAGATCGTTGACCTATTCAGACTGAATACAGCGAACTGAGCCAAAGAAAACTCTCACCATTCCCCCTGACGGAAGGAGCGTTTATGTAACGTTACTTTAGCTTATATTTCCCTCAAGACCTGTAACATTCCAAGAAGCTATCCAAATCCGCGACACCGACAATTTCAAAACAGAATACCCAGAAGTAAAAACAATAAAAAGAATTACCAGCTTTACTGGAGTAATGGGAAAATGTGTACTTCCGTGTGACTGGTTCCCTTTCCCGTCATTACTTCATTAACTTTGCATTCTAGAGCAATGCAGGCCCTTTCAGTGGTGGGAAAAATACGTTATTATTCCTTAGCCTGGTCCAGTCATCGTTTTCCAATTAAGCGGTTATGAAACACAGGCAATTTAAGCTCTAAAGAACTTTCTTTACAAATACCAATTTGATACTATAGCTAAAATAAAATGAGAAGAAAATTAAAGAAAAACTTATATAACCTGAGTTGGAAACAGTATGGAAAGATGCGAGGGTGTTTGGATTGTTCCATGATACAAAAACAACGAACTAATGCAGAATTACTTTAATGGCATTAACAAGTGAAATCCTCGGTGAAATGAAGAAAAAAAATATACAACTGTTGGTAAACTCTGTGTCATGCGGGTAAAGGACCGAAAAGGAGATCAGCGAAGGTGACAAAGACTTCTGTAAATAAAGAAGGTTATATAAGATGTTGCTTATCAAAAGTACATGAAGATGGAGATTTTGATAAAGAATATGACATGATAGGCGAACCAGTAATTTGACTGTAAACGAGATAGAAAAAAATATAATATATATAGCAAGAACGATATTCTACGAGTTACAAATTTTAAATTAATTATCTTTTTTTGTTTATAGTCGCACTAACTGCTAGGTCAGTAGCGACTAACACGATTAGGGGAACGTATATCCACGTAGAGGCATCACGGTATGATCACTCAAACAACATAACTTCCAAACCCATGCCAGGATTCGAACCTGGGACCTTGTGATGCGAGGCAGCGATGCTAACAACTACACCACAGGAGGTCAGCTAATTTCTTCTCCATAAACTTAATAATATCTACAATGTCTCAAAGTTAACGATTCTTTTATAAGTTTTCCAATCATGTGAAAGTTCACCGGATTCCAAAGATGATGTAATTTCACGGAGTCAGGGTAGCAGACTCTGTGAAATGGGAAGGTATCGCAATTGGACTACCCGCTGTTGATTACTGTTGCAGGATTTCCAGGACGTTGCGTTGCGTGGTTCTGGCAGGGGCAACGACCGACCGCTCATTAGCGAAGACTTGTTTCCACCATTTAGCTGAGTACCTACGCCTTTCTATGTCACTCTTATCTAACATTCGCACACGCGGGAATTTAATAAGTTACAACGGCACTCGACAAAGTATTAATTATGAGCTATGCAAAAGGGATACTTCACACAACTAACTGTATATATCCATAGAAAATTTCAGTTAAATAAATTATTTATAATTTTGAAAATCTTATATATGTATTTTTTTTAAATTATATAGTCAGAATAACGTTAGATTCTCATTGTGCAGTAGGAAAAATGAAGTAATTTATTCTTCAAGTAATGCAAAAAAATATTATGACGGTAATTAATCAGATAATACTGTAAAACAGTATCCCCTCGAGTTTAAAGTTTAACAAAATAATTAATAAATAGTATGTACTGAAATCATTAATAAATTTTTGCCAATGGGGTTTCAGCTACATAAAGAAACTAAATTGTATTAAAGCATTTCCGAAACAACCAACCCATATTAATTTGTCAAGAAACTATATATATTAAATAACACTAATTTTTTCTTTAAATCTCAAAGTGACAACTCAAAAGTTTCTACGTGCAGTCTAAAACTTCCTTCCTGTACCGGTTCCTTCACGGAACGTATCAAACTTATACATATCCAGTAAGCCTAAAGGACAATGTCCCTGTGGTCCGGATACACTTGGAGAAAATTACATCTCAAGTTCATCAATTTTTTTTATCAATTTAGATCGCCATGATGGTGCTCCCTACTTTTGCAGATGGCACGGCTAAAAAAATTATATCCGTCCTTGTTGAATTCGACGTGAACGTCACTAGTGTAAAAAGTGGACTTTTTAAATATCGATATATATCAAGATTTGAAAGTGATGTCTGGAAGGTTATTTAACCTCAATTATCTAAAATTTTTGCATATTACTTGGAAAGTTTAGCACTGGAATTCATACCGTATTTATTTTTTAAATAAATTAGAGATTATTTGTGTAATATTTTAACAGTCATAAACCATTGCATGTTTGTTTTGTAAATGTTGATGAATACCAGTAATTGGTTAAAAACGAATCCAGTCAACAGGTTTCTTATTCGTTTCCACGAGATATTTCGTTTTAGTTGAAGTTTTGTTGGATAATAATATCTCCTGGTAGAGAATTTATTCATGAATCATAAAATAAAAGAAAATGGATATATTAAAACATAATGTAGGTATATAGATGTATCGAAAAAGGGTTAATAAATATGAAATTTATGACAAACTAATTGCACAAAATTTGTATCCTTTAAACTAATCAAGAATAATTAGATTATCAAACAAATTTTTACAGTCAATAGCAGAAATAAAACAAAAGAATTACGGAAGTATTTGTGACTTTGTGGCGTGACAACTTTTATATCTTGATACGCCAGGTCCAGTGAGTCACCATCCATGCCTTTTGAATAAACAACCATCTGCATGAAAAGTTGATACACCTTTTCTAAAAGATCTTCTTGCGCCGCGCCGTGATTACTTTGTTACTCTGGCATAATCTTTTCTGTGATCACGGCTTTCTCTCCCTCTCACAAATTCAGACCCATCACATGATAAATTTTAATTTCATTTCTGCGTTCTCTAATGATTCACAGCCATATTATGCTATTAAATTATGACAATTCCCAAATAAACTTTTTCCCCACAAAGATAAAAAATCTAATCCCCCGAACTGTAGTACTAAGGACGAAACTAGGTGAAAACAACAAACAATAAAATAAAAACATCCACGCATCTCTGACATTTACAATATAAATTAAGTTACGTATACGAAGGATCACTGGTGTCAGATCACAGTCGGTTTTTACAACGATAAAGCTGGAAAAGTATCGTGACAAAATATTTACATCCTGGCTTGTTTACACAGCATTACGACATAAATAAGACACTTGTGCGATGTCCTTCGTATGATGAACAAATGGGGCATTTACACGAGAAAACTGACAGGTAAATTATAATTCGGCTATTTACAATAACTTAAATAATAAGAGACATAACTACCGAGTCCCCACACCCCAAAAAATCTGCTGAAGCCTATGGTATTGGATAAGGACTGTCCAGAGGATTACAAGAAAAATATTCTAATTTCTTAATTTTCACAAGAACTTAAATGTTTTTTTTTGCGTGTCGCAACGATCAACGTCGATATTTATCGTTCCGTCGTTGACTGCGCAAAACCAACAGACGGCCGCGTTGCGAGCTGTGCCGGACTATACGTATATATATTTCAATTTGCTAATCGATCGCGTTTTATTTTATTGCAATGGCGCCATTTAAATTAATCAGTGTGCAAACAACAACAAACAAAGAATAATGCTAAGATACGACTGCCTCTTATCACAAGCCGGCTCGGTTTAATGCTCCTAAGTGCGTATATAAATATGACGCATTCGCTAAACAAATTTCTCTGATAAGGAATAGAGAAAACAGAAGCCGATATGAGTAAAATGAGCAATAGAATATTACGGATGGAATTCATATTTATAATATGTTATAAATATTCATAGTACTCCTTTGAACAGCGTATTGTAATTCAATATTGTAGCCTATATATATGCAAAAGAAAAATTACCTAGGTCGCCTCCGTGGTCTTGTGGCTAGCGTTACAGCCTCGCATCAGAGGTCCCGAGTTCGATTCCTGGCATGGGCCTGGGTTTTTGTGTTGTGTGTGCTTTCACGTTAACTTAGTAAACAGGACTAAACGACAAATCAATTACTCAATTAGATTGTCGCTAATGACCTTTGATGTTGGTACGACTATAAACCCATAATTAAAAGAAAGGTATCTTTCGCTCAGTTTAAATAAAATAAACGATTATCAATTAACGCTGAAATTATTCGCAGATTGTCATACCCATTGAAATACCCATTTTATTGGTGCGGAACTTTTATAAAAGCTAATTAGTAAAATAACGAGAGCATCACAGAGTGGTTTCAACATATTTCCTATTATTTCAGGCCACTGCCAATATATCAGCCAGTGTAGACCTCAAACTTAACACCGTTGACCCATCGCTGTAATCACGCTACGTATATAGATAGCCCCGCCAAATAACTTATTAAATATCAGACGACAGCTCACAAATAAACTGGATATCAGACGAAAAAATAACAAGAACCGTTCTGCGTATTACACGTAGCCTATCAACCAAAACTTTGCGGGTGATTTCACTTTATGATTTAAATTAAAACCTAAATTTTCATTCTGATTTAAAACGGACTTTGCATACTGGTAACTAAACGACGATGAAATTAAGAGTTTATTGATAGTCTAAAATTCAGGAAAATAAAACATTAAAATGCGGGTAGGAAAATCGTCACCGAAGTTCACTTGACCATTGTAAAAAAATCATGACATGATTTGTCATTAAACATGAGCGATTTGCTATCATTTACAATCACGGAGATGAATTTCACGGTACAAAGCAGACTTCTTAATTGGATCAATTCAAGACAAGAATTTTCTCTTCCCACCAGAGAGTTCAAGAATATGTCATAACATTATATAAATTTAAGTTCAATCTTTTACGATTTGATTTATTTTGCTTGTTCTCTGGAACAGTACTTACGTTCGTCTCTTCATTTAGACATGTAAAGCGGACAGATGCCAAACTCAACTGATAAGTCCAAACAGATGTTGTGTAGGGGTAGGGGAGGAGTCAATGGTAAACTTAATTCAGGGGAGCCAACTTTGTCTGGTCGGATATTTACCTACGTGTCCTAAGGATTTCTACCTCTTTCAGTGAATCCACGCATAATTTAATTTATATACAACACGGACACCAAATGAAGATCTGGAAACCAGATTATTGATTATGAGAGAATAAAAGTTTCTAACTCAAATTAAGGTGATTATGTAAGACGGAAGAAAAATAATATTCTGATTATTTCCTCAAGGAATTTTTAATTTTCAAATGACTGACTTTTAATTTAGATGATAATGATGAATAACCCTAGGTTTTAATCAGTCACACCATTTAATGAACCAAAATTAAAATATAGTTTTGTTTTATTAAATGGTGTGACTTATTAAAACCAAGGGTTTTTGTCATTATCGTCTAAATATTCTGATTTGGTTTCCAGAAAAGCTGGGCCGTTTTTAAGTTGGTAATGCTCTTGTTCGCGTAGGAAATGAGTAATTATTAGCTTAATGAGTATTAGTGTCTGGAAGAGCTACTTGCCGTGAAGGTATTCCTTAATTTCGGGGAGCAAAAAATTCGTCTTTCTGGACGAATCGAATAATGTTTTCCTGCGAGTGTAAAAATAATTACGGTTCATCTGGTTTCTAAGACCAGCGAAATCAGAGCTTGAACTGCACATAAACTCTTCATACATCAATAAACTTTCCGTATCCACGTCTACCTTAACGAGACAATTCTGGTGATATTCCAGTTTACACGAAAATAAAAGTAAATATTTCGATACGAAACCTAACATGTGATGTGTACTTCGACTGCTATTAATCCACAACACTTCACGCACCACATATAATCAATTATATAAATAATAATTTACTGTCAGAAATTACGAAACTTGTATCATAAGCCTTCAGCAATTCTCATATATAGCGGTACCAGTATCCTTTGACACTTGTCCGCCACTAACACGAACGAGCTAGGGGAACACTCCAAATCCCGAGGGTAATAATACAATGTTAATCTTACGTGCATGTACGACAATTTGAGGAAAACACAATGGGAATAAATGACTGGTATAAAATAATTAACTCCGAAACTACCTATCAAATATAAAGGAACACTTGTCAGTATCTTTCCATTGATTCCTTAGCAAAGCTTTCTTTTTTAGAACTGTATTTGCAAATCTATTTGAGACTAGTCAAATAACATCGCGGTTTCTGATACTGTTTCCGACGCAATAAAAATTAGCACTTTTCGGACTGAAGAGAAAAAATTGCACAGATTTTAAAAAGACAAGTGGTCATACTTTTCTTTCATGCAACAAAAATTAACACTGATCTGTTTTCTTCATGAGCACTAAAACCTAATAAAATCCAACTATTTTTCATCGCTTGTGTTCCAACGACTACCTTCTTCTATGACGGATTAAGTACTTCCTTAAGTCAACTACTATTTAGAAATTTTGGCACTCCATGATAATTGCGGTGATCATCGTTCACATTTGTTAAGCGTAGAAGAGTCAGAACTTGCTTTCACTCTCGATAGAACTCAACCCTTCTTTTTAGGCATAATACTGATTCCAAAGATCATTTTTGCTTTTCAGTATTACACGGTGTATTTAAGTTTTATATTTCAACACCTTTATCGGCGAGACCTATCGAATTTTAGCAGTCAGAGAAATAGAACTTAATTTTAAAAATTAAACAACAGAAAATACTGCCAAATAGTATATAATGACGATCAAGACCAGTATGTCTATATAAGAAAAAAGTGTAGATATGTTTGTTAATATATTTATAAAGGTGGACAATTTGCAAACAAAACTTAGGACACTCTTAAAAGGAAAAAAACTTAAGGAACAAGGGTGAGAAACCCAAAGCAAAAACGTGGTAGGAATTAGTTAAAAAATATGAAAATTAGTAAGCACGCAAGTTTTTGACGTTACTAATTATTGAGACAGACGTATAGGGAAATAAGCCATATTATTTACAGTTGTTGTTGGATTCAGTCCTAAGACTGGTATGATGCAACCCTCTGTGCTAAATTATCTTGCGCAAGCCTTTTTATTTCCGAATAACTACCACATCCTCCTTATTCTACTTACCTTAATGCTTCCTTCGCCTCCCTCTTCTTACCCTACACACTTCCCTCTAATGCTAATTTTACAAGACCGTTATGTCTTAAAACGTGGCCTATTAATGTAGTGTGCCATTATCTCATTTTATCAATTACATAGTGTAAAATACGAACACATGTTATACGAAATATATTTTTAAAATACGTACATTCAATTTTTAACATGACATATTTCACGGAACCACGGTAAACACGACTTTTGCCCAATTTCTTAAGATTAGGATATATCAAAGAGAGATAACAAAACCAAAAGTAAGTAAAATTTTATAATCATTATAATTAAACTGATTTTTGTCAATTGTAAAGACTGTCGGAAAAAAAGTAATGAGACTTTTTGAGAATCTTAGGTTTTGTGTGTTTTTCAAATTCTGTGTGCTTAATAATAGTTGAATACGAAAAATATTGTCAATCATTATAATTTTATTGACGATGTGTAAAAGTCTGACGAAATAATTATGAGTGAGAATCTCAAAGATTTAACGATATTGCATATAATTAATATATCTTTTATTGAAGAGTTGGCGGATTCGTTATTTTTTACATTTGTTTTATACAGTAAACCACATTTATAATTCAAATTTCTATATACGCAATGATTTTTAAATAAATTCACGCGAAGGTAAATTTCGTGTTCAGGAACACCTTCTGATTGGACGATTTGTGATTGTCGTGGCAAGATTGACGGAATAAAGATAGAATTTTTATTTCCTTAAGGTACATGCGTACCCCCTTAAAGAAGGGGACGTTTTAGACGCTTTTAATGTAATCTGTTTATTTAATGTACACGAGATTTATTGATTGGATTGAAGTAGTGTGATGAATACTGCACAAAATCAGGTAAATATATTTAGTCAAATTATTTTATTATAATTCTTACATCAAACTGAATCTACTCAACGATTAAAAAAAATTAATTCATGTGGTATACATCAATACAATTCAATACTGTATCATAATGTTTTATAATTAATCAAATTTCACATGCACAATATAAATTTCGCAAAATATAAGCTTTCAACTGAGTCCGAATGCTTCCAAAAATAATTGTTACTAAAATCTGGTCAGCCTCATCCCAATTAACACATTCATATGTATACTCAACGGTACGGGCTCCAATAAAAATCTAACATCAAGTACCAAATTTTTTGTCGCGCTTAGCACCTCAGAAACATTGCTCAAATACAATTCTATTACAAAGCCTATGATAACGATGTTTGCTACGAGTTGATACATCACGTCATGGTTCACACCTACAGGTGACTCCACTCACGTGTTTCTGCACTGACGTCAGCAACGATCCTCCGCAAACAGATCTCAAAGATAACGCCAAAGATTTCCGCGAAATATATCCCGTTAAACTCTACGATAGCAAGCTCTCAAGCCAGTATTAAAATATTACCTCGCATTAATTAAAGTAAAATTTATGGAAGCTGAATAACAGTGTATTCGGGCAGGATTAATTCTATGATTAGGAGAAATGTTCACGTTTGTGCTACCAACTCATTCCCCAATCTTTTTCCTCAGGTCTACCATTTTTTTGTTATTTTACCACTATCTGTATGAAGACGTAGCGGCTACTAAATGTAAAGAAAATTATTAAATGGTGCCGAGTTTTGTCTTCAATGACTCTTTCCAGAACCACATTAAAAACGCATTGTGTTGCAAATAAATTATTACCCCGAAAGAAAGTCTGACCCATTGGATTGTAACCAACTTTGAGGTCAATGTGATGTTTTGTGGTAGCTTTACGGAAACTGTTGAGATTAACGGAGCTACATGACAGGAATACATTAAGCAATGACGCTTAAAAGTAATAAAAGTCCGCCGTGTATCGAAAAAATATATATCGCTGGTCATAAAAAAGGGCGAGCCAGAAATTACTTCATTATGAATCCACACCGACAATTCTAAACAATAAAAAAGCAAATTGAGATGTGAAAGGAAATAAAAACGAGCTGTCGTCGTAAGTGGCTCGCTTTGAGGACAAATATTCTGGAAATACTTTTCCGTTGATAAGATTATCAGTACGACCCACATACGATTATTAGTAAATGTAGAGGATTTTCTCTGATATTACTTCCAGAGGAGAATGAGCGATGACTCTCAAATATTATTCATAAGGGAAACGAGATATATTGTTGCGCCCTTGTCTTCTGGAATAACACCCTTTAGGGAGGGAAGAGATTAAATGCAATTATTATGGTCACTTGAAGTAGCAGCATTCTCCCATCATTTGGCATTTTGTAACTGTTCGTACACCACTATTTTGAGTTATGCGTAAACTATAATCAAGCTATATGCGAAATTAATAATTTTTATAATAATAAAAATGTAGAAAAGTCGCAAACTAGCAATTTTATAAAAAAAATTAAAATACTCCTTGTATTTTTAAAATAACCGAATATAAGTTTCACTTACACAAATATAATAATATTTGAGTGGAAAGGTCTTAACTCCTTAAAAATGATCATTTATTTGTGAATTTTTAACCAAATCCTGATTGACCGCTGTGAGCAGGCAAGACGCTGAAATGTTACATTGATTTTTGAGCAATACAGCCAGACGAGCTATTTCTTGTCTCCAGATTGACGGGGAACATGGCTAGTACCGCAAACATGGCCGGAGTTGATTGATCGCTCTAATTACAATCGGCCTGCCCTCGCAACCAGGCCACAGGAAATAGCCTCAACACCTACCGGTTGCCGAACTGGTGTCGGATGCGTCTCACCGCTTTCCAACTTTCCCAATTTCCAGATCGAATTCGCCTCTCAGCGAACAGTTTCCTGCGATTTCACATCAGTGTTGATTTTTTTGCTTTACTATAAAAAAGAAAACCTTTTCCGTTCTCTTGCACTAAAAAACAAGAGATTCAGTTAAGCATAGTAAAACCCCAATTCATTCTTCATCTAAGAATGTATCAACCAACACCATGTACAATTTTCTTTATAGTCTTCACTTAATTACCATATAATTCTGAACGCTGCTTACTTCCGTCGAGTCCTAGCTGAAAACTCAGCATCGCGCTAAGCCTAAGGTTGACAGAATTGTCAATTCGCCCAACGATAATGATAATGCTGAGAGAGAAGAAAGAATAAATAAATCGTGTGATACCCACTGGAAAATGCCCTTGAAGGATCCCACACGCCATGAGGTGTTCTCAAACGCCTAAGTTTCTGAGATCATCACCGTACATAAGAGCAGGAATTCCAGATTCCATCTTCCCTATTCATAATATAGCAGCAAAATAATACGCCGTCGAAATAAGCATGTGTCACAAAAATACGAATCTCAAGAACACCAAAAGATGTCAATTTACATAATTAAAAATCCAACTAATAATATTGAAGAATATGTATAAATTAATATAACAGCAACCACTTTCAACATTCACCTTACTCCGTATTCATATATTTACTATGATTCTTGGTTCAAAACACGTTTTCTAATCAGGAACCGTTTAAAATCACTAATAAAAACAAATAAAACCAAAAAGATCGGCATTTTGCGAATACTGTAAAACAAAACAATCAGAACCATATAATGCAGCTGAAACTGCCAAAACAAATGCGTAGAACAACTCCTCTCAGTGGAGGCTAGTGCATATGTGCTCATTTGGAGCAGCACATGAATTATTAGTTTCGTAATTTTAAGAACCTTAATAGTGATAATATTTTAAGAGTATGGACTTTATAACCAACTGCCCGTTTTCCAGCCGGCTGAAGTAACAACTCTGAGCTACATTCATTCCAGCACACGATTTCTGTCAGTAATGACAAAAGCGCATGCACAGTATACCGCATCAGCTCACCACCATCTCCCGAAATGCCCACAAACTGATCTTTACTTCAGCTACATTGTCTCATAGCCGTGACGTGCCAGACGCCACCGTAAGCAGGCGACATTACACGCCGACATCAAAATAAATTCGAATCTTTTAGTAATAGTTTATATTTTAAAAACAAAAAATGTATTTGTATATTATGCGTCGTATTTAAGATAAATCACAGTCGAAGGTTGTTGTTCTATGCATAGAAAATATTTATCGTATTGCGAAAACTACCGCAGGATCCTGCAGAAAATATTGTCATCTGTGTAAATTTATTTAATAGGTGTAGGAAGGAAAAATGCGTTCATCTTACAAATGTGATGTATGTCACCCTAGTTTTTAAAAATTAGTGAGCAAAAAATCGAAGGTAAAATGTGAATTCAATTAAACCGGAAACAATTCTACACAAGTGTGTTCAACTTCGGTAAATGCTGTATATGCAATAAGTAATTTGTACATCGAAGTTTTAAAAATGAAGATACTAAGTTTTTATTTAATGGCCAATAGCCATTAGTTATGAAAGAATTAAAGTGTTTACGTAAATATGAGCAAATGTGAGCCATTAAAACGTACCATAATGAAAGCTTTCAGTAGGTGGCGGAGAATGTCACAGCACGTTACACCTTAAAGCACTTCTCCTGTATGACTCAAGACGTCACGAGTCGCTGATATGCATATCTCTTAGGGAAAACTACTCACCTCGTGCAGAACCGTTCTAGATCCGCAAAAGCGACCTTTAAACAGATGTGCTCAAGGGTGCATGGAAATCTTAAAGAGTTTCCTCTCACTATTAGAAAGTGAAAATTTCCAAGAGGATACTGAGCAAAAACAGATCATCTGTTCTAAGATAGGACGTTTTATTTTCCAGACTGTTTTTCTGTCGAATATATGAAACTAAAAAGTATTGGGCCTAGTTAATTTGCTATCGCCCGTGATTGTTGGCTACTCCGCGACTGGTTTAAAATTAAAGATGTAATCCAACCCAATGTGAATAGAATATACGTTCCAAAAGTAATTTCCTCTATTATTGTTGCACTGAAGTTACAGGAAACGGAGTCCTTGGAAATGAACCAAGCAAGAAATCTGCCAAACCCCATGTGTAAGTACTTTTGACGAGTCACTCGATAAACATATACGAAACTATAGTCGCTTACAAATAATACTGTATTAATCTGATTATGAGTTTCTGAGACTTTATTTAAAAATCTCACGAAATATTACAATTGTTATTGTTGAAGACATCAAATAAGAGATAAAGTGAAGAGTGTAAGCTTTCGTAAATAACGCGAGTGGAAGATGATC